>OZ005680.1:47768168-48968168 GCA_963930675.1 Gnaphalium uliginosum | reverse complement strand
CTTTTTAATAACCGTAAACCCAATTTGCAGTTTCTTGAACCTTTTGGGTGTCCCTGCATCATCATGAACACACGCGAACGAGTTGCTAAGTTTGGTGAAAAGTCAAGTGATGGTTTCTTCTTGGGGTATTCTGTTAATTCTCCTAACAAGAGAGTCTATAATAAATCAACCAAGAAGATTGAGGAGCACTATGAAGTTAAATGTTTACGATATACTGAATCTCCTCAAAGCACGGGACCCGACTCACTATTCAAATACGATGAATTGTTTGACTCATTTCATCTTCCTATGGATGATAATGTTGATCAGGTGGTGACCCTACTGCATGGAATGGATATGTTCCAAGATGTATCTTCTCCTCCTAAAGTCACACAACCCTCAAACAATGATATCCCTTCTACTTCTGGAACAGCTCCTAGTGTATTTATTCCACAACCTAATCCTGAGATGCCGGGTTTTTCCAATGATGAATCTGAGGATAAATCTGATGAAGCTGTTCAACCGAATGATATTTTTGAAGTTGAGGGAGACTTAAACAATTTGGATTCTGAGATTGTGCCACCTCAAATTCCACAGCAACGCGTACACACATCTCACCCGACTGATAATATTATTGGTGAGTTGACTAAAGGTGTACAAACAAGACATCAAGTTAAGGCTACATCCGAATCATCCTCTTGCCTTGTAGCTGAGATGGAATCATGTTTTCTATCTCAGATTGAACCGAAAAATGTGAAGGAAGCATTAATTGACTCTCACTGGGTCGAGGCTATGCAGGATGAACTTCATCAATTTCAAAAGCTACAAGTTTGGAGTTTGGTTCCGCTCCCGAAGGGACAACACCCTATTGGTACGCGTTGGGTGTTTCGTGTAAAGAAAGATGATCGTGGAATTGTAATACGCAACAAAGCTAGACTAGTGGTACAAGGTTTCTCTCAAATTGAAGGACTTGATTATGATGAGGTGTTCGCTCCGGTTGCCAGGCTAGAATCGATCAGAATATTTCTTGCCTACGCCTCATACAAGAAATTCAGAGTGTACCAGCTAGATGTAAAAAGCGCGTTTCTATATGGGAAGGTCAGTGAAGAAGTGTATGTCAAGCAACCTCCTGGATTTGAAGATTCAGTGCATCCTGAATATGTCTACAAGTTAGAAAAAGCACTGTATGGACTTCATCAAGCTCCAAGGGCATGGTACGAGACATTGTCAAAGCATCTGCTGACCAACGGATTCACACGAGGACAGATTGACAGCACACTCTTTATTAGAAAGGTTGGAAACGATTTGTTACTTGTGCAGGTATATGTGGACGACATTATCTTAGGATCTACCAATGATACGCTGTGTAAGGACTTCGAGAAAATCATGAAAGACAAGTTTGAGATGAGTGCCATGGGAGAACTTACATTCTTCTTAGGTGTACAGGTTGAGCAATCTGATAAAGGTATTTATATTCATCAATCTAAGTATGTCAATGACATCTTAACAAAATATCAGTTGCTCGACTGTAAAACCTTTGGGACTCCCATTGACATAAATCACAAACTTGGCTTGGCTGAAGACGAAGAAGATGTAAATCAGCGAGACTATCGGTCAATGATAGGATCACTGATGTATCTCACAGCATCAAGACCCGACATAATGTTTGCTGTAGCTATTTGCTCAAGATTTCAAGCAAATCCAAAGGTTTCTCATATGAAGGCGGTTAAGCGAATCTTTAGTTACCTCAAATTTAGACCATATCTGGGTCTCTGGTATTCTAATGAGGACAACTTCGCTTTAACTGCCTACTCCGATTCAGATTTTGGTGGTTGCAATGTGGATAAAAAGTCTACGACTGGAGGATGTCAGTTCTTTGGTAGTCGCTTAGTCTCGTGGCAGTGTAAAAAATAAACCACAGTCTCTACTTCATCTGCTGAGGCTGAATACATTGCTGCTGCAAGTTGCTGTTCGCAGGTTCTGTGGATTCAACATCAAATGCGCGATTACGGGTTACTCTTAACTTTAACTCCTATCCATATTGATAATACTGCTGCTATCTCTATCATACGCAATCCCGTACAACATTCAAAAACTAAACATATTGAACTTAGGTTTCATTTCATACGGGATTGCTATGAGAAACACCTCATAGACCTTGTCCAAATCGATACATCTAAGCAAAATGCTGATCTTTTTACAAAAGCTTTTTCACGATCTCGATTTGATGAACTTGTCTCTATGATAGGGATGAGGTTCTTTGTTAAAAATTAATTTATAACTTGGAGCGTGTTTATTTAAATAAGGCAACTGCCACTCTTTATACTTGTTAGTATTAAAGAAATGCAATAGTTGCAACATTGTTAAAAAAAAAAAAAAAAAAAAAAAAGACGTTGAATTGTGTCTGTAAACAATAGGGAAATGATAGTACATCAGGAGACATGCATAAAATGGAATTTTAAGGTTTATGTTTGATGTGTCAGTAGATTTATCTAGCATACTTGAAATATCTCTTATAAATATTAGATTCATTAAATGATGTATTGATAGGCATTTGTTCTAAGGTTCTAAGAAGCTTAACTTTCAAATATGCATATTATTTTATATAAAGACATATTAATATGTATGACTTTAAGTTATAATAAGGGCAAAAATGTCCGAAATATTTTGACGCTTCGTCTTAATATTTGGATGATGAACATGTTATGATCTAAAAATATAGGGTCTTTGTATGGTGTTATCTGGGGGAATATATTAGGTGTCTCCTCTGTTGTATGAAAATACAGACCTGGTTTCATCTAATATATTCTTGAAAAGAACTTAGGTGCGTAGTCTATGTTAAATGTTAGACAACTGTTACGTACCCGTGGCATTCCAATAATTCTCAAAATAACATGTACAAAAGTACAGAAACGTTATAAAAATCTTGCCACGTACTGGTTTGTGTTAACCTATGGTACTCTGTTGTACGAAAGTACAGACCTGTACCCTCTAGTTTAATTGTTCAGACTGGTGTTTGTTCAACCAGAACTATTGATTATGTGACTCTGTTGTACGACAGTACAGACCTGTCACCGCTAACTTAGTTCTAAAGATACACCCATATCCTCACCTTCTATAAAGAAAATACTAACATGTTTTGATTTCAAATGTATATTTTAATGTGAATTATATAATCTAATATGCATGCTAATAATAACATAAGTGGTTCATCTCATTATGAGTTGAAATCATATACTTAAGAACAAATGTTTAGATGGATAAAATATCAATAATCGTCTTGAACTAATCTTTATAACAGATGATTTAAATATGCTAAGTAAATTTAAAAGTGGTAAAACATACTGATAATCGAAATAACACTTACTATTCCTAATAATTGCATGTTATCCTGATATGATCCCTACCCAGACTTAAACATTTCCGTCACCAAAAATATGTTATGAAGTCTCCGTTGATTGTAAAATTGAATCAACAATTTTATTTTTGTATTATCTATTAATTATCTGTAGCTTAATTAGTTTCTCCAAGTTTATAAGTTAATATCGAATCGGGTATCGAACTTTGAAAATCGAAAGCGATTCGAAAATTCACCAAGTGCCTCTATGCGACACAAGCTTTGTGTCGCCGCCTGTGTCGCTGCCTCTGTCGCTTCTTATGTCGCAGGCTATGTCGCTGCTTAGTGTTTGGGTATAAAAGCCAACCTCAGGCGACCTTAAACCGTTCACTGTTCTTAATTACCTGCGACATCACATTTAATTACTGCGACACAAGCATCTGATATAGCGACACAAGCAAATCGAGTGATTTTTCGACTTCATCTACATTTTCTTAGCGTTCTGTTGCAATTAATCCATACAATCTCTTTCTCCTTACCTTACTCGATCTAGTGGTATAAATTTTTCCCTTTTTTTACCGTGTATATTGTGTTTAATTGTGAATTAAAGTCACGGGTTTTAAGGGTTTTCGGGTTGGGATTAAATTGAGGTGTTTGGGTGTGCTTAACTTGATATCTAGGATATTTTAGAGTTCCTGATGTTCATACGCACCTTCGGGTTGCGTTAGCTTTGAAAACACCCAAAATTTTGAACCATCGGGATCTGGGCACGGGTTGGTGTTCATCTTTGCGACACAATCTGCGACACAAGCCTTTGTGTCGCAGGATTTTTCAAATTAATTTAATACCAAACTTTGGGTGCGACACTAAGGTTTGTGTCGCTATGCTAGGCGACGCAAGCTCTTGTGTCGCTGCTCTATCAAAATTAATTTTCGTGCTAGTGTTGGGTTGCGACACTAACATCTGTGTCGCTACCTCTTTGCGACACAAGTCCTTCTGTCGCTTGATTTAATTAATTACAAAACAATTGCCAAATGCGACACAATCCTCTTCTGTCGCATCTTTCTGTTGTGACACAAGTGCTTGTGTCGCTTACATCATTTGAATTAATTAACTTCAACTTTTGCGACACAAAGGTCTGTGTCGCCACAGCTGTGCGACACAACCCTTGTGTCGCCACTGCAGATTGTTTAAATTAACGTAATTATTACTAACGATTCTGTAGTGTTCCCTTTTTCGTGTCTTTTAGAAATGGCAGGACAAGATGCGTTTCTGAGGTTGCTTGAACCTCGTCACAACACGGTGGCTTTTCTGGAAGATGACAGGGATTCTGCTATTCCTTTTCGCCCCATGATCCAGTTCCTTAGGCGTTCCAGGATTCTTTACGCTATTACTGCTGCTCCCACTATCTATAGAGACCATGTTGGTCCTTTTTGGAGAAATGCGGTTGTAAATACCGAACTGGAGGAGACCGGGATTATATCTACAGTTTTTGATCGGGAAATTATCATAACCGAGCAGCTGCTACGTGAAGTGCTTTAGTTTCATGATTCTCCAGTCATGCCCACCCAATTATCAAATGCTTTCATTGCTGGTGGGATGGCACGTATGGGTTACCCAGGTGTACCCTCTCATCAGTATCGCAAGGGGCACCTCACCCGAGTCTGGAGATTTTTGATGCACGTGATAATCGTGTGTTTATCTGCCAGGAAGGCAGGTTTCGATGGTGCAAGTCACCGTACCATCTCTGCCATGTTGGCCCTGGTCTACAATAAGCCGTATAATTTTTTCGGATATCTGTTCCGTGAAATGGTGGACAATGCAAAAGCTGAAAATGACAAATGGGTCATGTACCCAAGGTTTATCCAGTTGCTGATTAATCATCTGTTACCGGATCTTCCGGTCAATCCTGATGCAACCTTCCGCCAAACGCCAATGAACTTGCGGATCTTTGCCATCTGCAACTCTTATGGTAAAGGAGTTGCTGCACCGCCAGATGTGCCGCTTTTCGGCCATATTGTACATGAGGGCTATGTCCCTCCGGCTAACGAAGGATTTTTGGATGATGCTGCTGCTCCTCTTCCCTCTGAGGATGCCTTTGTCAATATTCCGATTCAAACCGAGGAGGAAAGTTTTAATGACATTTTGCAGGACATTGATACCTTTCAAGCAGTTGACGAGAATGCTGCTGATGCGGCCTCGGATGATACTGTCTCTGTGGATCCAAACGACACCCCAACGGATTCGGATGGTGATGTTCCTTCACCGAAAACCATTGAAAGCCTCCGAATCCATAATACTCATCGATATGAGCGGGTTCAACGCCGAATTAGGGCAGGACGGCTGCATGTGCCGTCTAACCGGGGGAAACGGCCCCGGGACGCACAGGACTCAGATGATGATACTTTCGCACCCCGTCCTCGTCCTCGAACTCAACCTCATCCGGTCTCTACTTCTGCTGAGTCTCAGCCACAACCACAAACGCTAAATCAGATAATGGCTCTTCTAGACAGAATGAACAAGCAGTTGGCTGAGCAAGCTTCTAGAATCACGGAGTTAGAAGCAACGGCGGCTAGGGTTCCTCGGCTGGAGAGTCGCCTGTTAGAACTAGAGGCCTTAGCTGTTGTTCCGGGGGAGTTAGGCTTAGATGAAACAACATCAATGGCCCCTGGTTCAACTCAAATTGTAAATACAAATGATGTAACCGAAGAAGCTATAAATGAAAATATTAATTTGGATTACTTTGCGTACTCTGCACCAATTCCAGGACAACCAATTCCTTTAAATGTAGATTACTCCGAAGCAAACCTAGAGTATCTACAGAGTCTGATAAATGAGGAAGGGCAAAGTACAGAAAATGATAAATGAGGAAGGGCAAAGTACAGAAAATGATAATGAAGAATTTGTGGTTGATAATGATGAAGGGGTTCATATCGAAAAAGAAAACGTGCACGACGACTTCGTAAATGCTGACGAAGTAAATTTGGGAGAGGAGATGGAAATTTCTGATACTAAGGAGATCATTGAGGAGGAACAACCTGCAAATCCCACTCCTGCTCCGGCTACAACTGAACCATCTACTTCCACTGCTGCTAAACCTATTATGTCAAAGACCTGCAAGTTCTATAAAATCAGCAGCAAGCGCCACAAAGGTCAAATCATCTCCTGGAAGTATGATGAAGCAAATAAAGTGATTGTTATCAAGCGAAAAGATGGGATGCAGTATTTCACTATGAACTTCAAAGTATTAAGTACCTTACCATATTGTGAGATACTGCACTTGGCGCAATTGAATATCATAAATCCCACCAATAGCGAGTTAGCGAATCAACTACAGAGAATCTTAAGGAAAGAGGTCAACACCAAAGTGTTCTATCTTTTGAGACCAAATCTGGGGATGAGGTATATTTATCGTAACAAGATACATCCGTTTACCAACAAGCCCTGGGTTAAGATTGTATATAAATCTCCAAAGACCTTAAAGTCTATTCCTCTGGAGAAGCTCCCAGTTGATTTCTTGAGAAGGTTACAACTGTGGACATATGATGGATATACAGGCGAAGCTGAAATTATCTATATTGAAGATTCAGAGCCTGAAGATCTATGGAAAGCCAAAATATCGAAGATTAGAGTGTACGATCCTTTGAGCTTGATTAACCTTACCAAGAAAGACCTTGAAGCTCTTCATGCTAAGAAGATTGATTATTTTCAAGAGTTCAAGACTGAGGCGATGCGTTTTCAAAAGGTTGTCAATGTCTGTATAGCTCAAGGAGTACATGCTGGAGGAAACTTCCCTGCCAGCTGGAAGTGTTAGACGACCAAAGCCGAACGAAGAAATCTTGAAGACCAAGCTGAAGACACGGGGGAGTTTGTTGATACATGTTTTGTATGTCTGTCAGTTGGTCTAGGTCAAAGTCGATTGTAATATTTTGATTGTGATATAAATGTTATTTGTTTTGGAAATCAAAATTAATGTAACTGTTTAGGCGACACAGAGAGTGTGTCGCAATAGCGACACAAGGCTTGTGTCGCATATGTCGGCCTGGCGACACAAGGCTTGTGTCGCAGGTCAGTTAGGTTTTGGCTATAAATAGATCATTACGGGTTCAGTTTTAGGGTTGACGAACCTAGAGTGTTTTCAAGCGATCTGTGAGGAATCTTGTGTAATTGGTTGATTTGCTATTCGTGATATATATAAAAGCTAATCGACGAGTTTTGTGTGATTGTTAATGTGTTTTGTTCAATTGATTGTATTCCGCGCTTTCAATTGTTGAATTGATTCGATTTAGATCCAGTAACAAGGGTCCAACACCTCCCATACCTCTTCTTTTATACACACCAACATACAAACTCATCCTCACTCAACACTCTACCTCACTCTCTCTTTTCTCTCCCTCTCCCCTCTCAAACGACAGCCACAACACCACCAATTAGCCACCATAAGCCACCTACAACCACCACTTCCATCTCCAACAAATTGTAAGGAAAAGCTAGGAAAGGAGCTCATCATCTCTTTCTTCTTCTTGTGATCATCTAAACACCATTGTAAGAACCTATTCTTGAACTTTCTTTCAAGTATTTTATGTACATATATGTTAGTAGTTCACTCAAGTAAGATCTTGGTTAAAAGTGTGTTAAAAACATGTTTTAAAACATTTAAAACCAATCAAACAAACTTTACTTGGAAAATACTCACTGGACAGAAAAGTAGTCCGATTTCAACGCGTGAAAACATACTCAAAACAAAATCAAAATGGACGTTTCTTAAGTCTAAAATGAAGCTCAAGATGTTATCTTTCTAACCCAAGTGGTTTTTATAATTTTTGGATAAGGTTTGATACCTCAAAATGATTTTTAAAGATGAAGTGTCAAATCTGTTCTTGAGAGACAGATTCTTGGTCTAACTTTAATAGGCCATAACTTTCTGTACATAAGTCCAAATAGAGTAAACTATTTATGGCGAATATTATATATATATATATATATATATATATATATATATATATATATATATATATATATGACAACAAACGTATAACGTGTACATTAAAACGAAACGACTATACTAATATTTTGAGAGGAATATTAAGTGCAAATACGAAACGAAACGAGAATAATAATATTTTGAGAAATATTATTCTAAAACATCACCAATGGGTCGTACATATTTTGAAAACAAGATACACATAAACATACTAGTTGACTGAACAACTTGCATAGATGGACTTTTAGACATCTACTTACATTAATAATCTTGTGCGTTTAGGGTGCTAGGAGGTTACATTCGGAAACATACATACACTTGTTTTTGAGACGCTAGCACTCACATTAAGGTGAGTCTCATAGCCCCTCTTTTACTTGTTTTACTGGGGTGAGAATACATGCTTAGATTTTATGAACACACGTACATGGAAAACACATATACGTATTGCATGAGTAGCTTACTAATCCATTAAGGCCTCTCATATCATGGTTCGTTAGTTATGGACTTAAACGCGAGTATTTTGAATAGATCTATTTGGGATTGACACCCCCGTCCGGGTTAGTTGCGCTAACGTGACTGCTGGTCAAACGGACGCATGATTATTTGTTCAACTAAGTATACTGGATTAGGCACTTACAAGAGGCACCAGCATAAACTGTTAAGTTTCGAATGCATGAGCTCATGGCAATAGTGTACTTAATTTTGCATTGTGCAAACAACTGTTAAATCTTGTGGTTCATGTTTTCATTCACAACTGTTTAAACCTGTGAGCTCACCAACATTATGTTATGTTGACCATTTTTAGTATGTATCTCTCAGGTCCACAGTAGCACTAAGCACGGGATGCTTCAGGATCATTACACTAGAGTCGCATGTTTTTGAAAACAGCTTTTCAAGGAGATTTCACTACATTACTATTTTGTACATTTATTTATGCATTAGAATCTCTCGACCTAGGTGTGAACTCTAGAGTTAAACAATTGGGATATAACAGTTTTGCTTAAACAATGAATATTCTAAATGTATTTATTTAAAACGACTCATGTAGAGGTCGTTCGATGTAATCTTTGTTATGATTCGGATTAGTCATGCCCCACTGTGATTCCACCACGGCGGGGTGCGACAAACGGTCACAACACATGGGTCAAAACTGGCACGTGCCAAAACTGTCTTACGTGTCAAAACTACCATGGGTCAAAACTGTCAAAGTTCAAAATTACCCATAACCAAAAGTGCCTATGGGTCAAAATTGTCCACAACCAAAACTGTCAATGGGGTCAAAATTACCCATTTCCGCAATTGCTTTAGGTTAGTGATGTTATTAACTTGATGAGCATACACTCCTGCCTCCTAACCCATTTCTAAGTCTAATAACTGTATCCCTCAATTACACTAAATTACTAACAATGGCCTCCCCAATTTAGTGTAATTCTTTTACATGAGATAATCAAATAAAACAAAACTTATGCATAAATGAAAATGTCTTGCATATTCAATTTCCATCTTGGTACATTACACATTCCAAATATTCGAGATTCGAGATGTTCTAATAATTGAACCCTTCAACCCATTTGAATACTTGAAGATAATCTATACACAAGTTTTCAAATACTATAAAGCGATCTTGACACTATACAAGCCATGTGTTCATATCCATACATGAATATTACAAAGCTAAAACTCCAAAGCTTCTTGAAAGGCAAAACTCCATATTCACATAGGTAGTTCCTTTCATTCATACACCTGCTATTGCATTTTTTTCAAAGAAGCTATTAAGAAATTGACTTCACCCTTTCCATCAGCAGGTCCGAGCACATACCCTTGTGATGATATGTATAACGATGTGCTCCATTGTCTAAGTATAAGCTTTCCACATTGAATTCAACTCCTAATTCGTATTAGGAGGGAATTGGGTGTCTTACCATTAAAAAAATTTTTTGGACTTTAAACCCATCCCTGATGC
Organism: Gnaphalium uliginosum; assembly: GCA_963930675.1. Classification (NCBI taxonomy): domain Eukaryota; kingdom Viridiplantae; phylum Streptophyta; class Magnoliopsida; order Asterales; family Asteraceae; genus Gnaphalium; species Gnaphalium uliginosum. The sequence continues at coordinate 48,957,905 of OZ005680.1, read as the reverse complement.
AGACTTATTAACCAAATCTCTAGCTAATCCCTTCGTCAAGTGACCAGCTAGATTCTGTTGTGACCTCACAAACTCTACAGAAATCACCTCATTCATTATAAGTTCAAAAATTATGCTATGTCTAACACCTAAATGTCTAGGCTTTCCATTGTACATTTAACTATAAGCCTTTGCCAATGTAGCAGCACTATCACAATGAATAGAAATGGGTGCTATAGGTTTAGGCCGGAATGGAATCTCATATATCAAATTTCTTAGCCATTCAGCTTCTTTACCAGCAGCAGCTAATGCAACAAACTCATATTCCATTGTTGAGTTGCTAATACAAGTTTGCTTCTTGGAAGCCCATGAGATCGCAACTCCCTCAAGCAAGAACACCCAACCACTTGTTGAAGAATGATCTTCATCATTGGTTATCCAACTTGCATCAAAATAACCTTCTAGAACTGAAGGATATCCAACATAAGATAAACTATAATTCATAGTTTTCGTCAAATACTTTAGTACCCGCCGAATTGCTTGCCAATGTTGAGCACTAGAATTACTAGTAAATCTACTTAGTTTTCTCATAGCAAATGCAATGTCCGACTTTGTACTTGTCATAGCATACATCAAGCAACCAATCACCTTTGAATACTCAAGTTGTGATACAACCTCACCTTTATTAGGTAAAAGCTTCTTGCTTGGATCCACATGAGTACTCTCACGAGTACAATCAAAACAATTGAATTTCTTAAGTACCTCCTCAATGTAATGGGCTTGAGAAATGGAAATTCCATTGTTTTCATGTTTCATCCTAATACCAAGGATAACATCAGCCTCCCCATGTCTTTCAAAAAAAATTGGTAACCCTCCGCAAGGTCCAACATCGTTGGGCAAATCACCTCCATCACATATACCACAACGTCCGAGCCGAAACTTGCGCGGATTAAGCATTAACGTTATGAGTCATGCGCTTCATTGGTGATAGGTACCTTTATGATAAATAATACCGATGACAGATTTCGAACTCATGACCTCAAGGAAGTTATGGGCTGCCCCACCGCTAGGCTATTTAGTCATTGGTACCTTTCTTAATATATTAAAGAATAAACAGAATTGTAAAAATCCAAACCTAACGAATGGTAATATGGTTTGATTCGGTTTGGTTGTTTATTTTGTTTGGACATTTAGGTTTCAATTTATCGAAACCAAAAACCATTAGCTTCATCTATTTGGTTCAGTTTAAACCAATTGCAAGTACAAACACCCTAACTTCACCTGCACCCAAATCTTAGAGGTGATCAGATAGATATATTTTAACTTTTTATCCTTCGTTTCTGTAAATTACTTTTAGCTAAAGGTGCGCTCTAAAATTATCAAATTTGAATCCAACTTGGGTTTGTCTATGAACTTTCTGTTGACAAGTCTTTCCTGCATATTTTTCAATTAGAAATTGATCTTGGACAAATATTTTTCAAAAAGTGCTACTAGACCAACAACTTTCGGGAGTATTCATATGAATCGTCCACCTATATAACTTTAGAAGCCAACCTGAAATTTGTTGCTAACTAAATAATATCATCAGAAATGGCAGTTGAAGTGAAGTTGTATGCTGATGGACGAAGTCCATTTAGTTGTAGAGTGAAAATTGCCTTGAATATGAAGGGTATCAAATATGAAAACTTCAAAGAAGATCTCAGCAACAAAAGCGCCGACCTTCTCAAGTACAATCCTGTTCATAAGAAAGTACCTGTGCTGGTACACAATGGAAATCCTGTCTCAGAGTCTCTTGTGATCGTTGAATACATTGATGATGTTTGGAAAGCAGTTCCGATTTTGCCTCAGGATCCTTATGAGAAGGCTGCCGCTCGATTTTTGGCAAAATTTATTGATGAGAAGGTAAGAATTTTCCATCTTATGTTTGGCCTAATGATATCTTTTATCGTTTCAAAGTTTATGAAGCTTTACACGTTTAACTATTATATTAGACGAACATTGAAGATTTTTATCGGACGTATGTATTTAACTTCTAAAAACATATATTTGTATGTTTTTGGCTTTTTTTGCGACATAGAAAAACATACTTTTGTATGTTTTACACATACAACACTAAGTTAAATGTATACAACAGATGTTTTTAGAACTTAAATAAATACAATAGAAATTTTCAAAGTTCACCCCATATAATAGGAAAATGTGTTAAGTTTAATCAAATTTTAAACAATAAACCCCGTCTTTTAACAGTATCACAAGAACTGATTTTTATAATATGGTTTATTCAGTGTCTCCCTGCATTATACAATGTATTTAGGAGCAATAGAGGGGAGAATGTTATTGCAGAAGCTTGTGAGCAACTGAAAATACTAGAAAATGAACTCGCAATCAAAGGTAAGAAGTTCTTTGGAGGTGATAATGTTAACCTGGTCGATATTGCTGCTGTTTTTATCGGATATTGGCTTGGATTATTAGAAGAAGCGACCAATATAAAGTTTATCACAAAAGACAAGTTCCCAAAAATAGTCGAATGGGCTGATGGATTCGTCAACTGTCAAGTTGTAAAGGAAATCTTACCTCCAAGGGAAGTTGTGCTGGCATTTTACAAGAAACGGTTTGGTAATATGTAGTGTCGTGATGGTTAAAATATTTAATTCTTCGTTTTATTAGGATTTTGTGTGCTTATTGAAAAGCTTATGTTTGAGCAGTGTAGCATCCATTGATGCTGCAATATATATGCAATTCATGCTGATATGCTGTTCTGTAATGTGTTTTGTACTTTATAATAGTTTCATATATAGTTGAGCATGCTGGTTAACTTATTTATCCTTCTTTGAGGTTTTGATACCGAAAAGAATTCAAGTTGCTAAATAAAACTAAAATTTGTGAATCATAAATCAGATAATATGTTTGCTTACAAATAAACATTCTGAACATTCAGTACTAAAAGTCTAAAACCAATCCATGTTACTAGTAGTTTCACAAAAGAAAATTCGTCATGACCTTCGTTCTCCTATGAGATATGAAGGATAATGCTATATGTATTACGAATTCCTCATGATCTTGTTTTGGGTGCAGTTTTTGGTCAGCCTTCGTGGTTTGGGTGGGTATATCTCATATTTGATGAACTTCTCCACCTCAACCAATGATCGAAACATCCTTCCAGATGAACCGTGATGGTAAAACTGCATTGGATTAGTTATAATAAGTTATACATGTGCATTTATGACAATTAACTGAACTCAAATGAAAAAAAAAAATGTTCATGTTACATAATATTCTAGTTGCATAACAAACAGGGCGAAATTCTTGACAACTATGTTGATCTGAAAAAGAATGAATAATCTAATGATATTTAGTTGCAAGCCCAAACCTTGTCATGAGTTTTGTCGGGTCGTTTTCTGGTCTCGACCCTCCACCCCTCTAGTCGGTTATGCACAGATATATGAAACCTTTGTGTCTCGGGATTTAGAAGCCTTTTACCAATTAACCTTGATAGTCGTTGACGATACTGTACAAAAAATATGACCCAAAAATATAAAAGGAATTGAGCAAAATAACTAATTTTTCAGATGTCTCTTTAAAAAACTGAATAGTTAGTTTTTATAAAAGAAAATACTTCATTGTTGGTTTGATATTTAAATCTTTTTCCATGAAAATAGACTGAAGAAAACTTGTAACCATTGCATATAAACAAAGTTATATATATTTGGATGCACTTGTAAAACAAATGTCATATTTCTATATATATAATAAACTTAATTAGAGAAAAAATAACAGTTCTTAAACAAAAGAAGCCAAATGTATGAGAAAAGTTACCTTATCCCTTATAAGAATATACTCTACACATTCACTTGGAAGCTCAAAATGTCCATCAACATAATGTTCAGTCCATGATGTTCTTAGGCCTCTTTTATGTGTTCCTGCAGCTGACTGTTGATCATGTGCTTGATGTTGGACTAATGTCAATATCCCCTATTGTTGAGGGCAAAATGTCACTTTACTAGTGAAACAAAGAAGATCGATTGAGTTACTGATGCGCACGACGACATGTCATGTTTAGTTTCTATCAGCTCTCATTTATAGGATTTTAAATATGGCATAAAATAATTCCCAATTCAAAAAGTACAGTGAAAAATACTACTTTTTTTTATCTAAGTTTCTTTAACCAAAACTATATCTTTTTAGTATAAATGTCAGTAAATGAGACATTAACTTAAACTTTTGAAATGCATTACATAATCATAGTGTTGTACAAAATGATATACAGATTGTAAATGAAGCTTACCTTCTCTATAACCAAGGTACTCTTTGCAGTCTCCTGTCTCTTGAATGATAATGGGATGGTTGCTAGTGCTTCCTTATTTACATAAAATCATGACAATATATTTCGTGTTTAGGTACGTATAGGAATTGAATAAATGTACGTATATACGCTTATATACATATAAACAATATATATATTGAAAAAAAATTCTAGATTATAAAAACAGGTCAATGAAAAGACCATTATGCATGTATATTGTCTATTTTGAAGCATACCTCAACCATGTTGACACTTGCTTTTAGTCCTTGTGAACAAATAGTAGACATTTTAGGAATGACGTTTTCACTCAACGTATGCTCTTTCTCATATGAAATAATTGGTGGCTTAAACAAACAAAATAAAACTCACGGTTACATGAACAAAATCAAATATTTAGCGTGAGGAATATAAACAGAACAGATGAAATTCTTACCGATTCATTCAGATCAAGAACACACGATTGTTTCTTCAATCGTTTGGGAAACAAGTTTTCATTTGAAGGAAACGACATTCTTCAAATTAAAATGCATATACAAAGTGCAAGTGACTGCACCAACTTATAGTTGAAGAACGACAGGTATTTATAATGTTCAGAAGTATCAGATGAAGAACAATATCATACAAATAAGGAAAAATATAACCAAGGATGGAACTTTCTAAATGTCAAGATGCATGACCTTCTTTGCTCTTAATTAAAATACTATGGCCCTCTTGGCTTCTATAGTTGATTTATATTTAAAGCTTTCCATATTGACTGTAGAAAAAAAGCATACTGTGATTGTCATTTACAGTGGTGATATATTATGGATGATTTTGGTAAATTTCTTTAAGAATTCGTAACGTATATTGTTTTATCGTTTAAAATTTTAATTGTTACCTTATTGTGTGGATGTATCATTCTAAAATTGAAGATTACTACGCATTTACACGTCCCTCGCATGTAATTGCTCCGTAAAATATAAAGATGGGTGTTTATGTAGTAGTGAAACATTTGCATGTCGAATACAACTGACCTACCATATTATGCTCGATACTCATTGAGTTCGTTAGTCAAAACAAACACTCTCTAAGACAGTTGCATTTCATTAGCTCTTTATGTCAGATCACAGTGGTCATATTCAAAGACTAATTGTGATCATTTGTTGTATTCTTTGATTCATTTACTTTCAAGAACTCGATGTGAATAATGCATTACATACTTCTCTTAGTAATATCGCAAAACACTTCCACCAGTTGGGCTTTTTCAATAACTTGACTTGATTCTGTTTAGCATAGCTTCACAACAAACACAACAGTAAACCTATGATCAAATACAACAGAAAGACAGAAATGTAAACTGGGTCTACACAATACTGAAATAAATAACAAAGATTGTCACATACTAAAACGACCATGGGAGGTCGCTGTATATCTTACTTTCATAGTTCAACATAAGGATTTTGAGCATAGGTGGTACTTTTATAGTTATTTACAGCAACTGTACAAATGGATTATGAGGCTGGTGGATGACATCCGCTTAGAACCATGGTCTTGCGCATGATGAAATCCCTCTTTCCTACCAAATCCGGCACTCCCCTGGCCAAAACGATAAACTGTTACAAACATGAAATCAGGATCATCCCAGCTATAAGACAGAATAAACTTGAATCTAGCAAAAGTTTGCAGACATATTTTTGAACATAGTTACCTTACTTTCATGAGTATAAAATTGCTAGTCATTTGTTAGAGTTTTTTTCTTTTTCCAAAATAGAGATACCAAACTACAAAAACCATGATGTAAACTGAGAACCAAGACAATTTCTTGATCCTCTTAGAATATTGTAGTGTTTAAGAAGGATATCTACTTCAAAATGGAAATAAACTCCTGCAATGCTCTAGTACTTCTTATAGCAAACATAAACTTGGTATCGGCAGAAAACCTATCAAAAAGGAAAATGAAGGTACCACAAGAACAGAGTGTGAGCAACAGACCTCCAGTAGAACTCATCTACAATGAATCCAATCTAAAGCATTAGAAAAGCACCAATTGATGTTTGATGCAGCACTTTTGAACTCCGATCGAGTCCATGAGAAGCCACCTGGCATCAACATTATATATATTTGAAGCTAGGAATCAACATAAAGAATACCAACGAAATCGTAAAGTGACAAAAACGCAGAAAGTTAATACGGAGGGCAACGATAAATTTGAAATTAAAAAAGAAAAAAAGAAGAAGCTTATAATCAGTTCACAGTACGGGTTCCTTAGCTATCGTAGTTCGCTGGTTCACTTTGTGATTAAGGTTATTATAATTTACCAACTAGGGCATATAAAACTACTTTAAAGTTTTGAAGCAATTTATCATCTCTGCTGAATAAATTGAAAATCGCCACAAAACCTCAATAGTCCCAAACCAGCCTGTAGAAGACCACACATGTATCATTTATAGTGAAAATTAGAAATTAGGAGTGGGCATAATACCATATGACTTAGGGCTGCATATCGTTCTTCATTCAAATATAATGGCTTTCCCCTATGCATTTCAATGTCCTGCAGAAGTATATATAATGAAATGAATTGTGAATAGATAAAAAATTTGCATGGTGTCTAAAATCCAAATACAAACATGGTCTACAATAAGCAAAAACAATTACCGCCACCTAAATTATACCACACGTACACCCTCAGGGGCGTACACACACATGACAAGGCACAACTACATGTGATAAATAATGTACATAGTACATTCTCATGCACAACTATACTCTGCATCCATGATACTACAAAATCCAACATACCATAATCCGCTTTTACTTAAAATGACATGTGTATTATACACGTCATGCACATCAATACTCGGCATCCATGGTACTACAAAATCCAACATACCTTAATTCTGATCTTACCAAAAACATATTACTGTTGAAGGGCATTCTCAAGTTTTAAAGTAGAGGAAAAGAAAAGGATGGAGCAGAAAACAGACAAAAAGTAAAGAAAAGAATTAGGGGTTTGCTTGGTTGGAGGTATTACGAGGTAAGGAATGATATTGATTATCATTGAGTATGCTTAGTTAAGTATAATATAATGAATAATTATAGAGTATGAGGTATTGACGCATTCCCCACTAATTTGGGAGGAATGGGAATGTTAGTTGTAATCGTATGTTCCAATCTCGTCACAGTTGCCTTTTATTTTACGTTTTTTCCTTTTTCTTTTCTACCATCGCCAATCAAAATTCATGACATATGTTCTCTAATATTCATCCACTAATTCTTTCCGATGATTTATCATCTCAAACGAAAGCAATTAAACAATGACTATCCATTCTAAAAACAAAACAACTAAACAATCACTTATTCATTCATGTATGTTATACTACCTCATAATCCTTAAAAAGAAAGAAAAAAAAAAAAAAAAACAATTCGCTCAAATTTGAATACAGAAAATATAAAATCAAAACCTCATAGTTTGCTTGCCTTATATGAATGATTTATGTTGATAACCATAAATATGAATTTCTTTTTCTTATTTCAATCCCCTATCTGATTGAAACTTTTTGTTCACTGAAATTATTCTACAATGTTTATTATAATAACTGGTTGCATATTATTTGGTAGGATAAGAGATATTGAAAGAAAAATTATTTTTTGGTTCAAATTGCCTAACGGAAGAATCAAAAATTTTTAAAGAGAATTCCAATCTCTTTTTTCTTCATTTGCTTGCACCAAGCACTTTCAAAGGTAATGATAATAATTATTTATTCCCTTAGTATTCCCATTACTATTCCATTACTATTCCCATTGCCATTACCTAAAATGAACCAAGCACACCCCTAAGATAATTTATTGTATATGTATTCTTGAGTTGAGAAGAAAACAAAAGAAAAGAGTGGAAAGTCATGTTCTTGAGATGTACGAAAAAGGAATGAAAGTAAATACATTTAGTACTTTTATGGTTATACGCTATCAGGGTTAAAATGGTGATCTACACAATACATAAGAAGTCTTTCTTTGTAATCGGCTCATATTTGAACAAGAAGTATTTAAAACAAAAAACCCATTCCTCTCCTTTCCTTTCCTTTCCATTCCTTTCATTTAAAACAAAAAACTCAAGAATGGGTTGGTTTTGTTATTTCTTTTCTTTTCATTTCCTTTCCTTTCTGCTCATAAAATAACTCGAGAATGGGTTGGTTTTGTCATGGTTCTAATACAGCTATAAGCTTTCAATAAAGTAATGATCCAAAAATCCAACAGTACACAGATTTCTTCCCTAATTGGTAATCATATGCTCAAAATATTCTTTCTTTTCTTACTAATGCCTTCTCCCACACTCAGCTCAATGACAGAATTATAAATGATGCTACAAACTTCTAAAAAAAGTAATAATCAGAAATTTTTGTTACCTCTTCACCAAATGTATCCAGGTATGGAGATGGCCAACGCGCCTGACGTGCAGATCTTTGAAGTAATATTGTGGTTTTCTACACAGAAAAATGCCATCAGATTTCAGAACACAGTGTTTAAAGTAGACTTATTTGCAGGTATTCGTGGCTTACTGTTCCTGTGATGGGTGTAAATTACACATGTTTCGGTTATTACAGATATACAATTTTTCGTATACTAGTAATGTTAGCATTTTAGATAGCTAGGGACTTGAAACGCAAACAGAAAATGGCATTTAAGGAAAAAAAATATATATTAGACAAGGCCATGTAACATGATATCCACCCTTACCCTAATCAACAGAAATACGCCAGTACCAGCACCACAAGACATTGCATGAGTTTGGCACTTGTTATTCCTAAAGAGATAAAACTCATGTCAAATTCAGGTTGATATTTCATAACAGACAAAAAAACATTACATAGCTGCATAAACAAAAGATAAACCTGCAGCATGTCTTCCAGCTAGGTGAGCACAATTTACCACACAACAAGCACAATGCAGGTTCATCTTGAACAGTTCCACAGTCAATACATTTCTGTTTAATGTACCTAAATATCCAAAAACAACAGTAAAATGAATGAAGATCGATATCACACTAGAAGCAAAACCAACTTTTGAAAAAAAGTAATATGAACCTTTGCAGGAGATCTTGGTAGAGGTAAGGCAAAACCATCAACTTGAACGGGACTACAGGAGTTAAGTGCAAAACCCTTGAAGGAGCAAGAACTTCATATTCTCTAGATAAGTGATGCAACCATTTTAAGACTAAAGAACGTGACACCCCATCATGAACTATGATGTCTAGTGATGGAATCTTAAACATCTTCTCCAAATCTTCATACTCAACAAACTCTTCTGCCTTGCCGTAAGCATATTCCATCATATGAGCCCCACTGAATGGTGTTGAACTCGAAGAGTTCATCAACTTCCAGAGTAGAGCACACCTTCTAAGAAAAGGAAAGGTCGAGCACCGAATTGTGTCCTTAATATCACGAGAATTATCAATATAGTTGGAAACAAAATATTGACTTAAGAAACCATGTTTGCTGACAAATTTCAAAACATCAGTGATAAGTGAATCATGGTGACCAAAATCATCCATAACACTTTCATTTCTTCCCAAATATGTTATTACACCCTGCAAGACAGAGATAGAACAAGAAATAGAACCTTGGCAAGTTACTTGATGGATTAAAGGAAAGAAGAAATAGATGAAATGAAAAAGTAAGTTGTCATACCAACCTGGGTAATTGAAATAACATAGCACATATGAACAAGCGGTAATAATGATTTCTCAGACGACATAAATGGAACTGGAAGACAGAAGAGGATCCACATCAAAGTCGAAAAAGCATCAGATGCAAGAACAGGAGAAGATGCCATAGTCCAAAACTGAACATCGGGGAATCGTATGCCCATATCAGCATTTTCCAACATGCTCATCATATTTTCTGGAATAAAAAAGAACAAAATTTGACACCATTACTTTAGCGGATATCATTATTCATTAGAAGAAAATTTCCTGAAATCTATATAGCCACTAAAATTATACCTCCAACTCTGTAGGCGTGACTAGGTGGTTCATTTAGAGTATCAGCACAACATATAGACTTTGCAAATCGTTGGATGCACCTTAATCTCAAGAGAACGTCAAGTGAACTTTGGACTCGGATACTGTGAACAATTTTTAGCAATAGTGACAAAATAAACCCACTGGAAGACCTTAATTCCTCATACAAGGCACTAGTGCTATAATTGGTGGCTGGAGAAGTTTTTTCAGATCGAGCAGCAATTTCTGTAGATATAAGGGAATACTTGAGGGTGTCCCACATGATCATTGAGTCACTTAACCGATTTGATCCTGAAATTTTATCATTTCCGGGGAAATACATTTCACGTAGTAAACGAACCGCAGATTCAAGATTTGTGCCTATTCCTCCTTTCCGCTGCACTGGGAAAGATTTGAGAAATTCACTACTTCTAGAAACAACAGCAGCAGCTTGCAAAAGAGAAAGTGATTGTCTAAGGAGAGAAACATCATTGGTATCTGAAGAATTTGATACCCCACTGTCCGTTATTCCTTCTTTAGGTATATCAGGTAAAACAGAATTTGCAAGACCGCGACAAACAGGACACAAAAACTCCCCCTGGACAAAAAGATGAAAAGTAAGAAGCTATTGGCATCAAAATCAAAAAGATGCACCACGAAACAAACATGTACCTGGTCTGGATCCACGATATGTCCTCCTTCAAAATCAATTCTTCTTGTGTATCTGCAGATAGTGTTTCCTATTAAATTTTACAATAACATAATCCTGAAATAATAATAGATATACTTTTAAACAATATTACCTTTCCTTCAGTGACCGCAGATAACGATCGAGGCAAACCTGATGCACAGCATGCCCACATGAAGAAACATAAATCCCATTGCAATCAAAAGGTCCAAACCCATCATATGGCAGCTGTGAAGTCACTGAGCTAGGCTGTGCCTTACTGCGGGACCCAGCAGTTTCTGAGGGTGAAGGTGTATTTAATATTTCATCAGATAAAGAAGCAATGTACTTTCCAAGTAAAAGGGATTCATTTGAACTACTGTCTGTATGTGAACTACATCCAGCAGCTGGAAAATCCTCTGCCCTTATTAAAACATCTGGCTGCACCATACCACTTTGCATAATGTCCAGAATCTGTGTGTACATATTTTCTTCAAGTGCATCACCCAAAGATAAGGTTGGTTGATTATTGTCATGTGAAGTTTGAGGAAAATGAATATTTTTCAGAGATGGGAACCGGCTTTTGATAAATTCCAGGAATGCATCAACCTCTCTCGGTTGACCAGTGGAAGCAAATTCATTAATTGCATTTTGAACTAATTCCATTAATTGAGATGATGTTACTGTTTCTGAACTGCTTGACGATTCAATATTCAATGTGTCCTCACTAGTAGAAACTTGCTCCTTCCCAGATCTATTAACTTGTTTTTCCCATGATGGAGGACCTTTATCAAGTAAACTCACAAGCCTGGATTTCTTGTATCAAGAATAAAAGATAAATATAAAAAAACTATTTCTAAAGAATAAATGTTGAATATACAACAGAAGGAAAAAAAAAAATGGGATAACCAACCTGGAGAAGAATTAAAAAAGACACTGGAGACTTAGAACTGGCATCATGACAAAGAGAGCAGACTACTTGCTCAGGTCCATCTAAAACATTTGCAACATCAGAAATACTTTCTTCAGCATCATTTGAATCATTTAAGCCACTTTCTGTTGTTAAGTTTATGTTCTCCATGAATTTTGATTGCTGTGCTTTCATTTTTTCCTGCATTTAACATTATTTTAAATCAAAATATAAATAGGTAGTAGGTACATTATAAAATAAACACAAACACAGGGAGCTGACCATTATTGCAGCCTGTCTCTCACGTGCTTTTGCCTTCCGTTTATCACGATCAGACATGGAAGTACTGTTATTAGTATCACTACTTGGCTTGGAACTAGATAACTGATCAACAACTTCGGGTGATAGTATTTGCAGTTTTTTAAGGCATCCAGAGTCCAGCTTAGCAAACTTCTGAAGAAGACTCCTGATAAAAAATGAGAGGTCAAACCCACCATTTTCCACAGTGTTGTAAATATTTTCTTTCTGATTTATCCTCATTAACGACACAAGAAGTGATAATAAGCTTTGATTGTCATATCCATCATTTAACCCAGTACACACTTCTTCACCAGCAAAGGCTAAAAGAGAGATAGAATTATCAGCATCACCAGATTCGATCTGCACTTCAGAAATGTCCAACGCTAGCGATAACAAGTGCAATGCTGTTATAAGAACACCATCAGGAGCACGTGATGCCATCAGCTTATCAGTAAAAAGTGCATAAAAAAGTACGGCTCGGATGACTTGTAGAACCGTTTTACACGTAGCCACTCCAGCTAACCCTTTAAGAGGAGGATAAATTTTACTCCATTTCGGGAGCTGATTGGTCAATGCAGAAACTTGACAAAAACGCAAGTATCTTTCTTCTGCAACTTGCAAGTCCCGTGAGTTCCAGCGAGGATGATACAAATCTAATTCTTTCCAGTATTCTAAACGTAATTTATACATACCCTAGAAAACATTATATAATTATATTAAGTACATCAAAATAAAATTAACTTGCCATTATGAAGATGCTAATCTCATAAATAACTACCTGTTTAATCCCAGATGGATAAGAGTACTCAGCTACAGTATCCAAAATTTGTTGAAATTGCTTAACTTTTGAAAGGTCACGAGGAAGGGACTTAACTAATTGACTATGAGTAGCGTTTCCAGTTGACAACTTATAAATTAACTCACGCTGCAGACATTGAGCTGTAGTTAATCCACAGAATCGCCTTTCTTTAACTATCTGTATGATTAGATTCAACATTTCTTGCACTAATACCGCTTCATACCTGAAAATATCATTCCATATTTGTGTTACATTATAACCTAAAGGGAGTAGGGATGTTAAGCTCAATCATCTTCTTCAGAAACTTCCTTAGCCTGAGGCAAACAATTCTGCAAAGTCTTAAGATCAATAGGGACATCCTACTCCTACACACTAAACATATAAACGGAATAACAAAACTCAGAAAAATGCAGGAGCATAATTTCAAACCCAAGAATAATTGACACTAATTTGAAAGACCAATAAGAAGTAAACTAATAATAATACGGATGAAACAGGAAGTCATAAATAAGAAGAGAGTATATCGCATCTAGGCAATCTAGACATCTAGTAAATGACTTTTATAGTATATTTTAATTTATTCCTTGACTATTACATTACGGTCTTAATTCAGATCCGAATACTTATAAAGGAAATCACTTTATTTGCCATTTTGAGGATACAAACAAATATGACTGTTAGGCAACAGTCATGGTTAAGATCACTGACTTGGGTCGGAAACACTAATAGTATATTTTAACAATAACCAAATTTCATAATATATGTACAGAAAGTCACATCAATCCAAATGTTTCAATTCATGATTGTTACCAAATGGTTACATTTCAAAATATATTTAAATGAGATGAATCTTACTAATTTCGATATACAGAAATAGGAAACTTGTCCATTGCATAGTTTTTCTTATCGACAGTTACTAATCCGTAATCCCTAAAAATGTGACACCCAAGACATGGCCTATAAAACTTTCCATTTCTCATATTTTTTTAAAAAGATTTCAATGTATTAAATTGCAATTGACATTTTTTTCACAAGTCACGTATTTTAAAGCTCAACACAAGCTAGTCGTTTTCTTTAGTACAAGTTAGTTATTTTAGCTTTGAACGGAATTTATAATAGCATTGAATTTAATAATATCAACGGGGCAAATAGGTGTACAGAAGTTTTCACAAGTCACCTACCACCACATGTCAAAATAACTAAATGAACTTCACATACAACGCAAACAGACATACAACTAAAGAGCTTCAGAAAAAATACGTACTCGTTAGCTCTTTCCAAATCCAAGGAAAGGTAAGTTGATAAGCCAAAGCGTTCTATGATTCTAGCAATATAAAGATCTGCTGGAGCTAAGGCAGCACAACACTGTAGAAGAAATAAATCAAGTTCCAAACCCTGCTCAGACCTGCAATGAACGAAAGAAAGGGAAGTACTGATAATTAATCTCACAAGAAGCTTCTATTAGATCTTATTTGAAACTATTCTACCTACCAGCGAACGGAACGATACCACTCATAAGATAGTATTGCAGCATCTCCGTTCTTCCGCCACATGCCAGCATGAACTTCACTACAGAAAACCCTAATACGCAAAGGATGTTCCATCACAAAAGCAGAGAATCCATATGGATGGCAACCACCTAACACGTGGCCAAAGAAATCACCATATTTGATTGATGAATCAGCAGAACCAACAGTCATATTTGGCAATCCAGATTCACCATAAAACCTCTTCAATGCTCTTTGTAAAACTAACGAGAGTAAACGATGCAATGGAATGTGTACTGATATCTCCTGTGAACTGACATCGTATCGAAATTCTGGCCATTCTTCCAATCTCAGAACCTCTAAGTCGTTTGCATGATCTCCTCCTTCCACTAGATCGCCAAAACCTGCAGAAATGGTGTCATTTGACCCGTTCAAACGTTGATGAGCACCAAAACTTGCAGATATAGTTTTTCCCTTTCTAAACTTAGGAAGTGTTCTCTTTAATTGAAAAAAGTTACTACCAGAACCATTGTTTGATCTTGAATTTAAGAGACTGAGAAGAGCTCCTGATGTATTGTCGACTTTCAACCAATTCTCAATAGCTTTTAAACACTCGAACATTAACCATGAAATTGAAGACAGGACTGCATCACTATCAGCATTCCCTTCAATGGCCTTCATTTCACAATCCGATGAAGTACCCCGCACAGTAACACTAGACACAGAGCTTTCTTGTGAAAGTCTGCCCACTTTTGCATGTCTTACACCATCTTGTTCATCAATATCCTGCTTATTCATAGTGGAAGCTGATTCATCTTCTGTTGAAAATGCTCCGGCCACTAATAAAGCATGAATATTTGCAATGGAATGCCCTAAAACAAAAGGCAAATGCATGTTCTCGTTATCTTCTTCTATATGAATATCCGTTTCTCGCTTTTGAGGGCTCATTCCCTGCACAAAGGCCAACAGTTTCATCCATGTTCTTGAAATGTCACGTCGGTCACATGTCATGTATTTTGGTATTGTCGAATGGCTCATGACAAATCGGATATCTTCTACCACACGGTTAGTGGTTTCGTACAAGTTTCCCCATTTGGAAACCTGAAAAGAGAGTATTAACGCAACACAAAGATTGGAAAGTAAAAATAATAGAAATATTAGTAGACGTCCAGTATACCTGTAGTCGATGATCCTCTTGGAAACAAGAACTAAATATATTGCTCAAACATCGTAACAGCATGGCTAAAAGATCCATTTCCTTAACTAGACGGGGCGTCAGAGTAGGGACAGTGAAAATTTGTACTGAAAATGTCGGCAATAGTGAATACTTTCTAAAAGCAGTATTTTCACACACTTTTACAGCTTCATTTATAACCATTGGATAATACCTTAAAAAGGCCTTTGCAAACTCATACTTAAAAAAAGGGTCACTTAGCAATTTCAAAAGCAACTCCTGAAGCTTCCGAACAACTTCTGGACTCAAAAACCTCTCTGCCATTACAAGAACATCCAATAGATCGTCCACGGAGCATAATCTTCCAGAAACAAAACTAAGTAAACTTTCACTGCATTTACAAAATTCCAAAAGTAATCCCACTACTGCTGATGTCAACACATCAGCAACCTTTATTGGTTCTGCAGCAGTATCATCAGGAGAAGGCCCACTTTGATGGTTACTCTCTGCACATTTTAGTTTGTTTTTCCACCGATCAAGAAGGCAATCCAAAACAGGACCTAAGGTCTTTGCAATATCTACTTGAAGTGGTTGTATTTGTTCGGCTCCTTTATGTTTAGAACAAAATCCACTACGTTTCCACGCTGTCACATCCCCACAATCACAGCATCCACCACCGGTGTATATAATAGAATAATCATGATCTTTGTGGTTACCATTTTGGAAACATGGAACACAAATCGCACACGTTGGATCATGTTCACATGTTCGGCATCGGTAAGCTATATCATTGTGGCCCCACACAGACCCACAAACACCACGTTGCCCAACATTCATCAACGCCAGTCGTTGTAGCACGTCACTAGGCTCACCTTCAAACATTAACCACTGCAGCCAAACCATGCTTTCATGTAGTATATCTTCAATGGCAGGGTTTGCATGTGCTTCCATTGCAGCCTCCATTTCAGTATCAGTTGGCAAAATTACATTGACTACATCTTGTAATCGTGAGTTGTCCTCTTTAATATGCGCGATTATCCCCAACTGCAGATGCTCCAGGTTCTCTTCAGGAACTTTTATCAAGGCAAGCCTCTGATACAAAAAAGAAAATAGACATGATGTACACTCAAGACTTTTGTTCTTTCATAAAACAAAAAAAAAATGAAATCATTTATCATCAATACACAACAAGCACCTATCTTTCCAGTGTCAATATCAATATACTTAAACCTAAAAACCTAATTTTGACATTTACTAGTCAAAATATAGGATCACCGAACTACCTCTAATCCACAATTAGTCAACAAAGGAGGATAAATGTTCAAACTTTACTATCCATTAACTAAAAAACTCCAACTAAATCAGTAATCAATCACACAAAACAGAGTCGAAACTAACCCTAAACACACTATCATTATTATATTCACAAAAATCCTTATATATAGTGATAACAGTCAACAATGTCCTAAATTCGGTACAGAATTTAGGGCAAAATATTCAAATTTAAATACACATAATATATGCAGTACCTTGAGTATACGATCTTTTGGGGAAAAATAGTGCAGATTAGGTTCAGACGATGATGATGAAAACGATGAATCAATCTCCATATCGTTCATGAATAATTTAAGAAACCAATCGGCGCAATAACAGTTGCCGATTTCACAACTATAACGCCCCAGGGTTGAAACAGTATTGTAATTGCAAACACAATTTTTTATGGAAAGTTTTTCATTTTATTTTTTTTATCTTGGAGTTCAAGATATTTAATTAAATTGAAATTAATAACTGCCTTCTGTGTTTCTTTATTACAGTATACAGTCGATAAAGAACCACGGCACCAAGGAATGGACTAATTGCGTGCAGATATAATAATAATATCTCTATTTTTTTATTTTGTTTTTTTGCTTTTACCTAAAAATGAAATGCTTTTTGGTAGCTTGTCAAAGCGTTATGATTTACTAGTGTTAATTCCGTACCATACACGATTTTGTAAATTATAGTACCGATAGCATTTTATATTAATAAGTAAATTATTATCGACAAATGCTATCATATATACTTTTATATATATATATATATATATATATATAGTGGGAGGTTCAAATGAGAACCACATTAAATCGAGAACTTGTAAGAACTACTAGATAACGTATTTGTTCACATGTGATTCGTTCCATTCATATGTGAACATTGATATATGATAGATTTAAAAAGAAAAAATGCTAAAAACTCTAAAAATTACGTCGTAAAACACATTTGAACCAATTTGTTCATATGATCGTTCACATGTGAACACATATTTGTATTTTTGTGTTTTTGATAAAATTTTAGGATTTTTTTTACTTTTTTATTTATCAATTAAACGTACATCAATGTTCACATATGAATGATGTTAATCACATGCGAACAAATACGAAACTAGTAGTTCTCACACGTTTTCAACTTTTTAGTTGGTTCTCATTTGAACCTTCCCCTATATATACACACATATATATATAGGTACAGAACTGGGAGAACTTTTAAATTACATTGTTTTTATATATGTAAACGCAATAAATTACATATAAATGTTATTTAATGTTCATATTATTGACAAAACAAAGTTAAAAATCACTAAAAATATGTTAAATTATTGAATATATGAAATGTTCATATGTGCATAGATCAAATGTGCACATGTAAACGAAAAATATAAATTTGATTTTAAAGGTTGTTTTGAGGTTTTGTCAAACAATTTTGCTTTTTTCATTAATTTACATCAATAATCACATGTGATTGAAGAATTAAACAAGTGAAAATTCTTATAATTCAAAAGTTCTCGCAGTTCTGTACCTTTTCTGGTTCTCATTTGAACCTTTGACTATATATATATATATGTGTGTGTGTGTGTGTGTGTGTGTGTGTGTGTGTTGACTTTCAAACAATACAAATAATATCTTTAACAGTGAGTAACTCTGGATCAGACATTATAACTACACAACTTAGAATTCAATTGGTAAATTTTAAAAACGATTTGTGTTATTTTCTCTTATAGCTAAGTATATATAGTGGTGGAGCTAATAGAAGAGTTGGGGTTTCTAACCTCTTCGAATTTTTTTTGTCTTTTGTGGTATTTTGTATTTAATCTATCTTTAATAATTATTGCTATTGCTATTGAAAAATGTAATTGGACTTTCGATTAATTTATCATCTTCTTTATTTATTTATTTTTTTTCTTTATTGTCTTCTCTTTATGATGTCTTTAGTTTATTAAACTCTAATAAACTTCTTATGTTAACTATAAAATAAATTGATTAAGAAGATAATGTAAAATGAATTACTTTTTATGATTTCAATCTTTTAATTATTATGTATTAGAAGTAAAATAATTGGTATCATTTATTGTTGTTATCTTGCAACAAATTACAGACCCTCTTAACTTGATATCCTGGCTCCGCCTTCGAGTATTTACACATATAATTATGATAGGCCAATTTCGCTTATTATGATAGGCCAATTTCGCTTATTATGAACGGAGATATACACAAACATCACAATAGTAACAATTATTATAGCTTATACGGTTACCAGATCAACATACATGATCACATCGATTCTAGTATCAATATTTTGTGTATACATGGTTATATATTATATATATATATATATATATATACATATAGATATAGATGTATATATACTCACAAACTTGTCGTCCATATCCACTAAGTTCTAATCAAATTGTATTATTCATTTATTTGATAAAATATATCATAAGAAGCAACTAATATGCAATCAAATAACAAATGTGGCGTGTAATTTGAAAAAATCTTTATTATTGTATTTATTTAAAGGGATTTATATGAAAAGTCTTGTAATTAATTTAAAAGTGACATGGATTCATAATTTAGAAGATCAACTATGGGGATGTTAAGTAAGTTTTATGTTAATTATCTTTTGTATAAATCATCCACATAAGTTAGGGGATAGACAATTAGTATATAATATAGATAAGAGGTAAGATAGTTTCATGCTAAAATGTTAGGCATTTAGACCTTTAGACTTCATTTAGTTCACAAAATGTTTTATGATGTAATACAATATATTAAAAGAATTGAAATTTGATATAGAATTTAAATGTAAAGGGAATATATCATTATATTATATTATATTTTTTATATCATATAATATAACAAGACAGTATAAAAATAAGATACTAAGATATAATATAAATATAGTCTAATATATATATAATCCGGATCAAGAGGGAATCACTATTTTCGGAGTAAGCAGGGAAGCTACACATTCATCAACGATGAATGTTAGCGAATTCTCTTAATATTAATCATATCATATTATAGGTTATAAAATAGTTTATTGATGAATACTAGTAGTTATAACATCGATTTTGATTAACATTTATTGGTAAAAATACGTTTTTATACATTTTGATTATCATTCATCGTGGACGAATGTTAGCAAATAATTTTTCAAAGAAACTGATAATATTCACTTCGGTTAACATTCATTAATGATTAATGTTAAAAAATTCTATTAATAATCATCATATGATATTATAAGTTATAAAGTGTAGTTTATCTATGAATATTAGTAAGTATAATATCGGTTTTTATTAATATTTATTGATAAAAATATATTTTTTTACGTTTGATTATCATTCATCGCGTATAAATGGTTAGCTTCTGTACTTCCCTTATATATATATATATATATATATATATATATATATATATGAGTTGGATCGAGGGAGAAAGATTTTTTAGGGGAGAAAAGAGAGAAGATATCTTGTCCATTTATTAAATTTGATCAATGGTTCAAATTTTAGGTGGCATAACTGTAAATATTACAATATTAATAGAATGTTGGAAGGGTAAAATGGTCCATGCGATTCGGTTACCTTCTTAAAAACCGTTCAACTAGCAAACTATCCGGGGCCTAATTTGTCATTTATTTATTTGGGTTGGATGGAAACAACAATTAGAAGATATTAATGGCGGGCTTTTGACAGGGAAGACAAAGTCCACTATTATATTTTTAGAAAAACTAGATCATATACGAATTAGGTAGGTTGTTTTCGTTATTATTTTTATTTCGCAAAACTGAATCTTAAAAACGAATTTATCTAATTTAGGTACTTACAATAGTGTTCTTATAATTTTTTTTAATCAAATGTCATAACATTTATGAATCAATGTTACGAAACATATGAATCAAGGTTGTAAAAGTTATGAATCAACTTATTTTAACTCTGAATCTTGTTATAAAATTTGTGATTCAATGTTATAGTTTTTTGAAGAATCAAGACTCCGACAAATATTGTTGAAGAATATTCGAGCAGTTCCGATACTCTTTATGATCAACGATCATTGGTAGCTTTACGTCGATCAGGAGCTATTACAGAACAAAAATTAAGAAAGCTTGAGAAGAGGATTGTTGAGCAGAGAGAAAGCAGGAAGAGAGCAAGAGAGGAGGGCTCTGATGAAGAATATGTTCCTCCGGAACAACCAGCTCGTGCTCGTTCAAGGCTTCATAAAGATAAATCTATAGCTGGTACTTCGACATTTCAACCTCAAGAGACTTCACAACAACAACAACCACAAACATTCAACTCAGCTGCCTTGCTGCAAATGTTGATGACATCTGTTAACACGTTGCAAGAGTCCTCCTTGGTTCAGACTAAAGCGATAGAATCTTCGGAACGCAAGATCGACAACCAAGGGCATCTTATAGAAGTAAGAGTTAGTGAGTTGGAGTCGAATCTAAGAGCAACTGATGTTATAACCTCTCAAAATCAGAAAATAAGTGCCTTAGAAGCAAGAGTTAGTGAGTTAGAGTCGAATCTAGTTGCTCAAGGGGAGGATATTCCTGAAGAAGAATTTGCTGAAGAAGAGGATGATGATGAGAATGAGGATGATGAAAATGATGAGCATAATGATGATAATGATGATGATGATGGAGGTAACAATGATGATAACAATCCCTCTGGTGAACAAGAACAGAATATAAATGATCAACCAAATTCGAGGGAGCAAGAGACTCAGCATGTAGTTGAGCAGAGTATTGAAGAATCAAATCCTTTAGCTATAATTGTATATGAAGCTCCTCAAGCTGATGCTGAACCTCTGCAAATGGTAGATGATAATAATGATCTTTCTTCACTGCAGCATGTATTGGATTTTGGGATTCCAGATCCTGAGTTTGAAGAGAATCCGTTTGCTGAAGGTGCTTTTGAGTTATCGGATGAAGAAGGGATTGAGTTTGAGGATGTTAGAGATGATGATGATGTGAATAATGAAAGATTTGATGAAATAGAATTTAATGACAATATCGGTGATGAAGAAGAAAAAGATGAGGTAGTTGTGGAAGATTGGGTGGACTCTGATATTGAAGAATTGAGCAAAGATCAAGTGAGTTCCAGCTCAAGTAGGATTGAAAAGAAAGGATGGTTTAAAGATCAAGGAAAACCTGAATCTCCGCTGATAAAGAAGAAATTTTACAAGGTTAAAGACAACAATTGTGACACCCGGCGAATTAGGCCGTCATTAGTGATTAATCATAGATCATTATTTCATGTAATTAGTGTGGAATAGGACTAATTACGATAGCACCTCGTATATTGTATTATACGCACGTACGTAATTAACTGTAAATTACGCAAATTCGATCGGATGGAATCCGACACAATAAATATGGACGTTGGTGAAAATATTTTTACTAAATAACCTAATTATGATAAATAATTGTTATTTAACTTATATTATTACGATAATATTTAAAACGTTTCACGTTTCCTACAAAACGTATCGTACGCGACGAAAACGCGCGAATCGAACCCGACACCGAACGAAACCCGCCAAATATGTTAAAAAGATTCAATAAAGTATTAAAGAACATTTTGCCAATTTAAAATAACAACGTCGTATTCAAATATAAACACGAAAACTAAACGTTAACAATTAAATTTTAAAACACGCGATTAACGTTTAACCGAACGAGTAACGTAACACGAAATCGAGGAGCAAGACGCGAGCCCGAGGACCAACATTGGGCCAAGCCCAAAGACGGCCCAGCCCAGCCATGACCGGCCCAAATCCCTTTGGCCCACCTCCTCACTTTAAACACATATACACTCACACTTACACTTTTCACAAATAACCAAACACCCTCCTTTCTCCTAATTCTCTCTACCCCTCTTCCAAATCTCAGCCACCACTCACCACCCCCACATCCCATAACCCCTTCCAAGTTCTCAAAGCACCACCATCATCATCTACAACAAGAAGAAGAAGAAGAAGAAGCTCACAAACAAGAAAACATTCACAGCAGCCCACTTTTCTTCATTTCGACTTTAAATCGAGTTTTCCTTGTAAGAATCTCTCCAAATCTTGTTCATTTTCCTTGGATGATGTTAATATACATGTTAGAAGTTCGTTTATGCTAATTATGTCCAAGATCTAAACCGAAAACCAAAAGATAAAGCTAAAAACTTTCGGGTAAAGCTATTAACCTTCGGACAAAAACTTAACCCGACTTTGACACAAGATATCTAACTCATTTCTTAACCAAATCGAACGATTCTTGAGTCTAAAATCAAGTTCAAGGAGTCTACTTTCGAACCCAAGTGGTTTGACGATTTTCTGAGGTCATTTGATATACGAAAACGATTTTACAAAAATATATGTTTGGACTGTCGTTTTGGACAGAAAAATCGACCAACTTTGGGAAAGCATATCTTGAGATCTACAACTCCAAAACGACTGAAACCACTTGGAAAAGTTTTCTTTTTCTGTTACCTTTCAAAGTTGTACTTGCACTTTTTCTGAAGTTTTGTAAATCGTGAGATATAGACCAAACACTGAGCAAAGGTCCAAAAACCGACCTGCTGGACCTTTGTCTAATCCTTGGATAATTTCGTGAGCTATACTTGACCAAAAGTTATGAAATTTTTACTGGAGGTAGCTAAGATATGTAGGAACAACCGTGATTTTTCTTGGAGTTCACTTCGAAACTTTGGTTAGTCAAAACGAGCGCCGAAAATGACCCAAAAACTCGGGAAATAAACCCATGGACTGATTTTGTGACAAAAATGAAACGACACTTTCAGGTTAACTATAAAACGTAACGACAATTTTCCTAAGCTCTAGTAACATATTTAAGACTCCCCTAAAAGTTTCGGGTCAAACCGAGCACATTTGAGCAAGTTCCCGAACAACAAAAACATCACAGCCCGTCTGTGTCGCAGAAGGCCCAAAGTTATTGCGACACAAAGCTTGTGTCGCTAAATCATAAAACAGTACTAACCTGCGACACTAAGCTAGTGTCGCAGTAAATTGAACTAACAGTAGTAACCCTTGTGTCGCAATAATACAACCAACAGTGTTAACTGGTGTCGCAATTCCCTGCGACACTAACACTTGTGTCGCTAAAACAAAATCGAAATCACAACTTGCGACACTAATCCTGGTGTCGCATAATAACTTTGTGTCGCATAATACCCTAGTGTCGCACATAGCGACACAAGCCTTTGTGTCGCTAAAAACACAAAAATCGATACGTTTTCCTTAAAGCAATACAAGCATAAATAAAAATTTTCCAAGCTGACCTGGCAGCTCGACCCCAGCCAGGGGCTCTGCCCCTTGGACCCCGCCAGGGGTTGCCACCCCTTGGACCCCGCTACCAGGGGCTCTGCCCCCGGACCCCCGTCATTCAGGGGCTTCGCCCCCTTCCCCTTGTCGCACTAATCAAATAACCAAAACCAAAAAAGTAGAAAATGCGTAACATAATTTATCAAATCTGTGTTTCCACAAAATATCACCAACGGGCCATACATATTTATTTTTCTAAACCCAAACGATAAACTAACACTTGGACATAACTAGTTGAGTGGACAACTAGCATGAATGATCTTTTGAGACATTCACTCATACATAACCTTGTGCGTTTAGGGCGCCAGAAGGTTACACTTTGGACAAACGTTTATTTACTTAAACGCTCGCTTTCAAGACTCAGGTGAGTCCCATAGCCCCACTTTTACTGTTTTATACTATGGGGGTGAGATTACATACACTGTTTATTATAATCACAAGTAACTGAAACAACTCTTATACGGATTGCATGAGACCTTTAATCCACTAAAAGTCCTCACTTTATCATAGTTCGTTAATTGTATAAGCGCGAGTATTATTGGATAGATCTATCGGGGATTGACATCCCCGTCCGGGCTAGTCGCTCTAGCCGACCCACGGACGCATTAATATTTGACTGTTACAGGTGTATTGGATTATGCATCTGCTCGAGGCACAAACTAGGTTAAACGTCGAACTGTGAGACTCATGGCAATAGTATACACTTATTTTGCATTCGTGCAACGCTGATTAAATCTTGTGATTATTACCAACTTTTGATAACTGTTTCAAACCTATGAACTCACCAACATTATGTTGACCGTTTTAGTATGTATTCTCAGGTTCACAACAGGAGTAGGACTACCCCAGGACACGATATCTCGAGTCACATGCTTACAAACATCAGAGATTTTCTTGCATTACTATTTTGTAACATTGGTCATGTATTAGAATCTCTTGAACCATTCGCGAACTCAAATCTTAATGTAAACGGTTGAATTACTAATGTAATTACTTTGTATTATTTTCAAAACGTCTCATATAGAGTCGTTTGCCTTGACTTTGTGTAATGATCCATGATTAGTCGCGCCCCGACCCGACTTCCGTTGCATCATAATTTGGGGGTGCGACAACAATTGTGTTGGTCAAATAATCAGCTGGAAATATGATGCAGATAACAAAGTTATTATCGTGAAAAAGACCGACGGGGTGCAATACTTCCGAAGAAGCTTCAAAGAATTCAGCACACTGCCGAAGGTCGAGATTAATAGATTGGCTTCACTCAATCTTATTAATCATTCTGATTATTACTTTGGTACATGGTTTGAGAAGATCTTGAGAAAGGAAGTTAGGAATGGATTCGAACGTTTATCGCCAAAACTTGGAGGAAGAAAAATCTACAAAATGATAAATCCATTGACTGGAAAACCGTGGGTGAAGCTGGTATATCCCCCGATCAAATGCTTAAAGAAAATTCCGTTGGAAGTGCTTTCAGTGTGTTTGTCTAAGACATTCAATTATTGGACATATATTAGAAAGACCGGTGAAGCTGAAATCACATGTTATGAAAGAGAGGAGATGAAGCGTAGCACTTTTTCTAGGATGATCACCATCTCTATCTACGATCCTTTGAGTTTGATAAATCTATCTAGAGAAGATTTGGTATGCTTGAATAAAAATATGATCATCTACAATCAAGAAAATGAGACTCAGGCTCTCAAGTTTCAAAGAGTCGTTGAAGTTTGCTGCACACAGGGTATTCATGCTGGAAGCAACCTCCCTAGCAGTTGGACTTGAAGAATAGACAAATTATCCAAGCTGCCGACAAGGGGGTGTTTGTTGGTACAAGAAGTGTGTCATGCATCTTGGAGCTTCAAATATTGTAAATATATAGAATTTAGACTTAGCATTTTTTGTAAAGTGTTCTGCAAACTTATCTTAGTGCGAATTTGTTATGCGAACTTATCAATAAGTACGCAGGTTTCATTAAGTTCGCATGAACAATGTCTATAAATATGAAAGTCGAGTCTGTGAATTATGTACGCATGTATTTTGAGAGTTATCAGTTTGTATGAATTAGTAGAGAGCATTTCATATACAAATTGTAATCGCTGCGTCAGTAATTTAATAGAAAAGAGAAAAGTTTTTTACACTGTGTGTTTACGTTTGATTGATTTACATATTACTCAATTAATCGGAGATTCCGCATTTGATTAGTTGTAATCAAGTTCTAGATCCAGTATATAGTTCCACAGACATTAACTATATCTCTGAGTTATTGCATGGCCTGATGGAAGGAGTATAGTCGAGGTAAAAGAAGAGCCCTTATTTGTTTCAAATCTGAATGGGAAAAAAGATAGTGGCAAAGAAAATGTGATCATATAAAAATGCTCTTAATTTTACAAAACAAATAGCATCTTTTATTTTTTGAGTGAAAGACCAAGTCTTCTACAATTTAGGAAGACAATAACTGCCCATTAGTTTTGATTTAAATGAATATATATTTATTATATTATGCAGAATGCAAAAAGAACTAAGCTTCATGTTCATTCGATATATAGTATGTAAATCATAAATAAAATTTAATGACAATACACTACGATATGATTTTTTTAAAATTAACACATCTTGTTGGTTCCTGTTACTGGACCTAAATCGAATCGATCAATTCAATTGAAAGCGCGGAATACAATCAATTAAGCTTTGCACGTTAAAAATCACACAAATCAAACCGATTAGCTTTATATATCAATGAATCAACGAATCAAACTTTTACACAGAATACCTCACGTAATGCTCTCAGTCTATCTCGGTTCGTCGACCTTAACATTGAGCCCGAATACCTCTATTTCTAGGCAAAACCTAACTGACTTGCGCACAAGCCCTGTGTCGCAAGGCCCATCATATGCGACACAAGCCTTGTGTCGCTATTGCAACACAAGCTCTGTGTCGCCTAAACAGTGACATGAATTTCAATTTCAAAAAAAATTACGTTTATATCACTAATCAAAACATTACAAATGACTCAGACCTAGACCAACTGACAGACATACAAAACATGTATCAATAAACTCCCCTGTGTCTTCAGCTTGGTCTTTAAAATTTCTTCATTCAGCTCTGGTCTTCTAACACTTCCAATTAGCTGGAAAGTTTCCTCCAGCGTGTACTCCTTGAGCGATACAGATATTGACAACCTTTTGATATCTCATAGCTTCAATCTTAAACTCTTGAAGGAAATTAATCTTCTTGGCATGAAGAGCTTCAAGGTCTTTCTTGGTAAGATTAATCAAAGTCAAAGGATCGTACACTCTAATCTTTGAAGTTTTGGCTTTCCATAAATCTTCAGGCTCTGTATCCGGAATATAAATAATTTCATCTTCGCTTGTATAGCCATCATATGTCCACAGTTGTAGCCTACTCAAAAAATCAACTGGGAGCTTCTCCAGAGGAATGAGCTTCAAGGTCTTTGGAGATTTATACACAACTTTGATCCAGGGCCTGTTGGTAAGAGGATTTATCTTGTTCCTAAAATGTACCTCATCCCCAGATTCGGTCTCAAAAGATAATAAATTTTGGTGTTGACCTCTTTCCTTAAAATTCTTTGAAGTTGATTCGCTAACTCACTATTAGTGGGATTTATGATATTCAATTGCACTAAGTGCAGTATCTCACAATATGGTAAGATGCTCAACACCTTGAAGTTCATAGTGAAATACTGCATCCCATCTTTTCTTTTAATAACAATCACTTTATTTAACTCATCATACTTCCAGCTAATGATTTGACCCTTGTAGCGCTTGTTGCTGATTTTATAGAACTTGCAGCTCTTTGACATATTAGATTCAGCAACAGTGGAAGTAGACGGTCCAGCAGTATCTGGAGCAGGAGTGGAATCTTTAGACGGTTCAGGCTCAACAACCTCTTTAGAATCAGATACTTCCATCTCCTCTCCCAAATTCACTTCATCAGCATTTACATAATCATCGTTTGCATTTTCCTCTTCAACATCAACCTCTTGATCATCAGTCACAGACTCTTCATCAACAATTTCTGTATTTTGCTCATCTTCATTTAATAGACTTTGTAGATACTCAAGATTGGCTTCGGAGTAATCTACGTTCAGTGCAATTGGTTGTCCTGGAATCTCAGCAGAAGACGCAAAATAATCTAACCGAATATTTTCATTAATAATATCATCATTTACTTTATCCGGATTTACAATTTCAGTTGAACCGGGGGCCATTGATGTTGTTTCTTCTAGGCCTAACTCCCCCGGAACAACAGCCAGGGCCTCTAACTCTAATAGGCGGTTCTCCAACTGAGGAACCCTCGCCGCCGTCTGCTTTAACTCAGTTATCCTGGAGGCCTGAACTTGGATTACGGCAGCCTGATCAGCAAGCATAGCGCGCATCCTTGTCATTTCTTCCAATATTTGTTGCAGCACAGCCGGTTGAGGAGAAGGATCGACAGGAGCAGAGACCGGTGCAGCCCTAGAGCGAGAATGAGGACGGGGCTCATAAGTGTCATCATCATAATGTTGCACGTCCCGGGGCCTTTTCCTCCGGTTAGACGGCATATGCACCCGTCCTGCCCTGATGCGGCGCTGAACGCGCTCATACCGATGAGTGTTATAAACTCGGAGGCTTTCGATAGTTGCCGGAGAAGGGACATCGCTATCCGACTCCGTTGGCGTGTCGTTAGGGTCTTCAAAATTATCCGAGTCCGTATCAGAAGACTCTTGGTGTGCAGGGACAGGTTCCGCCTGTACTGGAACATCAGCAAGATTGTCGATGTCTATTATGATCGGAACATTCACAAAATTGACCGGATTATCCTGCGGCTGCACAGGAACGGCGGGATCTTCAAAATCATCAGCAGCCGGAGGGACATAACCCTCATTAATAATATGGCCAAATAGCGGAACATCTGGAGGAGCTGCAACTCCTTTGCCATAGGAGCTGCAGATGGCAAAAATCCTCAGGTTCATTGGCGTTTGGCGGAAAGTAGCGTCTGGGTTAGTTGGAAGATCCGGCAGTTGATTATTCAAAAGAAGCTAGATGAAACGCGGGTACATGACCCATTTGTCGTTCTCAGCATTGGCATTATCATCCATTTCTCGGAACAGATATCCGGAAAAATTATAGGGCTTGTTGTATACAAGGGCCAACATAGCAGATATCGTTCTATGACTGGCCCCATCTGTTGGGAAAACAATGATCAAACCTAAGTTATAAATCTGAAGAGTCAAAATCTATCTCAGTTGTATTCAGGAAAAACTTAGTGAATTCCTGAGTTTGTGTTTATGAGTCTGTGCTGCACAGACTGAAGAATTGTTTCTGAGTCTGTGCTGCACAGACTGAAGAATCTCACAGACAGAAAAGCCTTGCTCTTCTTGAAGACTTATGGATTCATCATCTGAAGAATGAAGATTGAAGACAAAAGACTTCACAGACTGAAGATCACAGACTGATGATCACAGACTGAAGATCACAGACTGAGAGCACAGACTGAAGAGCACAGATTGAAGAATGAAAGTACAATCGTACAAAAGAAGTTCTTCTCTCCTTAGGCTAGATACAACTGATTAGATGTTTGAGAAAGGTCAAACATCGAATAAAGGTTTTCTTCTCAGCAAAGAAACCTTTTACCTTTTTGCTTTTTCTATTTCCAAGAAAAGCAAAAAGGAAGGCGTGCAAAGTTGCCCAAGATGCATCTGTTATCCCTTGGACAACTATGTAAGCTGGATAATATAGAGTTACATCCAACTCTATAAATAGCAGTTCAAAAAGCACTGCTATCATCCAAGAAATTCAAGAGAATTAGTATACTAGACCTTTGAGCTTAGGCTAAAGCATTACCACACTTACTGTGAAGTTTGTAGTGATAACTGTATCTTTGTATACTACTTGGATCGTATTCAAACCATCTGTGTGGGTTTGAATACTTTGTCATCTTTGTGAGACAAACACTTTATTGTGAATAATACTTTGATTCATAATAAACTCTGTGTCGAAATTAATCTTGTTTTCCGCCTAGATTAATTTAAACTTGTTTGATATAAAACTTGGATATAAACTAACACGTTGAGATAACTGTTATTTAATCTGTATCTAAGTTTTGGGAACCTTGTGACCCAACAACTGGTATCAGAGCAAATAAAGATTTAATCTTTAACGATCAAAGGAACCCAGTTTATCAAACAATTATTTAAATCCATTTTCTCTACATTTTTCTTCCTTAAAAATGACTTCTTCTATTGCTATGGCTGGGAAGGGAATTC
The DNA here is from genome assembly GCA_963930675.1 of Gnaphalium uliginosum. Taxonomy (NCBI): domain Eukaryota; kingdom Viridiplantae; phylum Streptophyta; class Magnoliopsida; order Asterales; family Asteraceae; genus Gnaphalium; species Gnaphalium uliginosum. Next base: position 48,927,405 of record OZ005680.1, on the reverse strand, counting down.
CAATCTTCAATGGTGTAAATTTTACCCACTGGAAATTGAAAGCTGAATGGTTTCTTGCTAGCATTCATGATGAAATGCTTAGAGTCATTCAGGAAGGACCCATTATTCCTGGCAGAATAGTTCCTGCAACTTTAGATGCAAATGGTATTATTTTGACACCTGAAAAATTTGTTGAGGCTGTCAAAAATACCTGGACTGATCTAGACAGGCAACTATATGCTTTAGACTTTAAGGCCAAGTCCATACTGGGCAATGCAGTTACTGAGCCTATCTTTGCTAAGATATCTGGCTGCAAAACTGCTAAAGCCATATGGGATATGCTAACTGACCAATATGATGGTGTAAGTTTGGTACAATCCCAAAAGAAGAAGAATCTCATAAGAAATTATGAGAACTTCTCTGCTGGCCAAAATGAGTCATTAACTGATATTCATACCAGATTTCAGATCTTAATCAATGATCTTGAAAGGTATAATATCATCAAGGGACAGTTTGAAATCTGTGCAAAATTTGTTGATGTCATTCCAAACACTTTTTCTGAAGTTATCACTTCATTAATTGTAAGTGAAAAATTGGAGACATATGATCTCTCTGGCTTGTTTGGACTTCTACTAAATTTTGAAGAAACCAAAGCCAGAAAGGATCTAAATGCCAAAAGGATTGCAAAAGATCCATCTGCTGCCCTTGTTGCAACAACAAGGAAAAATAGAGAACTTTTCTCTAGAGCAGATTACCATCTTACTCTTACAGACTCAGAATCAGATGATGAAACTGAGTCTCTAGAAGCTGAAATGGCATTGCTAGCCCAAAGGTTAGAAAAAGCAAGATTCAAAGGTTCAAAAGGAAGGCCAACTTTTGATCCTAAGAAAGCTACTTGCTATAAATGTGGGCAAGTTGGTCATATTTCTTCTGACAGCAGAGTGAAGATTGCAGAATCTTCAAGTTCTGATAAGTGGGAAGAAAAGGCCAAGAAGTACAAGAAAAAGTACTTCAACTCCAAGAAAACTGGAGAGAAACAACAACCAAAGAAACTAGAGAAAGCTTTAGTTGTTGAACAATGGATAGATGAAGAATCTTCATCATCTGAGGATTATGAAGATATGTGCTTAATGGCTATCACAGAGAGCCAGTTTGACAAAGATGTCAAATTTGCAGAAAAGGCATGTGTTCATCCAGACTGGGACAGAGGATCTGCTTACAATGGTAACAGCAAATGGTACCTAGACAGTGCATGCTCAAGACACATGACAGGTTCCTTGAAGAATCTGTCAGAGTTTGTAGAAGAAGAAGGACCTTCTGTCAAATATGGTGACAACTCTGTTGCCAAGATAAAAGGTTATGGTGTGGTGAAGGCTGGCAACATCAGAATAACAAAGGTGGCCTATGTTGAGGGATTAAAGCATAACCTGCTTAGTGCAAGCCAGATTTGTGATGATGATGGTGAAATCAGAATCAGAAAGAAGGCTGCTGTTATCTATAATTCCAAAGGCAAACCTATATTAGTTGACAAAGGCATTATTCAAAACTTTGCCTCTGTCAGAACTCCTCAACAAAATGGTGTTGCTGAGAGAAGAAATCGTACACTCATAGAAGCTGCAAGAACTATGTTATGCCATGGTCAAATGAAGATTTATTTTTGGGCTGAAGCAGTTAACACTGCCTGTTATACCCAAAATAGATCTATTTTGGTAAAAAGGCATGGCAAAACTGCATATGAGATGTATCACAAGAAGGTTCCAACCATCCATTACTTCCAGACCTTTGGAAGTAAATGTTACATTCTCAATCAAAGAGATCAATTAGCAAAGATGGAACCTAAATCTGATGAAGGAATTTTTGTTGGCTATTCATCTATCTCAAAGGCCTACAGAGTCTACAACAACAGAAGGAACAAAATTGAAGAAACCATCAATGTCACATTTGATGTTTCCTCTGCTAAAGATGAACATGTTTCTCAGTCTGATGTTCATTTATTAGAAGATTTATCTGTTGTGGGATCTGAATCTCAAATCCAAGTTGTTGATAACCAACAACAGGACTTTGAAAGTGAAAATGAAGATGCTCAACCTACTCATTCAATGACAGTACCTTCATCAACAGAAGATGAATCTGTGTCCAGAGATTCAAATTCTTCTGATACATGTGTTCAGTCTGGTAGTTTTCAGTCTGTGAACTCTACAGACTCAGACTTGCCCTATGTAGAAGATGATGCAGAACTCAGTCTTGCTTTTCTTCCACCAAATGAGAATGATTTACCATCAAATGATGAATCACTTCTAGGAGTCAAAGAACACAAGTATCATCCAATTACAGAAATAATTGGAGATTATGTTTCTGGTGTACAAACAAGAGCTAAAGTGTCAAACTTATCTACTGCAAATTTCTGTTTCTACACAAACTTCCTGTCAATCATTGAACCAAAGAAAGCTGAAGAAGCCTTGAAAGATGATGATTGGGTTGAAGCAATGCAGGAAGAGTTAACAGAATTTGACAGAAACAATGTTTGGACCCTAGTTCCTGCTCCAAAAGGGAAAACCATTATTGGAACTAAATGGGTTTACAGAAACAAGATGGACAAGGATGGAGTGATAATAAGGAACAAAGCAAGGCTAGTTGCTCAAGGCTACAAGCAGTAAGAAGGCATTGATTATGATGAAACCTTTGCCCCTGTAGCCAGAATTGAAGGAATACGGTTATTCTTGGCATATGCTGCATTCAAGGACTTCAAAGTCTATCAAATGGATGTCAAGAGTGCATTTCTGAATGGCAACTTACAGGAGGAAGTCTATGTGAAACAACCTCCAGGTTTTGTAAGTTCCACTTTTCCAAATCATGTCTATAAATTGCAGAAAGCACTATATGGACTAAAACAAGCTCCAAGAGCTTGGTATGACACCTTATCATCCTATCTTCTTAGTAATGACTTTACTAGAGGATCAATTGATAAAACTTTGTTCTTCAAAAGGAACAAGGCAGATGTCATACTAGTCCAAATCTATGTTGATGATATTATATTTGGGTCTACTGATGAAAAATTGTGTAAGTGGTTTTCAAACTTAATGTCAAAACAGTATCAAATGAGTATGATGGGTGAATTAACATACTTTCTTGGTCTACAAGTACATCAGAAACCTGATGGTATCTTCATCAACCAAGGTAAATATGTCAATGACCTACTTACTAAATATTCTTTAAAGGACTGTTCAATTATGAAAACACCAATGAGCACTGCAGATAAGTTGGATAAAGATCAGTCTGGCAAGTCAGTCTGTCAAACCACTTATAGAGGTATGATAGGATCACTACTATACCTCACTGCAAGTAGACCAGATATCATGTTCTCAACATGTTTGTGTGCTAGATATCAATCTGAACCTAAAGAATCGCATCTAAAAGCTGTAAAAAGGATTTTTAGGTACCTAAAAGGTACTCCCAACCTGGGTCTTTGGTATCCCAAAGACTCTGGTTTTGATCTAATTGGATATACAGATGCAGATTATGCAGGTTGTAAATTAGACAGGAAAAGCACTTCTGGTGGATGTCAACTGCTAGGTGGCAAACTAGTCAGTTGGTCAAGCAAGAAACAGAATTATGTTGCTACATCCACTGCAGAAGCAGAATATGTGGCTGCTGGTAGTTGCTGTGCTCAATTGCTATGGATGCAACATCAACTAGCAGACTATGATTTGGTGTTTACAAAAACTCCAATCATGTGTGATAACCAAAGTGCCATTTGCCATCACTGAGAATCCTGTGTTTCACTCCAGGACAAAGCATATTGAGATCAGACATCACTTTATCAGAGATTGTGCTGAGAAAGGTAAAGTGATTCTCAAATATGTGCCCACAAATGACCAATTAGCAGATATCTTTACTAAACCTTTAAATAAAGATAGATTTTTGTATCTGCTTGGTCAACTAGGAATGCTCAACCCCTAGTAAAACCTTGAATCTGTATGATTCAATTCTCAGTCTGTGTCTGCTTTTCAATCTGTATAACTGTATTCTCAGCTACATACAATCAAAAAGCACAGAGAAAGAGATGTTTCTGTACATACTTTCTAAGAAAATACCAAAAAGATTTTATACCTTATGTTATTTCCTCTCAGTCTGACTGATTATATGATTCAGTCTGTGTGACTTCTTCCAGATTAGCTACACAGACTAACCATATTCATTCAGACTAGACCCTCTATTTTTGTGCTTTATTAATTCATAAGGTTAGTATTTTAGTACTATTAGTATTAATACTGCTAGTTACTTTTAGTACTGCTGGTTAATACTGATAAGACTTTTTAATACTGCCCCCATGAATTCGTATTTTAGCACTGCTGGTAAAGATTGGTACAATTAACACTGTTAATGTAGCAAGTTACTACTGTTAGTTAACTTTAGTACTGCTCACACCAGTTACCACTGTTAGTTGATTTTAGTACTGCTTTGGCAAGTTACCACTGTTAGTTAACTTTAGTACTGCCTTCGCAAGTTAAACTGTTAGTTAATTTTAGTACTGCTTTCACAAGTTAGTACTGTTAGCTATATCAATCTGTTACCACTGCCGGCACAACCTTCTTTTATTTTTTTATTTTCTTTAATAAAAATAAATAAACAACAATATCTCTGCATTTAATGCTAAAACCATTTTTATGGTAATAATCATTGAAAGTTTTGGCGCTTGTTGTCTATTTATCTGCTCAATACAAAAAGTGCACGTGCTTCAGCGCTACTGTTGCAGAGAAAGGGATAAACCGTCAAGTGGGTCCCATTTAACGGAAATTTAATTTCTTCAAATACCCACTTCTGTTTTCCCCCTTTCTTCTTCATTCGTACATGCACACCAAAAACAAACAGAGTTTATAAACCCTAAATCGCTCAACCATTTTCAAAATCAATTTCTAAAATTTCTTCATTCAAAATGGCTGATCAATGGGTTTACACGGCACCTGCCAACATCGCTGCGGCTAAACCTTTTAAACAAGGTAAACAGGTAAAACTCTGTATAAATAATCAAGTAGCTACCATTTCCATTCCTGACTTTAAAAAGAATAAAGGGTTTGAGGAACTAACTGCTTTTATGTCTGCTCATCCATTAAGGGGAGCATTCTTTAATACAGTTCCTCAAATATACCCACATTTTTTAATGGAATGGTGGTATACTTGCTCCTCAAATAGTACCCACATTACTAGTACTATTGATCATGGTAAACGGGCAGTTACCATTGATCAGGAGCTAATTAGGAATGTCTTAGACTTGCCTTTGGGAAATAATTTTGAACCCATTCCAACCAAAGAAGCAGCAAGGGCTTCTCTTACTTTGGTTGGGTATACCAAAGAAAAAGGCACCATTTTGATGTCAGGATTCACCCCCAGATGGAAATTTTTAATCTCTGGCATCATTAGAAGTCTAGGAGGAAAATCTGGTAGCACAGGGGAGTTAAATGAGTTTGAAACTCAACTGTTGAGCTCATTTATCACAGGTTTAAACATCAACTTTGCAGAGTTGTATTTTCAAGAACTTTTAAAACTGGTGAATGAGTCACAAAGAATTTTTAATGTACCTTTTACAAGGTTACTCTCCCTGTGCATCCAATCCAGATTAACTGGGTCTGTGTATATGTCCTTTAATAACAAAACTGCAGATATACCCGTACCTGTGCTCACATATAAAGTGTTCAACCATCCGGTTCCACTTTCTGGAGCACCTATCACTGCTGCTATGCAGCAATGGATTGATCACCCATTTGCTTCTGCATCTATGGAGGGTGATAGTTCAGGTGATAGTGAGGGTACTGAGACCTAGGCTGTTGAAGATCGTGTGGCTGAAGCAGAGCACACAGACTCCAGGGATACAGACTCAACTCAGTCTGTGCACTTGGAGTCAGACTCAAACATTCCTGAGTCTGTTCCATCTTCAACAGAAGATGCAGGTAGTACCTCTTCTTCATCTGAGGACATGGATATAGATCAACCTTCTTATCCTAGCCCATCCTCACCCACAAAAGAGAGTCACAAACAAACCGACCCAGATGAGTCACCACTCACTCTGGAGGAATCACCAGACTCAACCCCAAAAAGTATAGCACAAGTGGAATCATCATCCATGGAATTGGATGTCAATAGAACACCTTCCAGTGCTGTAGACCATTCCATTACAGCTCTGCTAGAGTCGGTGGTGCCAATGGCTACCCATCTGACCCAACCTACAACTAGTTTAGTCAGCTTGGATACCCACATTACTGCTACTACACTGACCCCTGTAGTAAGCATTGAAGAAGATGCTCCAATCCTGAGCACTACCACCCCCCTCTTTACCCCACTCACAATGGCTGAACCCATACTGACCACTAGTCCTGTACTAGTTCACATTCCAGTGAGTCTTTTCTTACACCCCTCTGCACAGATTGCCAATGCCCCAGTCATGTCACAGACTGAGGTACAGATCTCAACTTCTTTGCCTGATGAACTACTATCTTATCACCAGATGGTTAGTGAAGGCATACCAACTTCCACATCAGTTGCCAGTGATACTGTTCCTTTACACCAGGGATTCTTTAAGGCAACAGGTGCTACACAATCAATTCCCAGTGATATCTTATCCTATCACCGGATTAGATCTGAGGGAACAACTACACCACTCAATGCCTATGATCGCTTTTCCATGCACAGGACACAAAGTGCGGCAAAGAGTGCAACCCCAAAAGATTCCAGTGATCTTGCTCAGTCTCAACATGAGTCAAGTGAGGAACACATACCATCACCCAATTCTAACCCTTCCAACCAGACCCAGTCTGTGCCTTCTAGTACACTTAATGATGTGCTTTCTGCCATCAACAAGTTGTCTGAATGGGTACAGACTGAGTTCAATAATAATAAGAAAGAGCTAGAGAAGATGAAGCATCTAGTCTCTACTATGGTGGATAAAGTGGATATGCTGGAGGAAAAGGTATCCAATAGGTTAGATGAAATGCAGAACACCCTCTCAAACTTAGTAGATGATGTCAAAAAGGGGGAGAAGATGAAGTATGGGTCTGCAGAAGCTAAAACCTCAAAAGATAAAGTTTTAAATAATAAATCCTTAGATTTAGGGGGAGATAGCAGTGAGGGAGATGATGGAGATGATGGACCCGAAGGTGCTAGGGTGAAGTCTCAGACTGAAGCTAAGTCTGTGCCACAGACTGAAGATATGAGTGCACAGGCTGAGGGGGAGCAAGAGAGATTGCAGTTAGGTGAACATGCTGAGATGGTTGCATAGACTCAGGGGGAGTCATCCATTGTCTTACACATAGACCCAATTGCAACTATCTCAACCCAAGGTCAGATGGAGTTGAAGAGACCAAGGGAAGAAGAAGAAGAAGAAGATGTTCAACCTCTGCAAATCAAGAGAGCCAGGAAGATGAAAAGAATGGCCAGGAGGATTCCTGAAAGGGATATCTTTGATTCCCAACCAAAGATGAAGGGGATCAAGACCTGGGATCAATTTATGAAGCTGGCAGAAGAACAGGACATTGATGGTGATGATGATGATGCCATCAATCCTGACTGCAGTTCTGAGTCTGAAGTTTTCAGAAGATCAGATGATGATGAAGATGATGCTACTTTTGGAGGTATAGGTGAAGGAGCCTCAAAAGTCAAGACTGGAGAATCTCAGTCTGTGCTTTCTGAACCTGCCCAGACTGAGACACAGCATCAATCACAGACTCAGAGCTCAGAGCAACCAGCAGCAAGCACTAATGTTCTAATTATCAGTGCTGAAGCCATTCAAGCTGAAGCCTATCCTGCTAGACCAACCACATCAACCAGAACACTGCCTCCAGGTAGAAGTGAGATTGAAGACAGAATGCAATGGAGAAGTGCCAATCTGATAAGCACTTATTCTGGGTCAAGCTCTACCATGGAAGTAGTTATGGATAAGGGTAAGGGCAAGGAGATTGCCTTATCCAAGCAGGAAAGGTTAAGCAAGATCAAGAAGATGGTGGATGTTCATGCTGCTGGAACAAGAAGTCCTGAACTGAAAGATCTACAGGACGAACTCTTGCAACAAGAAGCTACTGCTCAAGGTATGACCTTAACCGAATACTTAGATGTATTAACTCTTGAAGAGCAGAAGCTGAAGGAAGCAAGATTTGTTGACATGCTCACTCAAGAACTACAAGAAGAAAGCTGTTCACTGACCCAAATCAGAAGGAGTCAAGTTGAGCAACAAATCAAAGAAGATGAGGAGCTGTCAACAAGGTTACTGAAGATAGAGAGCCTGAAACCAAAGCTACAAGCCACTTTCCAAAAGTCAAAGCTCAAGCAGAAGATTAGAGAATGTCATCTGAACAAGATTGGACAGAAATTAAAGCTGGAGCTGACTTTGACCAAGAGCAAGAAGATGGTATGGGTGGATGAACTGTACACTCTAGGGCTTAAAGAATGGCAATCCATTGCAAATCTTTTGAAGAGTGCAGCTGACAAAGAATTGAAGAAAGAAGTTCTGGATGAGCTATCTTACCTGATTGAGTTAGCTCTCAGTCTGGGGCTTATCTCAGAAGAAGAATACAAGTTGTTCTGCATAGCAAACAACTTTGTAATAAAGAAGAAGTCAGCTGGGTTATCCACAGAGAATGAGCAGAGAAGGGAGCATCCTCTACCCAAAGGTATTGTTTTCATAGATAGATCTTATGTACAGACTGACAACATTGAAGGTCTGTGCTATAGAGATATCAATGGGATAAAGTGCTTCCAAGATCAAAATAGACTATATAGAGAGTCTCTGCTTCACTGTATTGCCCTGCTGAAGGAATGCAAACATTCTCAAGCCAGATCATTCAGAAGAAGACTGATCAGCTGGTTATTCAACAACCTTTTCCAACTCAGGATGATGACTGGACTTGAAGATATCTGCAAGAAGATCATCCTAGAGTATCAAGAATTTGAAAACAAATCTGATAAGGAAATGGAAGAACTGTTGAAGAGGAAAGTGGAAAAGATGAAAGAGATCAAGGCTCGGAGAAAGGACTGAAGATTGTTATTTACAATCTTATGTAATAATTGTAATATTTTTGTATACTAACTATGACTTTGACTTTATATATATAAGTCTAAGATTCATAAGTTATGTTGTACTTTAGTATTTATTATTTCTCCATTATCTTTTGTAAATAGATTTTGACATCATCAGATAGGGGGAGATTGTTGGGAAAAACAATGATCAAACCTAAGTTATAAATCTGAAGAGTCAAAATCTATCTCAGTTGTATTCAGGAAAAACTTAGTGAATTCCTGAGTCTGTGTTTCTGAGTCTGTGCTGCACAGACTGAAGAATTGTTTCTGAGTCTGTGCTGCACAGACTGAAGAATCTCACAGACTGAAAGCCTTGCTCTTCTTGAAGACTTATGAATTCATCATCTGAAGAATGAAGATTGAAGACAAAAGACTTCACAGACTGAAGATCACAGACTGATGATCACAGACTGAAGATCACAGACTGAGAGCACAGACTGAAGAGCACAGATTGAAGAATGAAAGTACAATCGTACAAAAGAAGTTCTTCTCTCCTTAGGCTAGATACAACTGATTAGATGTTTGAGAAAGGTCAAACATCGAATAAAGGTTTTCTTCTCAGCAAAGAAACCTTTTACCTTTTTGCTTTTTCTATTTCCAAGAAAAGCAAAAAGGAAGGCGTGCAAAGTTGCCCAAGATGCATCTGTTATCCCTTGGACAACTATGTAAGCTGGATAATATAGAGTTACATCCAACTCTATAAATAGCAGTTCAAAAAGCACTGCTATCATCCAAGAAATTCAAGAGAATTAGTATACTAGACCTTTGAGCTTAGGCTAAAGCATTACCACACTTACTGTGAAGTTTGTAGTGATAACTGTATCTTTGTATACTACTTGGATCGTATTCAAACCATCTGTGTGGGTTTGAATACTTTGTCATCTTTGTGAGACAAACACTTTATTGTGAATAATACTTTGATTCATAATAAACTCTGTGTCGAAATTAATCTTGTTTTCCGCCTAGATTAATTTAAACTTGTTTGATATAAAACTTGGATATAAACTAACACGTTGAGATAACTGTTATTTAATCTGTATCTAAGTTTTGGGAACCTTGTGACCCAACACCATCAAACCCCGCCTTCCTGGCCGATAAGCACACAATGATAACGTGCATCAAAAATCTCCAAACCCTAGTAAGGTGCCCTTTGCGGTACTGGTCAGAGGGTACATGTGACACCCGGCAAATTAGGCCGTCATTTGTACCTAAGCTAGGTCATTATTACTTGTATTTAGTGTTAAATAGGACTAAGTACAGTAACATAGTTTTGTATGTTTTGTATGTTTTGTATGTTTTGTATGTTTTGTATACACACGTACGTAATTAATTTTAATTATGCGATTTCAATCGGATGGAATTCGACTCGATAAATACGGACGTTGGTGAAAACTTTCATAAATAACACGAATCTATTTTTAATTAAATAGTAGTTATTTACATCATATTATTATTGTACGATAATATACGAACACCTTACGTTTTGCATAAAACGTACCATACGCGATGAAAACGCACAAATCGAACCCGACACCAAAAGAAACCCGTCAAATATTTTGAAAGGGGTCAATAATGTATTTGAAAATGTTTGGTCAATTTAAAAGAAACCCGTCACCAACGGGCCGTACATGTTTTCTAAACACAAGCGATAAAACAAACACTTGGACATAACTAGTTGAGTGGACAACTAGCGTGAATGATCTCTTGAGACATTCACTCATACATAACCTTATGCGTTTAGGGCGCTAGAAGGTTACACTTTAGATATCCGTTTATTAACTTAAACGCACGCTTTCAAGACTCAGGTGAGTCTCATAGCCCCTCTTTTACTGTTTTGACTATTGGGGTGAGAATACATACACAGCTTGTCATGAACACGAGTACAGAAAACACACATATACGGATTGCATGAGTTTCACTTTCATAATCCACATAAAAGCCCTTTACACATCATAGTTTCGTTAGTATGGATCTTAGCGCGAGTATTAATGAATAGATCTATTTGGGATTGATCATCCCCGTCCGGGTTAGTAGCACTAACTGATCAAACGGGCGCATTATTATTTGTTCATACAGATATGTTCTGGATTAAGCATCTGCAGGAGGCAAACTCATATCGGTTAAGCTTCGGACTATGAGCTCATGGCAGTAGTATACATTATTTTGCATGCGTGCAACACTTATGAAATCTCGTGGTTCACATTCATACATTTGATAACTAAACCTATGAAATCACTAACATTATTGTTGACCATTTTAGTATGTATTCTCAGGTTCACAACAGGAGTAGGATTACTCCAGGATACAATAGCTCGAGTCGCATGATTTACAAACATCGGAGATTTTCCTTATATTACTATTTTGTAATATTAGTTATGTATTAGAATCTCTAGAACCATTCGTGAACTCAGAAATTGACGCAAACATTTGGATTATCAATGTACTATTTTTGTACTGTTTTCAAAACGACGCATATAGTGGTCGTTCGTTGTGACTTGGTGTAATGATTTATGATTAGTCACGCCCCGACCCGACTTCCGCTGCATCATAATTTGGGGGTGCGACAGTACACCAGGTTAACCCATACGGGCCATGCCACCAGCAATGAAAACATTTGAGAACTTGGTGGGCATATCCGGGTTATCATTGAAACGGAGAACATCTCTAATCAGCTGCTTAGAGATAATAATTTCGCGATCGAAGACGCTTGAGATGATCCTTGTATGCTCCAGGTCAGTATTTACAACAACATTTCTCCAAAACGGCCCCACATGATCTCTGTAAATGGTTGGGGCAGCAGTGATGGCATAAAAGATCCTGGAACGCCTGAGAAACTGGATCATTGGACGAAACGGGATGGCCGAGTCCCGATCATCTTCCAAAAATGCAACGGTATTGTGTCGGGGTTCCAGCAGTCTCAAGAAAGCGTCTTGTCCTGCCATTGCTAAAAAATACAAAAGAAACAGCACTACAGAAGCGTTAAAATCAATTGTAAAATTAAACATTCTGTAGTGGCGACACAAGGCTTGTGTCGCACGATAGGTGCGACATAATCCTTTGTGTCGCAAACAGTGAAGTTAATTAATAGAAATCAGATAAGCGACACAAACTCTTGTGTCGCAACTCAGAGGTGCGACAGAAAAGGGTTGTGTCTCATTTGTCAATTATTTTGAAATTAATTAACGTAAGCGACAGAGGACTTGTGTCGCAATGGAGTAGCGACACAGGCCTTAGTGTCGCAACCAAACACTTGCAGTAAAAATGATTTTGGCAGACTTGCGACACAAAGGCTTGTGTCGCATAGAATAGCGACACAAACATTAGTGTCGCAGCCAAAATGTTACATTAAATGATGTAAACATACCCGCGACACAAAGGCTTGTGTCGCAGGTTGTGTCGCAATGACGAACACCAAACCTGCCCAGATCCCAATGGTAAAAAAATTTGGGTTTTTCGAAATCAATGCTACTACAAGGTACGAAACCCCACGGAAAATTTACGATCAACAATCGAACGAACCTTCAAAGATCTTTCAGAAAATCCAGACTTCAAGCTTTTACAACTTCTAATCAAGAGTAATTGTCAAAAAGTATGTGATTTATTCCGAAAAACGTACAAAAACGATTCAATACCACAAAATCTCACGATTTTGGCTCTGATACCACTTGTTGGTTCCTGTTACCGGACCTAAATCGAATCGATCAATTCAATTGAAAGCGCGGAATACAATCAATTAAGATTTGCACGTTAACAATTACACAAATCAAACCGATTAGCTTTATATATCAATGAATCAACGAATCAAACTTTTACACAGAATACCTCACGTAATGCTCTCAGTCTATCTGAGTTCGTCGACCCTAACATTGAGCCCGAATACCTCTATTTATAGGCAAAACCTAACTGACCTGCGACACAAACCCTATGTCGCAAGGCCCATCATATGCGACACAAGCCTTGTGTCACTATTGCAACACAAGCTCTGTGTCGCCTAAACAGTGACATCAATTTCAATTTCAAAACAAATTACGTTTATATCACTAATCAAAACATTACAAATGACTCAGAGCTAGACCAACTGACAGACATACAAAACATGCATCAACACATCTTTTCCCATCTATTAAAAAATAATAAAATAAAACAAAATATCCCCCGAAAAATATAAAAGACATGTCGTTGAATACTCGATGCTTAGGTTGTAGACTGTCAGACTGCATGTTCATATGATCAAGTGTAAGTTGTGATTTGTGAAGTATTATGTATATAAAATGAAATCGTAAAATTTGATCAAAAATTTGAAACTCTAGAATATAGGAATTGACAGTATAGATACGAAATTAAAAATGTAAATAAACGTAAAAAATTTATAAATTCATAAAATAACGCCATTAAGAGTTTGTTTCTAATTTTATACAACACTTAAAAAATATCTAAAATTAGGGAAATTTTAATTTTGGAGGTTTTAGAGATGGAATTAGACTACACGCGTTGGACAAACCGCCTATAGCAACTTGCTAACATATTCGTCTCGTTCCGAACTTTCCGTCCATAATTTATACGTCCCGTAACTTCTTACGGTTAAAAAGTTATGTCATTGTTTATTAGTTTAAGTTTCACTTATAGTAGTATAAATGAAAATTTAATATATATATATATATATATATATATATATATATATATATATATATATATATATATAGGGTTATGTTAGCAATTTCAAGTAGATTTTTCCAATATTAATAATAATGTTAAAGGTAAATTATTAATCCTCTCTTAGAAAAATATCACAAATTACAAATGTATTATATATTAGTATAGATAGATATAGAAAAGCTTTAATAAGTTATAATTTAATGTCATATCTTTATTACTTTTAAAGTTTAATAATTGCAGTATATATATGATATATTAACTTTTGTAATTAATTATATTAAAATAAAGAAAGGTAAAATAGTCATTTACTATTTTTCACTTTTAAGACTTATGATCAAATATATTATATAGTAATATAGATATAGATATTAGTATAGATAGATATAGAAAAGCTTTAATAAATTATAATTTAATGTCATATGTTTATTACTTTTAAAGTTTAATAATAATAGTATTAATGATGGATGAGGTTCAAATGAGAATGAAAATTTTTGTGAGAATGGAAGAACCAATAGAAATGCGCCACGTGTCACAAAACTCACTTCCCCCACGTTTTTAAAAATTAAATATCTCAAGAATGACTCATTGAAAAATTATAAAAATTGCACCATGAGATTCCACATTTTTTTCTCTTCTATTAGACATCTCACATGATATACTTCCGATGATTTTTTTTTATGATTGTACAATATTAGTAACACATGTGGTACTCGTTGGTAACACATGTGTTACCTGCTGGTAACACATGTGTTACTCGTTTACAAAACCTAACGAAAACGGGAAAAAATTGTCGAAAGTATATCTTGTGAGATCTCTAATCGAAGAGAAAAAAAGCTGATTTTTATGGTGCGATTTTTATGATTTTTCGACTTACCGTTTGTGAGATATTTAATTTTTAAAAACGTGAGGGAAAGTGAATTTTGTGCACGTGACGCATTCTTATTAGTTCATCCATTCTCACATAAAGTTGTTGTATTCATTTGAACCTCACTCTATTAATAATATATTAACTTTTTTAATTAATTATATTAAATTAAAGAAGGGTAAAATAGTCATTTACTACTTCTCACTTTTAAGACTTTTACTCAAATATATTACATGGTAGTATAGATAATTTGATTTCACATTTGAATTCTTTTGTTGTATAATTAAACAAATAAAATTAGTAATCTTATTTTTTATTGTAGATTTTGTTTTTTTATTATTTATTTAATAGAATGATGATACTGTAAGTTAATGATTTTTAATTGTAAATATATATATAAATAAAAAAAGATGTTGGAATCAACATTTAATTAAAATATATGAGCTTTGTGTGTATTCCTTGATAGTTTCAAAACACATAGTTATGAAGTATAACTTATTATTTTATTTTTTCGATATATGTTGATTATGTTTTGCTTATGTAAGCTAATGTTTATTTTGGGACTTTAAAATTTAATTTCTAATTTGGCCGCATGGCATTATAAATTTATTTTGCTAATGGTGATAAAGATGGTTATGGTTAAAGTTATCAATAAAGGCTATAAAATTGAGACAATGCTCTTAATATTTCTATGTTGTGGAAACTTTATATGAACAAATAAATGGAAATAAGTATGTAAATCTTGGCATTGTTTTGAATCATTGAAGACAACTCATGTTGTTTCTCATGATTCTATGCGAGGATGATTGCTTCAAGGTTATTTTACAACCAACTTTCAGGTTTGTAGCCACGATGGACTTCGTTGTACACTGCTTCTCATCAATTATCACATACGCAAGTCAAACTCTAATATATTCATCATATCAAATCCTCCTTTAATTAGTTGGTTTTAGGCATTGACATAGTATTGGACAAGTTTTAATCTATTTAATTAGTTTAATTGTTAAACATTATTTCTCTTTATCATTTTACATGCTTATCAATCAATCAACTATGTAATATGTCGTGATATTCAAGTTGTCGTCATGGATTTTCCACTAGTTTTATATGAGAGAATCTGAGTCCAACAATCTTTCCTTATTTGTTCATAATTATTGCTCTACGTCTTTTAAGTATTTGTAAGTAATAGGCTTCTTCAAAATGCTTGTTAGTAATAAGAAAGTATTTAAAGTGATACATAATTACGTTTGATCCTTGTCACTATTTTTGGATTCTTTTGATTTGAAATTTTAATTCATTGATAAGTATTCAAAAGATACATAACTAAATCACAAATCGGTACTATACATCATTTGCATTCCTTTCAATAAGCTCTAAGTCCCGTTTGATTCAAATATCATTTTTTCACACTAACCAATTACATATTTAGCCTTCTAAGCTTACCAATTTAGGTATGTCAATCAGTTATCTTATTTAACACACCACCAATTAAATCATCACTTACAACCTACAAGTTAATTAATTTCTTTTCCCCCTTTTAATCATGATTGTATGAAAGATACAGGAAAGACTTGAACAATTCTTTTCCCCCTTTTAGCACACCACCAATCGAATGAAGTCAATTAACATTATTTATTATGCATAATTAATTCCGCCATCACCACTAGAACGTAGATATGGAAGCTGAACGGTTTTACTGAAAGGTAGGTGACGGTGGTGGTATACTCAAGAACATGAAAACGATGATGGTAGCGCTTGTAGTGGTTTTGCCTGAGTTTTACGTAGCCGTTGGCCGGTTAGCTTTAGCCGGCTTCAACAAATTCGTGCTCAATCTCCGTCTTTAACCGTGCCTAAAACTAACCAAAACCAGCTCTCTAGATCGGAAAATGCGAAGAGATCGGAAAATAAGAAGAGCAAAGCTACAATCGCCGTGCTTGCAAACATGTGTTCCGGTGGCAATGACGATGAGAACGATTTGGTAAGTTTAGCACACAACCTGATTCGAGTGTGATGAGGATTTCGGTTGAAATCGAGATATAAGGGAGAAAGCCCTTTTGATGTGCTCACTTTGCTACTGATTTTCATGTTCGGGTGAGTTTAGAAGATGAAGGCAAGCGTTCTGGTCACCGGAGATGGTGATCAGAATGTAGCAATGAGTTGTCGTAGTTTTGGTGTAATATTTGTATTGTTGTATACTACCACCTCCTTCCCGGTCAAAGGTCCCTTTCACTTTCCACGAAATTTTAATATTTTCCATTAACTACAACCTTTACCGATGTTTTGAGACAACTATTAATAGAACGGAAGATACTTTGAATGGGATAGAGGGAGCACTATAATATAAATAAATAAATATAAATATAAATATAAATACTATAATATAAATATTTCTTTTTAATAAATAATTAAAATTCAAAAAATCAAAGACATAATGTATTTTAGTCATTTTAGATGGCGGAACACTATTTTCGAGTTAAATATAAATTTATTGGACTGAAAACCTGAAAAAAGAAAAAATAAAGACAAATTCCGTAAATCGATGTAAACTACAGGGATCATCTATGAAATTTACTCTATAAAATAAAATAAAATATATAATTATATAATATAAATATAAAATAAAATGTAAAATATAATAATAATAATATAATGTAACATCAATACTTCATATAAAGTTATATAACGTAATATAATATCATATAACGTAACTGAAAATAAGACACCTCCCAACGGTTTTTGTCGGTTTGAGTCGATTACAACTGACGGAACCGACACCGATAGCACCGGCCCGTCGGTTCGGTCCGTCATTTTTTTCTCGTTGGAAACCGACGCTCCATCGGTTTTTTCTTTTCTTTTCTTTTCTTTTCGTGTGTATGTAATTAAAGGTAAATTGATAAATATGGAACCCAAAAACTAAGTAACGATGTCACTGATGGCAGAGGTCCGTCAGTTTCAGTCAATTTTGAAAAAAGCTGACATGGCGCTGATGTGGTGCGCCGGTTTTAGTCAGTTTCAGTCTACCATTTGGAGGAGTCTAATTCCTTAGTTGATGAAATGATATTACATTCAAAATGACAAGAAATTGAATTCCTCCGGTTTATGGAATTTGATGGAATCAAATTCATTCCATGTGTCAAGCAAACAGACAAAGAAATGGAATTAAATTCCATTTTATCCTATTTTGCCAACCAAACAAGAGAATGGAATGGAATCAGATTCCGTCATAATCTGCCAACCAAAGGCGCCCTAACTACCCCTGCTTGACTCTTTTGAGCGTAGATAGAGAGGATTTCTTTTGTTGATTTCGTTCTGCAGAAGTTGAATGATTTCCAGGTCATTTCAGCCCTTGATGTAGGTTCCCCTGGCAATGTACAACTGAACATGTCCAACCTTATCCAGCTTGCTGGCTTTGAGATAACACCGGTAGTTCCAACGATTGGTGAAGCACATGCCCAGTGCTCATTCCCTCTACAATCTTTATTCCTTCTGGCAGATCCAGATATAAATCGTCAAGCCCATCACCCTCGGTCATATCCGTGATGTACGGAGGCTCTTCATCTTTGGCACTTCGCCTTTTTCAGCCGGCTTTTGTTTCTTCCTACTTTATTGGTGTTATCTATCTTCAGCTTGTGTTCAGTTTCCCTAACCCATTCAAACTTCTTGCTCAAAGTCTGTTTATGAGGTTGACAGAAATACCCCTGACCATTCAAATTATACTGTATACATCAAGCTGGACATTAATAAGAATGTCACTCTAAAATCAAATATTTTGAATCCCAATCTAGTTTATTTAATCTTGAGATAGATCTCTTTCAATAACACAGCGCAGGGGTTCAGTATATTCTTGTTGAACAAGATAAGTTTCAGCAAATCGTAGCATTAATCACACAGAAATCGAATATGGCTAATGGAGAGTAATATTTACGAATCCTATAATGCAAAAAGGAAAAAAGAAAAATAAAGAGCTTTGGAAGTTGCCATTTGCAGAGAAAAAACACAACTACAACAGCATCATATGCACCATTAAAATCATACATTCATAATTCATAGTTCATAGTTCATAGTTCATAGTTGCATAAACTTCACTAAAAGATCGTTTTATGCTCAAATCGCTAACCAAAACAAAACTCACAAGTCCAATGACGTCTCATGAACCAGAACACGAGTACTATTGTTTCACAAGGTTCGAGCTACTCTCTCATACAAGTCACGTGGCCAATTGCGATTCAAATTGTTCGCAAGGAAATTGGCAATCTGCACAAGGGAAATATTCATACATTGTTAAACCAGTAAAAGGGTCTTGATGGCAAGTTTAATTTAAGACGACACAAGGGAAATATTCGCAAGGAGATTGATCATGTCATGCTTAATTATCAAACGAGTCAAATTGGTGATGGAAATTTTAGTATAAAGGGAACACATTAAAAGGGTACGCAGTGGGGTCGAAGTTGTCCAGAGTATATTTTACACATACATCGTAAATTGCTTTATTCAGAGACGTATATTTTTACTGTAATAATATAGTTTTTGTAACCTTAACACATGATTATTGAAGAAAAAAAGAACAAAAATGTTTACAGGTCTAAAAAAACTGTACTGAATACTACCCGCTTTGACCCATTACCAACCCGCCCATTTTACCACCGTTTATCATGATTTGCTTTTGATCAAGAGTGAATTACATGGATCATCCTTGTGGTTTGCAAGAAATAACACCGATCATCCTTTTATTTTTGAAATTACACGGATCATCCTTGTGGTTCGTAAAAATTCACGCCCATAGTCCTTTCAGCTAATGGTCACTTAATAAGTTTGCTAACCCTTAACATGTGCAAAAAGACCGTGAGCGTTCGATCTTGCAAACCACAAGGATGATCCGTATAATTTCAAAAGTATAAGGACTATCGGTGTTATTTCTTGCAAACTACAAGGATGATGCATGTAATTCACTCTTTGATCAAAGTAAAGACCAACAAACTGGCTTTTTTTATACAACTTTTCCCACTGTAAAATTTTCTATCGAGTATATTCTTTTGTAGAGACACGGAGTAGTACACTTTACGAATGAGGTTAGGCCTAATGCAGTTTTATCCGTACTAATAACTAATAAGAACATGTTGAGCAAAGAGACGTCAGATCAGCCACTACCCTTATTAAATTCAACATAATTTTTGCATTTACAGCTACCTTTTCGTAGTTTAGGTAGACGAACTGTACTATCCTACTTGCCCATTAGGCATTAGCAGTTGTTACAATAAGATGGTAAGATATCATATGGTCTACATATTATCTTAGCTTCGTCTTGTTAAGGGGCATGCAAGACATTTGAAAATAGTTATAGATTTTTAATCAAATGTATTCTAGTCAAAACTTTGTATATTTTTTAAGAACTGAATATGAAATGATTTATCTCACAACTACAAACATACCTTGGTTTTCAATGCACGGAGTGACCCATCTGAATCTCTGACATTGTCTATACACTGAAGAGAGACCTTAAGAAGGTCTGGAACACAAGCTTGGACGTAAGGTGACAAATTTTGTAACATGTCTGTTGCGGTATCAGGGGAGCGGGGATCAAAAGGAAGAAATGAAAGCTTGGCGACCTCCCTTAGAGCATCTAAAGAATGGTCTTGCCTGGCCAATTTATGGATAGACAAAATTGTCTCAAGCTGTCTTAACAAGGTTTCTTGCTCTAACACATGTTCTCTCTCTTGGAGACTGCACAATGAAATGTTTGTAAGTTATCACATAAAGTTAAAGATGAGACAAATGCACAAGTCAGCAAGAAATATAACTAATGCATCAAATAAACAAATTAAGCTAAATCAGAATGGGTTTATGATATAGGTCGAACGGATTGTAAGTCACCCAAATACTAACAGCCTCCTAAATCGTTAATTAGATTATTATTATTATTGTAACTAGCAATACTTTGTGATCATATTTAACGAATTAACTATCTATAAAGATGGGTGAAAAATGCAGGGTTAGGTTCAACCCGAACTGTTACCCAATGCTCATGACCCGCCCATTCTGCCACCTTCAAATTTAAGGCATCCACTAAATTAGACTAGATGAATAGCAGATTCACATTGTATACAAATGGAAGTCAATAGTGAGGAGGAGGCTGTAAAGAAGCAAAATAGATAATAACATCACTGCGCTTTTGCTACAAAGCATCAACAATGAGCCTATTATCACAATGGTAGCAAGAATTTGCAGAGCCAGGTTAAGATTTCACCTGACATTCTGATGAACTTTAAATGTCTTCAGCAACTCATTTCCAGAATGAACAAGCCCAGCTGTCCGGCTCTCACCATCCAGTCTACCACGTGATAAAGAACATATAGCTTCAGAGAGACCCTTGTTTATGGTATCCAGAGCAGCTGAAAATGCCCCAATTCTCTTCTGTATTTCTATAGACTGGATTAAAGATAAAACGTTAGCAAAAAAACATCATTACGTTAAAAGATGAAATAAACGACTACAACTAAATCTAGATTGATCATAAAGAAGAATGAAATTTTACTTTGTCGTTTAGCCCCGTTTCCTGACACTGGCGAGCAGCTTCAAGCAAAAACTGGTGCCTTTCTTTTTGATCATTCATAAACCGCCCTAATTCACCTTCTTCTCCTGCCCCTCTTGGCCCAAGTAACAGAAGAATTCCACCATCACGCAATAATATCTCCATAAGAAGCTGCTGCATCATCAAGGTCCGCTGCCTTTGCTGATCAACATTTCCTCTCCCAGACCAAGACAGCTGTCCACCACCCACTGTGGCAGCAGCTTGTGCATAATATTCCAATGCCATGGAAAGATTATTGTGCCGCATGTACAGTGAACCATACTGTCTTATAACGCTAGCAGATTCAGCAAAAGCATCCATTACCCCTAACTTGTGACCTGTCCCACCGACATTGGATAAAACACCATGGTCTGCCAGCACAATTGCTATATGGGCAGCATCTATGTTATATCCATCATCTCCAATATCCTTAGACAAATATAAGACAGCTGGCACCAACTGTACGCTCAACAGCAACACGTATGGATATACTAATGGGTCCTTCCCATTTTTTGTATAATAAGAAGGTTCAAATTTGTTTAAGTAACCCTGTAAGTCATCCAAATTGTAGGGCGTTAATCCTTCGTTTAAAACAACAGGATTCGGTCCACCAGAAGGGTCTCGAACAGCACATAGTTTGAACCACAAGAAATCCTCTATGGTATTAAAAAGTGTAGGCTGTTCCCTAAGCAATCGATCGATCTGCCTGCGGGACCCGGATATGAGTGCATATAGAAGTAACTTTTTCTTGTCAAAAGTACCCCGACCCGCTCGATCACCCATTCTTAACATCTTTTCACATTCTTCTGCTGCAATAGAAGCAGTCTCCACTGATACCATGCCTCCATTGGTGATCCATTCAGCAAGCTGTCAAAATAAGAATGAGATGAGTAGGGTTCGTTTAAAGATGTACATAAGGTACACCAGAATATCAGTACCTGTGATGCAAAGTGGTGGGAAACACGGGATCCCGAAGCAACATCCCTTGCTTCATCATAATACCCGGTTCTCAAACAGAAATAAATCTGTTTTACACAGAATAGTAGTAATTTTAATTAATGAACCGATGCAAATAAATATATATCAGGTAGATCAAAATAAACTTTGGTAATAAAATTTCATAGCTGAGCACCTGCTGCCACGTGGTATCGACAGGAGGCTGCCTACGAGCATCACCTGAATCAAAATCTAGAACCCCGTAGTCTCTCAAACGGATCTGCAGAAGAAATAAGTTAGTAAAGAAAAAACACATGCTACACCTTTAAAGATCAAAGATAGAGCTGCACATAATGTAATATGAAAAGTTTATGAATTGATCACAAACCCTAAGAAAAGCATGAATCCGTTGCAAATTTCCAACCACTCCACCAAGAGCAGCCTAGTAAGAGCAGTAGAAGACCAACAATGAAACTTTCTGAGATTTACTATAGATACTAACAGCTAAAGAAAACTGCAGAAAAATCTTTGTAGTTACCTGTGCGGGATGACTTTGAATCATTTCCATGATATACTTCTCATGCCCCCACTCCAAGTGCCGTCTTGCACCGATTATTAGCAACATTTTCTTTGAAAGATTTATTTTAAAGCTTGTATTTTCACCCATCATAGTCTGAATTAGCATTCATTATAAGTAACTATATTACAGTTATACGAACAGCTAGTTATTTTGCACTTACAAACCGTATGAACAAGATAGCACGATAGATTTGTACCTGAATTAAATGCCAAATCTTGCCCATGGTAACAGATTTACCACCAGAAGAATCCAGGGCAAGACGTTCGTATGCACTCTTGAAAGCAGTAGCTGGCTGGCAAAAGTAATAAAATACGCATATAAGAAAATTATGATAAATACCAACAGCTTTGGCCTTGCACTATCTGGATGGCCCATCAACCAAGAGGTTGTGGGTTCAAATCTCAATTCAAACATAGGTGGTGTAAATAATAGGTGTAGTGGGTGTGAAAAACTTTGCCTTTCAAAAAAAAAAAAAAAAAAAAAAACTGTGATACTTTGACAAGGAAGAAGACAACATAGACAAAATGACAAGCCCATGTCATTAAACTTGCATACAGGAGGCAACAAATCATGAAAATCAAACTGATTGATTATACGTTACAGTCCAATTTCTAACATTAAGCTTTTGTTAAAATAGTAAATGATAAAGCTTTGAAGCTTTATCGTTTATATACATAGAGAAGATGATTATAGAACATTTTCTTCACAAGCTTACTTTGAATGCTTGACCACGCTGTCTGGCATCATTAAGCATCCTCACAACCTCAGAATATGCAGCAGCTTTTTTATCAATAGCTGGCTTATCAGCTATAGGTACGAGCTCCATGCTAGAAGGACCAGAGGAAACATGAGGGCTAGATGTTAAAGATAATATTGGCCCTGATCGGCTAGCTCCAAAGCTCGACTCATTTACATTGGTCCTTGGTAATGTTGAAATCCGGCTCAGACTATGAAGAAAGTCCCTTTTTTCCTTCTGCCAGTCATCCTGATAGATTGAAAATAAAAGGCACTTGTAATTAAACGCAAAAGAGCAAGAAAAATATCAGGTTACCTTAACACTTCAACACCAGTACAAAACTTTAATTGTTTTGAATATGAAAGTTACTCCAAGAAGAAGAACTTCTTAGGTAAGATAACCATTTCTTTTGCTCTTCAATGAACCTTTAGCTCATTGTACTGGTAGTGAGTTATAAACAAAAAGCTGAAGAAAACTCCTTTCGATGTTTAAAATATGCAAATCAAGAAATATGGGTAACATGCAAGTCACAGATGGTATAAAGGTGTTACCTGGCAAAATAGGATAGGCTTACAAGACATTAAAGAACTTTTCAGCCTTTAGATGCCTTAAATTTAGCTATATACCTGCTTTTGAAAGTAGTTTTTGTAGATGCTTATGCACTTTATTTCTCAATTTTGAAGTTTTGATTAATGGCAAACATCATAAATGTTTCCTTAAAGCTCTTTTATAGATACACCAGTTTCCAAGAGTCTAATTCTTCTAGAATAAATGAAATTTTCTATCAATATGTCGTATTCCCACTCTGAGAATAGAAGAAAAGATGCATCTGCATTAGCTTTCTCTGTGGATAGTATATTGCATCATACTTCTTCAAATGTAAATCAATGAAACACAATAAACTTCCATGTTCTCGTTTTCTTGATGCAATTTTCAGCCTCGTACTTTTTCATATGCAGCCTGATAGTGTTTTTGCTTACGTAAGAAATTTGGCAGATTTTTATCACTTGTTATTACTCTTAATCCATCAGAATGATTATGAACTAAAACATGCAAAAAGTGTTCCATGTCTTACAAATCACTCTCATCTGGTCGCAGAATCTTAAGAAAAAAGTTATGAGACTAAACAAAGCCACATGTCCTGACACAGTATTTTAAATTAGATCAAGAGTGGAACTCCAAATTAATAGCAAACAATATAGTAGATATCAAAAAACATAGCAGACAGATAAGATGGACTCCTTATAGGAACTAACCTCTAAAACTGTCATCATGAAGTCACTAAAATTTCTAAGATTATCTTTCTGAGCTTCCTGAACAGCGGAGACCATTGCCATTTCATGAACCTGAGATTATGAAAGTGTTACATAAAGGTAACGAATATATCAACCAAGACGTCACTCCAATCACTTGGTAGCAAAGAAGCAAAGGTGTGAACCAGGGAATAAGTCACTGATATCAGTGCGAATCCACATAACCATCTAGACAGTACAAGCAACCATGTGAGGACAAGTTTACAAAAAGAAAAGCTACAACATAGTCACATTGACAAACCCTTGATAAACAAAATCACATGTAACAAAATAATGGTATTGATTATTATGTTCTTGGTTGACTGTTGCTCTTTTGCAAAAACCAATAGAAAAGGATACAAACAGAAATAGATATCCTACCCATATGCGACTATTAACAATCCTCAAAAGTGGGCACTCATATCCAACAACTAGTAATCCTCATCCAGGATTCCAGATAATGAACATGATACAAAAAGAACACGAAGTTCGATAATACTATATGTTGGCAACCACCAAGATAGTGGAAATGATGATGATACTAGATCAAACTTTGTAAGGAAAAGAAAGATCTACTTCTTTAGCGAACTGTTGGAGTAACTAACCCCGTGAGCTTGGTAATAGCCCATGCAACACGGGAAAGTAACAAGTAAGAATAAAGATGCAAAACAGTGTATAGCACGGAAAAGAAGTTAGAGTTCATATATACTAAGTTCATTAATTGCAACAGCATAGGGGTCAAGTACCTGCTGCAAGTATTCCTCAATGCTTGTAGCCTCGGCAGGGAAAACATCCTCAAAAGTTGTCTACAAAAAGAGAATAAATAACTAGTACCAATGGCACAAGAATACAATCACCACATATTATTCTCAGAACAAGAAAATCAAGAATTGAAAAGTAAAGAACGTGGAAAATATAATCCAATAACAGAAGTCGGAAATCTAAAAAGAAAATGAAAATAAATAAATAAATAAATTTGAAGTAAAATTTTTTCTGAAGCAAAAGACAAATTTGACCACCCCTGACTCCTTGAGATCCAGACGCATCATTAACTCGATATCATTCATCGGTATAAAGGATAGAAATTGTAGAAACAGGATGGTACTAGCTACAAAACTAAGCCATAATACACTTATAGAACATGTAACGTTTAAGGTACATGGGAATATTGCTTATCATGTGCAAGGGGCACCAGGATGCTTCTCTAGCATTACAACGGTTGTTGAGGGAGATTATCATACACAACAGTTCCCATAAACTTTTGCAAATAGACTGTTATTGAGTATCGTGTGACACAATCAACCAACATTACATCGACTAATTAAAAAATACCTTCAATTCAAATGATTTAAGATCCCGTGCTAGTTGCTCAGCATTTATCCCCTCGCGTGCAAGTAGCCTGCGCATTAGTTAACCAATTACGTATTCTAACAGAAGCAACTCATCAGAAATTTTAACTCTCAACAACATAAGGCATAAATAGCCTCTATTACATCTACTACCTTCAAATATAACTCGTTTTCTTGTAACAAAACTAATAAACCAAGACTACTAGATAATACTTCACTTTGTTAGTTGTTAGTTGTTACTAATATACAATTTAATCTCACCATCTTTGTAAGGAAATTGCATTTTCGGAATCAAAACTGCATGAATAGTACCATAAAATAACTACAAATGCCCTCCTTTCTAATTTAGGCAAAAACTTACAGAATTATAAGACAAAAATATACTCCATTAAAAGTAAATATTCAAATCAACCTTGTAGCTGCAATTGATTGAGAAGGAGCTTCGGTTCTTAGGGTTTTGGACTTGAGCTTCTTTGACAACGCTTCTAATTGATCCAAGTTTCTCTACAAATGACAAATCACACAAAAGCACACTAATGAAACCTACATATTTAAAGAAACAACGTATGTATACGATATACATACACATATATCTATTGAATAATAATAATAATAATAATAATAATAATAATAATAATAATAATAATAATAATAATAATAATAATAATAATAATAATAATAATAATAATAATAATAATAATTGAAATAGGGAGAAAAAACCTGAAGAGGAGGAAACTGGGCAGAAGGAGCAGCTTGTTCGACAAGCTTTGAGGATGAATGTAGAAGCTCGGTCCAGCTGCTCATATCTGCGTCGCTAGCCATTGTTTGTTACTCGCAGGAGAAGAAAGATTTTGAGTAAAGGAATGCGCGCCGAAGGTTATATTGGTTTTGGGGTTTTGGAGCTCAAAATGTACGCAAGAGCCCTAACTTTTGAAAACAACAGCGGTGAAATGGGGGAGTGTATTGATAACTTTTAATTACGGAGTATTTCGAAAGACCAATATGGCCCGAACATATAATCTGGTAAGTCCGGTTCGATTCACACGAGTAATATGCGATCAAGAGTTATAAACTAGACAATTAAGTAAATACAGGGATTGACAATTAAGTAAATACAGGGATTGTGCAACTGAATTGTTGCTTTGCAATTAAAACTGCTAAAAATATAAAGGAAGTGAATTCTGAATAATCAATTTAGAAAAGTTTGTTTAAAACGACACTTATTTGGACTACTTCACTGATTATTTCGGGGTATTTGTTAAAACCAGTTTATATAACGTTGCATTTGTAAATCTAATTAAGCAAGGATTAACATTTGTTGTCTCCTACACCTTAGTTATAAGTTATCAACTTACGATTTAATCTAACAAAAGACGTTCGTCAAAATCACTATCTTACACATATGAATTTAGTTGTCTAACTTATTCCAAATTTGCATCCGCAATCAATGGTCAATTACTCATAGACAAATAATTGATAATGAATTACTAAAGTGAAAAACATTCGCTACAATCACTTAATAACTCACAAATAGCTTGTAAAATTAATTAAAACTCAAATACACAAGGGTTTCGATTAAACATCAATTTAATTGCATAAACTTAAAAGATAACACCCCTAATCACTAGTTATTTCATCCAAGCAAGTGTTTAAGGGTTTAGCTACTCATAATTAAACTAGAACAACCAAGATCAATAATTGAAATCAAAGAAAATATAATTTTATAAATAAAAATATTAACCGGATGATTACAATGATGTGATGATCGTTCTCGTAACCGAATGATTAACACGGGTGATCTTCAAAGATGATGAAAAACCCTCCAATAATCTTATAAATTCGTAGCCCAATGTTCAAGTATCAAAAGTTAGGTTAAAAACCTTCAAATTCGTTTATATAGTGGTTTCCAAAATATGGCTACACCGCCCAACTTACGCGATTCTGACATGCATATACGATCGCCTACTAATCGTCCATACGCGAACCTATCAAAATCTACGCGAACGCGTACGTTTGTCGTCCATCTTTCTAACGTGTTTTCTTCAGTACGTACGCGATCCTGGCACCCTTACAGCTACCGGTTGGCGTAAGGTGTTATGCGAACGCGTACACTACATTTGGAGTTCTCTTATGTGATTTCTTTGGAAGGTACGCGATTTGGGAGGGCTTACGCGATTGCGTAGCCAATCGCGTACTAGTCAGTTTTCAGCATTTTCACATAATTCAGAATTTGACTCCAAATCTTCACCACTCGAGCTCCTTTCACCGTTTCTCCAACAATTGTTCCTTAAATAAATTCCAACCAAATAAGTATCGAAAGTTCACGAAATTGATTATAAACAAATACAAAAACAGTGATATCGCGAGATATAAACATGTACAAAATGAGCGACATCAAGTTCTCCCACACTTGAACTTTGCTTGTCCTTAAGCAAACTATGATTTAGAAATACTTCAAAACAATTGTAGATGCAATATCAACATTTTGTGACAACAGCTTGTATAGATTATCTAGCTTCGATTGATTGTAAACTGCGACACTCTGTGAATTGCGAAACTTAGTTTTAGTGCGAAACTTAGTCCAAGTTTCGCATGTTGCGAAACTCAGAATGAGTTTCGCAGTAGCAAAGTTTCGCAGGTATATCAAGTTTCGCAGGTCTCTTAGCAGGTCGATATATATGAGACCAAATGTTCATTAGAAAGGTTGTTGTTCTTCATTGCAATATCCAAAGAGAGTTTGTGTGAGAAAGAAAGAAAACTAATATTGTAAACTTCATTGTCAAATAAATAAAAGTACCAAACTTTTATTTACATTTTCGTATTCGATTTCGATTCGTTCACGTACTAAACGATTAACTTGTTTTCCGCATTTGTTAATCATTGAATTCGAAGGAAAAGGTCCGAAAAGGGAACAACAAGTGGTATCAGCGCCGAATGTTGTTCGAATTCGAGTATTACGTGGATTAATTGAGTGAAATTGCGAGTTAGCTTCGGTTTGGAGTGAGTTTCTGGAATTCGAGTTCATATCAAGATAATTTTACTTGATTTAGACCGGTTTCAAGTTACAGAAGTGATTCCGAGTAGTTTGGAATTGAAATTCGCTTGAATTGAATGAGTTTTCACGATTTTGGTTCTCTGCACATCTGCTGATGTGCGAAACTTATAAAATAACCATTTTTGTGCGAAACTCATACTTGTACCCAGGAATTTCGAAATTTGAGAAACTTTGAATTATGCGAAGGTTTGACTGCGAGACTTTGACTGCGAGACTTTGACTGCGAAAGTTGACCTCTGCGAAACTCATCCCTGTGCGACACTTGATTCTGTTGCGAAACTTTCTCCAAGTTTCGCATTAAAAAAAAAAGTTATTTGGAGGGAAAGTGACGAAAAATTTTGTGTAACCAAATTTTGTTCATAGGCTTAAAAGTGTTCAAATTTAGCTTGGAAAAAGTTTCATTTTACCTGAGTAGTTTTGGACGTTTTTGAACGAAAATTTGGTGGGAAAATTCTGAAAATGGGTTTTTCAAAGATTGCTCAATCTAGGTCCCTATTCTTTAGTGATTTTACTAAATGGAAGAATGAGCTCGAGGATTTCATTGTATACAAGGACTCAGATTTGTTAGTTTTGATTACTGAGCGGCCATACGAGAAACCGAGTCTCAAAGGGAATTTGACATCCGATGAACGAACAATACTATAACACATAAGCTAAAAACCCCAAAAACCAAATACTAATAACAATCACATAAGCGATCATGTTAGCACAATATAAAATTATTATCAAAAACCTTGAGACGATTAATCTATCAAGCCCGAATGCATGACCTAGCACCTCACAAAAGGAAATGTATTTAAATCTCTCAACTCCCAACCTATACTACAAGGTATGGAATATCAATAATAAAACACTCATCAAAAGCCAAGTCGTGATGCAATAGTTACCATAGGCTTACAAATGGATCAAATCTCCACCGTCTGGCGTAAGCACCAAGTGAAGTCTCAAATGAGACATTTCAATGTGTGTTGTAATCATATAGTGTTGGGTCACAAGGTTCCCAAAACTTAGATACAGATTAAATAACAGTTATCTTAACGTGTTAGTTTATATCCAAGTTTTATATCAAACAAGTTTAAATTAATCTAGGCGGAAAACAAGATTAATTTTGACACAGAGTTTATTATGAATCAAAGTATTATTCACAATAAAGTGTTTGTCTCACACAGATGACAAAGTATTCAAACCCACACAGATGGTTTGAATACGATCCAAGTATTAGTATATTAAGATACAATTATCACTACAAACTTTAACAGTTAGTGTGGTAATGCTTTGCGCCTAAGCTTAAAGGTCTTGTATACTATTTTTCTTTGAGAGCTTGAATTACTTGGATACTTGGATATTTGAAGAGTGCTATTGAGCTGCTATTTATAGAGTTGAGTATCAACTTATATTAACCAGCTCAATCAGTTGTCCAAGGGATAACACATTCATCTTGGGCAACTTTGCACTCTACCCTTTTTGCTTTCCTTGGAAATAGAAAAAGCAAAAGGTAAAAGGTTTCTTTGCTGAAAAAGTAAACCTTTATCCAATGTTTGACTTTACTCAAACATCTCTTCAGTTGTACCATAGCCTTGGGAAAGAAGAACTTCTTTTGTACGATTGTACTTTCATTCTTCAATCTGTGCTCTTCAGTCTGTGCTCTCAGTCTGTGATCTTCAATCTGTGATCATCAGTCTGTGATCTTCAGTCTGTGAAGTCTTTTGTCTTCAATCTTCATTCTTCAGATGATGAATCCATAACTCTTCAAGAAGAGCAAGGCTTTTCAGTCTGTGAGATTCTTCAGTCTGTGCAGCACAGACTCAGAAACAATTCTTCAGTCTGTGCAGCACAGACTCAGAAACACAGACTCAGGAATTCACTAAGTTTTTCCTGAATACAACTGAGATAGATTTTGACTCTTCAGATTTATAACTTAGGTTTGATCATTGTTTTTCCCAACAATCTCCCCCTATCTGATGATGTCAAAATCTATTTACAAAAGATAATGGAGAAATAATAAATACTAAAGTACAACCTAACTTATGAATCTTAGACATATATATATAAAGTCAAAGTCATAGTTAGTATACAAAAATATTACAATTATTACATAAGATTGTAAATAATATAAATATAACAATCTTCAGTTCTTTCTCCGAGCCTTGATCTCTTTCATCTTTTCCACTTTCCTCTTCAACAGTTCTTCCATTTCCTTATTAGATTTGTCTTCAAATTCTTGATACTCTAGGATGATCTTCTTGCAGATATCTTCAAGTCCAGTCATCATCCTGAGTTGGAAAAGGTTGTTGAATAACCAGCTGATCAGTCTTCTTCTGAATGATCTGGCTTGAGAATGTTTGCATTCCTTCAGCAGGGTAATGCAGTGCAGCAGAGACTCTCCATATAACCTATTCTGATCCTGGAAGCATTCTATCCCATTGATATCTCTATAGCACAGACCTTCAATGCTGTCAGTCTGTACATATGATCTATCAATGAAAATGATACCTTTGGGTAGAGGATGCTCCCTTCTCTGCTCATTCTCTGTGGATAACCCAGCTGACTTCTTCTTAATTACAAAGTTGTTTGCTATGCAAAACAACTTGTATTCTTCTTCTGAGATGAGCCCCAGACTGAGAAGTAACTCAATCAGGTAAGATAGTTCATCCAGAACTTCTTTCTTCAATTTCTTGTCAGCTGCACTCTTCAAAAGATTGGCAATGGATTGCCATTCCTTAAGCCCTAGAGTGTACAGTTCATCCACCCATACCATCTTCTTGCTCTTGGTCAAAGTCAGCTCCAGCTTCAATTCTTGTCCAATCTTGTTCAGATGACATTCTCTAATCTTCTGCTTGAGCTTTGACTTTTGGAAGGTGGCTTGTAGCTTTGGCTTCAGGCTCTCTATCTTCTGTAACCTTGTTGACAGCTCTTCATCTTCTTTGATTTGTTGCTCAACTTGACTCCTTCTGGTTTGAGTCTGTGAACAGTCTTCATCTTCTAATTCTTTGGAGAGCATGTCAACAAATCTTGCTTCCTTCAGCTTCTGCTCTTCTTCAGTTAGTACATTTAAGTACTCAGTTAAAGACATGCCTTGAGCAGTAGCTTCTTGTTGCAAGAGTTCATCCTGTAGATTTGTCAGTTCAGGATTTCTTGTGCCAGCAACATGATCATCCACCATCTTCTTGATCTTGCTTAACCTTTCCTGCTTGGATAAGGCAATCTCCTTGCCCTTACCCTTATCCATAACTTTTTCCATGGTAGAGCTTGACC
The DNA here is from genome assembly GCA_963930675.1 of Gnaphalium uliginosum. Classification (NCBI taxonomy): domain Eukaryota; kingdom Viridiplantae; phylum Streptophyta; class Magnoliopsida; order Asterales; family Asteraceae; genus Gnaphalium; species Gnaphalium uliginosum. The sequence continues at coordinate 48,895,068 of OZ005680.1, read as the reverse complement.
CAGGATAAGTGCTAATCTGGTGAGCACTTCTCCATTGCATTCTATCTTCAAGTTCACTTCTACCTGGAGGCAGTATTCTGGTTGTAGTGGTTGGTCTAGTAGGATTGGCTTCAGCTTGAATGGCTTCAACACTGATAATTAGAGCATCAGTGCTTGCTGTTGATTGCTCTAAGCTCTGAGTCTGTGATTGATGCTGTGTCTCAGTTTGTGCAGGTTCAGAAGGCACAGACTGAGACTCTCCAGTCTTGACTTTTGAGGCTCCTTCACCTACACCTCCAAAAGTAGCATCATCTTCATCATCATCTGATCTTCTAAATACCTCAGACTCAGAACTACAATCAGGATTAATGGCATCATCATCTTCACCATCAGTGTCCTGTTCTTCAGCCAGCTTCACAAACTGATCCCAGGTCTTGATCCCCTTCATCTTTGGTTGGGAATCAAAGATATCCCTTTCAGGAATCCTCCTGGCCATTCTTTTTGTCTTTCTGGCTCTTTTGATCTGTAGTGGTTGAACATCTTCATCTTCTTCCCTTGGTCTCTTCAACTCCATCTGACCTTGGGCTGAGATAGTTGCAATTGGGTCTATGTGTAAGACAATGGATGACTCCCCCTGAGTCTGTGCAACCATCTCAGTATGTTCACCTGCCTGCAATCCTTCTTGCTCCCCCTCAGTCTGTGCACTCATATTTTCAGTCTGTGGCACAAACTGAGCTTCAGTCTGAGACTTCACCCTAGCACCTTCGGGTCCATCATCTCCATCATCTCCCTCACTGCTATCTCCCCCTAAATCTAAGGATTTATTATTTAAATCTTTATCTTTTGAGGTTTTAGCTTCTGCAGACCCATGCTTCATCTTCTCCCCCTTTTTGACATCATCTACCAAGTTTGAGAGGGTGGTCTGCATTTCATCTAACCTATTGGATACCTTTTCCTCCAGCATATCCACTTTATCCACCATAGTAGAGACTAGATGCTTCAGCTTCTCTAGCTCTTTCTTATTATTATTGAACTCAGTCTGTACCCATTCAGACAACTTGTTGATGGCGGAAAGCACATCATTAAGTGTACTAGAAGGCACAGTCTGGGTCTGGTTGGAAGGGTTAGAATTGGGTGATGGTATGTGTTCCTCACTTGACTCATGTTGTAACTGAGCAAGATCACTGGAATCTTTTGGGGTTGCACTCTTTGCCTCACTCTGTGTCCTGTGCATGGAAAAGCGATCATAGGCATTGAGTGGTGTAGTTGTTCCCTCAGATCTAATCCGGTGATAGGATAAGATATCACTGGGAAATGATTGTGTTGCACCTGTTGCCTCAAACAGTCCCTGGTGTAATGGAACAGTATCACTGGCAACTGATGTGGAAGTTGGTATGCCTTCACTAACCATCTGGTGATAAGATGGTAGTTCATCAGGCAAAGAAGAGGAGATCTGTACCTCAGTCTGTGACATGACTGGGGCATTGTCGATCTGTGCAGAGGGGTGTAAGAAAGGACTCATTGGAATGTGAACTAGTACATGACTAGTGGTCATTATGGGCTCAGCCATTGTGAGTGGGGTAAAGAGGGGGGGGGTGGTAGTGCTCAGGATTGGAGCATCTTCTTCAATGCATACTACAGGGGTTAGTGTAGTAGCAGTAATGTGGGTATCCAAGCTGACTAAACTAGGTGTAGGTTGGGTCAGTTGGGTAGCCATTGGCATCACAGACTCTAGCAGAGCTGCAGTGGAATGGACTACAGCACTGGAAGGTGTTCTATTGACATCCAATTCCATGGATGATGATTCCACTTGTGCTATACTTTTTGGAGTTGAGTCGGGTGATTCCTCCAGAGTGAGTGGTGACTCATCTGGGTTGGTTTGTTTGTGACTCTCTTTTGTGGGTGAGGATGGGCTAGGATAAGAAGGTTGATCTATATCCATGTCCTCAGATGAAGAAGAGGTACTACCTGCATCTTCTGTTGAAGATGGAACAGACTCAGGAATGTTTGAGTCTGACTCCAAGTGCACAGACTGAGTTGAGTCTGTATCCCTGGAGTCTGTGTGCTCTGCTTCAGCCACACGATCTTCAACAGCCTGGGTCTCAGTACCCTCACTATCACCTGAACTATCACCCTCCATAGATGCAGAAGCAACATATGGGTGATCAATCCATTGCTGCATAGCAGCAGTGATAGGTGCTCCAGAAAGTGGAACCGGATGGTTGAACACTTTATATGTGAGCACAGGGACGGGTATATCTGCAGTTTTGATATTAAAGGACATATACACAGACCCAGTTAATCTGGATTGGATGCACAGGGAGAGTAACCTTATAAAAGGTACATTAAAAATTCTATGTGACTCATTCACTAGTTTTAAAATTTCTTTAAAATACAACTCTGCAAAGTTGATATTTAAACCTGTGATGAACGAGCTCAACAGTTGAGTTTCAAACTCATTTAACTCCCCTGTGCTACCAGATTTTCCTCCTAAACTTCTAATGATGCCAGAGATTAAAAATTTCCATCTGGGGGTGAATCCTGACATCAAGATGGTGCCTTTTTCTTTGGTATATCCAACCAAAGTAAGAGAAGCCCTTGCTGCTTCTTTGGTTTGAATGGGTTCAAAATTATTTCCCAAAGGCAAGTCTAAGACATTCCTAATTAGCTCCTGATCAATGGTAACTGCCCGTTTACCATGATCAATAGTACTAGTAATTGCAGTATTGGTACTGTTTGAGGAGCAAGTATACCACCATTCCATTAAAAAATGTGGGTATATTTGAGGGACTGAGTTAAAGAATGCCCCCCTTAATGGATGAGCAGACATAAAAGCAGTTAGTTCCTCAAACCCTTTATTCTTTTTAGAGTCAGGAATGGAAATGGTAGCTACTTGATTAATTATACAGAGTTTTACCTGTTTTATCCTGTTTGAAGGGTTTAGCCGCAACGATATTGGCAGGTTCCGTGTAAGCCCATTGATCAGCCATTTTAAATGAAGAATTTTTGAGATTGATTTCGAAAATGGTTGAGCGATTTAAGTTAGGGCTTACAAACTCTGTGTAATTTTGGATGTGCAAGTACAGGTGAAGAAGAAAGAGGAAAACAGAAGTGGGTATTTGAAGAAATTAAATTTTCGTTAAATGGGACCCACTTGACGGTTTATCCCTTTCTCTGCAACAGTAACGCTGAAGCACGTGCACTTTTTGTATTGAGCAGATAAATAGACAACAAGTGCCAAAACTTTTAATGATTATTACCATAAAAATGGTATTAGCATTAAATGCAAAGATATTGTTGTTTATTTATTTAAAAAAAAAATAAAAAAAAAATTAAAAGAAGGTTGTGCCGGCAGTGGTAACAGATTGATATAGCTAACAGTACTAACTTGTGAAAGCAGTACTAAAGTTAACTAACAGTAGTAACTTGCCAAAGCAGTATTAATTGTACCAATCTTTACCAGCAGCAAAAAAAAAAAAAAAAAACAGTATTAACACAGCAGTACTAAAAGTAACTAGCAGTATTAATACTAACAGTGCTAAAATACGAATTCATGAGGGCAGTATTAAAAAGGCTTATCAGTATTAACCAGCAGTACTAAAAGTAACTAGTAGTATGAATACTAACATTACTAAAATACTAACCTTATGAATTAATAAAGCACAAAAATAGAGGGTCTAGTCTGAATGAATATGGTTATTCTGTGTAGCTTAATCTGGAAGAAGTCACACAGACTGAAACATATAATTAGTCAGACTGAGAGAAAATAACATAAGTTGTAAAATCTTTTTGGTATTTTCTTAGAAGGTATGTACAAAAACATCTCTTAGTCTGTGTTTTTTGATTGTATGTAGCTGAGAATACAGTTATACAGATTGAAAAGCAGACACAGACTGAGAATTAAATCATACAGATTCAAGGTTTTACTAGGGGTTGAGCATTCCTAGTTGACCAAGCAGATACAAAAATTTATCTTCATTTAAAGGTTTAGTAAAATTATCTGCTAATTGGTCATTTGTGGGCACATATTTGAGAATCACTTTATCTTTCTCAGCACAATCTCTGATAAAGTGATGTCTGATCTCAATATGTTTTGTCCTGGAGTGAAACACAGGATTCTCAGTGATGGCAATGGCACTTTGGTTATCACACATGATTGGAGTTTTTGTAAACACCAAATCATAGTCTGCTAGTTGATGTTGCATCCATAGCAATTGAGCACAGCAACTACCAGGAGCCACATATTCTGCTTCTGCAGTGGGTGTAGCAACAGAATTCTGTTTCTTGCTTGACCAACTGACTAGTTTGCCACCTAGCAGTTGACATCCACCAGAAGTGCTTTTCCTGTCTAATTTACAACCTGCATAATCTGCATCTGTATATCCAATTAGATCAAAACCAGAGTCTTTGGGATACCAGAGTCTTTGGGATACCAAAGACCCAGGTTGGGAGTACCTTTTAGGTACCTAAAAATCCTTTTTACAGCTTTTAGATGCGATTCTTTAGGTTCAGATTGATATCTAGCACACAAACATGTTGAGAACATGATATCTGGTCTACTTGCAGTGAGGTATAGTAGTGATCCTATCATACCTCTATAAGTGGTTTGACAGACTGACTTGCCAGACTGATCTTTATCCAACTTATCTGCAGTGCTCATTGGTGTTTTCATAATTGAACAGTCCTTTAAAGAATATTTAGTAAGTAGGTCATTGACATATTTACCTTGGTTGATGAAGATACCATCAGGTTTCTGATGTACTTGTAGACCAAGAAAGTATGTTAATTCACCCATCATACTCATTTGATACTGTTTTGACATTAAGTTTGAAAACCACTTACACAATTTTTCATCAGTAGACCCAAATATAATATCATCAACATAGATTTGGACTAGTATGACATCTGCCTTGTTCCTTTTGAAGAACAAAGTTTTATCAATTGATCCTCTAGTAAAGTCATTACTAAGAAGATAGGATGATAAGGTGTCATACCAAGCTCTTGGAGCTTGTTTTAGTCCATATAGTGCTTTCTGCAATTTATAGACATGATTTGGAAAAGTGGAACTTACAAAACCTGGAGGTTGTTTCACATAGACTTCCTCCTGTAAGTTGCCATTCAGAAATGCACTCTTGACATCCATTTGATAGACTTTGAAGTCCTTGAATGCAGCATATGCCAAGAATAACCGTATTCCTTCAATTCTGGCTACAGGGGCAAAGGTTTCATCATAATCAATGCCTTCTTCCTGCTTGTAGCCTTGAGCAACTAGCCTTGCTTTGTTCCTTATTATCACTCCATCCTTGTCCATCTTGTTTCTGTAAACCCATTTAGTTCCAATAATGGTTTTCCCTTTTGGAGCAGGAACTAGGGTCCAAACATTGTTTCTGTCAAATTCTGTTAACTCTTCCTGCATTGCTTCAACCCAATCATCATCTTTCAAGGCTTCTTCAGCTTTCTTTGGTTCAATGATTGACAGGAAGTTTGTGTAGAAACAGAAATTTGCAGTAGATAAGTTTGACACTTTAGCTCTTGTTTGTACACCAGAAACATAATCTCCAATTATTTCTGTAATTGGATGATACTTGTGTTCTTTGACTCCTAGAAGTGATTCATCATTTGATGGTAAATCATTCTCATTTGGTGGAAGAAAAGCAAGACTGAGTTCTGCATCATCTTCTACATAGGGCAAGTCTGAGTCTGTAGAGTTCACAGACTGAAAACTACCAGACTGAACACATGTATCAGAAGAATTTGAATCTCTGGACACAGATTCATCTTCTGTTGATGAAGGTACTGTCATTGAATGAGTAGGTTGAGCATCTTCATTTTCACTTTCAAAGTCCTGTTGTTGGTTATCAACAACTTGGATTTGAGATTCAGATCCCACAACAGATAAATCTTCTAATAAATGAACATCAGACTGAGAAACATGTTCATCTTTAGCAGAGGAAACATCAAATGTGACATTGATGGTTTCTTCAATTTTGTTCCTTCTGTTGTTGTAGACTCTGTAGGCCTTTGAGATAGATGAATAGCCAACAAAAATTCCTTCATCAGATTTAGGTTCCATCTTTGCTAATTGATCTCTTTGATTGAGAATGTAGCATTTACTTCCAAAGGTCTGGAAGTAATGGATGGTTGGAACCTTCTTGTGATACATCTCATATGCAGTTTTGCCATGCCTTTTTACCAAAATAGATCTATTTTGGGTATAACAGGCAGTGTTAACTGCTTCAGCCCAAAAATAAATCTTCATTTGACCATGGCATAACATAGTTCTTGCAGCTTCTATGAGTGTACGATTTCTTCTCTCAGCAACACCATTTTGTTGAGGAGTTCTGACAGAGGCAAAGTTTTGAATAATGCCTTTGTCAGTACAGAATTCAATGAGAGTAGAATTCTTAAATTCTGTACCATGGTCACTCCTGAGTTGCTTGACAGGTGCATCTTTCTGCAATTCTTCCCTCTTGATTAGATTAATAATCTCTTCAGGAGCATCACTTTTAGCCTTAAGAAAGATGACCCAAGTATACCTTGTGTATTCATCCACAACCACAAGTGTATACTTCTTTCCACCCAAACTGCTAATGCTCATGGGTCCAAACAGACCCATATGGAGCATATGCAGTGGTTGATCAATTGTAGCTAACAATTTGGATGGAAAATGGTTCTTGGTCTGTTTCCCTAGTGTACATGCAGGACAAAGCTTGTCTTTTGTAAATGTAACATCAGGCAGACCTCTAACCAATTTCTTCTTTGACAGGAGATTAATATTTTTGAAGTTCAGGTGGGATAACCTCCTATGCCATAGCCAGCTTAGTTCTGGCACAGACTGAGTATAGAGGCAGGTCTCTACATTGTTGTCTGCAGAAGAAAGATCCAAGAGATAGATATCTCTTTCTCTTTTGGCAACTAATATAGGTTTGCCTTTGGAATTATAGATAACAGCAGCGAGAGAGATACGGCAGAGAGTGTGTGAGAGAGAGAGTTTGAGTTTGTAATCTTTATTCTTCAATTGTTAATATATACGAGAAGATTATAAATCGTTGTGTTAGTATTTACGTTTCAATTGCTTGATTGATTGTTTCCGCCTTTCAATTGAGTTAAACGACAAGTCTAGATCCGTGAATAAGGGAACTTACAAGTGGTATCAGAGCTTTCGGGCGTTTGTTTGAAGATTTGATCGTAAATTGAAACGTTTTCGGTTTGATTCGTAGTGTTTTTGGTGGTTTGATCAAGGATTTGGGTCAAATCAGTTGAATATTAGGCCTCTGGAAGTATTTTTCTGGGTGTGTTCGTCGATTATCGTTCGAAATTCGTTAGGGTTTCGAAAATTTTCGATTTTTAGGGTTTTTGGAGCTGCTGGCCGCGACATTGCGACACTAGGTGCGACACTAGGTGCGACACAAGCCTTAGCGACACAAGCAGCGACATAACCTTTGTGTCGTATTTAGGGTTTTCGCGACATAAGCTTGCGACACCAGATCGGATTTTGCGACACTAGGAGCGACACAATACTTAGCGACACAGCCTGCGACACAAGTGTGCGACGCAGACTGCGACACAACCTGCGACACAGCCTGCGACACTAACTTTGTGTCACAAAAAAAAAAAAAAAAAAAAAAGTCTTTTGGCGGGAAATTTTTCGCATTACCAAATTTTGTTTTTACGCTTAAAGGGTCTTAATTTTAGTTGTGTAAAAGTTTCGTTTTGCTCGGGTAGTTTTCGATATTTTCGAATCAAATTTTGGAGGGAAAAGTCAAAAGGGCTAAATTTGAAAACTAGTCATTTGGTAACCTTTTGTTTCAAAAAATGTCTCTTCAAAGCTTTAGTCAATTATTAAAACATAACAATGAGATAGGTAGCACTAATAAACCTCCATTATTCACTACCAGTACTAATTATGTTGATTGGCGAATACGTTTTGAGAGTTTCATCTCCTATAATGATCCTGATATGATGATTCCCTTGCTTGAACGATATGTTCATCCTCTTGCTGATGGAGATTTCCCAGGCGTTGCTCCACGAAAATCTGTTAGGTCTATGACTCCAGAAGAAAAGAAGTTATGGGATTTAGAACGAAAAACTCACTCCGCTTTAACAATGAGTTTAGCTACTGACGTAATGAGATTGTTTAAACATAATGACACTGCTTATGATCTTTGGCAAGCCATTGAAAAGCGTTGTGGGGGAAATGAAAAGTATAAAAAGAGTAAACTGGACCTCGTGAAAAAACAGTTTGAGATGTTGATATATTGCCTAATGAATCTATCACTCAATTGTTTAATAGATACTCGCGATTGGTTAATGAGTTATCTGAGGGTGGAGTTATCCTAGCCACAGAGGATGTGAACAAGAAACTCTTAGGTGCTTTACCTAAGAAATGGGATCAACGTGTCATGATGATGGAAGAACAAGAGGAGGTTATGGCACTGTCATTAGAAGATCTCATTGGGAGACTGCAAGCTTATGCACTTGATATGCAACGAAAAGAAACTAAATCAAGTGCCTATGTTCAAGAGCCTAGCTTGTATGGGGCTCAATCTCCTACTGATGAGAGCACTGGTCGGGTGGCTTTCATGTCCGGTGGTACCTCAGCATCTAGTTCTCAGACAGGTGCTTCATCACAGGGAAGAGCATATTATTCTTCCAATACACCACCGACACCGGCTACTGAAGAAAATGCTGCTGTCTTCCAAGCTTTTCTCAGCGCTTATGACAGTTTCTTATCAAAGAAGACCAGTACCATTGATCTCACTGATAGAGATTTTGAACAGATCGACCCTGATGATCTGGAAAGGATGGATATCAGGTGGAATATGGCTATGTTAACTAGAAGAGCCAAAAGGTACTTGCAGAGAACTGGGAGAAAGCACCTGGAAGATGAAACTGGTGAAGGTTTGGGTTTCGACAAAAGTAAAGTGCGATGCTACAACTGTCAGAATCTTGGGCACTTTGCTAAAGAATGTGAGAAGACCAAACAGCCCCCATCTGGCTTCACAAAGCCTTCTCCTTCTAAGCAACCTGTTACTACCGCTTCAAATGCCTTTCTCATGTTAAATGAAGAAGCTTATGATTGGAGTGCTCATGATGATCTGAGCGAAAATAAAGCTCTCATGGCTCACGTCTTGAATAAACCCGAGGTACCTATTGAAGAGCCATTATCTTGTGTGTCATGTATCAAATTAACTTACAAAGTTAACATGTACAGTGAGGATAATGAACGCCTTACGTCTGAGTTAGAACAACTTAATAAGGCAAATAAAATTTTAAAGGAAAATGAAATGGCTTTTGATAAAAAACTAAATGCTGCTTTCGATGAAAGAAAAGCACTTAGGGCCAAAATTTTTAGTCAGCAAGACGCAATAGATAGTTATATGAATATGAAACTGATAATGAAAAAGGAACTTGCTGACTCACAGGCCGAAGTAATTGAATTAAAAAGAAAGCTGTCAAATTTTTCAACATCCTCACTGGTCTTTGATGAGATCCTACAATCGCAAAGGACAGATACGAAGAGTAAGGCTGGTCTTGGTTACCGCAATGTACCACCTCCTTCTGACTATCTGCCAATGCCTTCCAAGGATGCAGCCAAAGACTTTGTACCTACCTTTACAAAGGTAGATACAAAATCTGTTGCTGAGCCAGTGTTTGATACAACACCTGCTGTTAAGATGCCTGAGTTTGTTAAGGCTAACGTAGTGCCTCCAATTAATATTGAGGAGCCTGTTGAGGTAGAGGATTTAACTGAAGAGGCTCAGATTAAAATTGAAAAGGTTGATGTTAAACCCGAAAATCATATAATTACTATTGAATCTGAAAAGGCTTTTAATAGTAAGGGTAAAAACAAGGTTGTAAAGGAATTCGAATCTGTTAAAATCTCAAAGAAGGATTCAAAAGGAAAATCTTCACATAATCCACAGTCATCTGTGAATAATCTGAAGAACGAGAAAATCATTAATAAATCTGTTACAAAACAACCTTCAACATCTATCTGTTCAACTTTAGAGGCCTCTACATCAACATGTACGCATAAGTGCTCATGTTCTGTAAATGCCTCAACTTCTAAGCCTCCCTCAGTAAATCCTCCATTGAAACAATTTGAGGGGAGTCACTTGAAAAGGCCGTATGTGGAAAGGCGATCGTGTTATCGGTGTGGTCAACAGGGCCACATCATTAGGGACTGTCGGTTATTATCCCTAGATAGGTTTGGTAGAGGGATGCCAAGAACTTCATTTTTTAGAAATTCTTTTCTAAAATCCTTTTCAAGGCGTGGTTCGTTTTCGCCTGTATCTAGTTGTGCATCCAACTCTCCAAAACCTATGGTTAGAGTAAACAAAGGTGTGCCCAGTAGACCTCAAGTCCAAAAGCACAACATTGTTGAAAACAAAACATCTGAACCTAACCAGGTTTGGAAACCTAAATCCACAAACGACACATCAATGAAATCATCTGAATTTTTAAAATATCATAAACTCATTGATGTGATGGTTATGGATGATAGTGGACAACCCAAGTCTATCAAGGCTTGGGTGTCTCATAATTACTAATGATTGTTTGTGGTGATGCAGTCAGGTTTTTGATCGCTAATACTTTTAGTGACTGCAAGGATACGAAGAAGGTTGTTTACAAGGTGCTTATGTGTGGTGCTTATGTTTGAGTGAATGGATGAAATTCTAAAGTGATACGAGGTGGTTAATAAGTGCTAAAAGTATTTGAGTTTGACTTGATATGTGACTTGAAATTTTTGTTTCTTTCATGATTATTTATTTGTTTGTTTTTGAGTAAAGAATTTGCTGTTCGGGGGGAGTAATTTTAAAATTCCGAATTAAAAAGTTTGAAAAATATGAACAGGCAAATTCTTGAAAAAAAGCAACTGCCACTCTTTATACTTGTTAGTATTAAAGAAATGCAATAGTTGCAACATTGTTAAAAATAGACGTTGAATTGTGTCTCTAAACAATTTGGGAAATGATAGTACATCAGGAGACATGCATAAAATGGAATTTTAAGGTTTATGTTTGATGTGTCAGTAGATTTATCTAGCATACTTGAAATATCTTTTATAAATATTAGATTCATCAAATGATGTATTGATAGGCATTTGTTCTAAAGTTACTAAGAAGCTTAACTTTCAAATATGCATATTATTTTATATAAAGACATTAATATGTATGACATTAAGTTAAAATAAGGGCCGAATTTTCCGAAATATTTTGACGCTTCGTCTTAATATTTGGATGATGAACATGTTATGATCTAAAAATATAAGGTCTTTGTATGGTGTTATCTGGGGGAATATATTAGGTGTCTCCTCTGTTGTATGAAAATACAGACCTGGTTTCATCTAATATATTTTTCAAAAGAACTTAGGTGCGTAGTCTATGTTAACCTATAGACAACTATTACGTACCCATGGCATTCCTCAAATTCTCAAAATAAAATGTACAAAAGTGCAGAAAAGTTATAAAAAGTTTGCCTCGTACTGGTTTGTGTTAAACTATGGTACTCTGTTGTACGAAAGTACAGACCTGTACCCTCTAGTTTAATTGTTCAGACTGGTGTTTGTTCAACCCGAACTATTGCTTATGTGACTCTGTTGTACGAAAGTACAGACCTGTCACCGCTATCTTAGTTCTAAAGATACGTTCATACCCTCACCTTCTATATTGAAAATACTAACATGTTTTTGATTTCAAATGTATATTTTAATGTGATTTATATACTATAATATGCATGCTAATAATAACACAAGTGGTTCATCTCATTATGAGTTGAAATCATATACTTAAGTACAAATGTTTAGATGGATAAAATATCAATAATCGTCTTGAACTAATCTTTATAACAGATGATTTAAATATGCTAAGTAAATTTAAAGTGGACAAATATACTGATAATCGAAATAACACTTACTATTTCCTAATAATTGCATGTTATCCTGATATGATCCCTAACCAGACCAAAACAATTCCGTCCCCAAAAAGATTGTTTATTTATTGCTTTCAGTATTTTAATTCTGTCTTATAAAGAAAATTACAAAAATATTTTATTTCTGAGTTATTTTATTCAAGTTACATATCATGCTCATATTCAAACGAAGAATTGATGAGAGTTCTCCAAAGACTTTGAAGATAAATATTATTGGATAAGCTATTGATGAAAGAGATGATGGTCACTGAAGTTGAAGATCTAATTAGTTGTCAGTCATATGAAACTGAACATCAAGATTTTTGAAGACCAAGCTATCTCCATAGGGAAGTTTATTGGTGAAGACTAATTGAAGATTAATTGACCAAGCTGCTGACATGGGGGAGTTTGTTGGTGCATAAATGTGTGTCAGTCAGTTGGTCAACGTTTGTTATGTTAAAGTTAATTAGTCTGAGTGTGTGAAGTATCAAGTTTGTATTTTCGAGTTTGTAAATGAAATGTAATTATAGAAAATACACAATATTCTGGTCATGCGACACAGAGCCTGTGTCGCTATAGCGACACAAGGGTTGTGTCGCAATGGGCTGGGCCTGCGACATAGGGCTTGTGTCGCAGGGTCCAGCAGGGTGTCTATATATATCGAGTTAGAATTTCGTTTTTGGGTTGATCAAACCCTAGAAAGAGAGAGAGATACGGCAGAGAGTGTGTGAGAGAGAGAGTTTGAGTTTGTAATCTTTATTCTTCAATTGTTAATATATACGAGAAGATTATAAATCGTTGTGTTAGTATTTACGTTTCAATTGCTTGATTGATTGTTTCCGCCTTTCAATTGAGTTAAACGACAAGTCTAGATCCGTGAATAAGGGAACTTACATATGTATCCCACAAATGATATACCACTGTAATCAAATCATGAACATATTTCTATCCAATGGGTGAATAATTTGAAAAATCATTTTAAGAGTTAAGACATTGGTGACAGGTCTGTACCTCAGTACAACAAAACGACTTAACTTAACTCGGGTATAAGTGTAACCATTTTTCTAACTTTAGTCAAATCAACGGTGACAGGTATGTACCTCAGTACAACAGAGCGACTTAATTTGACTGACTTTTATATTCATTTAAGCATTTTTTGCTTTTCTTCATTTTTAGATATTCTGATGAAACTAGGTCTGTACTTAGTACAACAGAGGAATCAGTCAGTGTATCCCCAAATGATTTCAATTTAAACCCCAGAATTACAGAATATGTCAAGAGGTCAAACAAGAATTAAGACCATAAAGTCATACATCGATTTGTGTTCCACAAAATTATATTCATTTTAGATTATTATTTCTTAAAAATCTAAAACTTTTGTATAGAAAGCCTATCAATACATCATAAAATGAAGATGTCTAACACTTATATGTAAAATTAGGAAAATTGGATTTAAAAATGTTAGTTACGCCTATCAACACATCAAACATAGCACTTAAAAATTCCATTTTTATACATGTTCCTAATGTACTATCATCTCCCAAAAATAGTATGCAAAAATTTTATGCAATATGACAAAAATTTTCTAGATAGTTTTAGAGGACAAATAAACTTTTATTTCTTTTCGACTCCCATCCCCACACTTAAACTGTACAATGCCCTCATTGTACACAAACAGATAAAGTGAAAAAGAATGAGAAAAGAAATTAGAATAAAAAACTCCCCTAAATATGAAGTAATGCTTTCTTGATCTGATTCGAAATATACAACAGCTCACTTCCGTAGGCAATCACGATTGCATTTAGCATATGCAATAAGCCTTTAAACCCCTTGGTATTCCGAGTGGACGAGTTATATTCTCGTGAGGGTTTCCAGGGAACACACCCACAAAGTTCAAATCTGCAAAAATAAAGAAAACATAAAAGAAAAACACAGGTTGTTTTCCGAGAAGCGCTTTTATTTAGTCCGTGAGTCGTTAAGTTCGACTCTTACAAAGACTCTACTGTTGAATCTCAAGATGGATGGTACCCTCGTCTTCATTCTTTTTGGTACCCTCATGATATTTCTTTAATCAATGACCGCTGACTTTAAACAAAACACCATCATTATTAATCAATTCAACCGTTCCATAAGGAAATACTTGCGTAACCGTATATGGACCAGTCCATGGAGACTTCAATTTTCCCGGAAACAACCGTAATCGAGAATTATAAAGAAGTACTTGATCTCCCTCAACAAATTCGTTATGAACTTGGATCCTCTTATCATGCCAGGTCTTTGTACGCTCCTTATAAAACCTAGAATTTTCGTATGTAGTCCAGCGTAATTCATATTACTCGTGCAACTGCAAAAACTTGTGCTTTCCCGCAACATCCATATCCATATTGCAACTCTTCAACGCCCAATACGCCTTATGTTCTAATTCGAATGGCAGATGACAAGCCTTCCCATAGATTAATCGGAAAGGAGTACACCCAATAGGTGTCTTGAATGCAGTACGGAATGCCCATAATGCATCATCCAGCTTAACCGACCAATCCTTGCGATTATTACTCACTGAACATTCCAAAATACGCTTCAATCCTCTATTCTTAACTTCTACTTGACCACTTGTTTGTGGATGATAAGCTGTAGAGAATCTATGCGTAACGCCATACCTTTTCAACACTTTCTCCATCAGAGCATTACAAAAATGAGTTTCTCGATCGCTGATCAATGCTCTTGGTATTCCAGATCTTGAAAATAGTTGTTTTAAAAATTTCACAACAACTCTACCATCATTTATTGGTAACGCCTTTGCTTCCGCCCATTTTGACACGTAATCAACTGCTACTAATATATACTTAATCCCATGGCTTGAAGGAAAAGGTCCCATAAAGTCGATACCCCATATAACAAAAATTTCACATGCTTGTATTCCCGTTTGAGGCGTTTCATCTCTTTTAGAGATATTTCCCGAACGTTGGCAAGCATCACAATTTCTAACAAACTCATGAGCATCCTTAAAAATCGTTGGCCAATAAAAACCTGAATCAAACACCTTTTTTGCTGTATAATTAGCTCCATGATGTCCTCCAACTGGTCCTTCATGACAATGTGCTAATATTTTATTGCTTTCCTTACCATGCACACATCTCCTTATGAGACCATCTGCACAAAATCTAAACAAAAACAGATCTTCCTAAAAGTAATGTTTTAGATCAACAAAGAATTTCTTCTATTGTTGATAAATCATATCTTTAGGTAAGGTTTTAGTGACCAAATAGTTAACGTAATCAGCAAACCAAGGTATATCAGTACTTACCTGAATAGCCATTAATTGCTCGTCGGGAAATGTGTCTTGGATTACTGACTCATCCAACTTTTCTAATTCAGGATTTTCTAGCCTTGATAAATGATCTGCAGCCAAGTTTTCTACTCCTTTCTTGTCTCGTATTTCGATATCAAATTCTTGCAATAATAGAATCCATCGCAGCAAACGCGGTCTTGCATCCTGTTTATTAAACAAATACTTTAAAGCAGAATGGTCAGTAAAAACAATAGTTTTAGATAAAACCAAATAAGATCGAAATTTATCAAATGCAAAGACTACTGCTAGAAGTTCCTTCTCAGTAGTTGTATAGTTTTCCTGAGCATCTGTTAGAGTTTTGCTTGCATAGTAGATTGGCTTAAATCGTTTTTCGATCCGTTGACCCAGAATTGCTCCTACAACGTAATCACTGGCATCACACATTAGTTCAAACGGCAAGTTCCAATCTGGACTTGTCATAATTGGTGTTGAAACTAATTTTTCCTTCAAAGTGTTAAACGCCTTTAAACAAGCATCAGTAAAAATAAATTTAGCATCTTTTTTAAATAATTGATTCATCGGTCGTGTTATCTTGGAAAAGTCTTCGATAAAACGTCTATAAAATCCCGCATGCCCTAAGAAATTGCGTACACCCTTAACATTCGTTGGAGGAGGTAGTTTAGAAATTGCTTCTATTTTAGCCGGATCCACTTCCATCCCCACTCTTGAAATTTTGTGTCCAAGTACTATGCCTTCGTGTACCATAAAATGACATTTCTCCCAATTACGTGTTAGATTAGACATTTCACATCGCTGCAACATTTTCTTAAGATTGCCTAAACACTCCTCAAATGAGTCACCAAATACAGAAAAATCATCCATAAAGATTTCCATGAAATCTTCCACCATATCATGAAAAATTGCCATCATGCATTGCTGAAATGTTGCTGGAGTGTTGCATAAATCAAAAGGCATTCTTCTATACGCAAATGTACCAAACGGACAGCTGAAAGTTGTCTTGTCTTGATCTTCTGCTGCAATCGGTATCTGAAAATATCCTAAAAATCTGTAGGTTCCCTTGTCTTGGACCTAACCGGATCAACACACACAATCGAGAGGCGGAATTCAAACGATTGTATAAAGTACGTAAAACACAAACGAATCAAACGCAAATCGAATGTATATAGATATAATAACAGAATAGCTTGAATACACTGAAATGCCTTACAAATGCTCTCTATAATCACAGATTCGTCAGTCTCAAAACTGAGGCCGAAATGACCTATTTATACTAAACCGAAACTGACTCTGCGACACAAGCTTTGTGTCGCACAATCAGCTCATGCGACACAGGCCTTGTGTCGCATAAGCGACACAGGCTCTGTGTCGCCTAAAACAAACTTGTAATATTACATAAAACTTCATAATTACATATCTAACTATTACAAGCTAAGACCAACTGACAGACATACAAATATGTACCAACAAACTCCCCCGTGTTTTCAGCTTGGTCTTCAAAAATCTTCACTCAACTCCAGCCTGCTGGGAAACGTCCACCCGCGTGGATTCCCTTTGACACACAAATATTAACTATCTTTTGAAACTTTAACGCTTCAGCTCGATCTTCTATTGTATATTCAATCTGTTTTTTGCTTAAAGCTTTTAGATCATTCTCAGACATATTGATCAAGCTAATCGGATCAAAAATTCGAATTGTCTTCTTAGATAATCCCCAATTCTCTTCTGGCTCTGAATCTGGAATAAAGACGATTTCAGCCTCACCAGTGATACTGTCGATATACCAATAACACAATCTACTCAGCACATTCAGTGGTAATATCTCCAGAGGGATCTTTTTCAAACAATTTGCCGGCGGATAAATCATCTTGACGACCGGCTGTCCTGTAACAGAGTCAAGCCTTTTCTTTGATTTTTCTCGTTTTCCCAAAATAGGCTTTATCATGTTATATCTCTTTGAGTATACTTCACGCCTGATAATTTTCTGAATGTAGTCGGCCTTTCCTTCTCTTCCCGGATTAATGAGCTCCAGTTGACTAATCTGTTTATTTCACATTTTGGGAGAGAACTTAACTTCTTAAATTTCGGCTGGAAGTATTGAATGCCATCTGATCTCTTTATCATAAAAACATTGTGATCACAATCAAACTTCCAACTTCTTATCAATCCCGTAAAATCACCTTTAACTTTGTAGAATTTACAGGTTGGTGGAGCTGCTGCCACGGCCCTTATCCAGTCTGGATGTTCCCTAAACATTCTAGGAACAGACTGATTTGACTCATTGTTTGGCTCCTCATCACTCTCAGACTCTTCCCAGTCTTCAACCACAGGTGCATCATCATATAAATAAATGAGTCGAACTTATTCTCCTTAAGTTCCGCCAATATTCGCCGTAAGGGGCGAACCCCATCGCCCGGTGAAACAGCACCTCTTCTTCAACTTCAACATCATCATCACCAAGATCCGAATCATACCTCGGATGTTCATCTTCATTTAATATGCTTTGCAAATATTCAAGATTGGCCTCCGAGTAGTCAATATTAAGTGCAATTGGTTGACCAGGAATTGGTGCAGAATACGCAAAATAATCCAAACAGATATTTTCATTCATAGCTTCATCATTTACATCATTTGTTTGTGTTCCGGCGGAAGTCCTAGATGTTGTTTCAATGGCATGCAGGCCTGACTCCCCCGAAACCACAGCTAGGGCTTCTAACTCTAAGACCCTAGACTCCAAAACAGGAACCCTCGCCGCTTGCGTCTCTAAAGCCTGAATTTGAGCAGCTTGAGCTTCGAGAACCACAGATTGAGATTGAATTAAAGTGGCTTGGTCTCTTGCTGTTTGCTGCATCGCATCCATACGCCTCAGAAGCTCTTGGATGACCGAAGGCAGAGGTTGAACAGGAACCTCAACACGGGGAATGTCAACCCGTGGCCTGGAAGAAGAAGTAGCAGATTTACGACGTTGAACGACCGGAGGCACCCAATCTGCATCCGTAGATTCGGATTCACGAGGCCTCTTACCCACGTCGGGTCGCACAAAAACCATCTCTGCCCATTTTCGTCGCAGAATACGCTTAAAGCGTCTTAGGTCGAAACGACGTATATTCTCCAAGGAAGTTTCGGAAGGGACTATCCGTGGAGAAGTTGGTGGAGTGGAGCCACCATCAGAAGAACTGGCAGCCACGTTTTCTCCTTCAAGATCTTCAACATGACCAAAGGTCTCAATGTCGTCCAAAATTGCCTCAAGCTGGGGATTTTCTGCTCGTACAGGCACATTGACAAAAAGATCCTCTGGCTGTGGAGGAGCAGCAGCATCCAAAAATTCATCGGCCGCCGGAGGAACATAATTCTCATTTACAATGTGCCCAAACAGTGGCACATCCGCCGGCGCCGGAACTCCTTTAGCATATTGCCCACAGATGGCAAAGATGCGAACATTCATAGGGGTTTGTCGAAAACGGTGAACAGCATTCACCGGAAGCCCCGGAAGAAGATGGTTGAGCAATAGCTGGATAAACCGCGGGTACATGTTCCATCGGTTGTCCCCGGTGTGTACATTGTCAACCATAGCCCGAAAAATATAACCAGAAAAGTTGAAGGGCTTGTTGTACACTAGAGCCAGCATAGCAGAAGCCGTAGAATGGCTCATGCCGTCAAAACCAGCCTTTCTGCTGGATAGGCAGACGATCATAATGTGCATCAAATACCGCCAGACCCTAGTTAGGTTGGCCTTGCGGTATTGATCCTTCGGAATGCCCGGATACCCAAGACGGATCATGCCTCCATTTATAAATGAGTTTGCAAATTGAATCGGCATGTCCGGATGGTCAGCAAATTGGAAGAATTCTCTAATAAGCCGCTCGGAGATAACCACCTCTTTGTCTTCTACCCGTGCGAGAATGCGGGTTTCAGGCAGATCAGAGTTGATCACAGCTGAATTCCAGAAGGAGCCAACTTGATCTTTGTATATTGGTGCATTGGTGGAGATGGCTGTAAAAATGCGGGAACGGCGCAAGAAAGCAATCATTGGCCTAAAAGACGCAGCCGAATCCCGATCGTCCTCAAGAAAAGCCACAATATTGTGCCTCGGCTCCCAATCATTCACATTTATACCTGCCATTGCTATTAACACAAAAGAAAACATAGCTCGAAAAGCGTTAGCAAACAAACGTGAAGACAATTAATTTGAATAAAATGTCTTATGCGACACAGAGGATTGTGTCGCAGTAAGAATGCGACATTATAATTGTGTCGCTAAACACATATGCGACACAAAGGATGGTGTCGCAAAAATCAATTTTAAAAACTATGCGACACAATCGCTTGTGTCGCTAACAAATTAAGCGACTGCATGGGTTGTGTCGCATTTTGCAATAAAATTGAATTTAATTGAATTTAGCGACAGAAGCCTTATGTCGCAAACTATGTGTCGCAAGCTAAGGCGACACAACGTTTGTGTCGCATAGAAACAAAAACGACAGACACAAGTGCGACACAAGTGCTTGTGTTGCAACTTGTGTCGCAATGACGAACAGTTGCAAACCCAGAAAAACCTTATAATCAAATTTGGGGGTTTTTGAAATTGAGCACATCAAATGATGCGCCAGAGTTTGTAGAGCATGAAACCATGATTTTTTAACATGATAGCAACGTCTCCCGTGTCCAATTTTACCCCAAACCAAAAACCCTAAAAACCGTATGTTTCATTTGACAATTAAACCAAAAGTATACGGTAAAAGTGAGTGAAAATGGTACCTATAAGTCGAGAAAATTTAGATGAACACGAAACACGGATTGGATTGCAAAGAAACACGGCCGAAGATAGAAAATCGAAAGAAAATTACGTCGCAGTCCTTGTGTCGCAAGAGAGAGGCTTGTGTCGCTTGTTGTGTCGCAAAAACGTGTAGCGACTGAGAGGTAGGGTCCGGCTTTTATACCTCAACCCTGTATAGCGACACAAGATGCGACATGGGTAGCGACACAAAATTTGTGTCGCATTTGCGACACAGCGCTTGTGTCGCACCTGGGACTGTTTGGAAATTTTAATTTGATTTCAAGTTTTACAGTCGAAGCCGATTTGATATTTACTTAGAGACTTGGTATAAGTAAGAACAATAAAGCAATAAATAAATAAAATAACAATCTAAAAAAAATTTAAAAACCGTTGAATCTATTTTACACTCAACGACAGAATCATAACATCTTTTTGGTGACGGGATTGTTTAAGTCTGCTTTAGGAATCATATCAGGATAACATGCACTTATCAGGAATAGTAAGTGTTATTTCGATTATCAGTATGTTTGTCCACTTTAAATTTACTTAGCATAGTTAAATCACTTGTTATAAAGATTAGTTCAAGACGACTATTGATATTTTAACCATATAAACATTTGTACTTAAGTATATGAGGTCAAATCATAATGAGATGAACCACTTGTGTTATTATTAGCATGCATATTATATTATATAGCTCACATTAAAATATACATTTGAAATCAAAACATGTTAGTAATTTCTTTATAGAAGGTGAGGGTATGAACGTATCTTTAGAACTAAGATAGCGGTGACAGGTCTGTACTTTCGTACAACAAAGTCACATAAGCAATAGTTCGGGTTGAACAAACACCAGTCTGAACAATTTAAACTAGAGGGTACAGATCTGTACTTTCGTACAACAGAGTACCATAGTTTAACACAAACCAGTACTAGGCAATCCTTTTATAATTTTTCTTGTACATATGTACATTATATTTTAGAATTTAGATATGCCACGGGTACGCAATAATTGTCTATAACTTAACAAAGACTACGTACCTAAGTTCTTTTCAAGAATATATTAGATGAAACCAGGTCTGTATTTTCATACAACAGAGGAGACAACTAATATATTCCCCCAGATAACATCATACAAAGACCCTATATTTTAGATCATAACATGTTTATTATCCAAATATTAAGACGAAGCGTTAAAATATTTTGGACATTTTTGCCCTTATTTTAACTTAAAGTCATACATATTAATATGCCTTTATATAAAATAATATGCATTTTTGAAAGTTATGCTTCTTAGTAACTTTAGAATAAATGCCTACCAATACATCATTTGATAAAGCTAATATTTATAAAAGGTATTTCAAGTATGCTAGATAAATCTACTGACACATCAAACATAAATCTTAAAATTCCATTTTATGCATGTTTCCTGATGTACTATCATTTCCCCAATTGTTTACAGACACTATTCAACGTCTATTTTAACAATGTAGCAACTTTTTCATTTCTTTAATACTAACGAGTATAAAGAATGGCAGTTGCATCTTTTTTTTTTTTTTTTTTTTTTTTTTTTTTTTAATCTAACCAAGTCTAAAAGATAATTCTGACCAGAAATGGAGAGTTAGGCATTGCTTAAACTCACCATTCCAATCATAGAGACAAGCTCATCAAATCGACTACGAGAGAAAGCTTTTGTGAAAAGATCTGCGTTTTGCTTAAGAGTAGGTATTTGGACAAGGTCAATTAGATGCTTCTCATAGCAATCCCGTATAAAATGATATCGAATTTCAATATGTTTGGTTTTTGAATGTTGTACAGGATTGCGTATGATGGATACAGCAGCAGAATTATCAATATGAATAGGAGTGAGAGTTAGAAGTAACCCATAGTCACGCATTTGATGTTGAATCCAGAGAACCTGGGAACAACAACTAGCAGCAGCAATGTATTCTGCCTCGGCAGTTGAGGTAGAGACAGTTGTCTGCTTCTTGCACTGCCACGAGACTAAGCGGCTTCCAAAAAACTGACATCCTCCAGTTGTTGACTTTGCATCCACAGAGCAGCCACCATAATCAGAATCTGAAAACGCAGTGAAAGTAAAATCGTTTTCGTTAGAGTACCAGAGACCCAAAGAGGGTCCACTTGTAGGTTCCCTTGTCTTGGACCTAACCGGATCAACACACACAATCGAGAGGCGGAATTCAAACGATTGTATAAAGTACGTAAAACACAAACGAATCAAACGCAAATCGAATGTATATAGATATAATAACAGAATAGCTTGAATACACTGAAATGCCTTACAAATGCTCTCTATAATCACAGATTCGTCAGTCTCAAAACTGAGGCCGAAATGACCTATTTATACTAAACCGAAACTGACTCTGCGACACAAGCTTTGTGTCGCACAGTCAGCTCATGCGACACAGGCCTTGTGTCGCATAAGCGACACAGGCTCTGTGTCGCCTAAAACAAACTTGTAATATTACATAAAACTTCATAATTACATATCTAACTATTACAAGCTAAGACCAACTGACAGACATACAAATATGTACCAACAAAATCCATCTAGAAAACAGTAAAATTCCTTACCTGCTAATCGTTCTAACATTTGATCAATAAATGGTAACGGAAAATGATCCTTTCTAGTGGCATCATTAAGTTTACGATAATCGATACACACTCTCCATCCTGTTACTGTTCTAGTGGGAATCAATTCATTCTAATCATTAGCCACAACTGTCATTCCTCCCTTCTTTAGTACTACATGAACAGGACTCACCCAAGGACTATCCGAAATAGGATAAATTAATCCTGCATCCAGCAGTTTGATTATCTCTTTCTACACAACATCTTTTACCTTAGGATTTAATCTTCGAAGTGGTTGCACAACTAGTTTGAAATCAGCTTCCATTAAGATATTTTGGGTACAATATGAAGGACTGATACCCTTTATATCGGTAATCTTCCATGCAATAGCTCGTTTATGCTCCTTAACAACCTGCACTAAACTTTCCTTTTCTCCAGAAGTTAATTTAGAAGAAATTATAACAGGTAAGTCAGACGTACCTTGGAGATAAGTATATTCTAAATGAGATGGCAACTCCTTTAGTTCTAGTTGAGTGGTTCTTCATAAGAAGTTTTGATTTCCAGAACTTCCGATTTAGAACAAGGAATTCCGCATAATGCAAACGGTGTGTTTTTTACTCGCTGATCCAGCCTCCGGTTGGTCAATCCAGCCGTCGGTTGGATGCTGCTGTGTGCTTACTTCTTCTGTTGCGAACATTACAGCGACTTCAACAGTCTATCAAACTCAGCTAAATCTTTAGCAGTGTCGAAATCTCCTGACCAGCTTTCCATTATGCTTGGCTCCTCCTGCTGATTCTCTAATAAATTCTAAAAAAATTCGTTATCCAAATATTCAAAAGAATTTGAATAATAACAAGTATCATCCACATAATCAGGAAATTGCATAGAATGGTTACATTGAAAACAACTTTTTCATCTCCTATGCGCATGACGTCGGGCAGCCTTAACGGTCGTTTTTGTCGACTCCTTGTCGTGAGGGAGTCGCGATCGCCGGACGGCCGCGTCGTCTGTGAAAGTTTAATATTTATATGAGCTGGGGCTCAAACTATAAGTACTACCTACCTTTTGAGTATGTAGTAAGTATAACTCGAGTATCGTTCTAATAATCGAAACGAATTGAATTGAATTGGACTACCTAAGACAAGTTCCTTTGATAAGATGGGTTTGAAAGATAGGTAGGTTTGTTTTTGGTTTGTTTTCTAAATTATCTAATTGCATAAAATAAATGACAGAAAGTAAAGATAGAGTTTTAGCAGACAGGTAGAGAGTGATTGCTGAACAGGCATTTGGTGTAAACATTAGGACCCTACGTTTTTAGTCTAGTTCTAAAAGCATATGTCACTGAATCCTAGGTTATCGTGATTCTGATCAGAGCAGGCTGTTTTGTAACCCCCTCACCGTCTTTAAGAGACCAAGTGACCCTTTGAGGATGATACATCCGGGGTGCAGGAATGAGGCAACAGACCGTAATTTATCTTCTGACCTTTCTTAACACCTATGTCTAATTGATTTTATCAAGGCTAATACTAATTGTATTCTATGTATGTTAAACTATCGGTTATGTGGAGTTAAGCCGTTTAAGCATCTTAGACTACAGCCGAGTCTTTGCTTTCATTTCAGAACTCCGTATTCAATTATTGTAAGCACAAATACTTCCGTCATGAATTAAACCCTCCTTTGCCATCAGTCGTTCATCCCTAGGTCTACTCACGGTGTACAGTGCGATAAGCATTTCCACAGCTTTATGTTCCCTAGGCCATGTTCTAGAAGGGTGACTTCTAGGTAATTCACGATGAGATGGACCTACGACATTTCCTTAGCTTCGACGTATTTGTACTTTACCAGAGGTATTTCCAACGCTATACTAAGTACAGGGCCGTTTTACGGAGATCTCAAAGCTTCATACTGTTACATAGATAACTTATATATTCGTAGCTAGGATTGATCAGATTCTAACTAA
The DNA here is from genome assembly GCA_963930675.1 of Gnaphalium uliginosum. Taxonomy (NCBI): domain Eukaryota; kingdom Viridiplantae; phylum Streptophyta; class Magnoliopsida; order Asterales; family Asteraceae; genus Gnaphalium; species Gnaphalium uliginosum. The sequence goes on along the minus strand of OZ005680.1, from coordinate 48,870,540 downwards.
GGCAATAGTCACGTGAAAAACTGGAAAGGGTGAATGGGAAATTAGGTTTAAGTTCAGGATAAGTTTAACCGGATACATAGAATAGCAATTTCCAATCGTGCATGTTTAAGATATTAATTTAACATCATCCCTACTCCTAATATCTACATTTTAACAATCACATTACTAAGCTAAGTAATTACAATGGCAATAATCAAAACATATACTGAAATAACATGCAAAGCAGACATTATAACAGTAGAGAGAGAAATAGATATTACCGGGAATTAGGCAGCGTAATACTGAGGATTACAATAGTCTGAACTTGACAAGCCGTTACAATGAGATTACCAAGCTAAAACTTTCATCTAGACTCTAACCGGCTAACTAAATCTCTCTAGTTGTCTAGAGAGAGAAACTAGAGAGAGAAACAAGTATAAGTGTGGAATGATTTGTGAGATTGTGAGGTGATTTGATGATTGAATTGATGAGATATGGGGAGGTTAGGCTCCCTATTTATAGGCAAAAGTCCCTAGCACCCCGTACAAGTCTTTATGCACAAGATACAAGCCCGGAATAGCACGAAATCGCGAAATAACCAAAAAACGGCATCACCGGGGGGCCAAGGGAGCCGTATACGGCACCCTATAGGCCGTATAGGGTATGCTAGGGGCCGTATACGGTATAGGGGAGGCCGTATACGGTATCCCCTAGGCCGTTTGGCCTTTACCCGTTGTTCAGTGCTTCGTTCGTTGCTTGTTTCGCGCGTATCTTCTTCGTTTTCTTGTCCGTTTTGCTTGATTCTTTCGCCTATGTTCTCGAAATCCCGTTACGCTTCTAATGTCACCAAAATAATGAATTTTGGATGTGTGTAGCTTGTAGATGCTAGGAATGCGTTCGGTTGATTTTCAGATGTTGTGTCTTCTCCGTTCTTTATCCGTTTTGCATGATTCTTGATTCTCCGACTTTGTAATTACCTATGAGTCATAAATGATAAGTTAAGATGTGTGAATCATAAGGTAAATATTAGTGGAGGAATCAGGTGAAGTTTATTTGCCTCGGTTTGTTCGTTAATTGATCGTTTTTAAAGATTTTTGTTGCAACGTCTGTGTTTGAACCACTTTAGTGAATTTTAGTAGATAACTAAGGTTTTGAGATGTTTTCACTAAGTATTGGCTTGAATAGTGAGGAATAATGTGCGTAAAAATATGACTTTTTACGTTACATCAAATATCCCACACTTAGACGTTGCTTGTCCTCAAGCAACAACTCAGTTTTTATCTCGTGAAAACATTTAAAGATCAGTCTAGTTAAAATATTTTCAAGAGTTAACCACTTTCTACTATAAGCAATTTGTTTTAAAGAACGTCAGTGAAAATAAAATATTCCTTTCAGACATAACATATGATGTTCTTAGGCATACTTTCAACTCTCGATTATACATGACTAGGTGATCTCACTAAAGGTGGTCACTCAATTCACTCAAGGTGTATCGGGTTACCTATCATTCTAAAACAACTGAGATCGCTCAATAGCCAGTTATGCAATACTTCATCGTCATAAGCTTGATCGAGAATCGAATCTCCATCACTTAGGTTAGGACGGTGCTAATTATCCCAAGACATTTAAGAGGGTTGTGTGGGTGAAAAGGGTCTGGATAGTGGTGAGTTTTTGCAAGGGTGTTGCTTATCTTAAAAATTTCTTAGAATCATGAAAAACTTATTATAATGGAACGGAGATAGCTATTTCTTTTCTATCGGGTTTTTCTTGAAGTGATGATACTTTTGAAGCACTTAGCTTTATTTGATTTCTATTTTTCTTCTTCAGAATTTCTTTGCCAGAGAATTTCCAAGGGTATTTTTATTTCCTTTAGAAAATCTTCTCAGAACTATGTTCTTTTTATCTTTTGACTATTTCGAGTCTTTTCAGGGTGCCAATTTTTCGCACTAGGTGCCAATTTTACGCACCATTGTTCTCTCGCCTTTGTTAGGGTGCCAATTTTACGCACCCAGGCTTTTTGAGAGATATAACTTTTCGGGAAACACGAAAGAGTAGGATAATTGAGAAGGTATTTTAAACGATGTTTTTCACAATCCTTAGAAATTCTTGGATAAGTTTTTATGGGTATGTTTGTGGAGGTAGGTAAATAGATGAGGGTTTTGAAAAATAAATCGGTTTAGGTTCAAAGGTTTTGCTAATCGTATCTTTGATACTAACAACGAGTATCGGTTGGTTTTTAGGTTTGAAGGGTGTTTTGAAGTGGGGGTTTAAATCCTAGGGAATGTCAATGTCCTCTAATTGCATCTGTACCGCGTACGGTACTTACCAATGTGATTTTGAAGCGAATGTCAGGAGCAAGTTCTAACTTAGAAGTGCATGCATCAGCTCACTCAACAAATGAAATAGTGAAGCATTAAAAATGAATGCTTTTTAGGCTCAAAGTACCTCACTACTAATTAAATTGGGTTGTATGTACCTAGTAATGCGATGCCCCTCTTAGATTATCATTTGTTGTTTAAGAAATTTTTACTTTATTTCCCTAGGTTCTAAAATAATTTACTTATATTTGAAAATGGCTTCTCTTAAAAACATTAAAACTTGAAAAGGTCAGAGATAATCAAGAGATTATGCTCATACTTTTATAATTTTCTTAAAAATTTTAAAAATTTGATAGACATTTTCTGAGATTTACTTTCTGGACAAAAATCTAACGAAGGTATTCTATACCTGCTATCCCACACTTAGAAGAATATTGTCCCTAATGTTCTCTTCAGTAGAGATTTTACTAAAAGTAAAATCCCACACCTAGAGTTTAAACATATAAGAAAATGTTTCTCAAGTGTCTTATTTTTGGGCTGGAATCCCACACTTAGTGATAAGCTTTGGATAGAGAATAGAATATTTTAAAAAACTTAACAAAGCGAAATATGATCATGCAAATAGATAAAGAAGGATAAGAAACTCCCCAGATAACGTTTTTCGTTTTGACGCGGCGAGTCGGTATTGGAAGAGATAAGTCGGTGCTAGTTATTCTCCTCCGTTTATCATGAAGATTCCTCGGCGTCAAACGAATTGTTCCGGGAGATAGGTGCCTCCGCATGAGATGCTAATGCTCCATGGTCTTCAGGTATGTGGAGTGTGTTCGTCTGCCTTTGTATGGAATTTGCATGATGGCGCGTCATCTCATTCTCGCTCATTTATCATTTCACATTCACTTATTAAATAATTAGAATAAACATAAGTAATAGCATAATTATATAATAAAATGATTAAAGAGATCAAATTCCAAAAATATGCGAGAAGTAAGGACAGTTATAGATTAAACACATACAATATCAAATATCAAATGTTAAATAAATAAATAGATATGAACTACGAGATGGGGGAACCCTGGTCTGACAGATCATCGGTCTGAGCTGCCTGTGGTGCTGTCGATGGCCCAACAACTGACTGCTGACCACTGGAAATCCTCTGACCCATCTCCTCTGCAGTAATCAGCTTCTGCTGAATAAGTATGTCTCTGAGTGCGACTGCTGGGAGTGCCATAGGGTCCAGATGACCCCAGCTGCTCAAGATCTCTGATGTAATACCTACGTCCTCTAGAAGTTTCCTATAGGCCTCTCTCAGCAAGCTCTCGGAAGGAATGTCAGATGAAGATATTTGTCCCAAGATCACCATTCTTCCAATCGTGTCAAATGAGGTGGCATCAGTGCCCAGAAAAACCATATCCAGGTGGTAAGAAGTAGAAGCCACCGACTGCTGGTCTGGCTGTGACGGGGGAACAGGAGCTGCTGCTGGATGCTCTGCTGCTGGTGATGGAACCTCGATTGAGAAAATCCTCTAATGCTGATGCGGTCGGGAAAGATGGTGATGGTGGGTGAGTATCGGTATGTGGGTATGGAGGTGGTGGACCACACCGGTAAAGTAAAGGCTCAGGATCGGGGAGACCAAACTTCCTAGCAAGCAGAGTCTGGTGTGTGTGGCTAGCCTGAAGTGCATGCAGTAGATAGTACTGAGTCATGGGAGTGACTAAGTCCGTGTAGTGGACAACGGCCTGAGTAGGCGGCTCAGATGTCCCAGCTACTCCCTATGGGATCTCAGTATCAACTGGTGGTGCCTCGGCTTCCTCGGCCTCGGAGCTCTGTGTCGCTCCCGTCACTCTGACACGTTTGCGTGTCATAAAACACCCTGGAATGAGCTGCTGAGTGTTGTGCCAGATGCACTGTCTCTCCTCGTTCTTATCGATCAAGCGAATGAGCTTGCAGTATTCCAAGTCGATCGGTAGTGAACTGGAATGATAAGTGTACTCCTCCTTATGAACTTACTTGAAGATACCCATACTCAGTAGAAGACGTGTCACAATCGACCCCAAGAACATGTGTTTCTTCATCTTCTTTTCTTTAACCAACCTCTCTGCAATGATGAAGGCGACATTCAAGTTCCTTTTCCTTATGATCGCCTCCATAAACTTAAGCTCTTCCGCGGTTACAGGCCCATTTTCCCGTTTACCGAGGACCGAGCAACATAAGAGCTTGTGAAGTATCTGATGAATAGGTCTAGTCAATGTCGTAGACTTCACGCTACTCCTAAAACTCGTCCTCGCTTAGTCTATCCATATCTCCTTATGATCCCGATGCTGAAGAATGGACACGGTCTAGATGCTCTCTGTAAACCAATCGGACTGCACCTGGGCTTGGGTGTATAAGGCGAGATGTACCCCGAGATCTCCCACTGATAACCTATGCGTTTTCCCTCGGAATTTAAATGAAATCTTCTTTTTATCATTGATGTCCAATCTCTCGTGAAACTCATATGTCATCATAAACTCTGTAATGGGCTCCCGATATATACACTCGTCTATACTGAAGAGATGAAAGAACGCAGCATGTTCTTGTCCGTCTGTCTCATATCTAAGTAAACCCTCTAAGTCTTCCTTTATCCCCAACCTTCGTATATCTTGCCAAATAACAACTCGATTACTCCCAAGAAACTGGCTCATCCACTGATTGATTTCTGCTTTCTTTTTAGTGGTGGTGGCCAAACTGATAAGTGAGGGATGTAAGTGTGCCATCTGAAAAATGAAAGAGAGTTAGATCATAAATATTTGATAAAATATTTCCGATTTTCTAACGAAAATTGGAAATGTGGGCTTTAGAAATGAATATATCCCAAATTATTATGACTAATTCTCAATCAATCCCCAATTTTCCTACATTTGCATAAACTTCTTAAGAAAATGGAAAACAAGGTTTCAAGGATGCTAAAGATTTTATAAAGAAGTTAATATCACCCAAGTGTGATAAAATGCCCTAAGTATCTAGCACAAATGCATATCTTATATTAACGAGCATATGATTTGAAAAAATTCAAGTCATGTAATTACCTCAATTTAATACAAGCATACGATTAAAGAAACATAAGTAATGTAATCCTTATCTCTTAAAGAATTTTATACGTGTGTTGAGTTTTCTATGATAGCATAAACTATTTTGAAGACTATTATTCAAGGAAAGACAGATGTTCGGCACGTTTTGAAATGTCATACAGTTTATTTATTAAAATGATGCCATTTTTAAACGAATAAACATCCAACGCTTCTTTCAATAATTTTCATAAACTTACTAAGTTTAAACTAAACATAACCATGTAAATGTAAGACTTTTATAAATGGTGATTATCAAAGTTTAATCATAGTTTGCTTACTTTAATTATTGAAAGCTATCCTAATCCATCTTTGAACATTAGCAACTAATCTACTTATGTTGAACTAGCAATTCTAAGCACAATTCAATTATCAAATGTCAACATAAGCAAAAAAGTCAACAGAAAGTCAACAAAAAATCTAACTAGTGAGAAAAGTCAACACTTGAAATTTCAAAGTTGAAATTCATCCATCAAAATACTCAATTATGTTCACAATCATGTTAAGCATCAAGATAAGCATGAGTTTAAACTATAATACACAAACTTTAACCATGGATTTCAAGAATCTAAGCATAAACCCTAACTTTCAAGAAACCCATCAAAATTATGCAAAATAGGTTGAGAATTACCTTAATCTTGATGTAATGATCCTATGAATGCAAAAAAGGTGAGTAAATGAAGAACTTTGAAGCTTGAAATCAACAAAAATGGTAGAAAATTGAGAGATGGAGGTGGGTGTGGGTATGGTGGCCGCGGCCAAGAGGGAAGAAGGAGGAGGGAGCAATTTTTTTGATTTTTGATTTTGTGTTTATTTGTATTGTATAAAAGTGGGTCCCTTTTCTAACCTAAATACATTTTAATTCAAAACATGAGAGATACGATACATACGATTGGTTTTCGAGACGTTTTTTAATTTTAAATATTTTAATCATAACTAAGCATGTGTCCGTTAATATTTTAATTAAAAATGTACCGTTGATTTTTCGCGCGCGAAAACTGTAAAGTTTAAGACGCGTTTTTAAAATAAACAATCTTATTGTGTTCTTTAAAATTTAAGACAACTCTAAACTTATCAAGATTTTAAAACTTTAATTTTTGTTTTCTGAAAATGTTCGGAGAAACGCAAAATTTAACTTTCGCGAATTAAATTTTAAAGATCGTTTTCTTTTGTTAAAAACTAGAACTTAACTAAATTAATATTAACTAATTATCCTAACTAATTAAACCTAGTTAAACTTGGGGTGCCTCCCAAAAGCGCTCAGTTAAAGACGAGAGCTCGACTTTCAGATTATTTTTAAGCGCGAACGTCTGAGATGATGTTCTCAGACGGGTTAGATGCCCTAGGTTGCGGAAATGTGTAACGGTGAATGAACGAGTAATGAAGCGATTGATTAACGTTAAAAACTAGGTCTGAAGAGTTTAAGTAAAATCTTTCGAATTCACTTAAGAATTTTCTTTCTTTTTTTTTTTCTAAATCTGATAACGCTTTAGTTAATTGATTTATTTACCATTTCACCTTCTTAGGGTTAGAGATACCATCCCTTGGTCCAGTGTCTAAACAAGTAAGAGCATAGATTAATTTTCCCAAAACGTTTAAAAATTCTTTTTCTTCTTCAGAGTCGGGGTTTCCGTAAGTAGTGTGGACCACTTTCGAAATTTCCGTTATATAAAGTTTTTGCTGAGAAGTAAAAGGGAATTTTGTTTGTTGGAATAACTGAGTTAGCTTTAAGTGAGTCTCCTTTCTTTTTGGAAAGAAAGCTGCTTCAATAGCTTCGTCAGTTGATCCAGGAAAAATTTCAGTTAATTTGTTTATTAGATAGACAGCAGCATCAACGAAAAATGGAATTTCACCAGGAATTGGAATCGGTATAATAGGATCTCTTTCTATCCAGATTTCGAGTTCGTTTATTAGTGCAGCAATATAACGATTAATTAGTGTCGATGAGACAGGTAAATAATCGGTATTGGCCAACAGATCCATCAGTAGATCTATTTCTGATTTTAACGAGAGCTCGTCCTTCTTGCTATATTTTGTACGGAGTCCTCTTATCTTTTTATCCATTTCTACGAAGGTTTTTCTTTGGTCTCTTGAAAAGGGGAAGTCAGATATTTTAAGATTTCTTAGAAAGTCTGCACAGATATCTATTCTCCTATCAGGTTTAAAAGAATTTCCTACGTGACGTTCTGTTTCTGTTTCTATTGGGATATCTATAATTTCGATTGTATTAGGGGTAGGTATGTTTGAGTGACTTTCTCTTGGATATTGGAGACTCTTATCCTCGACTACACTTGAAGCAAGAGTAGTGGGATAGGTTCGCAGAATATCGGGAAGGTTATAAAGTACTCATCCAGGCAATGCAAGCGTTCATTTAAATCTAACCATGGGACAGGCGGATAAAAGAATACTTCAATGCCGAATGGTACGTTTTCGGGTAAGTCTGGTGGTCGGACATAATGAGGATACTTAGATAGAAGTGATAGAATCTCAGGGTCAAGTTCGGGTTGACCATTCAATTCGAGAGTAACAGAAGGTGGAATATTCTGTTGAGATTTATCGATTTCTACATTTAAGTCAGATAGGTTTCTAACCTCTATTTTTTGGATAACCGGGATTTCTTCGGTGTCGGAGGATGAGGAATAATAGAGGTCTGCCTCTAATTCTCTTTCCAGACAATCGAAAAATTCGGCATCATCCATAGCTAACATTTCTTCCGTAGTCATATTGTCTAAGGGAGAGATAGGGCTAGAAGGTGGGCTAACATTTTTCATATTTTTGTATTTTCTAAAGAGTTAAGAAAGCAATAAACTTTCTAGAAGGGATATCCTAAACGAAAGGTTCTCCTAAAGGCTATTTATCTAGGGTAAATTTAATTCGTGACGTTCTGCGGTCCCCGGCAGCGGTGCCAAAAACTTTACGTCTGGCCGCCTTAACGGTCGTTTTTGTCGACTCCTTATCGTGAGGGAGTCGCGATTGCCGAACGACCGCGTTGTGTGTGAAAGTTTAATATTTATATGAGTTTGGGCTCAAACTATAAGTACTACCTACCTTTTGAGTACGTAGTAAGTATAACTCGAGTGTCGTTCTTAAAATCGGAACGAATTGAATTGAATTGGACTACCTAAGACGAGTTCGATTGATAGGATGGGTTTGAAAGATAGGTAGGTTTGTTTTTAGTTTGTTTTCTAAATTATCTAATTGCATAAAATAAATGACGGAAAGTAAAGATAGAGTTTTAGTAGACAGGTAAAGAGTGATTGCTGAAACTTCGATAATTAGGGTTTCGGAATGATGTTCATTATAAAGTTGATTGGAGATTTTCTTTGATGAGAAACCAACAGGCATTTGGTGTAAACACTAGGACCCTACATTTTTAGTCTAGTTCTAAAAGCATATGTCACTGAATCCTAGGTTATCGTGATTGTGATCAGACCAGGCTGTTTTGTAACCCCCCTCACCGTCTTTAAGAGACCAAGTGACCCTCTGAGGATGATACATCCGGGGTGCAGGAATGAGGCAACAGACCGTAATTTATCTTCTGACCTTTCTTAACACCTATGTCTAATTGATTTTATCAAGGCTAATACTAATTGTATTCTATGTATGTTAAACTATCGGTTATGTGGAGTTAAGCTGTTTAAGCATCTTAGACTACAGCCGAGTCTTTGCCTTCATTTCAAAACTCCGTATTCAATTATTGTAAGCACAAATACTTCCGTCATGAATTAAACCCTCCTTTGCCATCAATCGTTCATCCCTAGGTCTACTCACGGTGTACAATGCGATAAGCATTTCCACAGCTTTATGTTCCCTAGGCCATGTTCTAGAAGGGTGACTTCTAAGGTAATTCACGATGAGATGGACCTACGACATTTCCTTAGCTTCCACGTATTTATACTTTACCAGAGGTATTTCCAACACTATACTAAGTACAGGGCCGTTTTACGGAGATCTCATAGCTTCATACTGTAACAGAGATAACTTATATATTCGTAGCTAGGATTGATCAGATTCTAACTAAGGCAATAGTCACGTGAAAAACTGAAAAGGGGGAATGGGAAATTAGGTTTAAGTTCAGGATAAGTTTAACCGGATACATAGAATAGCAATTTCCAATCGTGCATGATTAAGATATTAATTTAACATCATCCCTACTCCTAATATCTACATTTCAACAATCACATTACTAAGCTAAGTGATTACCATGGCAATAATCAAAACATATACTGAAATAACATGCAAAGCAGACATTATAACAGTAGAGAGAGAAATAGATATCACTGGGAATTAGGCAGCGTAATACTGAGGATTACAAGTCTGAACTTGACAAGCCGTTACAATGAGATTACCAAGCTAAAACTTTCATCTAGACTCTAACCGGCTAATTAAATCTCTCTAGTTGTCTAGAGAGAGAAACTAGAGAGAGAAACAAGTATAAGTGTGGAATGATTTGTGAGATTGTGAAGTGATTTGATGATTGAATTGATGAGATATGGGGAGGTTAGGCTCCCTATTTATAGGCAAAAGTCCCTAGCACCCCGTACAAGTCCTTATGCACTAGATACAAGCCCGGAATAGCACGAAATCGCGAAATAACCAAAAACGGCATCACCGGGGGGCCAAGGGAGCCGTATACGGCACCCTGGAGGCCGTATACGGTATGCTAGGGGCCGTATACAGTATAGGGGATGCCGTATACGGTATCCCCTAGGCCGTTTGGCCTTTACCCGTTGTTCGGTGCTTCGTTCATTGCTTGTTTCGCGCGTATCTTCTTCGTTTCTTGCCCGTTTTGCTTGATTCTTTCGCCCATGTTCTCGAAATCCCGTTACGCTTCTAATGACACCAAAATTATAAATTTTGGATGTGTGTAGCATGTAGATGCTCGGAATGCGTTCGGTTGATTTTCGGATGTTGTGTCTTCTCCGTTCTTTATCCGTTTTGCATGATTCTTGATCCTCCGACTTTGTAATTACTTATGAGTCATAAATGATAAGTTAGGATGTGTGAATCATAAGGTAAATATTAGTGGAGAAATCAGGTGAAGTTTATTTGCCTCGGTTTGTTCGTTAATTGATCGTTTTTAGTTATTTTTGTTGCAACGCATGTCTTTGAATCATTTTAGTGAATTTTAGTAAATAACTAAGGTTTTGAGATGTTTTCACTAAATATTGGCTTGAATAGTGAGGAATAATGTGCGTAAAAACATGACTTTTTACGTTACATCAGCGCATTGTAATTTTTCTATCAAAAACATCTATTAACGCATGTGATGTGGCTAAAAACGGTCTTCCTAATATAATAGGAACTCTAGGATCTTCAATCATATCGAGAATTACAAAATCGCATGGGAATACAAATTTATCAACTTTTACTAACACATTTTCCACCATTCCCCTTGGATATTGGACTGATCGATCTGCTAATTCTATATACATGCGAATAGGTTTTGGTTCTCCTAATCCCAATCGGGTATACATAGTATATGGCATAAGAGAAATACTTGCTCCTAAATCAACTAATACATTATTAATAGACAAGTTTCCAATTAAGCAAGGAATAGTAATACTCTCTGGGTCCTTTAATTTTGGTGGTAGCTTGTTTTGCATCACAGCTGAACATCTAGCATTCATCGTTACTTTAGTCACATCATTCAGCTTGCTCTTGTTAGTCAAAAGCTCCTTCAAATATTTTGCGTATTTCGGCATCTGAACTATCGCTTCCACAAATGGTATGTTGATATGCACTTGTTTCCAGTTGTCTAAGAACTTATGATAATGCTCATCATCCTACCCTTTTCGTAGGGCAGCTGGATAAGGTGGTGGAGTTGTGTAATCTTTAAGCTTTGTTTCTGCCTCAGATTTCTTAGTTCCACCCATTTGCTCCTTTGATATATCTTCCACTTCTTCCTTCTTATCAGCAACCTGTTCAGAATTAACATTATTGTTAGCAATAATAGGAGAGTCAAGAATTTTACCGCTTCATGTAACCGTTGCCTTAGCATATTCCCTTGGATTTGTTTCTGTAAATCCTTGTAATGTTCCTGGGAATCTCTCCTGCAAAACTTTTGTAATTTGATAAACGGCGCCTTCAATTTGCTTTTTAGATGCTCCTTGATTACGAACGACCGCTTCCGACTCATCTATCCTATTGCTAGTAGTTGTGATGAATTTTTCGTTAGCCTCAATAAATTTACTCATCATGCCTTCCATCAATCCCATCCTATCTGAAAAATATGGATTTTGTCCATTCTTAACAAAATATCCTGGTGCCCTTTGTTGATATTGACCTCCTCCGCCTTGATTAATTCTTCGAAAGTTATTTCCTTGAAAATCCTCATATTTGACTTCCTCCGTAGGTAAATCTATATCTCTTTCTGGACATTCTGTTCTCAGATGGTTTCCTCTGCAAATCTCACACCCAATTCGAATCGCATGAACTTGTTCATTCACTTTTTTAATATCTCGCCCCTGATTTTCTAGTTTTGCTGTTATTACTGCAAGTCCCTCATTGTCTTCACTATATCTCTTTCTCCCTACAGAACCGTCATCCCACAGTTGAGAATGTTTTGCAAGCTCCTCAATTCCTCGGCGTGCCAGAGCAGGAGTTTTCTTGGGTATTGGTCCTTGTGCATCCAATCGTTGAAGAGTTGCGCGATCAACACCTTTGTAAAATACCGTAATTATTTGTTGCACAATCAAATCGTGTTGTGGGCACTTGTGTAACATTTCTTTATATCGTTTCCAAGTTTGAAAAAGAAATTCATCGGGTTTCTGTTTGAAGTTCCTAATATCCTCAATCATTTTTGAAGTCTTGGATGGGGTACAATACATCTTCAAAAATTTAGCACAGAGATCCTACCATGTTGTAATCGAGCCTGTTGGTTCATTATTGATCCATCTTTTAGCTCCCTTTTTTAATGTTAAAGGAAACACTGTTGGTGCATAAATGTGTGTCAGTCAGTTGGTCAACGTTTGTTCTGTTAAAGTTAATTAGTCTGAGTGTGTGAAGTATTAAGTTTGTATTTTCGAGTCTGTAAACGAAATGTAATTATAGAAAATACACAATATACTGGTCGTGCGACACAGAGCCTGTGTCGCTATAGCGACACAAAGGTTGTGTCGCAATGGGCTGGGCCTGCGACATCGGGCTTGTGTCGCAGGGTCCAGTAGGTTTTGTATATATAGTGAGTTAGGGTTTCAGATTTCGGTTGTTGGTCGTATTGGAGCAAGTAAGACGAATTAGAGAGAGGGGGAGAGATTGAAAGTGATTGTAACGTTTATACTTCAATTGTTAATACAAAGAAAACGTTATAAATAATTGTTGATTCGATTAAACGTTCAATACTCGTTTGTTTGTATTCCCGCTTACATTCGAGGTAAGTGATCTGATAGGTACAGTTAAAGGGTTCCAACAAGTGGTATCAGAGCCGTGAATTAGTTATTCGACGGATTTAGATCGTGTTATTGTTCGTTTTTGTTTTGTTCATGAAAGATTATCGTGTTTAAACTTGTTTTCTGGATTGATTGCTTGAAAATTCGTTTTCTGGGGTTTTCTGGAAGTTTCAGTCGACTTGGGGTTCTCGAAATTCGTTAGGGTTTCAAAAATTTTCGCTTTTAGGGTTTCGAAAATTTTCGTTTTTAGGGTTTTTGGAGCTGCTGGTCGCGACATTGCGACACTAGGTGCGACACTAACTTTTGTGTCGCTACTAGGGTTTCTGTTTTTATTTGAACTGCGACACAAGACTTTGCGACACTAGTGTGTGACACAAGCCTTTGCGACACTAGTGTGCGACACAAACCTTTGCGACACTAACTTAGTGTTGCTATAAATCTAAAAAAAAAAGTTATTAATTTTGTCGGGAAATTTTTCGCATTACCAAATTTTATTTTTAAACTTAAAAGTTATTAATTTTGGTTTTGAAAAAGTTTCGTTTTACTCGGGAAGTTTTCGATAGATTCGAATTAAATTTTGGAAGGAAAAGTCAAAAAGACTAAATTTTGGTACATTTCTAGCTCAAAATGTCTCTTCAAAGCTTTACTCAACTTTTAAAACACAGCAATGAAGTTGGAAGCGCTAACAAACCTCCGTTATTCACTGCTAATACTAACTATGTGGAATGGAGGCAACGTTTTGAAGTTTTTATTTCATACAATGATCCTGACATGTTGATTCCTCTGCTTGAGCGTTATGTACATCCACTATCTGATGGCGAATATAATTCCATCAACTCTCCGCCTAAACCTATTAGATCTTTGACTCCGGATGAGAAAAAGGCTTGGAATTTGGAGAGAAAAGTTCATTTAGCAATCACAATGAGCATGTCAGCTGATGTCCTGAAAATGTTTAAACACTATGACATTGCTTATGATTTGTGGAAGGCCATTGAATAAAGGTGTGGTGGTAATGAGAGATACAAAAAGAGTAAACTTGCACTTATTAAAAATGAATCTCCTAATGCATTGTTTATTCGCTACTCACATCTAGTAAGTGAGTTGACTGATGGAGGGGTAGTGTTAGCTACTGAGGATGTAAACAAGAAACTCTTATGCGCTTTGCTTAAGAAATGGAATCATCGTGTTATGATGATGGAGGAAGATGAAGGAGTGATGAATCTTTCGCTAGATGATCTTTTTGGAAAGTTACAAGCTTATGCACTAGATATGCAGAGAAATGAAACGAAGTCGAGTGCACAGAGTCAAGATCCAAGCTTGTATGGTAGTTCTTCTCCCACTACTGGTGTGGCATTATTATCTGGTGGATCTTTAGCATCCTCTTCAAAATCAGCTATTCCTTTAGTTGGAAGAGTCTCTTATTCTTTAAATACTTCAGCTTCTCCTGATACTGAAGAGAATGTTGCGGTTTGTCAAGCCTTCCTGAGTGCTTATGACGGCTTTCTTTCAAAGAAGACTAGCACTATTGATCTTACAGAGAAGGATTTTGAACAAATAGATCCTGATGATCTAGAGAGGATGGATCTTTGATGGAACTTTGCTATGTTAACCAGAAGAGCAAAGAAATATTTGAAGAAAACTGGGAGAAAGAATCTGGATGATGATAGTGATTCAGGTCTTGGGTTCGATAAGAATAAGGTGAAGTGCAACAATTGTCAAAACCTTGGGCACTTCGCTAGGGAATGTGAGAAGGCCAAACAGTCCCCATCTGGTTTCACAAAGCCTTCTCCTCCTAAGCAATCTGTTACTACTGCTTCAAATGCTTTTCTAATGTTGAATGAAGAAGCTTATGATTGGAGTGCACATGCTGATTTGGACGAAAATAAAGCTCTCATGGCTCACATCATGAATAAACCTGAGGTACCTATTTAAGAGCCATTATCTTGTGTGTCCTGTATTAAATTAACTAACAAAGTTAACGGATACAATGAGGATATTGAACGCCTTAATTCTGAGTTAGAACAACTTAATAAGGCAAATAAAATTTTAAAAGATAATGAGATGGCTTTCGATAAAAAGTTAAATGCTGCTTTCGAAGAAAGAAAAGCACTTAAGGCCAAAATTTTTAGTCAGCAAAACGCAATAGATAGTTATATGAATATGAAACTGATTATGAAAAAGGAACTTGCTGACTCACAGGCCGAAGTAATTGAGTTAAAGAGAAAGTTGTCTAATTTTTCAACATCCTCACTGGTCTTTGACGAGATTCTCCAATCGCAAAGGACTGATACGAAGAGTAAGGCTGGTCTTGGTTACCACTACCACCTCCTTCTGACTATCTGCCAATGCCTTCAAAGGATGCAGCCAAAGACTTTGTACCTACCTTTTCAAAGGTAGATACACAATCTGTTGCTGAGTCAGTGTTTGATACAGCACCGACTTTTAAAAGGCCTAAGTTTGTTAAGGCTAAAGGTGTATCTCCTGTGTGTGTTGAGGAGATTGTTGAAATGGAAGACTTAACAGAAGAGTCTGAGGTCAAAGTTGAAAAGGTTAATGTTAAGCCTGAAAATCATATACTTACTAATGAAACTGAACAAGTTTTAAATAATAAGGGCAAAACTAAGGTTGTAAATGAATCTGACTCTGCTAAAATCTTAAAGAAGGATTCAAAAGGAAAATCTTCACATAACTCACAATCATCTGTGACTAATTTGAAGAAAGTGAAATTAATTTATAAATCTGGTAAAGAACAACCTTCAACATCTACCTGTTCATCTTTAGAGGCTTCTACATCAACATGTACGCATAAGTGTTCATGTTTTGTAAATGCCTCAACCTCTAAGTCTCCCTCAGTAAATCCTCCATTGAAACAATTTGAGGGGAGTCACTGGAGAAAGCCGTATGTAGAAAGGCGGTCGTGTTTTCGTTGTGGTCAACAGGGCCACATCATTAGGGATTGTAGGTTATTATCCCTAGATAGGTTTGGTAAAGGGATGCCTAGAGCTTCATTATTTAGAAATTCTTTTCAAAAATATTGTTCAAGGCGTGGTTCATTTTCGCCTATATCTAGTTGTGCATCCAACTCTCCAAAACCTATGGCTAGCGTAAACAAAGGTGTGCCAAGTAGACCTCAAGTCCAAATGCACAACATTGTTGAAAACAAATCATCCGACCCTAACCAGGTTTGAAAACCTAAATCCACAAACGACACATCAATGAAATCAACTGAGTTTTTTAAATATCATAAACTCATTGATGTGATGGTTATGGATGAAAGTGGACAACCCAAGTCTATCAAGGCTTGGGTGTCTCATAAGTACTAATGTTTGTTTGTGGTGATGCAGTCAGGTTTTTGATCGCTAATACTTTTAGTGACTGCAAGGATACGAAGAAGGTTGATTTCAAGGTGCTTATGTGTGGTGCTTATGTTTGAGTGAATGGATGAAATTCTGAAGTGATACGAGGTGGTTAAAAAGTGCTAAAAGTATTTGAGTTTGATTTGATATGTGACGTGAAATTTTTTATTTCTTTCATGATTTTTTATTTGTTTGTTTTTTAGTAAAGAATTTGCTATTCAGGGGGAGTAATTTTAAAATTTTGATTTAAAAAGTTAGAAAAATATGAACAGGCAAATTCTTGAAAAACGCAACTGCCACTCTTTATACTTAATAGTATTAAAGAAATGGAATAGTTGCAACATCTAAAAATAGACGTTGAATTGTGTCTGTAAACAATTTGGGAAATGATAGTACATCAGGGAACATGTACAAAATGGAAATTTTAAGGTTTATGTTTGATGTGTCAATAGATTTATCTAGCATACTTGAAATACCTTTTATAAATATTAGCTTCATCAAATGATGTATTGGTAGGCATTTGTGCTAAAGTTACTAAGAAGCTTAACTTTCAAATGTGCATATTATTCTATATAAAGACACACTACTATGTATGACATTAAGTTGAAATAAGGGCATAACTGTCCTAAATATTTTGACACTTAGTCTTAATATTTGGATGATCAACATGTTATGATCTAATATTTAGGGTCTTTGTATGGTGTTATCTGGGGGAATATATTAGTTGTCTCCTCTGTTGTATAAAATTACAGACCCAGTTTCATCTAATATATTCTTGAAAAGAACTTAGGTATGTAGTCTATGTTAAGTTATGGACAACTATTACGTACCTGTGGCATTCTTAATTCTACAAAATATAATGCACTAATGTATAAACCAAAGTTATACAAAGATTGCCTCGTCCTGGTTTGTGTTAAACTATGGTACTCTGTTGTACGAAGGTACAGACCTGTACCCTCTAGTTTAATTGTTCAGACTGATGTTTGTTAAACCAGAACTATTGTTTATGTGACTCTGTTGTACGAAAGTACAGACCTGTCACCGCTAGCTTGGTTCTAATGATACGTCCATACCTTCACCCTCTATATGGAAAATACTAACATGTTTTGATTTCAAATGTATATTTTAATGTGATTTATATACTATAATATGTATGCTAATAATAACACAAGTGATTCATCTTATTATGAGTTGACATCATACACGTAAGTACAAATGTTTAGATGGATAAAAATATCAATAATCGTCTTGAAATAATCTTTATAACAGGTGATTTAAATATGTTAAGTAAATTTAAAGTGGACAAATATACTGATAATCGAAATACCACTTACTATTTCCTAATAATTGCATGTTATCCTGATATGATCCCTAACTAGACCAAAACAATTATGTCCCCAAAAAGATTGTTTATTTATTTATTGTTTTGAGTATTTTAATTCTGTCTTATAAAGAAAATTACAAAAATATTTTATTTCTGAGTAATTTTATTCAAGTTACATATCATGCTCATATTCAAACGATAAGAATTGATGAGAGTTCTCCAAAGACTTTGAAGATAAATATTATTGGAGAAGTTATTGATGAAAGAGATGATGGTCACTGAAGTTGAAGATCTAATTAGTTGTCAGTCATATGAAACTGAACATCAAGATTTCTGAAGACCAAGCTATCTCCATGGGGGAGTTTATTGGTGAAGACTAATTGAAGATTAATTGACCAAGCTGCTGACATGGGGGAGTTTGTTGGTGCATGAATGTGTGTCAGTCAGTTGGTCAACGTTTGTTATGTTAAAGTTAATTAGTCTGAGTGTGTGAAGTATTAAGTTTGTATTTTCGAGTCTGTAAACGAAATGTAATTATAGAAAATACACAATATACTGGTCGTGCGACACAGAGCCTGTGTCGCTATAGCGACACAAAGGTTGTGTCGCAATGGGCTGGGCCTGCGACATCGGGCTTGTGTCGCAGGATCCAGTAGGTTTTGTATATATAGCGAGTTAGGGTTTCAGATTTCGGTTGTTGGTCGTATTGGAGCAGGTAAGACGAATTAGAGAGAGGGGGAGAGAGTGAAAGTGATTGTAACGTTTATACTTCAATTGGTAATACAAAGAAAACATTATAAATAATTGTGTGATTTGATTAAACGTTCAATACTCGTTTGTTTGTATTCCGCGCTTACATTCGAGGTAAGCGATCTGATAGGTCCAGTTAAAGGGTTCCAACAAACACTATTAGCATAACTTGATCTCTGGTGACATTCGGGATATTAAACATATCAGCAATCTCTAGTATTTTCTCCACATGCTCATTAGCATCTTCTCTGTCTTCACCCTTAAAAGGATTTTCTCTAAACTCCTTAAGAAATTGTCCCTTCAATTCAAACTCTACTTCTCTGACTATTGCCGGGCGGACTACTCCTGGGCGAACATCTCCACGAGTTTGATTCGTGTAGTCCTCGATAGTCATATTAGCTATTTCTAGATTCATTGCTTGTTCTCGTTCTTGTTCTTTCTCTTCCTCAGTATCACTAGGGTATATGGTAGGTGACTTGGAAGGTACGTTGTTATCCTCTATGTCCGATCTGGAGTAATATCTGTATTTTGCCGTGTTGACCGGTGTGTTATGAAACAGGTAGTTTTCTTCTTCCGTAACTGGTCCTTGAAGTGGTGAATTAAGTGATGTGTAAGATAAATGGCTTTGGGAATGCAAAAATCTCTCAAGTTCTTCAAGTGGATTTACAAGCTCCGGATTTGATCTCCGGGTCATGAAACAACCTGAAATGAGAAGACAAATTCAGAAGTACTGGGAAAATGAAATGTACAAAGAATTAAAATCATAAAATTTATTTTAAAAATACGTAATCAATTTACAAAATTAATCAAAGGTCATCGGTTGCTCCATTGTAAAATACTCAGAAGCGGAGAAGTAGGTCAGCGCGAAACTTATTAAAAACCCACTCCTTTTGGGAAGCAGAGCCACCCTCCTTATACCTCTGTTGTGATGTATTCACAATGGGTGAGCCGATTTTTCAATCGATTAACAATGTACAAAGGTATCTTTCTAACAGGGAAAAATAAAAATTTTAATTTAACAAACCGATTCCCCGGCAGCGGCGCCAAAAACTTGATGCGTGTTAAGTAGTGATTAAAAATAACAAGTTTTACTTAAATGGAAATACTAAAGTTAAATTTAACACAGCCAGGCAAGAATACATGTTCGTATTATAGTATAGCTTAGCTAAGACCGAGTCGAACCATAGGGAAACGATGTAAATTAAAATAATTAATTAAACCTTAAATTACAAATAGATAAGGGGTGCATTTTAGTTCCGTACGAACGTATTTAATTAATTGAAAACGAATTAAACTTTAAACAATTAAGAGATAAAAAGTAACTAAAGATAACCAGATAGAGAAATATGTATTTACTTAGATTCGTGATTTCTCAATTCAGGTTTCAGATATGTTTATTGAATTGTTGGTTATCATTATGGTGATTTTTAACAAATGTAGATAGTCTCCTATTAAGGTTAACTAATCCTAATAAACTTTAGCTTAATACTAGATTCTCTTGAATAAACTAGAATTTCTTCTACGTGTTATTAACCTAAACTTTATTCAATTAATACTATCAACAGATTATTGAGATTCATTTAGCAACCTCATGTTAACGCAAGTTTATAATTATTGGTTAAATAACTATCACATTAATTAGGTTTTATTAATTGCTATTCTCTTAACTTATCACCAGTTACAGTCTCGAGCCACAATTAACTAATAAATTACTTAATTGCAAATAATCAATTAACTCTCACAAACCCTAGTTATAGCATAAGTTTTTTGACCACGTTAAGTAACAATTAATCAACACACAATTAATACGGATCTTTCAAATAAACTCAATAATCATTCATAACTCAAATCAACATAAACATATCATAAAACCTTCATCTAAAAATCATTCGTCTAAGCAAATACAATTAAAGAATTAGCTCATGTTTAAAGTAATCAAAACCAGATCTAAAAACATGTACATAGTAAATAGAAAAGATTAAGAATCAAACTCAAGAAACCGAACCAAATCTTCGTTAGGGTTGAAAACCTTCAAACCCTAGCTTCCTAGCCTTCAACTTGCACCTTCAGTTGATTTCTAAACCCTAGAATCGAATTAAGCTTTTCTTAATTCGTATTGAATTGTGTATTATTGTGAAACGCCGAAAAAATATTTTTTTTTCTTTTTAAAGGTGGTACGCGATCCTGACAGCTATACGCGATCGCGTACTAGACACCAAAAAGAGGTACGCGATCTTACCAAATGGTACGCGATCGCGTACTCAGTGCATGAAATTCTCTGTTTAAGTTTTAGTACAAGGTACACGATCCCGGTAAAGGTGCGCGATCGCGTACCTACAATGTAAAAGCTTCTGGTTCACTTTCTTCACTAGGTACGCGATCGCGTGACCCTTACGCGATCGCGTACTGGGTCCTGAACACAACAATCTGCACAACTCAAGTTTTTGACCCAATTTCAAACGCGCATAACTTTTGACTCGTTTACAATCAAGACATGAAATTTTGCAGACACGTTCAATATGATAAAATGAAAGTTTCCCAATTGGCACTTTTTCAAAATTCGCGTTTACGATGGTTTTGGACTCTTGGTCGAAACATGACCATTTGGACACTTTTTGTAATCAAGTGAGCAACAATACTAACTCATTCTTATAGTCTCATTTCCAGAAATTGAAAACACAAACTTTGACATGATGAATAGTAACCAAATCCCCCAAACCATCATTTGACTAGTTCCAACAAAATAGCCCATTGAGAAACCCATTTCGACCCATTTGAAAACCATCAACAATTTAACAATTAAGCTTCCAATCCCATTGACACAACCACCAACATTCACAAGTGCCAATTACCATGATTGACCAAAAACTCAACTCTAGAAATTTTGATCATATTACCACCAAACCACTTTTGACTATTTTAAACCATTAAATTACAATCGTTAATTTGCCAAATGTGCAAATTTACATGACAACACTCTAACCATTTAAAAGAGTAATTGCAACCTAAAACAACCTTTAACATAACGCTTTATAAAAGCTTCATACATAAAAACTTCGTTACAAAGATGATCATATTTAAACGATCAACAACTTTACAAACTGAGCGTTTCCACATATCGAGAGCATGATTAAAAGGATTACTTACTACTAGCTTGTAGCAAGTCCACCACTATTCTCGTTTGGGCGTTTTATCCAATTTGCCCCGACCCGTTCATTTCACCTACACATTCCACATCAATAACATAACGGTAAGCAAACATGCTTAGTAAGTAAGGAAAAACATAACATTAACATTAACGATAACATAACAACATAACCCGAATTAAGGATCCTTGATTCCATACACTTTGACTTAAAGAGTCCATACCATGGTGTCAAGAACATGGTTGATTGAATACTCTTGTATCTCAATCACCACCCTTGAATTCCACCATTTAGTGTGATCATTGAATACTCTTGTATCTCAATGATCCCACTTCATCCATAAAATACAAAGGAGCACACACTTGACTACTCATTATAATCCAAGTGTTACCACTTAATCACACACCATTCCAAAACATTATCACTTAGTTGCATAAAATTCCATTACTTACCTTACGAAAGTAGTCAATTAAGCACAAGCACTCTTTCCACTTTCAATCACCTAGACATATTAATACATATACATGAGTTACTTACAACTCAATTTCAACTCATTAACACTCAACTAGCTATGATTCAAGTGTGTTACTTAACACACTGTGACAAACGGCACTTAAGCGTATTAAATTACCTTAAGCTTGATTATCACTACTGGTATTTAGTTTGAAATAGGGCTAAGTACAGTAACATTTGGTATATTATATATATATACATACACGTAATTAATTTTAATTACGCTAAACGATCGAAAAGATTTCCGACACTATGAATACGGATGTTGGTGAAAACTTTTTCATAAATAACGTAAATCTATTTTATAATTAAATAGTAGTTATTTACAATATATTATTATTGTACAATAATATACAAACGCTTTACGTTTTGTATAAAACGTACCATACGCGACGAAAACGCACGAATCGAACCCGACACCCGAAAGAAACCCGTCAAATATGTTGAAAAGGTTCAATAAAGTATTTAAAAATATTTGGTCAGTTTAAAATAACGATTTCGTATCAAAAATAAAGCGCGAAAACTAAACGTTAACATTTAAATTTTGACGCGCGCGATTAACGCTTAACCGACCGAGAAACGTAACACAAAATCGAGAAGTGAGACACGAGCCAGACCCACGATGGGTCAGGCCCAGATCGCAGCCCAGACCAGGCCCAAGAACCAGCCCAAATCGGCCCACATATATATGGATGCCCTCCCTTCTTTCTTCTCATTCACAACCAACACACTCTTACTCACCCTTCACTTTTCTCTCTTCCCTTTGGCTGGAGCAGCCCCAAAACACCACCACCATACCCCTCAGCCTCCTTCAAGAGCCACCAAGCACTACCATCACCATCTAGCACCATCTTTGTTGTTTTTACGCAAGAAGAAGCAAGAAGGACAACAGCTGCACACCTTCAACTTTTCGATTCTAGATCTGCATAAACCCACTTTGTGAGCCCTTCTTCCTTGTTAGATCTACTTTCTTAACACATATATACATGTTAATGGTCCACTCATGTGTTATATTGTCCAAAAAGATGCTCAAACCCGTTTTTGAAACACGAAAAACCTTTGGGTAAAGCTTTTAACCACTGGACGAAACTTTACCCGACTTTAGATTGGAATATCTAACTCATAACAACACCAAATCGGACGATTCTTGAGCCTAAAATTAAGTTCAAGTTGTCTACTTTCGATCCCAACTAGTCTCGCATTTTTCTGAGTTCGTTTACTAGTTCAAATCGATTTTATGAAGTGATGTGTACAAACTGTCCTTTTAGTTAGAAAACTTGGTCAACTTTGAGAAGCCATATCTTGAGATTTACGAACCCAAATCAGTTGAAACCACTTGGAAAAGTTCACAAATTGTGTTAGCTTTAAAAGTTGTACTCGCACATTATTTAAAAATTCGTAGAACTTGAGATATAGATGAAACACTGAGTGAAGGTCAAGAAGTCGACCTGCTGGACACCTGTTCGGTTTTTCAAATAAAAATATGACTTACACTTGCCCAAAAGTTATGTAAAAATATGTTTTGGAAAGCTAAGACATAGGGGAATGTCTGGAAATTTTCTCGGATTTTATCTCGAAGCTTTGTCTAGTCAAAACGAGCCACGAAAAATGTACAAAAACTGATGAAATGAACCCGGGGACTGCTTTGACATATAAAATATAAACGATACTTTCGGGTTAACCATAAAACGTAACTCTAATTTTTATAAGTTCTAAAAACATATTTAAGAGTCGTGTAAAAGTCTCGGGTCAAACCGTGCACGTTTGACCAAGTTCCCAAACTCGAAAACACATCAGGCCCGTAGTGTCGCCCCAGACCCAAATTGGGTGCGACACTAACCGTGTGTCGCTAAAGTTATACCCAGCAGTACTAACCTGCGACACTGACCTTGTGTCGCAATACCAGTCGAGTGTCGCAACCTGCGACACTAAGCTAGTGTCGCAACATTTTAAACTAACAGCGTTAACTCTTGTGTCGCAATATTTTTAACTAACAGTACTAATTAGTGTCGCAATACCTTGCGACACTAACACTTGTGTCGCTAAACAAATTTGAATCACAACTTGCGACACTAAACCTAATGTCGCATAAATCCCAATTATTGAAATAACTGCGACACTGACCTAGTGTCGCAATCCATTCTAGTGTCGCACCTAGTGTCGCGTAAAACAGATTTGAAACATGTTCCACAAAGTATTTAACATGCGTAACAACGAACATTTATAAACGACCCTACTCGAACACAAAACTCATATACTCTTATAAGTATGCAACAAAACACGACATAGTAATAATGTCTTCGGGAATTATTATTACAAAACGTCACCAACGTGCCGTACACGTTTTCTAAACACACATGATAAACAAACTTTGGACATAACTAGTTGAGTGGACAACTACCATGGATGATCTTTTGAGACATCTACTTATTTATAACCTTATGCGTTTAGGGCGTTAGAAGGTTACTTTTGGGAAACACTTGTTTACTATTGTAAACACTCTGTACAAGACTCAAGTGAGTCTCATAGCCCCACTTTTACTTTTACTGTTTTACTTACTTTGGGGTGAGAATACACTGCTCAGTTTTTATGAACACAAGTACTATGAATACTTATACGGATTGCATGGGTAACTAAACCAAACTACGATGGTCTCCAACAAATATCATACTCCGTTAATACTAAGCGCGAACATTATGGATAGATCTATAGGGAACTGACAATCCGCCGTCCGGGGTTAGTCGCTCTAACTACTATACGGACGCATAATAATTCGTAATCCGAGTGTACTGGTTTATACACTTAACTGGAGACACAAACTATGGTTAAGCTTCGAACTATGAGCCCATGGCAATAGTATACTATGATTTACTTTGGCATTCGTGCTACTACGATAACTCTGAAATCTTGTGGTTCATACTATGATTTTAACAACGTAAACCTATGAACTCACCAACATTCGTGTTGACCTTTTAGCGTGTATTCTCAGGTTCACTACAGGAGTAGGATTACTCCAGGCTACCTTAGCTAGAGTCGCATGATTTCAACACTGCATTTAAAGGAGATTCTTAGCATTACTTTTTGTTACGATGGTCATGTAATAGAATCTTCCGCTTTATGCGCGGACTCTAGGGAACGATAATTCTTATGGGCTGTAAGCAATACATTTCAATGCTGAACGTACGGAATGTAATATTTATAAAACGTCTCATTTAGAGGTCGTTTGTTGTAACTTTGTTTAATGATTTCTGATTAGTCGCGCCCCGACCCGACTTCCGCTGCACTCTAAATTTGGGGGTGTGATAGATTGGTATCAGAGCTAAAGGTTATAGCGAACTAGGTTGCATTAGAGGGCCTAGACTATAACCGTTAAGATAGTATTCCTCATTAGGTATAACTGGTTCAGATATTGCGTCATTCGAACTTAATTTAACATAGCCTGATCAACTATGTACAATTAAAGGAGAACCAATACAAGCTCTGAAATGGTTATGGCAAACGGGAATACATTAGTAGACCGGGACTACAATAGAAACGGGACCAGACCTATACGTGCAATACTTATTAGACTACTATATGCTGTATGTATATACCTAGACCTCACTTACTAATACGCTCGCCACAAGAAATGCCAGACCTTCCTATCGTAGCATCACCTGACATAGGGGACGAAACTCGAACTTTACCAACTACTATGGAGACACCCACGATAATTGTTGCCCACACGCATCAGACAACGACATTACTAAGGAGAACCTATCCGAAAGAGGACCCACTTGAGGAGGTTCCGTCTGAGAATAAACCAATGGAGCTAGAACCACACGAGAATTCGTCACCTAGGCGCGGCACATCTGTTTCCTTCACTTCGTACTCTTCTCTTTTCTCCTTTATCATAAACCTACGAATCGCGTGTGTTATACTCGACTAGAAGCACTAACAGATCACCTCGAAACTAGACCTTACGCTATCCACACTACTACGACTGATACACAAATCTCTAGAAACCGTCGTCGTGCAGATGTCCGCCAATGAAATTGGACAACCACAACACCTACGTATTGGAAATGTTTTTCCAACAATGGGATGGATTTCAACGATTTACGCATAACTTGGTTTGCGACTTTGATCACCATAAACATAACTAGATTAGTATCGCTAGGGGTACTCGCAATGACTAAGTCCACATAACTATTTCAACAACGATTTGATCATTTTGATCACTACGGCAAGGGGTACTTGCAACTACGGGATTACCAACTATTTCTACCAAACATTTGTTCACTTTGAAACGATAACACAGTCATAATTGACTACTCTAAGAACACTACTCGGTCATTATCATGACTACTTTTGAATATCCTATTTGACTAAACTCAACTTTTGAGACGTGGAAAAACTACCAGAATATCCCGAGCTAGCCCACATCACATTCCCACTAACTCTATTACCTTACGCTATTGATCGTCGTGTGTGATGCTTTATATACCTGCGAAAATCTAAATACACGTACAAGGATCTCATTCATTCTTTTACTTTCTTTCATTGAAGAATCATGCCGCCATGAAGGCAGACCTATAGCCAAGAGGAAATTGCACAACTCATCGCTCAAGGAGTAGCCGATGCTCTGGCTGCTCAAGAAGCAAACAGGAACAGTGGATCGAATCCACGGGGTGACAGCGAAGGCACAACAAACCCAACCCCGACAACCAAACCATGTTCCTACAAGGATTCTATGAACTGCAAACCCCTCAACTTCGAGGGCACTGAAGGAGCCATTGGAATAATACGATGGTTCGAGAAGATGGAATCAGTATTACGTATTTGCAACTGCACGGAGGAATGCAAAGTTAAGTATGCTACCTGCACACTGTCGGATGGAGCACTTACTTGGTGGAACACGTATGCTCAGTCCATGGGAATCGATGCTGCGTATCAACTTCCGTGGGAAGACTTGAAAAAGATGATGAGGGACGAATACTGTCCCCGGGAGGAACTACAACAGCTGGAAGTAGAATTTTGGAATCTTACTGTAAAGGGAAACGACATCGCTGGATACACCACTCGTTTCCACCAGTTGGCTCTTCTTTGTCCATCCATGGTGGACCCCGAGTACAAACGAATAGATAGATACATCTGGGGACTCCCAGCGCAGATCCAGGGGATGGTCACCGCGTCAAACCCTGGAACGATTCAGAGTGCCGTTTGAATGGCCCACAACTTGATGGCACAGGTGGTCCAGCGTGGGACACCTTGTCGCACCCCCAAATTTACAATGCAGCGGAAGTCGGGTCGGGGCGCAACTAATCATGGATCATTACACAAAGTTACAAGCAAACGACTTCTAAATGAGACGTTTGTAAATTACATTCCGAAAAATATATTGTTTACAAAATACACTTGTATTAATCCACGAGTTCACTAGATAGCCTACAGATTCTAGTACATAACTACTATTACAAAACAGTAATGCAGAAAAATCTCTTTATTTGTTTGAAATACATGCGACTCGTGCTAGGGTTCCTTGTAGGCCATCCTACTGTGTCTGCGAACCTAAGATTAGATACTAAAACGGTCAACATATTGTTGGTGAGTTCATAGGTTTGAAACAGTTATCAAAAGTTGGTAATAATCACAAGATTTAATCAGTGTTGCACGAATGCAAAATAAGTATATACAATTGCCATGAGTCTCACAGTTCGACGCTTAACCAGGTTTGTGCCTCGGGCAGGTGCATAATCCAATACACCCGTAACAGTCAAATATTAATGCGTCCGTGGGTCGGCTAGAGCGACTAGCCCGGACGGGGATATCAATCCCCGATAGATCTATCCAATAATACTCGCGCTCATACAATTAACGAACTATGATAAAGTGAGAACTTTTAGCGGATTAAAGGTCTCATGCAATCCGTATAAGAGTTGTTTCAGTACTTGTGATTATAAAACAGTGTATGTAATCTCACCCCATAGTATAAAATAGTAAAAGTGGGGCTATGAGACTCACCTGAGTCTTGTAAGCGATTATATCAAATAGTGGGTGTTCGTGTCCCAAGGTGCAATCTTCTAGCGCCCTAAACGCATAAGATTGTAGGTAAGTGGGGGGTTAATGTCCACTTATGTATGCAAGTGGGTGTTAATGTCCACTTGTGCTAGTCGTCCACTACACTAGTTATGTCCAAAGGTTGTTTCTTGTTTGTGTTTAGAAAACATGTACGGCCCGTTGGTGACGTTTTGTAATAATAATTCCCAAAGACATTATTTCGTTGTATACTGTTGGTACATGTTAGTGTGTCAGTCAGTTGGTCAAGAGTCTATAATTGAGTTGAATACAAGTTTTCTGTCTAAGTGTTGATACGCGACACTTAGCCAGTGTCGCTATAGCGACACTAGGCTAGTGTCGCAGAGTCGGCTGGTAGTGTCACTAGTTCAGGTCATGTTTAGTATAAATACGTGTGTTAGAGTTCGTTTTAAGGGTTGACGAAACCCTAGAGTGATATAGGCGACATACCAGTAACTTGTAAAAGCTATACGCGTTTGACTAGTGAAATATACATGAGCTTTTGATATACAAGTGTTTGATTGTTCGATTTGCTACGTTCAAGACTTAATTACTTGTTCTATCTACGTTTGATTGAGTAACGATCTGTTAGATTCTGAGATAAAGGACCTACAAAGTGTTATCAGAGCCTTTGATTCGTTATCATTGGTTACGGATCGTTATTTGAACATTTTTCGGTTTATTCACGAAGATTTTACGGGTTTAAATCATATTTCTGGGATTAATCAGCTTGATTATTCGTTTTCTAACGAGTTTTTGCATGTTTCGTTCGACTAGGGTTTTCGAAATTCATTGGGGTTTCGAGAATTTTCATTTTTAGGGTTTTTGAAGGTTACAGCCGCGATCTAGCGACACTTCTGTTAGTGTCGCTGTTAGGGTTATTGCGACACTTGATTTTAAATTTTGATTATTGCGGCACTGGGCTGCGACATTTAAAGTAGTGTCGCCATTGTATTTCAGCGACACTTGTTTGCGACACTTGGTTTGCGACACTTATCCTAGTGTCGCCTTTCTATTTCAGCGACACTTATCCTCAGTGTCGCCATCAGCTCTTGCGACACTTCCTCAGTGTCGCCTGACAGTTTTGATTTATTTTTGTGACCTATTTTTAGTTGATATAATGGCTAACCAAAGTTTACAGAATATCAATGCTCTCCTTAAACACAACAATGAAATTAGAAGTTCTACAAAACCTCCAATGTTCCTTCCCAATATGGATTATGCCTACTGGAGATCTCGGTTTGAGTCTTATATTGATTTTAATGACCCTAACATGTGGATTCCAATTCTTGAGAGATATGAAAGACCTGTAGCTGAAGGTAACTATGCTGGTGTTCCACCGCCAAAGCCTATTAGAAGTATGACTGCTGATGAACGAAAGGACTTTGATTTAGAACGTAAAGCACATTCTGCTATCCGTATGTGTTTACCTCAGGAAGTTCTCAGATTGTTCAGACATCATGAAAACACCTACGATATCTGGAAAGCAATTGAGACTAGGTGTGGAGGAAATGAGAAGTATAAGAAGACCAAGTTGGAACTCATCAAGAAACAATTTGACTTATTTGATGCTCTTCCAAATGAAACGGTTGATAGTCTATTCACCAGATACTCACAATTAGTGAGTGAATTGACTGATGGTGGACTTACCTTTCCGAATGTTGATGTAAATAAGAAGCTCCTAGAAGCTTTACCTCAAACTTGGAACACACGAGTGACTATGATGAAAGATGATATTGAACTTGAAACCATGTCACTTGATCAGGTCATTGGCAAACTACAGGCCTATGCCTTGGATATGAAGAAAAAGGATTTAAAGTCCGGTGGATCTGTTCAAGATCCAAGTTTATATGGGGGGAAGGTTTCCATAGGAACTTCTTACGGTGGAATGGCTTTTCTATCTGATGGTTCATCTACCTCAGCTGTTCCCGCTCAAAGCAGCAATGGACATCCCAGTTTCTCTAGTTTTTCTTCACCAAAGCCACAAGGGGTTTAAGCTGTTGCTTCACCAGAAGTTGAGGAACATGTTGCCATCTTTACAGCATTTCTCAGCTCATATGAGAATTTTCTTTCTCAGAGAACCGGTACACTTGGACTCACTAAGGAAGATTATGATCAAATTGATGAAGATGATCTTGAGCAAATGGACTTACGTTGGAAAATGGCCATGCTTACCAGAAGAGCAAAGAAATTCTTGCAACGAACGGGTCGCATGAATTTGGAAAGAGATAATAAAGGGATGGGATTTGACAAGAGCAAAGTCAAGTACTACAATTGTCAGAATTTTGGGCACTTTGCAAGAGAATGCGAGAAGGCCAAACAGCCACCCACTGGATTAACCAAGCCTTCCCCAAAGCAGACAACCTATCAACAGATACAGGGGAAAGAAAAGCTAAATGTATCAAATGCTTTGGTGGTTACTGATCCTGAAGCATATGACTGGAATGAGCATTTGAATAGCCAATACACTGCTCTAATGGCCAACATTTCTAGCGCTCCTGAGGTTGATGCTGATCCCCTTACTTGAATATCTTGTATAAAATTAACTACTTCTGTTAACAGATACAGATACAGGGAGGAGAATGAGAAATTAAGAAATGATCTTTCAAAATTAATGGAAGCAAATAAAATTTTAAAATCTAATGAACATGCTTTTGAAAAGAAACTTAAAGCTGCACAGTCTGAACCAAAAGACTCGAAAGCTAAAATTTTCAGCCAGCAAGATGCTATAGATAGTTATCTAAAAGAAATTTCTTTACTGAGGAAAGACCTTGCTGAAGCCCAATCGAAAGCTGTTGATTTGAAAAGAAAGATCTCCAATTTCTTTACTTCATCTGTAGTCTTTGATGAAATCCTTAACTCTCAAAGGACAGATACTAAGAGTAAGGCAGGTCTTGGCTATCACCAAGTTCCTCTCCCAAAAGATTATCTGCCAATGCTCGTTAAGGACGAAATCAAAGACTTTGTGCCTACTTTAGCATCAAAAGTAGATACATTATATGTAAAGGAAATTGCTAAAAGTACTGACGATGATGCTTCAGTTAGTACTCAGAAAAGGGATAGTAAGCCTGTTAGAGTATCTCCAGTTAATGTTATGGAGATTGTTGAAATAGAGGATGTTACTGAACAAGAATTCAGTAAGGTTAAGAAAATTGATGTTAAACCTGAGAATTTTATCCGTACAAATGAACCTTTTGAGATCATAAATAAAAAGGGTAAATCTAAGGTTGACTCTGAAAAGATTTTGAATGATGAGTCCAAGAATTCAAATTTTATTAAACAGTCTTCAAAATCCAAATCTTCAGTTAAATTACAGTCCTCTGTGACAATTCTGAAGAGGAATAATCAGTTGAAAAATCAGAAACATCAATTCTCTCGACCTCACAAGCATCTACATCGTCTTGTACACATACATGTGCATGCTTTGCGAATGCTTCATCCCCTAAGCAGGTTAGACCTCCACCTCAACAACCATTCGTTGAGCGTCGTTCTTGTTTCTACTGTAAGAAACAAGGACATTTAATCCGTGATTGTCATAGACTCTCCCGACAGCGTTTTGAGAGATATATACCTAGAAATGCATTTTATAGAAACTCATTTTCAAATCCAACGTGTAGGCGCAACTCTCAGTCTCCCAAACCTGTTGGGAAATCAAATAACAATCTTCAAAATCCTTTGCCTAAACCAAAGAACAATGTTATTGTTAGACCATCCTCCGAACCATCAAAAGTTTGAAAACCTAAGGGGTTTACTGTTAACTCCTCAATCACCAACAATGACACATCAGCAAGAACTACTGATTTATTTAAAAATAAAGTTTTAACTGATGTGCTTATTGCTGATGATTTCGGACGACCTAAGTTTGTCAAGGCTTGGGTCTCCGCCTCTAACTAATAATTTCGTTGTGTTGTGTTGCAGCAGTCTATAAATGAAAGTATATGGTACATGGACAGTGGTTGCTCGCGACACATGACTGGCAACGTGTCCCTCCTCACTGATGTTAAACCGATTAAAGGGGGATATGTTGCATTTGCTGGTAATACAGGTGGTATCATTTCGGGACAAGGAACACTCACCAATGGGAATGTGAGTTTTGAAAAAGTTAATTATGTGGAACAGCTTCAACACAATCTGCTGAGTGTCTCACAGGTCTGCGACAAGAAATACACCACAGTCTTTACAGATGTTGAATGTTTAATTCTGAAGCCGAGATTTGTTATTCCCGAGGAGTGGGTGTTGATGAGAGCACCGAGACAGAAAGATACGTATGTCTTGGATATGAGAACTATTGAAACAACTTCTGAATTTACTTGTTTATTGTCCAAGGCTACGCAAAAGGAGTTACTTTTATGGCACAGACGAATAGGACATATTCACTTCCGTAAGATGAATTATCTAATAAAGAATGATCTTGTGCTTGGGGTTCCCAAACAGGTATTTGCCTTACAAGATGACTGTGTTTCCTGCTTAAAAGGGAAACAACACAAGAAGTCTCATCGGACAAAACAAGTTAACTCCATCGAGTCTCCGTTAGAATTGTTGCATATGGACCTTTTTAGACCAATTAATAAGAAGAGTTTAGGGGTAAATCTTATTGCTTGGTAGTGACAGATGACTACTCAAGGTTTTCATGGGTATATTTTCTTGCTACTAAGAATGAAACTCCTGATATTCTTGTCTATCTATTTGATAGATTGGAAAACCTATGCAATCTAAAGATCAAGAAACTGTGCAGTGACAATGGTACCGAATTCAAGAACTCTACTCTTGAAATGTATTGTTTGAATAAAGGTATCCATCATCAGTTCAGTGCTGCAAGAACTCCTCAACAAAATGGAGTTGCTGAACGGAAAATTAGAACAATCATTGAAACTGCGAGAACTATGCTTTCGGACTCCAAATTGCCCATTATCTTTTGGGCTGAGGCTGTCAAGAAACGCAATAAAACTTGTTATAAATTGCTCAATAATCGAAAACCGAACCTACAGTTTCTTGAACCATTCGGATGTCCGTGTTCTATCATGATTACAAAAGAAAAGATTCCTAAGTTTGGAGAAAAGACTTGTGATAGCTTCTTTTTGGGCTATTCTAGTCAATTCTCCTAACAAAAGAGTCTTTAACAAAACAACTGGACGCGTGGAGGAACACTTTGAAGTGAAATGTTTCCGATATACCGATTCTTCTCAAGGACAAGGCCCCGATTGGATGTTTCAATATGATGACTTATTTGATTCTTTTGATCTTTCAAATATCGATGGTATTGAAGAGGTGGTCACTATACTACATGGAATTGATGCATCTTTCGAGGCTTCAAATCCTATTTCCACTGCTACACCTTCTGCTGCCACACCACCTCCCACTATTCCATCCACCTCTACAGCAGCTTCTCCTGAAACTAAATTACCTAATCTTCCGAAAATTTCACAATTATTTTCAAATGAAGAGAATCAGGAGGAATCCCTCCAACAGTCACCATTCACATCGGATCAACCTACATCCACTGTCCCTTAGAGAGATCAATCTAATTTGGATTCTGTCATGACTCCTGAACCAATTTCACACTCCCGAATTCACTCCTCTCATCCAACTGACCACATCATTGGCAATTTGAATGATGGTGTGCAAACAAGAAGCCAAGTTAAATCATCAACATCTGACCAGCTTGACTGCCTTGTAGCTCAAATAGAGTCTTGTCATCTTTCTCAAATTGAACCAAAGAAAGTACAAGAAGCCCTGCAAGACTCTCATTGGATCAACGCTATGCAAGAAGAACTTCAACAATTTGAGAAGCTACATTTGAGGTCACTGGTTTCAGTACCAAAAGGTGTTCATCCTATTGGTACTCATTGGGTCTTTCGTGTCAAGAAAGATGACTGTGGTGTCATTGTTAAGAATAAAGCTCGACTTGTGGTACAAGACTTCACACAGATAGAAGGACTGGATTATGATGAGGTCTTTGCTCTAGTTGCACGTTTAGAATCAATTCGTATATTTCTTGCTTACGCCTCGTACAAGAAATTTCGGGTATTTCAACTGGATGTGAAAACTGCATTTTTGTATGGGAAAATCGATGAAGAAATCTATGTCCGACAGCCTCCTGGTTTTGAAGACTCTGTTCATCCGGAATATGTCTACAAGCTGAACAAAGCTTTGTATGGTCTTCATCAGGCTCCTCGGGCATGGTATGACACCTTGTCACAACATCTGCTGAAAAATGGTTTTTCCCGCGGGCAGATTGACAATCATCAAAAAGTCTGGAGTGGATTTACTACTTGTACAGGTTTACGTGGATGATATCATTTCTGGGTCTACTAATGAAAAGCTATGTAAAGACTTTGAAAACATCATGAAATCTAAGTTTGAAATGAGCTCCATGGGAGAACTCACCTTCCTTTTAGGTTTGCAGGTTGCGCAGTCCCCTAATGGCATTTTCATTCATCAGTCAAAATATGTCAATGACATTTTGACTAAGTATCAGTTATTGAACTGCAAAACCTTTGCTACTCCCATTGAAGTGAATCATCAGCTTGGACCTGCTGAAGATGAAGAAGATGCGGATCTGCGAAACTATCGATCAATGATAGAATCCCTTATGTATCTGAATTCTTCAAGGCCCGATATCATGTTTGCTGTATCTATCTGTTCAAGGTTTCAAGCAAAGCCCAAGCTTTCTCATGAGAAGGCGGTCAAGCGAATCTTCAGTTATCTGAAATATAAACCATTTCTTGGTTTATGGTACTCAAATGAGGATAATTTCGCTTTGACTGCCTACTCGGATTCGGATTACGGCGGTTGCATCGTGGATAAAAAGTCTACTACAGGAGGATGTCAGTTTCTAGGTAATCGATTAGTCTCATGGCAATGTAAGAAGCAAACGACGGTTTCTACCTCAATAGCTGAAGCCGAATACATTGCTGCTGCTAGTTGCTGTTCTCAGGTTCTCTGGATTCAGCATCAAATGCGTGACTACGGGTTACTCTTAACTCTTATTCCTATTCACATAGATAATACTGCTGCTATCTCAATCACACGTGACAGTCCCGATTTCCTTCAATTCAAATATAACTTAAACAAGCTTTGAATTATTACTGAAAAGTTGCGGAATAACACTCAATAATATTAGAAAGATCAAAGATAAATATTTAGAATAATAAATAACGAAACACAAATATTAAATCAAAGCCTCAATCTTATTAATATGAATAAGACGAATACACTTTTGTATTAGGGTTTACACCTTGAAGCTGCGCTATTCTATTCACTAATTTTCGTATTTCGATCTAGGTTCTAAGGATCTCTATTTATAACACATAGAGTCCTGTACAATCTCCTATTATTATGGAATTAGATAACTTCCATAACAAACTCATTCTTATCACAAAGTCATAAACAGTGTTAACTACCACATTCAAACATTCAGTGGAAACAAACTTCCATCAGTGGTAACTGCTTCATTTGTGAAGGTCCGCATAAACATCTAACAGTGTTAACCACTTATATACACTAACAGTCTTAATTACATAAACAGTGGAAACTACTTACAAAATCAACTAACAGTTGTAATCTTCGACCAGTGTTAATCTTCAACAATCAGTGGTAACCATGTTAGTCTTCAGTGGTAATTCTTCACTATCAGTGGTAATCTTTTGATCTCTTCAGACTTAACAGTGGTAATCCAAACCCAAATCAGTTTATCCCAACAATCTCCCCCTAAACTTAATCTATCATCTACAGCATTAAGTTTCTTCAAATTCTCCATTTTAGCTTCTTTGAAGATGCTTTCAAAACCAAATCTTGGATTTCTTCCCCAACTGTTCTTTTCTGTGAATCTGGTTCAAAATCATGTATACTAATCTCTGAGCAACCTCATTACATACAGAAGAATGTAATTTGTCTAACTTCAGGCTCCTTAATAAACTCAGATTCATGTCATACTCTCTGTCTGTGAGCATGTACAAGATCTCACCATCTTCTAAGATAACCTGATGTACTCCAGGCACCTCAAAATATATCCACATCTTTACCACCTTGAATGTACCAAATCGAAAAGGAAACTTTTCTGGCTCATACATCATTTGAATCCAGTCCCATGTGACTTTCTCAATGATATTATCAATTCTTTGTCCATCCAATTTCATCTTCCCAATCTCATACATTTTATTCAGATCAGCTCTACTCATCTTTCTTAAAATATCCTTAAATGACTTCCAGAAGGATTCACTTCCATCAGCTCTAACAATTCTTATTTTCTCCTCCTTCTTAGGTATAAGCAATTTGACTACCATCCAGTCAACAATCTCAGGCAAATCCTGATTTATTGGCTCTGCTTCAACTGGATGTATAATCATCAAATCATTCAACTGCCCTTCATCTTTTTCCAAGTCATTAACCACCTCTTCTTTCTTTTTCTTTTCTTCCTTTTCTTTTCTCTGACTCTCTTGAAACGGCACAAATATATCTCTTTCATATGCCCTGGCCATCTCTTGATATGTCATTTTCTTTAATACCTCAGCAGGAATTGTGCACTTCAACTTGTTATATAAGTCTCTTCTTTTCTGTGCAATAGTCATTGGCTTATTTGCTTTCTTGATTCTTGCTTGTTCAGCTTTCTTCCTCTTCAGCTGATCTACCAAGTATTCCACAGATTCCTCTATCTCTTTTCTGAGCATCCACTCATCGAATTGGTTAACCTCTTCCTTGGTCATCATTACGAATTTACCAGGTTCAACCTCAACTCTTATCAAATCCTCACCCATCTCTGCATTTAATTCAGCTTGTAGCCTCTGTGCATATTCTTCATCATTAGCAGTAGCAGCAGCAGGCACTTGCTTTGATTTCTTTTGTTTAGGCTCCTCAACTAATTTTCCTTTCCCTTTGTCTGTTGGATCAATCTTGGGTAAGTCTGCCCTTTGGAATGTAGGTGTTGTAGCAGGTTCTCGGATTGTGAAACCAGGCAAAGATGGTTGTGATGGTTTCTTCTTATGAGTTTCAACCTTCCTTCCTGTTCCTAATTTCTTAGCTTTAATCTGTGGTATACTTTTCTTCCTACTGAATTTCTGAGGAAACCTATCTGTAACAACCTTTTCAGTTCCAGCTATTTCCTCAGCCATATTCACCTCTTCACCCTCATCATCAAATCTTAATTCCTCTGTTCTTCCATCCAAATCAACTTCAACAGTATTATCATCCAGATTTATACTTGCAGTCTTTGACACTTTTTCTGTAACCTCAGTCTTTTCAGTCTTTGTCTTATGATCCATCTCCATCTCCTCTTCTACTCCATCACTCAGTTCATTCTCCCCCTTTTTGAATGCATCTTCTGAAAGGTCAGGGGAAGATAGAACTGTTTTTGCTTGGTGAGCAGGAACTGTCCTTTTGTACCTCTGCTCAGTGATGTAGTACTTTCTGCCCTTCTCCAAAACTAACCTTTTCAGGTTCTCAATCTCCTCTTGTTGCTTCTGGATGACTTTCTTCTGCCTGACTACCTCAGTCCACATGTACTCTATCATGGCCGTTATATTTGCATAGTGACTACTAGCCTCATCACCATTGGAATGTGACTCCCTAGGTGAATCATTGGCAGAGTTACCATCTGACTCATGCCTAGCATGATCATCAGATGACCCTCTGTTCTTGGTACTGGGTCCACCAAAATCACCTTCTTGCAAAGGATCATGTTCTGGTGTTGCCTCTGTTTGGGTCTTATTTATGTTACTTCTAACCTGCTCTGCCATTTGGCCAGAAGCAGTAGAAGCAGCCCTCCCAGAATGGTCATCCCACTCCTTATAGACCACATGCTGTGTTGATTCAATTAACTGAGACACCTGAGCAGCAAGAGCCTCAGATGCCTGTGTTTTAGCCCTTTTGGCTTTTGCAGTGGTTGGTTTTTGGGTCCCTTGTTTTCTTTTGGTACCCCCAACTGCTGTGGGTTGAGAGATGATGGGTGTGTCATCTCTCTCAGCAGATGGTTCAGCTGTAGTGGGTGGAACTGCAGCTGTGGTGGAGGGTGCATGAAGCATTGTTGGAAACAATGCTGTAACCCTCCCAGAAAATTTGGAGTCTCTCTTCATATTTGAAAAAACTTTAGGTTTGTGAGAGAGAACACCAATTACAGTATCCAGGTCTGGCAGGTTTTGGATTTGAGCATTTAAAATTAACTGCACAAACCTAGGATACATTAAAAATTTTAATTTTGGTTGCTCAATGTTTCTGAGCATACCAGAAAATATCAGATTTGAAAAATTAAACCTTTGCCCAGTGGCAAGACACACAGTTGCATATGCAATGTTGCTGCCGAACTGTTCAAAGGCTGATCTTTTGGATGAGAGGCAGTGTAAAAGAGTATGTATTAAAAACCTCCATTGATGGGAGAAAAGAGTCTTTTGAAACGTAAAAGTATCTAAAGATCCTTCATAACCCATCAATCGAAAATTTGCATACAATGTTTGACTAGGTAAAGAAGTAATACCTGCCTCATCATCAAGTTGTAAAGAAGCACGAACAGAGGCTTCAGTGATAACTACCCTGGTGTTGGCCACCATGGAGACTATGCTCATAGTCCCCTGTTCGTCTTCGATGGATGCATTTACCCAGAAGTCATTAATGTGATCTTTGGAGACTCTGGGTGATACTGTAAGAGCATGGTAGATGTGAGAGGCACGTAGGAAATCAATAATTTGGGTGAAGTCCTGTGCCTCTTTGGGTTTCATGAGGTAGGCGATCATATTATGATTCTGTCCTGTTGCAAGTGAAGTGGAAGAGGAAGTGGAAGCCATTGATGTACAATCAATTGGACTTTGAGGTTTAGATGGTGATTGAATGCTTAATCGCAATAGTGTAAGTAGGAATTGAGAGCGTATTCAAGAACGACAAGTGTTTGGGTTTATATACTGTTCAATTTAGGTCAGTGGAAAAATCCCCAATTTTAACACTAACAGTGTTAACGGGTGAAGTATTACTAACAGTGGAAACGGAGATATTTCACCAACAATGATAACTGTCCAAACACTTGGTTTTCTTGCGCTTGCCTATCTTATACTTAATAGCGCTAGCAGTGCTAACTTGTATAAGCAGTACTAACCGACCAAGGCAGTCACAACTTAATACAAGCAGTACTAATAGTCGCGCTATAAAGTAAAGAAAGCAGTATTTTTTTTTATTTTTTTTTTACCGACAGTAGTAACGCCAACGCAAGCAGTGGTAACACTCTTTAAGCAGTACTAAGTCTCCAAACCGTGGAAATTAAACCTGCGCAGTGTTAACTAAAAACAAGCAAACAAAAAATAATACAAGTATATAAACAGTACTAATTACCAAAGGCAGTGGTAACTTGTTTCAGTATTAACACTGGCAGTGTTAAAAGTAACTAACAGTACTAAAACTACTTAGCAGTGTTAAAATACGCCAGTAGTGTTAACACGAACAGTGATAATTAGGATATCAGCATCAATCCCAAGTTTAAGCAAAAAAA
The DNA here is from genome assembly GCA_963930675.1 of Gnaphalium uliginosum. Taxonomy (NCBI): domain Eukaryota; kingdom Viridiplantae; phylum Streptophyta; class Magnoliopsida; order Asterales; family Asteraceae; genus Gnaphalium; species Gnaphalium uliginosum. The sequence continues at coordinate 48,831,132 of OZ005680.1, read as the reverse complement.
AAATTATTAGGTCAAAAATAATGAGAAAAGTTAAGACAGATTCATCAATCCAATGCTGGTAACCAAAAATGTAAATCTGCCCACATCAAAAGCTTTGGTAAACAGATCTGCATATTGATTATCAGTATGAACTTTAAAAATTTGTATAAGCCTTTTCTCATTACAATCTCTAATAAAATGATATCGTATTTCTATGTGCTTAGTTTTTGAATATTTAACAGGATTGTTTATGATACTGATAGCAGAGTTATTGTCAATAAATATAGGAGTTTTAAGAAAAGTCAAACCATAGTCTAACATCTGATTCTGAATCCATAGCACTTGAGCACAGCAGCTAGCAGCAGCAACATACTCAGCCTCTGCTGTTGATGTAGACACAGTGGATTGCTTCTTGCATTGCCAGGAGACTAACCTTTCTCCTAAAAATTGACAACCCCCTGAAGTAGATTTCCTATCCAAATTAGCACCTCCATAGTCACTATCTGTGTAAGCAAGCAGATCAAAAGAACTGTTCTTTGGGTACCAAAGGCCTAGTTTTGGCTGGCCTTTTAAATACCTAAAGATTCTTTTCACTGCATGCAGATGTGACATCTTTGGATTGGATTGGAATCTTGCACACACACACAGCAAACATGATGTCTGGTCTTGATGATGTCAGATACATGAGGGAACCAATCATTGATCTATAAAGATGAACATCAACATCTTCCCCCTCAAGATCTGCATGTAATGCTTTGTGTGTCTCCACTGGTGTGCTTGCCACCTTGGCATCCTTGTAGCTAAACCTCTCCAGAATGTCATTCACGTACTTACTTTGATGAATGAAAATCCCATCCTTCTGCTGTTTCACTTGTAATCCCAGAAAGAAGGTTAATTCTCCCATTGAGCTCATCTTGAACTTGTCATGCATCAAAACTTCAAATTGCTTGCACAGACTGTCCCTTGTAGAGCCAAAAATGATATCATCTACATAGATTTGTACTAGTAGGATATCATTCTTAATTCTTTTGGTGAACAAGGTCTTGTCTATTGCACCCCTTGTGAAGCCATTCTTCAGTAGATATTCTGATAAAGTGTCATACCAGGCTCTTGGTGCTTGATGTAAGCCATAAAGAGCTTTATCCAGTCTGAGCACTTTATCAGGATACTTTGAATCCTCAAAGCCTGGAGGCTGGCATACGTAAACTTCCTCTTGAATAGTGCCATACAGAAAGGCACTCTTCACATCCATTTGATAGACCTTGAATCCTTTGAAAGAGGCATATGCCAGGAACAGTCTGATAGCTTCAATCCTAGCCACAGGAGCAAACACCTCATCATAGTCAATCCTTTCTTCCTGTGAATACCCCTGGGCTACTAATCTAGCCTTGTTCCTGATCACTATTCCCCTTTCATCTTTCTTGTTCCTGAACACCCATTTTGTGCCAATTGCTCTTTTGCCTTTGGGTAGATCCATCAAGGTCCATACTTCCTGTACTTTGAATTGAAGCAGCTCCTCTTGCATAGCTTCAATCCAGCTTGGATCCTTTAGAGCCTCTGTTACCTTCTTTGGCTCCATCTGAGATATAAAACAGGCATATAAAGAAGTGTGGAGTCCTTCTTCTGATATTCTGAGTTGCTGCCTTGTTTGTACAGGTGTACCAATATCACCAATCACATTTTCTAGAGGATGGTCTCTATGAACATGAAAGTGTGATGTTGGTGATACTGACATCTCAGATTCCAAGTTTGTTATATTCACTTCCAAATCTTGTAGTTGTGTATCTGATGTGATACTTTCCCTAATCTGCCTTGAGGGAGTGAAAATGTTATCCATGATTCTCTGTTCTACAGCTGATAGATCAGTTGAATCTGCAGCTGTCTTATCCACATTTTCACTCTCACTTTCTTCTCCATCTTCTTCTAAAGCTGGCATATTAGGATCATCAGGCAAGTCTGGTGATGTTTCTGAACTCTGTGTGGACTGCTGTGAAGTGGAGTCAAATACTGCTGGTGGATCAGGTGACCAAACAGGAAATACAATATATTCCTGTGGTTTGTTTTGCTGTGCAGTTGGTATATCTGTTGATGAAGTACTTGTACCTGCATGTATACCTGCACTTGATTGCACATTTGTATATCTGAAAGCATGGGTTAGTGCATCAATATCAAACAAAGTTTTTGGTCCTTTTCCTACAGTATTTTCAGTATATTCATTAAATGTGACATCCATTGACTCCTCTATGATTCTGGTCTTTTGGTTGAAGACTCTATAAGCCTTACTTTGAATAGAGTAACCAACAAAGAGACCTTCATCAGCCTTACTTTCAAACTTTCCTAAACGACTTTTGGTATTTAAGATGGTACAAGGACACCCAAATGGTTTTAAGAAACTAACCAATCGTTTTCTCTTAAAAAACAGTTCATATGGTGTCTTGTTGTGAGGCTTGACAACTAATACCCTATTTTGGACATAACAAGCAGTGCTAACTGCTTCTGCCCAAAAAGACATAGGTAATTTAGACTCAGCTAACATAGTTCTTGCAGCCTCAATTAGTGTCCTATTTCTCCTCTCAGCTACCCCATTTTGTTGTGGAGTCCTAGGTGCACTAAATTCTCTCTTAATACCTTTGTTTTCACAGAATTTATTCATCTCATAATTTTTAAATTCTGTACCATTATCACTCCTAATGATTTTTACTTTGAGATTCATTTGGTTTTCAATCTTAGTTATAAATGATCTAAGTGTTTCACCTGTTTCATCTTTTGTCCTAAGGAAGAATACCCAGCTAAATCTAGTAAAATCATCAATTACTACCAAACAGTATAATTTCTTCCCTATACTGCTTATGTGTGTTGGTCCAAATAAGTCCATATGTAGTAAGTGTAATGGTGAAAAGTTTGTGTTCACAATTTTGGACTTAAAAGAAGACTTGTGTTGCTTGCCTTTTTGGCAGGCAACACAATGATCATCACATGAATATACCTTTTCAGGTAAACCTCTAACAAGTTTGCTTTTGACAAGCTTATTAATGGTCTTATAATTCATGTGACACATCCTTCTATGCCATAGTTCAGATTCATTTATAGTTGCTTTGCTTATAAGACAGTTTAGTTCAGGTTGAGGTTCCATATTTGCCAAGTCACACTTATCTACATTATGCTTTCTAGGAATTCTCGTTAAAATCATATTTTCAGGTATTTTAAATTCCTTGGAAAGTATAAGGCATTCAGTGTCAGTAAAATGAACTGGGTTCTTTTTATCTGTGATTTGACTCACACTTAGCAAATTGTACCTCAGTTGTTCAACAAAATACACATCCTCAAAACTTATCTTATTGTTGTGCACTATTCCTTTGCCTGTGATTTTTCCTCCTTTGGGATTGCTTCCAAAAGCTACATATCCTCCATTAAATGATTTGAAGTCCTGCAGCATTTTCCTATCCCCTGTCATGTGCCTAGAGCAGCCACTATCCATGTGCCATAAGTTTGCTGGCTTGCCCTGCACATCAAATTGAAACTATAATTAGTTTCTCTTGGGAACCCAAACCAATTTGGCTTTGGGTTTCCCATGTGCATTCACAAAGTCAACTTTCTTGAAGATTATTGATTGTGATGCACAGTTGGTATTTGGACCTTTTGATTTATCAGTTTTAATTGGTGTTCAAATCCAACTTATTTTAGGCTTAACAGTGGAAATTGATCTAACAGTGTTAACTGTTTTATCAATCTTACTAACAGTGTTAATATTGTTAACACTGACAGCTTTAGTTTTTACCACTGTTTTTGCCTTGTTACTATTGGCTAATTTTCTAGTTAATACTGATGCAGTAGAAATAGCTGTAGCAGTCAACTTATTAGCCTTGACAATTTTCTTCTTGGCAGTAGTAATGCGATCAATTTTTGATTTAAAATTTTGCTTATTGATCATATCAGTTCCTGTCCATGGTTGTTTTCTAATCCTTTGAAGATTCTTAGGATTATAATAACAATCATGTTGAAGATGATTGTTTCTGCCACATGAAAAGCAAGATTTCTCCTTTACCACTGTAAAATTCTTTCCCAACTTTTGTGAAACCATTTGGTTCCAATTTCTTTGATTTCCTCTGGGTTTTAATTTGTGAGAAAGTGGTAATTGAGAAATTTTGGTTTTACATTTACAGTCAGCACAGTCAATATTTATAGATTTTACATTATTAGATTTATTAACTGTTTTAACTGAATTACTAATGTATCCTAGACCAGCTCTAGATTTATTAGCAGTGGCTTTCATGTTTTCCAAATTATTCGTTTTCTTTTCCTGAAACATTTTCTTACCCTCTTCTAGTTTATCACTGTTGAGTTCTAAAACTAGACCAGTATCTGATTTCGTGATATTCTCACATGATTTTTCAGAATTTAAGCTATCAGTTGTTTCAGAATTAGAATTGTTATTATTTTCAGATGAATAATCCAGTTCATCTTCCTCACTCCATTCTCTAATTTCAACCTTATCAAAGTCAAATTTATTATCCAAGTTAATAACTGGATCAACCTTTGTAACATCAACTGTTATTCGTGCCTTTAACTTATTTAAATTTAAATCAGTTTTAGGAGGAAAATAGTTGTTATTATAAGGTGGGGAAACAGAATTATATCCTAACCCAGTTTTTATCTTGTCATGAATTTGAGATTTGATAATTTGATTTACACTTTTAGAAGCATGTTCAAGATCACTTACTGTTAATTTTATATTATCTCTTTCACATGTGACCTCTACTAATTTTTGATTTATTGCTTCTAACTTATCTTTTAACACATCTCTCTCCCATCTGGCATACTTAAGATCATATTCATATTGGGTTACATTCTTTTCATATGCCTTTATTTGATTTTCCAAGTTTTCTATTGCAGCTGTAGTATGTCTACTTTTAATCTCACATTGCTTAAGTTCCTCACAAAATTTCATATTATAATCTCTATAATGTTTAACAGTTTGTTTGCATATAGGAGAACATAATTTGATTTGTACCTCATAAGGAACCTCTGATGGCTTGTTTTCTTCAGCATTGACCATTAAGGCTTGATTCTTCACTTCATGTTCTGCTTGATCACTCCAATCAAATTCAAGCCCATCTTGAGAAATTAAAGCATTTGATGTACTCTCCTGCACTGGTATGTTCCTTCTCTGAATTCCATTGCTTCCTGCTCTCTGCCCAGTCTGCTCTTGCCTCTGACTTCTACATTCTCTTGCAAAGTGCCCCATTTTATGACAATTGAAGCACTCTACCTTGCTTTTGTCAAACCAAGCAGCATCATTCATTTGGTTTGAAAAGTTATTTCTTCCTGTCCTTTGCATAAACCTTTTGGCTCTTTGAGTATTCAAAGCAATTTGCCACTTGATATCCATCTCCTCCAGATCATCAGAATTTATCTGCTCCAAATCTTCATTAGTAAGTGAAGAGTTCACATTACTAGCAAAGAAGGATTCTAATATTTGATCATTTGAGTTGCTTTGAGATGTTCCAACTCCTGCAGCAATATAAGCAGATCCTTGTTGATTTGAATCAACTTGAGATCCACTTACTGACATAAAAGCAGCATTATGATTGTTTCCTACAGCCTGCTTTTTGCTTTCATCTTCTGGCTCAAAGTTTCTCAGATCATTATAAATATCTTCAAGCTCCTTCATCTCCAAATCTGCACTCTGTCTTAAACCTACAGTGTAGATTGTCCATTCTTCACTTAATGATCTCAGAAACTTCCTGTTCAGATCATCTTTATCAATTTTTACCTTGTGATTTTCCAGGTCTCCAACAAGTTTTGAAAACCTATCAAAGGTTTGAGTTAGAGTTTCAGTTTTTGCAGAATTAAAGTTCTCATATTGTTGCTTTAATAGAGATCTTTTGTTCTTCTTGGTGCTGTCATTACCACCAAATCTCTTCTCAATAGCCTCCATGAGTATTTTAGCATCATCACATGCTTCAAATCTTCTTTGGTACTCATTAGGCATTGACAGCAACAATGTGCTGAGGGCTTTAAATTCTATTGATCTGACTTTTCTTTCTGCATCAGTAGTTGGTGGTGGTCTCTGTTGCTTGACACCATCACCATCTACTGTAACTGGAGGACCATTTACCACAACTTCCCACATCTGATAATCTGTGAGAAGCATATATTGTTTGATTCTGATTTTCCACAGATCAAACTCATCAGGCCTGAGCATAGGGATTTTAGTGACCTGGATTCCTTCATTGTTTTCTGTTGCCATTAAATTCAATACTTAATCACAAACTACACCTTAAAAATCAAGTTAATCTAAAATTCCAGATCTTTCTGTATTCAAAGCTTTCCAAGCTCTGATACCACTTGACAGTCCCGATTTCCTTCAATTCAAATATAACTTAAACAAGCTTTGAATTATTACTGAGAAGTTGCGGAATAACACTCAATAATATTAGAAAGATCAAAGATAAATATTTAGAATAATAAATAACGAAACACAAATATTAAATCAAAGCCTCAATCTTATTAATATGAATAAGACGAATACACTTTTGTATTAGGGTTTACACCTTGAAGCTGCGCTATTCTATTCACTAATTTTTGTATTTCGATCTAGGTTCTAAGGATCTCTATTTATAACACATAGAGTCCTGTACAATCTCCTATTATTATGGAATTAGATAACTTCCATAACAAACTCATTCTTATCACAAAGTCATAAACAGTGTTAACTACCACATTCAAACATTCAGTGGAAACAAACTTCCATCAGTGGTAACTGCTTCATTTGTGAAGGTCCGCATAAACATCTAACAGTGTTAACCACTTATATACACTAACAGTCTTAATTACATAAACAGTGGAAACTACTTACAAAATCAACTAACAGTTGTAATCTTCGACCAGTGTTAATCTTCAACAATCAGTGGTAACCATGTTAGTCTTCAGTGGTAATTCTTCACTATCAGTGGTAATCTTTTGATCTCTTCAGACTTAACAGTGGTAATCCAAACCCAAATCAGTTTATCCCAACAACACGCAATCCCGTACAACATTCTAAAACAAAACACATTGAAATACGTTTTCACTTTATACGGGATTGCTATGAGAAACATTTAATAGACTTGATTCAAATCGATACTTTAAAACAAAACGCAGATATTTTCACAAAGGCTTTTTCGCGTACTCGATTTGAAGAGCTGGTCTCTATGATTGGAATGCAAACTTCTGATCATAATTGATTTGTGACTTGAACATATTATTTTCTGTTTTGTTCTCTTAAAAAAAAAAAAAAGGCAACTGCCAATCTTTATACTCGATATTATTAAAGAAATGCACTTTTTGCAACATCTCTAAAAATGGACGTTGGTATGTGTCTGTAATCAATCTGAGAAATGATAGTACATCAGGAGGCATGCACTAAACTGAAATTTTAAGTTCTATGTTTGATGTGTCAGTAGGTTTATCTAGCATACTTAAAACATCTTTTCTAAAAATTGTCTTCATCACATGATATATTGGTAGGTATTTATGCTTAAGTTTCTAAAACCTTTAAAAGGCTTAATGACATCAATTTGCATATTGCTTTATATAGAACATATTATTATGTATGACACTTTATTGAAATTTAGACATTAAAGTTCTAATTTTAATATGTCTTAATATTTGAATGATAAGCATGTATTCATCTTAAGATTTAAAGTTCTAATATGGTTTTATCTGGGGAAATATATTAATTGACTCCTCTGTTGTACGAAAGTACAGACCTGGTTTCAATTGATATATTTTTGAAAAGGACATAGGTGTGCAGTCTATATCAATCTACAGACAAATCTTGTTCACCCGTGGTAATCGATTATAAAATGTTGTACTATATACCTGAAAATATTTCTTTAAAAGGATTACCTCGAACTGGTTTGTGTTAGACTATGGTACTCTGTTGTACGAAAGTACAGACCTGTACCCTCTAGTTTAATTGTTCAGACTGGTGTTTTTTCAACCCGAATCATCGTTCATGTGACTCTGTTGTACGAAAGTACAGACCTGTCACCGCTGACCTGATTCTAAAGATAACTTCATATTCCTGCTCTAGCATGTTTTGCTTTCAAATATATATCTTAATATACATTATATATAGCAATATGCATACTAATAATAATGAATAATGGTTTAGATACTTAAGTATCAAATGTTTAAGTGGTCAAACAATACCAATAATCGTCTTGAAATAATTTTTCTAAACGATGATTTAAATATGATAAGTAAACTTAAAATGGACAAATATACTGATAATCGAAATAAAGCTCACTATTTCCTAATAAGTGCATGTTCGCCTGATATGATCTCTAACCAGACCCAAAACAATTTTGTCCCTAAAAATATTGTTCTTAATGCTTTATGCTTCTTTTATTTGTCTATTATCATTTCTATCCTATTTATCTCCAAGTCACCTCTCAATAGCAAATCGTTAACTGCGATCAATATGTGAATGATTGAAACTTTGACCAAAATTTAACCAAGTGTCCAATAGCGACACTTGCCGAGTGTCGCTCGATGATTTAACCGAGTGTCGCTGTTTGGTGTCGCATCTAGAGTTTGGGTATAAATACCCAACACCTGCGGCACTCCATCTTTCACATTCATATTAATTAGCGACACTCAACTTCGAACAAGCGACACTTGCTTCTCATCAAGCGACCCTTGCACTTCTGTTGTTTTTCGATTACTCGGTGTGTTTCGAGATATTCTTCTGTGATTCACTCCCATAATCTTGTTCTATACGTATTCCCGCATCGATTGGTATGAGTTTTCCACTTTTTCACCGTGTATTTATTGATTAATTCGAACATTTAGTTACGGTTTTTTAGGGTTTTGATATTCGATCGAATTGGTGGTCGAATGGGTTGGTTTGCGGTTAATATTTCACATATTATATTCCTACATGTTTTCCGAGTACAATGATTGGGTTATTTGCAAAAAGCCCCAAATTTTATGGTTACGGTTTTCTGGGTTGCACGATTGTTCGTCTTTGCGACACTCCCTCAAGTGTCGCACCTTGGACCATATTAATTTGTTAGCGACACTTGAGCCAGTGTCGCTCTATCGGCTTTAATTGGTTAGCGTCACTTGTGACAGTGCCGCTTAGTTGCAATTAATTTGTTAGCGACACTCTACTAAGTGCCGCTATATTGAAATCTATTGACCTGCGACACTCGACTAATTGCCGCATACAATCTTTGATTTCAACGACACTTACCTAAGTGCCGCCTCTTGATTGAATTCTTTATCTGCGACACTTATAAGTGCCGCTAGTCCCCTAGGCGACACTAGTCAAGTGTCGCTGTGCTACTTTTATTGAGCTATTTTTACGTGATTATTGAGCTTGTTTCTATAATGTCGTTTGTGCTTGCTTTTCTTCAGTTTACAGATGGCTGATTTGGCAATTAACGCTCGTCGCACTCAACCAAGGCACAACATTGTGGCATTTTTGGACGATACTCATGAGAAGTCCGTTCCGTTTCATCCCATGATACAATTTTTACGCCGCTCCAGGATCTTCTATGCCATTTCTGCCAACCTGCCGGTGTTTCTAAATCAAATACGCCCGTTCTGGGAAAATGCGGTTGTAAATACCGAGCATGATCAACGGCGAATTTTATCTACAGTTTTGGGTCATCCGGTAGTTATTACCGAGGAGACCATTTCGTCAGGCTCTTCTTTTTGACGATGCCTCGGACATGCCCACGCACTTCGATAATATCTTCATCTCTGGTGGTTTGCTGCGCATGGGTTACCCTCAGATCCCTCCCGACCAATATCGAAAGCAACATTTGAGCAAGCTGTGGAGATATCTTGCGCATATAATCATCGTCTGTCTATCTACTCGAAAGGCCGGTTTCGATGGCATGAGTTACGCCACTGCCTCGGCTATGCTAGCTCTTGTGTACAACAAACCTTACAATTTCTCAGGCTACATTTTTGCAAATATGATTGAGAATATTCAAGCGAGCGAAGACCGGTGGTTTATGTATTCGCGCTTTGTGCAGATCATTCTTAATTCCTTGAATCTCGGGATTCCTCCTAATCCGGATTCGATTCTTCGCCCAACACCAATGCTTGTCTGGATATTTGGGGACTGCGCCAGTGTTCCTAAGGGTCAACCTCCAGTTCCTGACGTTCCTCTCTTTGGCCATGTACTAAATGAACTTTATGTTCCCCCTCCCGAAGACGGTTTTGATGATATAATTGAGGCTGAGGAACCTCTCAATGAGGAACAATTTTTTGAGATCCCAGTTCAGGATCCTGCGGCGGATGCAGATGAAGCCACTGACAGCTCTGCTGAAGAAGAGAGTGATGGTGGGTCTACTCCCGACGCCTCTGATGGTGATGTCCCAGACCCTAATGCGATTGAAAACATTCGTCGTTTTGACCCTCGCAGGTTCAAACGGATTCAGCATAGGATTCGCCAGGGCAGGGTTCATATACTTGCTCACAGACGCCAGGAAAAGCGGCCGCGTGAAGATACAGACCCTAATTATGAGCCACCCACTTTGGTTTCTAAACGCAGCCGCTACACTCTTCAGATTCAAGAGCCGGTCGTCAACCGTTCTCGCCCCACTGCTACTGCTCCTCCCGTCTCTTTTGCCGTTGCTCCGGATTTTTTGTAGCAGCTTATGGAAGAATTCTCCATTCTTCAAGCTCAAGTATTGGAACAAGGCCAACTCATTCAAGCTCAATCGGCTACGATCACTGCCTTGACTGAGAAGGCTGACAGGGTTGATGCGTTGGAGTCTAGGGTCTTAGAATTAGAATCCCTGGCTGTTGTTTCGGGGGAGTTAACCGGAACTCAGGAATTAGAAACAACATCCATGTCTCCTGTAAATACTGAAAATGTGAATGATTCTAAAATAAATGAAAATGTTACTTTGGATTACTTCGCTTCTTCTGTCTATGCTCCAGGTCAACCGATACCATTGAACGTTGATTATTCTGAGGCTGACCTGACATATCTTCAAAATATAATATTTGGAACTGGGCCTTCAGCACATGAATCTACAAATGAAAGTGATAATGTTGAAGATAATGATAACATTGAGACTGAGCAGGAGCCTGTCAATGAAGATGAAGTAAATATGGATGAAGTTGAATTGGGCGATGAAATGGAGGTATCCGATACTGAGGAAACTGAAGAAGCAACGCCGCCTACTGGTACTGAATCAACTGAGATTCCTACTGATTCAACCGCTGCAGTATTACCAAAGACCTGCAAGATTTACAAAGTCAAATCTACTTGCAAGGGTAAGATAATCAGCTGGAAATACGATGAGATCAACAAACTTATTATCGTGAAAAGAAAAGATGGTCTTCAGTATTTCAAGAGAAACTTTAAGGAGCTCAGTACATTGCCTATGTGCGAAATGAATCATCTGGCGCAGATCAATATAATCAATAGATCAGGAGATGAAATGGGAGATCAGATCCAAAGGATCGTTAGAAAAGAGATTAACTGCAAGAATTTTTATTTGATAAGGCCAAACTTGGGGACTAGGTACATATATAAAAACAGAATTGATCCAGTAACATCCAAGCCCCGGGTGAAGATTGTGTATAAGTCACCCAAGACGTTACGAAGAATACCTTTGGAGGTTTTGCCTGTAAATTTTCTGAGAAGATTAAGATATTGGCATTATGACGATAACACTGGGGAAGCTGAAATTGTGTTTATCCCTGTGGGTGAACCTGAAGATGTATGGACGGCGAAGTCGAAGAGGATTCGAGTTTATGATCCATTAAGCTTGATAAATTTGACGAAGTCTGATCTTGAAGCTCTGCATTTGAAGAAGATTGATGTTGTCAAAGAGTTGTGGATCTTTGTGTATCCAAGGGAATTTATGCAGGTGGAACCAAGCTGATGACACGAAGTTTTTTTTTGACGACCAAGCTGATGACACGGGGGAGTTTGTTGGTACATGTTAGTGTGTCAGTCAGTTGGTCAAGAGTCTGTAATTGAGTTGAATACAAGTTTTCTGTCTAAGTGTTGATAGGCGACACTTAGCCAGTGTCGCTATAGCGACACTAGGCTAGTGTCGCAGAGTCGGCTGGTAGCGGTGTTATCAGTGGTAGAAGTATTGGGATAGGGACTAGCCCGAGGAGAGCCAACAGTTCTCCTAGAGGTGCGTATGACGCGAGAGTCTGAAGAAGTACGGATAGGTGAGGCCTGAGTTTCGCTTTCTAATTCGGTTGGAGTTACGATAGGAGTGTCTGCCATTGCTGTGGCAAGAGTTTTAGTACGTGAGATCTATATATATACGTATAGCATATAATAGTCTAATTAGTATAGCACGCATAAGTTTGGTCCTGATTCTATCGTTATCAAAGTCTTCTAATGTATTCCCGTTTGCTATAACCATTTCTGACCTTGCATCGATTCTTCTTTAATTGTACATAGTTGATCAGGCTATGTTAAATTAAAGTCGAATGATGAAATTCCTGAACTAGTTATACCTAATGAGGAATACTAACTTAATGGTTATAGTCTAGGCCCACTAATGCAACCTAGTTCGTTATAACCTTTAGCTCTGATACCAATCTATCGCACCCCCAAATTTACAGTGCAGCGGAAGTCGGGTCGGGGCGCGACTAATTATGGATCATTACACAAAGTTACAAGCAAATGACTTCTAAATGAGACGTTTGTAAATTACATTCCAAACATATACTGTTTACAAAATACACTTTTATTAATCCACAAGTTCACTAGATAGCCTAGAGATTCTAGTACATAACTACTATTACAAAACAGCAATGCAGAAAAATCTCTTTGTTTGTTTGAAATACATGCGACTCGTGCTAGGGTTCCTTGTAGGCCATCCTACTGTGTCTGCGAACCTGAGATTACATATTAAAACGGTCAACATAATGTTGGTGAGTTCATAGGTTTGAAACAGTTATCAAAAGTTGGTAATAATCACAAGATTTAATCAGTGTTGCACGAATGCAAAATAAGTATATACTATTGCCATGAGTCTCACAGTTCGACGCTTAACCAGGTTTGTGCCTCGGGCAGGTGCATAATCCAATACACCCGTAACAGTTAAATATTAATGCGTCCGTGGGTCGGCTAGAGCGACTAGCCCGGACGGGGATGTCAATCCCCGATAGATCTATCCAATAATACTCGCCCTCATACAATTAACGAACTATGATAAAGTGAGAACTTTTAGCGGATTAAAGGTCTCATGCAACCGTATAAGAGTTGTTTCAGTACTTGTGATTATAAAACAGTGTATGTAATCTCACCCCATAGTATAAAACAGTAAAAGTGGGGCTATGAGACTCACCTGAGTCTTGTAAGCGATTATATCAAATAGTGGGTGTTCGTGTCCCAAGGTGCAATCTTCTAGCGCCCTAAACGCATAAGATTGTAGGTAAGTGGGGGGTTAATGTCCACTTATGTATGCAAGTGGGGGTTAATGTCCACTTGTGCTAGTCGTCCATTCAACTAGTTATGTCCAAAGGTTGTTTCTTGTTTGTGTTTAGAAAACATGTACGGCCCGTTGGTGACGTTTTGTAATAAAAAATTCCAAAGACATTATTTCGTTGTATACTTATAAAAGTATATGTATTGTGTTACGAGTAGTGTCGTATATGACATAGTTGTTGTTTCGCGAAAACATTCCTTAGTAAAAATATGTTTTTTCAATTAGTCTGTTTTATGCGACACAGAGGTTGTGTCGCTATGAGATGCTGCAACACAAAGGTAGTGTCGCAAAATATGAAATTCAAATAGTTGTGCGACACAAGAGTTGGTGTCGCAAGTCGAGATTTTAATTAGGTGTGCGACACAGTGGTTTGTGTCGCAGGTTAGTACTGTTCGATATAAAATGTTGCGACACGAGTTAACACTGTTTGTCTAGCGACACTAGGCCTGTGTCGCAGGTTGCGACACAAGTTAGTACTGCTGGTTTATAAATGTTGCGACACAGGGATTGGTGTCGCAGGAGTATTTCGAAAATCAGTAGTGCGACACAAGGCTTGTGTCGCAATGGTTTTGGGCCATCTGCGACACAGAGGACCTATTGTGATTTCAGGTTCGGGATTTTGGTCAAACGTGCTCGGTTTGACCCGAAACTTTTAGGGAAGTCTTAAATATGTTTTTAAAGCTTAGGAAAATTATCGTTACGTTTTGTGGTCAAGCCGAAAGTGTCGTTTTTAAAATAATGTAAAAACAGTCCCTGTGGTCATTTTTCCAGAAATTTGAGTCGTTTTTGTGGCTCGTTTTGACTAGTCAAAGTGTCGAGATAAAATCCGAGAAAATTACCAGTTCTTCATATATGTCTTAACTACTTTCAGTAATTTTTCTATAATTTTTGGATAAGTCTAAGTAGTTTTAATAGTTCCATTTGTCCTCTGAGGTCCAATTTTGACCAATCTGGATATATGTTCAAAGATCGAATTACTGAGAAGGATCTACAAAATTTCACGAGACGAAATCATAAAACCTTTTAAAGCTAACGAGATTTGTGAGATTTTGACACAAATTTCAGGTCATTTGGAGTTGTGTAGCTCTAGTTATGGACTCGAGAAGTTGGCACAAAAATCTGCCATCCGAGACAGATTTGCGACACGTTTTTGTAAATATGTTTTCGGGCATCAAACAGTGTTGAAAAGTTACGAAACCACTTGAAAATGAAAGATAACTCTTTAAAATTAATTTTTGTCTTTTTATTCGTCCATTTTCGTTAAGTTTTGAGCACCAAACTTTCCCTTGAAGTCGGGCCAAGTTTCTGCCCAGAAAATTGTTGATATTTTGTGTTTATAAAAACGTTTTTCGACTTTGTTTTTGGACATAATCTTGTTATATGGACATTATAACATGTTTATATGTATGTTTCAAGTAACATAAAAGAGGGATGGAGTTTCTTACAAGAAGATGATGAAAAACACGAAGAAATGAACGTCGAGAGCTCGTTTTCTTGAGTTTCCTTGCAAACCGAAAGGGAGGAATTATGGTGGTTTGTGGTGATGATCTTGGTGGTTTGTGGTGGTAATTTGGGGGGTTTCTTGGGGCTGGGAATGCAGAGAAAGAAGAGAAGCGGGAGAGAAGATGGAGTGTGTGTTTGTGAAAGTGTATGGAATAAGTGAAGGAGTGTGGGAGGTATGGTTTGGGCGTTGAAAGTCTTGGCATGGGGGGGAGTATGGGCATGTATGGCAGCAGATTTGGGGGCCCCACTTGAGGTGTGGGTTGATTAAAATTGTTCCCCAAGTTTACGTTACGCGCGGAGCCCGTTTCCCCGTTCGTTTCGTCGTTCATTTAAACGTTAAACGTTTATTATTCAAGTTTTTCGTTAATGATTTATTCGCGTATATTTTGACTGAAGTTTTATTTAAAATACTTCATTTTAAATTATTAAAATATAATTCGAGTTTCGTTCGGTTATCCAGGCGCGATTTGCGCGTTTTCGTCGCGTACGGTACGTTTTATACGAAACGTAAAATGTTTTATATATTATTGTAATAATATAATTTAAATAACGATGGTTTAATATTGTCACACTATTTAAGAAAATGTTTTTCACCAACGTCCGTATTTATTGTGTCGGATTCCATCCGATCGAATTCGCGTAATTAAAATTAATTACGTACGTGTATATATATTTACATATATACAAAATGTTACCGTACTTAGTCCTATTTCATTCTAAATACAAGTAATAATGATCTATGACTAAACACAAATGACGGCCTAATTTGCCGGGTATCACATTCTCCCCTTGTTAGTAGAATTTCGTCTCGAAATTAGCTCGTAGTCGTAGTCTGTGTGGAATCAGTTAATAGATGTGAGTATTTCTGTCGCATTTGGTCTTCCCGTTCCCAAGTGAATTCAGGACCACGCCTAGAGTTCCAGCGGACTTTAACGATGGGAATACGACTCTGTTTCAAACGTTTGACCTCTCGGTCCATGATTTCCACAGGTTCCTCGACGAAATGAAGTTTGTCATCGATTTGGACATCGTCGAGTGGAATAATGAGTGTCTCATCAGACAGACATTTCTTTAGGTTAGAAATGTGAAAAGTGTTGTGCACGCTACTGAGTTCTTGAGGTAGCCGCAGTCGATATGCCACCGGACCAATTCTTTTCAGAATTTTCAAACGGTCCGATGTACCTAGGATTGAGCTTTCCACGTTTTCCAAAACGAATGACGCCTTTCCAAGGCGACACTTTCAAAAGTACATTGTCCCCGACTTGAAATTCGAGGTGTTTGCGTCTGACGTCAGCATAACTTTTCTGACGATCACGTGCGGCTTTCAGCCGGTTTTGAATACCTATGATTTTCTCGTTGGTTTCATGAATGATTTCAGGACCTGTGAGTTGGCTATCTCCCACCTCGGTCAAACAGATAGGTGAGCGGCATTTTCGCCCATAAATCGCCTCAAACGGTGCAGCCTTAATGCTGGTATGATAACTGTTGTTGTACGAAAATTCGCATAGAGGTAAGTGGTTTTCCCAGTTTTTGCCGAAGTCAACTATGCAAGCTCGTAGCATATCCTCCAGTGTTTGAATCGTTCGTTCGCTTTGGCCATCGGTTTGCGAGTGGTAAGCCGTACTCATGTCTAGGCGAGTACCTAAGGCCTTCTGTAGGGACTGCCAAAAGCGGGAGGTGAAACGGCTATCTCTATCCGAGATGATCTAGATGGGTACGCCGTGTTGAGCAGATTTTCCTTGATTGCCAGGAAATGAGCAGATTTTGTGAGATGATCGACGATCACCCAAATGGTATCGCAACCGCTCGGTGTTTTCGGCAGTTTAGTGATGAAGTCCATGGAGATCTGCTCCCATTTCCATTGGGGTATTTCAAGTTGTTGTAGTAATCCAGAGGGTTTCTGGTATTCAGCCTTAACTTTTGAGCAGGTAAGGCATTTGCTAACATAAGTAGCTATGTCAGCTTTCATATTGGGCCACCAATACGACTTCTTGATGCCGTAGTACATCTTGTCAGATCCAGGATGTATAGAGTATCGAGATTTGTGAGCTTCATCCATCACCAAATCTCGTAGGTTCCCAAAGTTCGGTAACCAAATTCTGTTAGAGAGGTATCTGGCCCCATCGGGTTTGATTTTGAGTTGTTTATCCATGCCTCGAAGGGCTTCGTTTTTCACATTCTCTTCTTTGAGTGCTTCGAGTTGTGCGGCATGGATTTGAGTGGTGAGGTTATTATGTACCGTCATACCGAGGGCTCGAACTCGTAGTGGTTTAACTCGTTCCTTTCGACTTAAGGCATCGGCCACAACGTTAGCCTTGCCACGGTGGTAGCGAATTTCACAATCGTAGTCGGTAAGTAGTTCGACCCATCGGCGTTGCCTCATGTTTAGATCCTTCTAATCAAAGATGTGATGGAGACTTTTGTGGTCAGTGAAGATAGTGCACTTGGTGCCATACAAGTAGTGTCTCAAAATTTTGAGTGCGAATACTACGGCTCCTAGCTCCAAGTCGTGAGTCGTATAGTTTTTTTCGTGGATCTTGAGTTGTTGGGAGGCGTAGGCTATGACTTTTTCTCGTTGCATTAACACACAACCAAGTCCCTGGTGTGAGGCGTCGTAGTAAACCACGAAGTCATCGTTGCCTTCAGGTAAGGACAAGATTGGTGCACTGCAAAGTTTCTGCTTCAGCATTTGGAATACTGATTCTTGTTTGTTAGTCCAATCGAACTTCTTTTCCTTTTGAGTCAGGGTGGTTAGTGGTTGAGCTATTTTTGAGAAATTTTCAATGAATCGCCGATAATATCTAGCGAGACCTAAGAATTGACGCACTTCGTTTGGGGTTGTAGGTGCTTGCCAGCACTTGATAGCCTCGATTTTTTATGGATCGACATGTATCCCTTGACTGTCGATGACGTGTCCTAGAAATTGTACGGTTTGAATCCAGAATTCGCACTTAGAGAATTTGGCGTATAACTCTTCGCGCTTGAGTAGTTCAAGGATAGTTTTCAGGTGTTGTCCGTGTTCTTGTTCGTTACGAGAGTAAATCAAAATGTCATCGATGAACACAATGACGAATTTGTCGAGAAATGGTTTGCACACCCGATTCATAAGGTCCATTAATACAGCCGGTGCGTTGGTTAAGCCAAATGGCATGACCTGGAATTCGTAGTGACCGTATCGAGTTCGGAGTGCGGTTTTCGGGATATCGTCGTTTTGAACTCGCAATTGGTGATAACCTGACCGTAGGTCGATTTTTGAGTAAACACTCGATCCCTGAAGTTCGTCAAATAGGTCATCGATTCGAGGGAGTGGGTACCGATTCTTGACGGTTAGTTTGTTCAATTCACGGTAATCGAAACACATTCGGAAAGATCCATCTTTCTTTTTGACGAAGAGGACCGGAGCTCCCCAAGGCGAGGAACTTGGTCGAATGAATCCTGTTGGGAAAAACAATGATCAAACCTAAGTTATAAATCTGAAGAGTCAAAATCTAACTTAGTTGTATTCAGGAATAACATAGTGAAATTCCTGAGTCTGTGTTTCTAAGTCTGTGCTTCACAGACTGAAGAAACATTCTGAGTCTGTGCTTCACAGACTGAAGAAATCTCACAGACTGAAGGCCTGCTCTATTTGAAGAACTTATGGATTCATCATCTGAAGAATGAAGATTGAAGACAGAAGACTTCACAGACTGAAGATCACAGACTGATGATCACAGATTGAAGATCACGGACTGATGAGCACAGACTGAAGAGCACAAATTGAAGAACAAAAGTACAAACGTATAAAAGAAGTTCTTCAGGCCACAATACAGCTGAAGTGATGTTTGAGTAAAGTCAAACATCAAAGAAAGGTTTTCTTCTCAGCAAAGAAACCTTTTACCCTTTGCTTTTTCTATTTGCAAGAAAAGCAAAAAGGGAAGAGTGCAAAGTTGCCAAAGATGAAGCTATTATCTTCTGGACAACTAATTGAGCTGGTTAATATAGAGTGGCATTCAACTCTATAAATAAGCAGCTCAAAAGCACTTCAAGAAAGCATCCAAGACAATTAGTATACAAGACCTTTAAGCTTAGGCTAAAGCATTACCACACTTACTGTTAAGTTTGTAGTGATAATTGTATCAAAGTATACTATTTGGATCGTATTCAAACAATCTGTGTGTGTTTGAATACTCTGTCTTCTTTGTAAGACAAACCATTTATTGTGAATAAAACTCTAATTCATAATATATTTTGTGCCTTAATTAATCTTGTATTCCGCCTTGATTAATTAACTTGTTTGATATAACTTAGATATAAGTCAATATATTAAATACTTGTTATTTAATCTGTATCTAAGTTTTGGGACCTTTATGGACTAACAACTGGTATCAGAGCAAATAAAGATTTAATTATTAATTATATCTTTAACGATCAAAAGGAACCCAGTTTTATCAAACTATCTTCAAAACCCATTTTCTCTACATTTTCTTCCTTGAAAAATGACTTCTTCTATTGCTATGGCTGGGAAGGGAATTCCAATCTTCAATGGTGTAAATTTTACCCATTGGAAATTGAAAGCTGAATGGTTTCTTGTTAGCATTCATGATGAAATGCTTAGAGTCATTCAGGAAGGACCCATTATTTCTGGCAGAATAGTTCCTGCAACTTTAGATGCAAATAGTATTATTTTGACACCTGAAAAATTTGTTGAGGCTGCCAAAAGTACCTGGACTGATCTAGACAGGCAACTATATGCATTAGATTTTAAGGCCAAATCCATTCTGGGCAATGCAGTTACTGAGCCTATCTTTGCTAAGATATCTAGCTGTAAAACTGCTAAAGCCATATGGGATATGCTAACTGACCAATATGATGGTGTAAGTTTAGTACAATCTCAAAAGAAGAAGAATCTCATAAGAAATTATGAGAACTTCTCTGCTGGTCAAGATGAGTCATTAACTAATATTCATACCAGATTTCAGATCTTAATCAATGATCTTGAAAGGTATGATATCATCAAAGGACGGTTTGAAATATGTACAAAATTTGTTGATGTCATTCCAAACACTTTTTCTGAAGTTATCACTTCATTAGTTGTAAGTGAAAAATTGGAGACATATGATCTATCTGGCTTGTTTGGACTTCTGTTAAATTTTGAAGAAACCAAGGCCAAAAAAGATCTAAATGCCAAAAGGATTGCAAAAGATCCATCTGCTGCTCTTGTTGCAACAACAAGGAAAAATAGAGAACTTTTCTCTAGAGCAGATTACCATCTTACTCTTACAGACTCAGAATCAGATGATGAAACTGAGTCTCTAGAAGCTGAAATGGCATTGCTAGCCCAAAGGTTAGAAAAAGCAAGATTCAAAGGTTCAAAAGGAAGGCCAACTTTTGATCCTAAGAAAGCTACTTGCTATAAATGTGGGCAAGTTGGTCATATTTCTTCTGACAGCAGAGTGAAGATTGCAGAATCTTCAAGTTCTGATAAGTGGGAAGAAAAGGCCAAGAAGTACAAGAAAAAGTACTTCAACTCCAAGAAAACTGGAGAGAAACAACAACCAAAGAAACTAGAGAAAGCTTTAGTTGTTGAACAATGGATAGATGAAGAATCTTCATCATCTGAGGATGATGAAGATATGTGCTTAATGGCTATCACAGAGAGCCAGTTTGACAAAGATGTCAAATTTGCAGAGAGAGCATGTGTTCATTCAGATTGGGACAGAGGATCTGCTTACAATGTAAATCATTTCAAACTTTACTATAGTGATGCAGAAAAACAAAAAATGTTTGAAAACATCTATGTGGACTTTTTGAAAAGACTTGAGGAAATACAAGATTTAAAATCAAAACTCAATGTTCAAAAAGATCTACAATCAAAAGTGAATGAAATAAACCAAAATAAACAGTATAAATTTGAGCTTGATGCTCAATATGATATTCTCAAAAAGATCAGACTGGAAAAAGAAGCTTACAAAAACAAAGCTGATCATTATGAGAGAATCTGTAAATCTTGGTGTATTTCATCACTTAAAAATGTGGACTGTTTATCCAAACAGATTCCAGCTCAGATACAAGCGGTCATAGGTGATGAGTTTGACCTTAAAAGTCATTTACTTTCAGAAACAAACTCAAAACCTACTGTATTTGTACCTGAAATTTTACCTCATACTTTTAGTCATACTGTGGGAGGTAGAGTTATATTGACAAATGCTTTTGTAAGACCAAAAATAGTTGCTAAAGAACTAGTATATGAGACAGAGCTAGACTCTGAAGACACAGACTTACAAATCTCAGATTGTGAAACTTCTCAATCTGAATTGCCTTAACTTATAATCACTAATGAATCTTTAGAAACTATAGAACTTGAAAAGAAAATATTTGAAAAAGGAAAAGTTAGTATTCCCACAGTACAATCTTTAAATAAACAAAATAAGGTAAAAGGAATCAAGGATAAACAGAAAGGTTGCAAGATGTTTGAACCTTCCACATCTCAGTCTGTAGCTAGTCCAGACAAAAATATGCCAAAGGACAAATTTAAAGGCATAAAACCAGCAACAAGGGAGTTAAAAAGGTCTCAGTCTGTGAGATCTAAATGTCAGTCTGGAAAAATCAATTTTCAGTCTGGTAAAATTAACTCCAAATCTGTTTGTGTTAACTCTCAGTCTGACTCTCAAAAGCCTATATTTAACAATCATACTGAGACCATTAAGCTGCTTAGTGAAAACTTAATGAAGTTAACCACAGATTTCAAAACATTTGTAGGGTCAAAGCAGGATTTTAACAGAGGACTCAGTGTAAATAATAACCCAAAATCCAAAAGGACCACTATGTTGAACAGAAAATGTCACAACTGTGAAAATCTGGGACATGAGGGTATTAAATGCACAAAGTTCAGTTCTAAACAACCAAAGGTTGCTTTAACCAAACAAATGTCAACTACAAACGACAAAGTCAAACCTAGAGAGGTCATAAGTCAACTTTGCAAGCTTGGTTCAAACAAAGCTGCTAAAGAAATGACTTCAACCAACTCTAAAGAACCCATCAAAAGATGGGTTCCCAAAAGTAACTAATTGATTTTGTTTGTCTTGTGCAGGGTAACAGAAAATGGTACCTAGACAGTGGATGCTCAAGACACATGACAGGTTCTCTGGAGAACTTATCAGAGTTTGTAGAAAAAGAAGGACCTTCTGTCAAATATGGTGACAATTCTGTTGCCAAGACAAAAGGTTATGGTGTGGTGAAGGCTGGCAACATCAGAATATCAAAGGTAGCCTATGTTGAGGGATTAAAGCATAATCTGCTTAGTGCAAACCAAATTTGTGATGATGACAGTGAAATCAGAATCAGAAAAAAGGCTGCTGTTATCTATAATTCCAAAGGCAAACCTGTGCTAGTTGCCAAAAGAGAAAGAGATATTTATCTCTTGGATCTTTCTTCTGCAGACACAAATGTAGAGACATGTCTCTATACTCAGTCTGTGCCAGAACTAAGCTGGCTATGGCATAGGAGGTTATCCCATCTGAACTTCAAAAACATTAACCTCCTGTCAAAGAAGAAATTGGTTAGAGGTCTGCCTGATGTTACATTTGCAAAAGACAAACTTTGTCCTGCATGTACCCTGGGCAAACAGACCAAGAACCATTTTCCATCCAAATTGTTAGCTACAATTGATCAACCACTGCATATGCTCCATATGGATCTATTTGGACCCATGAGCATTGGCAGTTTGGGTGGAAAGAAGTATACACTTGTGATTGTGGATGAATACACAAGGTATACTTGGGTCATCTTTCTGAAGACAAAAAGTGATGCACCTGATGAGATTATTAATCTAATCAAGAGGGAAGAATTGCAGAAAAATGCACCTGTTAAGCAACTCAGGAGTGATCATTGTACATAATTTAAGAATTCTACTCTCATTGAATTCTGTACTGACAAAGGCATTATTCAAAACTTTGCCACTGTCAGAACTCCTCAACAAAATGGTGTTGCTGAGAGAAGAAATCGTACACTCATAGAAGCTGCAAGAACCATGTTATGCCATGGTCAAATGAAGATTTATTTTGGGCAGAAGCAGTTAACACTGCCTGTTATACCCAAAATAGATCTATTTTGGTCAAAAGGCATGGCAAAACTGCATATGAGTTGTATCATAAGAAGGTTCCAACCATCCATTACTTCCAGACCTTTGGAAGTAAATGCTATATTCTCAATCAAAGAGATCAATTAGCAAAGATGGAACCTAAGTCAGATGAAGGAATTTTTGTTGGCTATTCATCTATCTCAAAGGCTTACAGAGTCTACAACAACAGAAGGAATAAAATTGAAGAAACCATCAATGTCACATTTGATGTTTCCTCTACTAATGATGAACATGTTTCTCAGTCTGATGTTCATTCACTAGAAGAATTATCTGTTGTGGGATCTGAGTTTCAAATCCTAGCTGTTGCTCACAAACAGCAGGACTCTGAAAGTGATGGTGAAAATGTTACACCTGTTCATTTAATGACAGTACCTTCATCGACTGAAGATGAATCTGAGTCCTGAGATTCAAGATCTTCTGATACAAGTGTTCAGTCTGGTAGTCTTCAGTCTGAGAATTCTACAGACTCAGAATTGCCTCCTGTTGATGATAATGCAGAACTCAGTTCTGTTAATCCTCCACTAAATGAAAATGATTTATCAACCAATGATGAATCATCTTCAGGCGTCAAAGAACACAAGTATCATCCAATTAAAGAAATAATTGGAGATTATGTTTCTGGTGTACAAACAAGAGCTCAAGTGTCGAACTTATCTACTGCAAATTTCTGTTTCTACGCAAACTTCCTGTCAATCATTGAACCAAAGAAAGCTGAAGAAGCATTGAAAGATGATGATTGGGTTGAAGCAATGCAGGAAGAGTTAACAGAATTTAAAAGGAACAATGTTTGGACCCTAGTTCCTGCTCCAAAAGGCAAACCATTATTGGAACTAAATGGGTTTACAGAAACAAAATGGACAAAGATGGAGTGATAATCAGAAACAAGGCAAGGCTAGTTGCTCAAGACTACAAGCAGGAAGAAGGCATTGATTATGATGAAACATTTGCCCCTGTAGCCAGAATTGAAGCAATAAGGTTATTCTTGGCATATGTTGCATTTAAGGACTTCAAAGTTTATCAAATGGATGTCAAGAGTGCATTTCTGAATGGTAACTTACAGGAGGAAGTCTATGTGAAACAACCTCCAGGTTTTATAAGTTCAACTTTTCCAAATCATGTCTATAAATTAAAAAGGGCACTATATGGACTAAAACAAGCTCCAAGAGCTTGGTATGACACTTTATCATCTTATCTTCTGAGTAATGACTTTACTAGAGGATCAATTGATAAAACTTTGTTCTTCAAAAAGAACAAGGTAGATGTCATACTAGTCCAAATATATGTTGATGATATCATATTTGGGTCTACTGATGAAAAATTATGCAAATGGTTTTCAAATTTAATGTCAAAACAGTATCAAATGAGTATGATGGGTGAATTAACATACTTTCTTGGTTTGCAAGTACATCAGAAACCTGATGGAATCTTCATAAACCAAGGCAAATATGTTAATGACCTACTCACTAAATATTCTTTAAAAGACTGTTCAGCAATGAAAACACCAATGAGTATTGCAGATAAGTTGGATAATGATCAGTCTGGCAAGTCAGTCTGTTAAACCACTTATAGAGGTATGATAGGATCCCTACTATATCTCACTGCAAGTAGACCAGATATCATGTTCTCAACATGTTTATGTGCTAGATATCAATATGAACCTAAAGAATCACATCTCAAAGCTGTAAAAAGGATTTTTAGGTACCTTAAAGGTACTCCTAACCTGGGTCTTTGGTATCCCAAAGACTCTGGTTTTGATCTAATTGGTTATACAGATGCAGATTATGTAGGTTGCAAATTAGACAGGAAAAGCACCTCTGGTGGATGTCAACTACTAGGTGGAAAACTAGTCAGTTGGTCAAGCAAGAAACAGAATTCTGTTGCTACATCTACTGCAGAAGCAGAATATGTAGCTGCTGGTAGTTGCTGTGCCCAATTGCTGTGGATGCAACAACAACTAGCAGACTATGATTTAGAGTTTACAAGAACTCCAATCATGTGTGATAACCAAAGTGCCATTGCCATCACTGAGAATCCTGTATTTCACTCCAGGACAAAGCATATTGAGATCAGACATCACTTTATCAGAGATTGTGCTGAGAAAGGTAAAGTGATTCTCAAATATGTACCCACAAACGACCAACTAGCAGATATCTTCACTAAACCTCTTAATGAAGATAGATTTTTATATCTGCTTGGTCAACTAGGAATGCTCAACCCCTAGTAAAACTTTTGAATCTATGTTATTCAACTCTCAGTCTGTGCCTGCCTTTCAGTCTGTATGTCTGTACCCTCAGTTACATACAATCAAATAGCACAGACTCAGAGATCTTTGTACATACTTTATAAGAAAATACCAAAAAGATTTTTCAATTTATGTTATTTTCTCTCAGTCTGACTAATTATATGTCTCAGTCGGTGTGACTTCTTCCAGATTAGCTACACAGACTAACCATATTCATTCAGACTAGACTCCTCTATTTTTTTGTGCTTTATTAATTCATAAGGTTAGTGTTCTTCATACTGTTAGCATTAATACTGCAAGTTACTTTTAGTACTGCTGGTTAATACTGATAAGCCTTTTTAATACTACCCTCATGAATTAATATTTTAGTACTGTTAGTATGAATACTGCTAGTTACTTTTAGTACTGCTAGGTTAATACTGATAAGTTTTTTTTTGTTAATACTGCTGGTAAGGATTGGTACAGTTACTACTATTAGTTAATTTTAGTACTGCTTTCGCAAGTTACTACTGTTAGTTAATTTTAGTACTGCTTTCGCAAGTTACTACTGTTAATTAATTTTAGTACTGCTTTCGCAAGTTACTACTGTTAGTTAATTTTAGTACTGCTTTCGCAAGTTACTACTATTAGTTAATTTTAGTACTGCTTTCACAAGTTACTACTGTTAGTTAATTTTAGTACTGTTAGCTATATCAATCTGTTATCACTGCTGGCAAAACTTTCTTTTTTATTTTTTTTTTATTATTTTATTTTTTTTAAATAAAAATAAATAAACAACAATATCTTTGCATTTAATGCTAATACCATTTTCATGGTAATAATCATTAAAACTTTTGGCGCTTGTTGTCTATTTATCTGCTCAATACAAAAAGTTCACGTGCCTCAGCGTTACTGTTGCAGAGAAAGGGATAAACCGTCAAGTGGGTCCCATTTAACGGAAATTTAATTTCTTCAAATACCCACTTCTGATTTTCCCCTTTCTTCTTCACCTGTACTTGCACAACCAAAAATACACAGAGTTTGTAAGCCCTAACCTAAATTGCTCAACCATTTTCGAAATCAATCTCAAAAATTCTTCATTTAAAATGGCCGATCAATGGGTTTACACTGCACCTGCCAACATCGCTGCGGCTAAACCCTTTAAACAGGGTAAACAGGTAAAACTCTGTATCAATAACCAAGTTGCTACCATTTCCATCCCTGATTCTAAAAAGAACCAAGGATTTGAGGAGTTGACAAACTTTATGTCTGTTCATCCTTTACGGGGAGCATTTTTCAACACAATTCCTCAAATATATCCTGATTTTCTTATGGAATGGTGGTATACTTGCTCTTCAAATGGTACCAATACTGCAATTACTAGTACTATTGATCATGGTAAACGGGCAGTTACCATTGATCAAGAGCTAATTAGGAATGTCCTAGATCTGCCTATGGGACATAATTTTGAACCCATTCCAACCAAAGAAGCAGCAAGGGCTTCTCTTACTTTGGTTGGATATACCAAAGAAAAAGGCACAATTTTGATGTCAGGATTCACCCCCAAATGGAAATTTTTAATTTCTGGCATCATTAGAAGTCTAGGGGGTAAATCTAGTAGCACAGGGGAGCTAAATGAGTTTGAAACTCAACTGTTGAGCTCATTCATCACTGGTTTAAACATCAACTTTGCAGAGTTGTATTTTCATGAATTATTAAAACTGGTGAATGAGTCAAACAAGATTTTTAATGTACCTTTTATAAGGCTACTCTCCTTGTGCATCCAATCCAGGTTAACTGGGTCTGTATATATGTCCTTTAATAATAAAGTGGCAGATATACCTGTTCCTGTGCTCACATATAAAGTGTTTAACCATCCGGTTCCACTTTCTGGAGCACCTATCACTGCTGCTATGCAGCAATGGATTGATCACCCATATGTTGCTTCTGCATCTATGGAAGGTGATAATTCAAGTGGTAGTAAGGGTAATAAGACCCAGACTGTTGAAGATAGTGTGGCTGATGAAGAGCACACAGACTCCATGAACACAGACTCAACTCAGTCTGTGCACTTGGAGTCAGACTCAAACATTGCTGAGTCTGTTCCATCTTCAACAGAAGATGCAGGTAGTAAATCTTCTTCTCATGAGGAGATGGATATAGATAAACCTTCTTATCCTAGCCCATCCTCACCCACAAAAGAGAGTCACAAACAAACCAACCCAGATGAGTCACCACTCATTCTGGAGGAATCATCAGACTCAACCCCCCAAAGTATAGCACAAATGGAATCATCATCCATGGAATTGGATGTCAATAGAACACCTTCCAGTGCTGTAGACCATTCCATTACAGCTCTGCTAGAGTCTGTGGTGCCAATGGCTACCCAACTGACCCAACCTGAACCTAGATTAGTCAGCTTGGATACCCACATTACTGCTACTACACTGACCCCTGTAGTATGCATTGAAGAAGATGCTCCAATCCTGAGCACTACCACCCCCCTCTTTACCCCACTCACAATGGCTGAACCTATAATGACCACTAGTCCTGTACTAGTTCACATTCCAGTGAGTCTCTCCTTACACCCCTCTGCACAAATCGACAATGCTTCAGTCATGTCACAGACTGAGGTACAGATCTCAACTTCTTTGCTCCATGATCTACCATGTTATCACCAAATGGTTAGTGAGGGCATACAAACTTCAACATCAGTTGCCAGTGATACTGTTCCATTACACCAGGAATTGTTTGAGGCAACAAGTGCTACACAATCACTTCCCAGTGATATCTTATCCTATCAACGGATTCGATCTGAGGGAACACACCTACACCACTCAATGCCTATGATCGCTTTTCCATGCACAGGACACAGAGTGAGGCAAAGAATGCAACACCAAAAGATTCCAGTGATCTTGCTCAATTACAACATGAGTCAAGTGAGGAACATATTCCATCACCCAATGCTAACCCTTCCAACCAGACCCAGTCTGTGCCTTCTAGTACGCTTAATGATGTGCTTTCAGCCATCAACAAGTTGTCTGAATGGGTACAGACTGAGTTCAATAATAATAAGAAAGAGCTAGAGAAGATGAAGCATCTAGTCTCTACCATGGTGGATAAAGTGGATATGCTGGAGCAAAAGGCATCCAATAGGTTAGATGAAATGCAGACCACCCTCTCAAGCTTAGCTGCTGATGTCAAAAAGGGGGAGAAGATGAAGTCTAGGTCTGCAGAAGCTAAAACCCCAAAAGATAATCCATTAAATAATAAATCCTTAGATTTAGGGGGAGATAGCAGTGAGGGAGATGATGGAGATGATGGACCCGACAGTGCTAGGGTGAAGTCTCAGACTGAAGCTCAGTCTGTGCCACAAACTGAAAATATGAGTGCACAGACTGAGGGGGAGTCAGAAGGATTGCAGGTTGGTGAACACACTGAGATGGTTGCACTGACTCAGGGGGAGTCAGCTATTGTCTTACACATAGACCCAATAGCAACTATCTCAGATCTAGGTCAGGTGGAGTTGAAGAGACCAAGGGAAGAAGATGAAGATGTTCAACCACTGCAGATCAAAAGAGCCAGAAAGACAAAAAGAATGGCCAGGAGGATTCCTGAAAGGGATATCTTTGATTCCCAACCAAAGATGAAGGGGATCAAGACCTGGGATCAGTTTGTAAAACTGGCAGAAGAACAGGACACTGATGGTGAAGATGATGATGCCATCAATCCTGATTGCAGTTCTGAGTCTGAGATATTTAGAAGATCAGATGATGATGAAGATGATGCTACTTTTGGAGGTGTAGATGAAGGTGCCTCAAAAGTCAAGACTGGAGAGTCTAAGTCTGTGCCCTCTGAACCTGCACAGACTGAGACACAGCATCAGACACAGACTCAGAGCTCTGAACAACAAGCAGCAAGCATTGATGCTCTAATCATCAGTGCTGAAGCCATCCAAGCTGAAGCTAATACTGTTAGATAAACCACAACAACCAGAATACTGCCTCCAGGTAGAAGTGAACTTGAAGATAGAATGCAATGGAGAAGTGCTCACCTGATTAGCACTTATCCTGGGTCAAGCTCTACCATGGAAGAAGTTATGGATAAGGGTAAGGGCAAGGAGATTTCCTTATCCAAGCAGGAAAGGTTAAGCAAGATCAAGAAGATGGTGGATGATCATGCTGCTGGCACAAGAAATCCTGAACTGACAAATCTACAGGATGAACTCTTGCAACAAGAAGCTACTGCTCAAGGTATGTCTTTAACTGAGTACTTAAATGTACTAACTCAAGAAGAGCAGAAGCTGAAGGAAGAAAGATTTGTTGACATGCTCTCCAAAGAATTAGAAGATGAAAGTTGTTCACAAACTCAAACCAGAAGGAGTCAAGTTTAGCAACAAATCAAGGAAGATAAAGAGCTGTCAATAAAATTACAGAAGATAGAGAGCCTAAAAGCTAAGCTACAATCCACTTTCAGAAAGTCAAAGCTCAAGCAGAAGATTAAAGACTGTCATCTAAATAAGATTGGACAGAGATTGAGGCTAGAGTTGACTTTGACCAAGAGCTCAAAAATGGTGTGGGTGGATGACCTGTACACTCTAGGACTTAAAGAATGGCAATCCATTGCTAATCTTTTGAAGAGTGAAGCTGACAAAGATTTGAAGAAAGAAGTTCTGGATGAGCTATCTTACCTGATTGAGTTAGTTCTCAGTCTGGGGCTTATCTCAGAAGAAGAATACAAGTTATTCTGCATAGCAAACAACTTTGTTATAAAGAAGAAGTCAGCTGGGTTATCCATAGAGAATGAGCAGAGAAGGGAGCATCCTCTACCAAAAGGTATCATTTTCATCGATAGATCCTATGTCCAGACTGACAATATTGAAGGTCTGTGCTACAAAGATATCAATGGGATAAAGTGCTTCCAGGATCAGAATAGACTATATGGAGAGTCTCTGCTGCATTGCATTGCCCTGCTGAAGGAATGTAAACATTCTCAAGCCAAGCCATTTAGAAGAAGGCTGATTAGCTGGTTATTCAACAACCTTTCCAAGATCAGGATGATGATTGGGTTTGAAGACATCTGCAAGAAGATCATCCTGGAATATCAAGACTTTGAAGAAAAATCTGATAAGGAAATGGAAGTTTTGTTGAAGAGGAAAGTGGAAAAGATGGAAGAGATCAGGGCTCAGAGAAAGGATTGAAGATTATTAAATTTATGTAATTTACAATCTTATGTAATAATTGTAATATTTTTGTGAACTAACTGTGATTCTGACTTTATGTATATAAGTCTTGATCCATATGTTATGTTTCACTTTAGTATTTATTATTTCTCTATTATCTTTTGTAAATAGATTTTGACATCATCAGATAGG
This sequence comes from Gnaphalium uliginosum, assembly GCA_963930675.1. Classification (NCBI taxonomy): domain Eukaryota; kingdom Viridiplantae; phylum Streptophyta; class Magnoliopsida; order Asterales; family Asteraceae; genus Gnaphalium; species Gnaphalium uliginosum. The sequence goes on along the minus strand of OZ005680.1, from coordinate 48,800,467 downwards.
GGGAGATTGTTGGGAAAAACAATGATCAAACCTAAGTTATAAATCTGAAGAGTCAAAATCTAACTTAGCAGTATTCAGGAATAACTAAGTAAAATTCCTGAGTCTGTGTTTCTGAGTCTGTGCTTCACAGACTGAAGAAATAGTCTGAGTTTGTGCTTCACAGACTGAAGAAATCTCATAGACTGAAGGCCTGCTCTATTTGAAGAACTTATGGATTCATCATCTGAAGAATGAAGATTGAAGACAGAATACTTCACAGACTGAAGATCACAGACTGATGATCACAGATTGAAGATCACAGACTGATGAGCACAGACTGAAGAGCATAGATTGAAGAACAAAAGTACAAACGTATAAAAGAAGTTCTTCAGGCCACAATACAGCTGAAGTGATGTTTGAGTAAAGTCAAACATCAAAGAAAGGTTTTCTTCTCAGCAAAGAAACTTTTTACCCTTTGCTTTTTCTATTTGCAAGAAAAGCAAAAAGGGAAGAGTGCAAAGTTGCCAAAGATGAAGCTATTATCTTCTGGACAACTAATTGAGCTGGTTAATATAGAGTGGCATTCAACTCTATAAATAAGCAGCTCAAAAGCACTTCAAGAAAGCATCCAAGACAATTAGTATACAAGACCTTTAAGCTTAGGCTAAAGCATTACCACACTTACTGTTAAGTTTGTAGTGATAATTGTATCAAAGTATACTACTTGGATCGTATTCAAACAATCTGTGTGTGTTTGAATACTCTGTCTTCTTTGTAAGACAAACCATTTATTGTGAATAAAACTCTAATTCATAATATATTCTGTGCCTTAATTAATCTTGTATTCCACCTTGATTAATTAACTTGTTTGATATAACTTAGATATAAGTCAATATATTAAATACTTGTTATTTAATCTGTATCTAAGTTTTGGGACCTTTATGGACTAACAAATCCCTTATCCAAGAGTTCCTGCAATTGAGTAGACAACTCCTGAAGTTCGGAAGGGGCTAAACGGTAAGGAGCTCGTGCCACGAGTGCTGCGTCGAGCACTAGATCGATTTGAAATTTGACTTGTCTGGGCGGTGGGAGGCCAGACAAGTCTTCAGGGAAGACTTCAGGAAAGTCTCGGACGATAGGCACATCTTCGAGTCGCTTCTCCTCCGACTTCTTCTCGGTTACGTGTGCCAGGAGTGCCTGATATCCTTTTCTCAGATATTTTCTAGTTTTCATGCACGATATGATGTTTACTCTCGATCCCCCGGTCTCCCATTGTATGATCAAGGTTCCACCGGTGACGAGAGGAATGCGAACGAGTTTCTCGTAGCAAACAATTTCGGCACGGTGTTTAGATAATCAATCCATACCGACGATGATGTCAAAGCTCCCGATTTCGATGGGAATTAAGTCTATGGGGAAGAGTTCGTTTGCTAGATTTAGGGTGACATTTCGAATTACACTATCGGCTTCAATCAGTTTGCCGTTTGCTAATTCTACGATATACTTAGCATCTAAGGCAGTGGGAGTGATATTGAGTAGTGAACTAAACTCATCGGATATGAAACTCTTATCAGCACCAGTATCAAATAAGACAGATGCAATTAAGTTGTTGACGAGAACCACATCAGGGTCTTGTCGGGCTTCTCCTGAGTTTATCACAAAAGCTCTGCCGCGAGCGTTGTTGTTCCTGTTGTTGTTGTTGTTGTTGTTTTTCAGCTTCGGACAGTCATTTATGAAGTGTCCAGGGTTACCACATTCATAACAGGTTCGGGGTGTACCGGGTTTGGTGGCGGTGTTGGGAACTCTGCAGTCCTTGGCTGTGTGGCCTTGCCGTTTGCATTTAGTGCAAGTGTTACCACAAGGACCCTCATGGTGTAAAGTACACCTGGAGCAATAGGATCTCTTTCCTTGGTACTTTTTCTTGTCATCGGTTCATGTTGTATAAGCCCTAACGGTCTCCGGCCTTCTGTTATGTTGTTGGTTGTTGTTGTTGGGGTTTCCTTCCCATTTTCTTTTGTTATCCCAGACCGGTTCCCCGTGTGCGTAGCAGGTGTCCCACGTCGGACCACCTGAGCCATTAAACTGTGTGTCATACGAACGACACTCTGTATCGTTCCGGGGTTTGATGCAGTTACCATCCCCTGAATCTTCGCTGGGAGTCCCTAGATGTATCTCTCGATCCGTTTGTATTCGGAGTCCACCATGGTTAGAAAAAGGAGTGCCAACTGGTGAAAACGGGTGGTGTAGCCAGTAATGTCGTCACCCTTGACTGTGAGGTTCCAGAATTCGACCTCTAGTTGTTGTAGTTCGTCCCTGGGGCAGTATTCCTCCGTCGGCATCTTCTTCAGGTCCTCCCATGGTATTTGATAGGCAGTATCGATTCCTACCGTTTGCATGTAGGTGTTCCACCAAGTAAGTGCACCGTCCAAGAAGGTGTAGGTGGAGTACTTGACCTTGCACTCTTCGGTGCAGTTGCAGATACGGAATACAACAACGCCCGCCAGGATCCGTAACTTTGTTTCGGGTACGATACTCCTCGATAACTTAACTATTTCAATCTTATTCGATACTGGGCGAGCTTAGTTCACTACACTATCATGCCTCAATGACTAAAATGCTAAGCACTATTGTATAACTGGCACCACAGAATCAGCATTGTAAACCTCGCCTTTGAACTTAGCAAGCGAATTCCCTCACACAAACTACGAACTATATAGGAATGTTTTCCTACTAAACCACATAGGAATGTTTTCCTACTATGAACTATATAGGAACGTTTTTCCTACTACGAACCCTATAGGAAATGATCTTCCCTATGATTGACTAATTAGGAATGTTTTTCTTACAACTTGTACACTGGAATAATTTTCCAAACATATACGAATAGATGTGTTTACATCACGAAAACGAACTTTCCCTCATAGACTTGACAAACACTAGAATTAACCACACATCTCCTTAGACCCCACACGATCGAGACTACGAACTAAATTTCGGGACGAAAGTTTCTTAACGGGGGGAGAATGTGACAACCGGCACTTAAGCGTATTAAATTACCTTAAGCTTGATTATCACTACTGGTATTTAGTTTGAAATAGGGCTAAGTACAGTAACATTTGGTATATTATGTATATACACACACGTAATTAATTTTAATTACGCTAAACGATCGGAAAGATTTCCGACACTATGAATACTGACGTTGTTGAAAACTTTTTCATAAATAACGTAAATCTATTTTATAATTAAATAGTAGTTATTTACATTATATTATTATTGTACAATAATATACAAACGCTTTACGTTTTGTATAAAACGTACCATACGCGACGAAAACGCGCGAATCGAACCCGACACCGGAACGAAACCCGTCAAATATTTTGAAAAGGTTCAATAAAGTATTTAAAAATATTTGGTCTGTTTAAAATAACGATTTCGTATCAAAAATAAAACGCGAAAACTAAACGTTAACGATTAAATTTTAACGCGCGCGATTAACGCTTAACCGACCGAGAAACGTAACACAAAATCGAGAAGTGAGACACGAGCCCGACCCACGATGGGTCAGGCCCAGATCGTAGCCCAGACCAGGACCAAGAACCAGCCCAAATCGGCCCACATATATATGGATGCCCTCCCTTCTTTCTTTTCATTCACAACCAACACACTCTTACCCACCCTTCACTTTTCTCTCTTCCCTTAGGCTGGAGCAGCCCCAAAACACCACCACCACAACCACCATCACACCCCTCAGCCTCCTTCAAGAGCCACCAAGTACTACCATCACCATCTAGCACCATCTTTGTTGTTTTTACGCAAGAAGAAGCAAGAAGGAGAGCAGCTGCACACCTTCAACTTTTCGGTTCTAGATCTGCATAAACCCACTTTGTGAGCCCTTCTTCCTTGTTAGATCTACTTGCTTAGCACATATATACATGTTAATGGTCCACTCATGTGTTATATTGTCCAAAAAGATGCTCAAACCCGTTTTTGAAACACGAAAAACCTTTGGGTAAAGCTTTTAACCGCTGGACAAAACTTTACCCGGCTTTAGATTGGAATATCTAACTCATAACAACACCAAATCGGACGATTCTTGAGCCTAAAATTAAGTTCAAGTTGTCTACTTTCGATCCCAACTAGTCTCGCATTTTTCTTAGTTCGTTTACTAGTTCAAATCGATTTTATGAAGTGATGTGTACAGACTGTCCTTTTAGTCAGAAAACTTGGTCAACTTTGAGAAGCCATATCTTGAGATTTACGAACCCAAATCAGTAGAAACCACTTGGAAAAGTTCACAAGTTGTGTTAGCTTTAAAAGTTGTACTCGCACATTATCTGAAAATTCGTAGAACTTGAGATATAGATGAAACACTGAGTGAAGGTCAAAAAGTTGACCTGCTGGACACCAGTTCGGTTTTTCAAATAAAAGTATGACTTACACTAGCCCAAAAGTTATGTAAAAATATGTTTTGGAAAGCTAAGACATAGGGGAATGTATGGAAATTTTCTCGAATTTATGTCGAAGCTTTGTCTAGTTAAAACGAGCCACGAAAAACGTACAAAAACTGATGAAATGAACCCGGGGACTGCTTTGGCATATAAAATATAAACGATACTTTCGGGTTAACCATAAAACGTAACTCTAATTTTTATAAGTTCTAAAAACATATTTAAGAGTCGTGTAAAAGTCTTGGGTCAAACCGTGCACGTTTGACCAAGTTCCCAAACTCGAAAACACATCAGGCCCGTAGTGTCGCCCCAGACCCAAATTGGGTGCGACACTAACCGTGTGTCGCTAAAGTTATACCCAGCAGTACTAACCTGCGACACTGACCTTGTGTCGCAATACCAGTCGAGTGTCGCAACCTGCGACACTAAGCTAGTGTCGCAACATTTTAAACTAACAGCGTTAACTCTTGTGTCGCAATATTTTTAACTAACAGTACTAATTAGTGTCGCAATACCTTGCGACACTAACACTTGTGTCGCTAAACAAATTCGAATCACAACTTGCGACACTAAACCTAGTGTCGCATAAATCCCAATTTTCGAAATAACTGCGACACTGACCTAGTGTCACAATCCATTCTAGTGTCGCACCTAATGTCGCGTAAAACAGATTTGAAACATGTTCCACAAAGTATTTAACATGCGTAACAACGAACATTTATAAACGACCCTACTCGAACACACAACTCATATACTCTTTGACATATGAACCCGGGGACTGCTTTGACATATAAAATATAAACGACACTTTCGGGTTAACCATAAAACGTAACTCTAATTTTTATAAGTTCTAAAAACATATTTAAGAGTCGTGTAAAAGTCTCGGGTCAAACCGAGCACGTTTGAACAGTGTCGCACCAGACCCAAATTGGGTGCGACACTAACCCTGTGTCGCTAAAGTTATACCCAGCAGTACTAACCTGCGACACTGACCTTGTGTCGCAATACCAGTCGAGTGTCGCAACCTGCGACACTAAGCTAGTGTCGCAACATTTTAAACTAACAGTGTTAACTCTTGTGTCGCAATATTTTTAACTAACAGTACTAATTAGTTATTTGTAACCTTATGCGTTTAGGGCGCTAGAAGGTTACTTTTGGAAAACACTTGTTTACTATTGTAAACACTCTGTACAAGACTCAGGTGAGTCTCATAGCCCCACTTTTACTTTTACTGTTTTACTTACTTTGGGGTGAAAATACACTGCTCTATTTTTATGAACACAAGTACTATGAATACTTATATGGATGGCATGGGTAACTAAACCAAACTACGATGGTCTCCAACAAATATCATAGTCCGTTAATACTAAGCGCGAACATTATGGATAGATCTATCGGGAACTGACAGTCCGCCGTCCGGGGTTAGTCGCTCTAACTACTATACGGACGCATAATAATTCGTAATCCGAGTCTACTAGTTTATACACTTAACTGGAGACACAATCTATGGTTAAGCTTCGAACTATGAGCCCATGGCAATAGTATACTATGATTTACTTTGGCATTCGTGCTACTACGATAACTCTGAAATCTTGTGGTTCATACTATGATTTTAACTACGTAAACCTATGAGCTCATCAACATTCGTGTTGACCTTTTAGCGTGTATTCTCAGGTTCACTACAGGAGTAGGATTACTCCAGGCTACCTTAGCTAGAGTCGCATGATTTCAACACTGCATTTAAAGGAGATTCTTAGCATTACTTTTTGTTACGATGGTCATGTAATAGAATCTTCCGTTTTATGCGCGGACTCTAGGGAACGATAATTCTTATGGGCTGTAAGCAATACATTTCAATGCTGAACGTACGAAATGTAATATTTATAAAACGTCTCATTTAGAGGTCGTTTGTTGTAACTTTGTGTAATGATTTCTGATTAGTCGCGCCCCGACCCGACCCGACTTCCGCTGCACTGTAAATTTGGGGGTGCGACACACACCAAAATCTCTAACCAATTGATCATGCACTTAATTCATAACATTACACATCATACTTAATGGTGATCAAGTTATTATTTAACAAAAACAACAACAACTTGATATCACCACCATCATCTCATTTCTTTACTTACCCATTTACATATTATTCATCAAGTTTTCATAACCATCTATTATCATAAATGGCTATATCATCTTTTAACAATGACAACAACCATTTACAATCATCGTTAACTCCTAATTCATACCTATACATAACTAGTGTAATTTAATAATCACACCAAGATCTTTTATTCAATTCTTTCACCATCTCATGATTTTTCATAAGTTATACAACTCGATAACAACCAAATAATCATCCTATATCCAACACCCATCTCAATTAATCCCTCTTTCCCCAAATTAAAAATCTAGGGTTCATGTTATAATAACCAACACAATCAATTAGAGGGTTAAAGGAAGTGTTCTTACCTTAAAAGAGATTAATTGAAGATTAGAAATCACAAGCTATCGAAATCCTTGTCAAATTTTCGTTTTCTTCTTTTGCTCTTGTTTCACACGTTCGTACAAACGCACATATATTTCAACTTCTTGTTTTCCAGATTTTGGTAGAAGAAATGAAGATATATATGAGCATTTTCACTTTCTACCCTCCACTTACGCATTTAACACATTTAGCCCCTCAACTAGTAATTCTTTATATTTCTTACTCACAACTATATTTGCAATTAACACCAAATACAAATAAAGTGTTTAAATAACATACATTTATATAAATATAAAACTTACGAAATTTGGGGTGTTACATATTGGCTGAATGAGGCCTCTATTTATAGATTTCAGATCGCAAATCCAACCATCGGTTGGATATTTCAACCGCCGGTTGGGTTGGATTTTTACCCACGAAACCCGGTTTTGACCTGCGCGCTCCAGCCGCCTTCCGTTTTTAGGTTCAACTGCCGGCTGAATATTTCAACCGCCGGTTGAATGTCACTTCCAGAATGTTCTGCATTTGGGCTGGGCTTCTTCTTTTGGGCTTCAATCTTCACAAATCCGAATTCACTCTTTTAATTTGGCCCAATAAAGTAATCTTTTGGGTTTAATCTTCTCTTTAAGTCCAGTCTTCTTGATTCTTAACTTTACTTCATTTTGTCCAGTTTTTGTGCCCGTTTTCGTTCCTTTTCTTTATTTCTCTAATTTAAACATCTTTTGCAAATATAAACGAAATCAGTAATATATATAAATAAATTGCAATAAAAATGCTTAAAAATAAGGGAATATTATTATATAAATATGACATTATTTGACGCTATCAGTCTCTCTGTCCGTTCTATCGCCTCTTTCAAAATCCTCTCAAGATTAGTAATTTCCGGTTCTTCTCACTTCTTGGAGACTAACGGTCAGGGTTGTAAAACTCGGCCAACTCGGCCGCGTAGTCAGGGAGTACTCGGGACTCGGTCTTGGTCCGAGGCTAGTCGGCCTAACTCGGGGTAAAAAATCGGTCAAGGTCCAACTCGGTCCAACTCGGTCAAACTCGGTCAAACTCGGTCCAACTCGGACCAACTCGGTCAAACTCGGTCAACACTTTATTTTAATTTTAATATGTTTTAAATTAGGGTTTTTACCTTTTATAGTCTAATTTAATTTTAATTTTAATATGTGTGTTGTTTCTAGACAATTATGGTTATGGTTATCGTTTTGTTTATGTTTATATTCTATATTTACACATATAATTTTAAAGTTTATTATTTTAATATAAAAAAAGTCTAATCCGAGCACTCTCCGAGTACTTCCCGTCTCGGCCGAGTACTCCCTACAAGGTCCCGACCAAGTACTCCCCGCCTAGCGCATTCAACAACCTTGCTATCTCTAAAATTTCTATTACCTTGGTAACATCCCCGTTGGTAATCTTGATAATTGGGATAATAAGACATTGGTGAAATAAAATCTGCTAAAAACACTGATAACATCAAATAAGTACATATTTAATTAATAATATTTTCCTATTTTTAATACATTTATATTACATTTATATTACATTTATATGATTTTATATACTTATTTCGTTCATATTTGCAAATAGGTGTAATTATAGCTTAAATCTGAAAAAGAATGGAAAAAGGATTTAAAATGAAGAAAAACTGAAGAAAAAGGATTAAAGTGTAAAAGAGAATAATAGTTGAAGCTGACCGCGGAAGAATATTCTGGAACCCGAGCCCAACCGCTGGTTGGAGGCTAACGGGCCTTAAGTCGATTAATCGCACAAGCCCAACCGCCGGTTGGAAGTCGGTTTCAAAATCTATAAATAGAGGCCTTACCCCAACCATATACCATATGAAATAACCAAAGCCTAATTCGAATTTGGGGTTTAAGAAGAAGTTTAGGCACGAATTTGGAGCGAGGAAGGTTACGGTTTGAAGGTTTTCAACCCTTGCGAAGATTGTTCGAGTTTTCGTTTTGGATTTCAATTCTTATTTCTTTTAAACAATGTTATTTGTTTGAGTTTAATTATGAATTCTTGTATCGTAGCTATGAGCTAATTTTCCATCTGTGTTTACTTAGACAATAAAACCTAGATGAAGGTTTGAATGTGTTTTTACATTGGAATATTAATTTTATGAAGTTTATTGTGTTTACCCGAAAGATCCATCTTATTTAAATGATCTTTAATTGTTACTTAACGTGATTAATCAACCTTTTCTATAACGTAGTCTTGTCTAGGTTTATTAGTTATTTGTAATTGTATAACTTGTTAAATAATTGTGGCTTGAAGCTTTAATCGGCGATAGGTTAAGAGTAATAATAATTATTGAACATTATTTAATGTGACAGTTGTCAAACGACGATTATTAGATTCTTGTTGATTCAAGGTCGCTAGGATAAATACCAATAAATGGTTGAAGTGCTTATTTTAATGAGTAGGTAGACAACACATAGAAAGGATTTCTTGTGTATTCACAACGAGTTTTGTGTCTCATCTAAACTTTATAGGAATTGTTAACTAGATAAGCTGATTTTTCACCAAAGATTTATTCACAATAAAAATTTCTAACAGTTTAAACGTACATTATAACTGGAATCTAGGGTATAAAAGTCTAAGTAAATACATTCTCTATCCATATTTGTCTTAATCTACTTTAAAGTGCTTTGTTGATTTAAGTTTATTAGTTTCTTTTAAAAATGTTCGTACGAAACTAAAACGCACCCCTTTTACTTATTTACTTTTATTCAATTTAATACGCCGTTCCCTGAGTTCGATACTCGGATTTACCAAAACTATATTATTATTCGATCAGGTATTGTTGCCTGTATTGTGTGATAGTATTGATATTTCCAAAATATAACTTGTAACTTTTTAAACGCTACTCGGATTTACCAAAACTATATTATTATTCGATCAGGTATTGTTGCCTGTATTGTGTGATAGTATTGATATTTCCAAAATATAACTTGTAACTTTTTAAACGCTATCTAGCACACACCAAACACAAACACTAAAAATATTAAACATACCTACTCTAAACAAAATAAACAAAAATAAAAACTAAAAGAAATAACTAAAAACAACAAAAGTAACTTTCTCAGAAGAATCCAAGAAAGGATCTAGTAACTAACACTTAAACTAAACTCTTAAATTAAACACAGTTCCCCGACAGCAGTGCCAAAAACTTGATGTGTAAAATCTAGTTATAAAAATAAACTTAAAAATAGTGCAATTAACTAAAACACAACTAGGTAAGTATACCCTATAGCTACAGTAAGGCCGGTTCGATCCACAGGGAATGTATAATATGTAAAATGTAATTAAACTAGACAATTAAGTAAATGTTGAGGTTGTGCAACCGAATTGTTGTTTTGCAATTAAAACTACTAGAAATGTAAAGGAAGTGGATTCTCAAGAATCAATTTAGAAAAGTTTGTCTTATGTTTAAAATGAAACTTATTTGGACTACTTCACTAATTATTTCGGGGTATTTGTTAAAACCAGTTTATATAACGTTGCATTTGTAAATCTAATTAAGCCAGAATTAACGTTCGTTGTTCCTACACCTTAGTTTCAATTTACTAACTTACTATTTAATCTAACAAAAGACGTTCGCCAAAATTACTATTTTACATGTTTGAATTTAGTTGTCTAACTTATTCCAAATTTGCGTCCACAATCAATGGTCAATTACTTATAGACAAATAATTGATAATGAATTATTAAGGTGAAAAACATTCGCTACAATCACTAATAACTCACAAATAAGCTTGAACAATTAATTAAAACTCAAATACACAAGGATTTCGATTAAACGTAAATTTAATTGCATAAACTCAAAAGATAACACCCCTAATCGCTAGTTATTTCATCCAAGCAAGTGTTTAAGGGTTTAGCTACTCATAATTAAACTAGAACAACCAAGATCAATAATTGAAATAAAAAAAACATAATTTTATAAATAAAAATATTAACCGAATGATACAATGATGTGATGAACGTTTTCGTAATTGAATGATTAACATGGCTGAAAGATCTTCAAAGATGATGAAAAATCCTCCAAGAATGCTTAGAAATTCGTAGCCCAATGTTCAAGTATCAAAAGTTAGGTTAAAAACCTTAAAAATTCGTTTATATAGTGGTTTCCAAAATTAGTGGTTTCCAAAATATGGCTGCGCCGCCCAACGTACGCGATTCTGGCATGCATACGTAATCGCGTACTAATCGTCTACACGCGAACCTATCAAAATCTATGAGAACGCGTACATTTGTCTTCCATCTTTCTGACATGTTTTCTCAGTACATACGCGATCCTGACACCCTTATGCGATCGCGTACTCAACACCTACCAGTTCGCGTAAGGTGTTACGCGAACGCGTACACTACACTTGGAAATTTCTTATGTGATTTCTTTGGAAGGTACGCGATTTGGGAGGGCTTACGCGATCGCGTAGCCAATCGCGTACTAGTCACTTTTCAGCATTTTCAAACGAATTCAGGATTTGATTCCAAATCTTCACCACACGAGCTCCTTTCACTGTTTTTCCAACAATTGGTCCTTAAATCAATTCCAACCAAATAAGTATCGAAAGTTCTTGTCTTTAAGATGCAACTTTGGATGAAAGCTCACTTCTAAGGAATTGTCCAACTTGATGGAGGCAGTTGAAAATAAAAATGTGAATCTTAGTAAAATTATAATAAATTATTCCCTTTTTCTAATGAAATTATTCAAAAACTAATACCATATTTAAATCTTTGTCGAATAAAAAACCAATAGCATATTATCCACAAGTTCATGGATAGTCTTCAATTTAAGAGGAATGAACTTAGATAAATTCTCAAAATTAATGAAAAGTTGAAAAATCTCACTCTTTATAGTCTACATGAAACATTCCATATGAACATAAAAGTGTTATTCAAATTTCTAAGGCGGAAAATGAATCTAAAAGAAATGTGTCTAATACTTTTACTTCATTTGCCTTGTACTCTAACTCTAACTAGCATGAGGTAGATTTCATTCTTTCAGAGAAAGAAAAGATCAGTCGAGAAGAATAACTCAGTGATCTTGCGGATGAATTAAAAAAGAAGACTTTATTCGTTATCTGAACTACTATATATCTTCTTAGTATATACAAGGCACTCTTTACCCCTTTAAAAACCAACCCACGATGATATCCCCTTAACTTAACACCTCCTGCTTCCTCGGTCAATATAGGCGGCTTCAGTCTCATCTCACCTTATGCCAGCTCCTACCTGCCTGTATCACTATGGATTCATAATTTAAACTTTCAGTAAACATTCTTTATGCGATATATTTAAATGTTGATTTAAAAATATTTGCAGGCCTTTCATTGACCACCAGAGCAACCTCTGGCCTGATGATCAATCCACTTGTAACTGAAGATCTGCAAATGCATTACTGGTAAACTTCTTAATAATGCAGCGGTTCATATAGTATCACATTTAAAACCAAACTCTCTAACACATTTGTATTTTACATATTACACTTTAAGGTACAACACCAATAGGTAGGAGCTTCAACAACTTCTTGAAACCAAAAGCTATAAAAATAGAGATATTACAATGACTCTGTTGCTACAATTGTTCCTATCATATATGTAAGTAATTACAACAATTCCCAGAGGCAATCAACCACTATATTTATGTACACTTCTATAACCTTTAACTCTGGTTTTAAAACAGCCAAAAACCGCTTGGGTCAAAGGGAAGGTTAGTCTTGATACCAATGACAACAAAAGGTTTTGGTATACCTCCTGCGCAAATTGCAAAAAGTCACTAAACGCTTACCTCACTTGGATGGTCGTATGCCATCATGTAAAGAAGAATCCGAAGTCTAAGCATTGTAAGTAACGTCCTTAGTTTTAACGCAGCACAAAATACATATAAAAAAATTCCTATTACATCATTTCAACTTATGATTAAAACGTCATCATACATAACTTAGATCTCGTCTGATAATCGTCATTGATGATGGAACTAGAACTATTACTGCAACTATATGTACGCCTGAGGCTGAAAAGCTCATACCATTCAACGACATCCAAATCAAAAAGGCAGAGGAGTTTGTAAGTTTACACTACAGTTATTTCATTAGTAAATTATATACAAAAATTTCCACCGAAATCATAATTACGAATATATGTCTCTGCTAGGGTATTGACGTGAGGGAAGACATTGTGAAATCAGTCGTACCACAAACAATTGTCGCCTTCATACGTTCTTATGAGCTGACATACCGCAGGGAAACTGAAAGAAAGTGAATGTAGTAAAAGTGTACACATCAGTTGAGCCACCTCCCATACACGATGAACGTCTAACAACAAAGCCCACATCAACCTCCCCTCCCGCAACATCCTCCACTCCAGATCTGCCCATAGATATAGAGAAAGACCTTTGCACCCCATCAACTCCCCCTAAAGACAGTTATCTACGCCAGCATCTACTTCTGGAAAAAGGAAATCTACTGCCCAACTGACTCGCGAGGCACCAACCAAAAGGAATAGCAACCCTACTACTTAAATGTAGCCGTGACTCTGAGCTGGTTTTGTACATATCCAAAAACACGTCCTTTTGATTGCAGCAGACCCATGGTGCAATACTTCTTCTCACGAAGAATTCCTTTTGAAACCAGCTTAGGTGTAATGTAAATAACTATCAAACCCTTACGGTGTTTCTGGCACTCTTATGTGAATATGTCAAGTATTGTAACCTTATGTGAATATGTCAACTATTGTAAATATAAAAAAGTTGTATGTACCGTCAAATGGTTTGTTGCACTTTAACATTAACTCTTAAAGACTATATTATCTGGGCAAGGATGTGCATATTCACTGCCAAAATCCTTCCTAGTAGTCATTATATTATAGGAATCACATCTCTTAGAATTTGAACACATAGTCACTTTAAATGTTGCCATGTGTCTTCCATAAAATATAAAAAAGATAAAAGATTAATATGTCAATATTGATCTTGATCTTAATGCTTTAATGCTTTACAAAACAAAAGACGACAAAAATAATATCATATCAAATTTAATGCTTATATAAAAAGATTTTATACACCTTATATTATATAAAACCTAATGTCTTATTAACTTTAAAAATTAGCACAACCAACACATTCATATTCTTTTATATACATCCTAATGTTGCACATACTTTAAAAATTAGCACATCGAAATGCTTTCAAATTCTTTTAAAGTTAACTTTAATATTTCCAATCAATTAAAAATTAGCACATCGAAATGCTTTCAAATTCTTTTGTTAAAAAAATCTTAGTCAGTATATATTATATAAATCCTGATGCGTGTTAAGTAGTGTTTAAAAATAACAAGTTTTAATTGATTGGAAATATTAAAGTTAACTTTAACACAACCAGGCAAGAATACATGTTCGTATTATAGTATAGCTTCGGTAAGACCGAGTCGAACCACAGGGAATCTGTGTAAATTAAAATAATTAATTAAACCTAAAATTATAATTTACAAATAGATAAGGGGTGCGTTTTAGTTCCGTACGAACGACTTTAAATAAGGAAACTAATTAAAATACAAACAATTTAAAAAGATAGAAAGTAACTTTTCAAAGTAATCAAATAGATAAGCATGTATTTACTTAGAATTGTGATTCTTCGATTAAGGTTTCAGAAATGTTTATTGAATTGTTGATTGTTGATTATGGTGATTTCAAACTAATATGGATAGCCTTCTGTTTGTCACACCCCCAAAACGGTAAGTTCGCGGTTAGCGAGTGATCAGCGGAAGCATTTGTGTATGAGCGGGTGTCGTGACGTCATAGGATCATTACAATACAGAGCATATGATTATCGCAGAACAAAGTGATTAAGATGCCATAAATATAGTTGTTACAAAAGTTACGACTCTACAAGTCGTAGTAGTAGTGTTGTTGAAATACATCAGTTTAAGTGAATACAATATACAAATCCAGGATTTCGTAAGTATGATCAAAAAGTTATAGTTATACAAAGGAAATCCCATAAGTTCCAAAAGTGGCATCCTAATTCGTTTCGGGAGGTCGTTAATCCAAGATGCATGCAAGTCTTACATGAGTGCTAATTCCCTGAAAAACATAGTAGAAATCGTCAACAACAATGTTGAGTGAATTCACAGGTTTATTATCATTGTTAAACCAAGTTGTTTGTAAACTGTTGACGTACAAGTTAAAAAAAGGTGATCAATTAATGATCAAATATAGTTTTCATTTCCGTTAACATACGAGTCAAATAAGCTTCGTTTTCGTTGACATATCAGTCATATAAATTTCGTTTTCGTTGGAGTTTATCCAAAAGTTTTGTTGGAAACGCATTTCCAAAATATGTTCCGTAGGAGTTCCGCATGATATCCACAAGTATAGTTTCGTTGTCGTGATGTAAACACATCCATTCGTATACGTTTGGAAAATCATTCCAGTGTATAATTCGTAGGAATGCATTCCTAAATTTTTGTTCGTAGGAAGACATAGACGGTGATCCCCTGAAAGGTGAGCTAAACCTTACGAGTTAAAGTAACGCAACCCAACCCCATAACCAAACCACAACACAATTCGTTGTTTTCCTAATAGGACATGTAAATATTCGCTCCGCTCTTAGTTGAAGGGACGTCACCCCGATAGTACTATCTGTATATTCAGTGGCTAGAGTCACCTAGCTAATGGTTATAGTCTGTAGCCATTAGGTCTTCCATGCACTACATTGTAAGTCATGGTTCGTACTAGGATTCGTTGTCATGTTCCCAAAATAGTATGAAAATTATTTCATGAACAAATAGTGTTGTGTAATCGTTTGAAAACATTCATAAGAAACTAAGTTTTCGCATATAGTATCAAAATAGTTGCTATATTTTCCACCCCTAGTTTAAAAGAAGTAAAATCAGTAAAAGTAGGGGCTGTGAACTCACCTCGTGAGCTAAAGTATGAGAGCTAGCAAGTGGTTGACCAAATAAAGTCTCTTGACGCCCTAAACGCAATAGATAGTTTATATAAACAGTTGGCTATTTGTCAACTATGTTAATTGTTCACTCGTTTCGAAAGATCATTGTGTTTTAAAATGTGTACAATACGTTGGTGATGTTTTCGTTCGGGTTTAGTTTATACGAGTTGTTTTTGTCTAAGTTTATTAATGAAGTTAACAAAACTCATTTTGGGCATGAATCCTAGTGTTTTATAAAATGGTCCGCGTTTTATCGTTTGGGGCTCGTTTTTGTTGACTTGGTCAAACGTGCTCGGTTTGACACGAAACTTTTACACATAAAATCTTAACATATTTGAACTCGTAAAGAGTAATTTTCACATTTTATCTCAAACTCGAAGTGAATCGTTTTTATTTGCGGGAACGCGAAATCAGTCCCGACAATTTTATACCTCAAAATACGCCCTGTTTCGAGCTCGTTTTAACTAGATAAAACTTTGTGAAAAATTCTGAGAAAATTACCCAATGTTCCCTAATGTCTTAGCTTTCCGAAACATATTTTTACATATTTATAAGCTAAAGATAAGTGGGTCAAATAATTACAAATGTATACCTGTATCCAGCAGCTAAAATTCTCGACATAGGTCCAAAGATTAATTTATATCTCAATCTACACTTAACTTCAGAAAACGTGATCATACAATAATTAAAGCTAACGAAATTTATGATCTTTAGGTAAAAGTCTCATGTCGTTTGTAGTTGTGTAGCTCGAGTTATGGGATCGAGAATTTAGCAAAAAAATCTGCCTTCCGAGACAGAATGGCGACATGTTTTTGTAAAATTGTTTTCGGGTATCAAACGGTGTCGAAAAATTACAAAACCAATTGGAAATGAAAGCTAACTTCTTAAACTTCAGTTTTTTCTTTTGATTCGTCACTTTTTGTTAAGTTTTGAGTACGAAAAGTCTCTTTGAAGTCGAGTTAAGTTTTCTGCCCAGCAAGCTGTTGTCATTTTTGTGTTTTCAAAACGTTTTTCGACTTTGTTTTTGGACAAGATCTTGTTAAGTGGACATTATAACATGAAAATAAACATGTTCCAAGTAAAATACAAGAGAGGTGAAGTTTCTTACAAAGGAGATGATGAAAAGAAGAAGAAATGGAAGTCGTAAGCTCGTTATCTCGCGTTTTCTTGCAATACGAAGTGGCGGTGCTATGGTGGTTTATGGTGGTGATTGTGGTGGTCTTGGGTGGTTTGTGGTGGAGTGTTTGGGGCTGGAAAATCGCAGGGAGAGAGGGAGGGAGAGTGGGGAGAGGTTGAGTGTGTTTGTGTGAATGTGTTTGTCTGTGAAATGAACAAAGAAGTAAGGGGGTGTGAGTTATGGCATGGGAAAGTCTTGGGTATGGAGGGTAAGGGGGCATGGTAGCAGATTTTTTTTGGGGGGGGGGGGGCCACATGGTGTGGTTTGTTCAAATTTTGTTTCCCCAATTCGCGTTACGCGCGGAGCTCGTTTACCCGTTCGTTTCGTCGTTCGTTTAAACATTAGACGTTTATTAGACGCGTTTTGCTCACGATAATTTCACATTAATTTTTTATTGTAGTATTATTTTTAAATACTTTATTTTATGTTCTCGTTTGGTTGTCGGGTTCGATTCGCGCGTTATCTTTGCGTTCGGTACGTTTTATATAAAACGTATAATCGTTTTCGTTTAATCGTCATGCTTTATCTTTATAGCATAATGTTTTCAACTAAATAACTATTATTAAAAATAGATTTACATTATTTATAAAATTCATATCACCAACGATCGTGTAGTTGTTGGGCTACACTCGATTGTTTTCGCGTAATTATACATAATTACAAAGTTCGTAATACTTCGCGTATTAAGTTAGTGGGCTTTACTACGCTTATCTCATAAAATTACTTTAGTTTTCATTACGTAGGGAATTAGCCTAAGACATTCGAGAATAAAATGTACGGTTCCGTACCGTAAATGGAGGGTTGTCACACTGTTAAGGTTAACTAATCCCTAATAAATCTTACCTTAATACTAGATTCTCTTGAATACACTAGAATTTCTTCTACGTGTTATTAACATAAACTTTATGCTTTTAATACTATTAACAGATCATTAAGATTCATTCAGCGACCTCATGTTAACGTAAGTCTATAATTATTGGTTAAATAATTATCATATCAATTAGGTTATATTAATTGCTATTCTCTTAACCTATTGCCGGTTACAGTCTCAAGCCACAATTAACTAATAAATTACTTAATTGCAAATAATCAATCAACTTATACAAACGTTAGTTATAGCATAAATCTTTTGATCACGTTAAGTAACAATTAATTAACACACAACTAATATGGATCTTTCAAATAAACTTAATAACCATTCATAATTTAAATCAACATAAACATATCATAAAACCTTCATCCAAAAATCATTCATCTAAGTAAATAAAATTAAAGAATTAGCTCATGTTTATAGTAAACAAAACTAGATCAAAAAACATGTTATTACACATAGTAACAAAATATCAGCTTCCGATTCGTCTATCATTTTACTTGTAGTAGTGATGATTTTTTTGTTAGCCTCGATAAATTTACTCATCATGCCTTCCATCAATCCCATCCTCTCCGAAAATGATGGATTCTGTCCATTCTTAACAAAATATCCTGGTGCCCTTTGTTGAAATTGTCCTCCATTGCCTTGATTATTCCTTCGAAAGTTATTTCCTTGAAAATCTCTATATTTAACTTCTTCCGTAGCCAAATCTATATCCCTTTCTGGACAATCTGTTCTCAGATGATTACCTCCGCATATCTCACAACCAATTCGAATCGCATGGACTTGCTCATTTACTTTTTTAATATCTCGCCACAGACTTTCTAGTTTTGCTGTTATTGCTGCAAGTCCCTCATTGTCTTCACTAGATCTCTTTCTTCCAACAAAACCATCGTCCCATAGTTGAGAATGTTTTGCAAGCTCCTCAATTCCTCTGCGTGCCAAAACAGGAGTTTTCTTGGGTATCGGTCCTTGTGCATCTAATTGTTGACGAGTTGTGCGATCAACTCCTTTGTAAAAGACCGTAATTTCTTGTTGCACATTCAAATCGTGTTGTGGGCACTTATGTAACATTTCTTTATATCGTTCCAAAGCTTGGAATAGAGATTCATCGGGTTTTTGTTTGAAGTTTCTGATATCTTCAATCATTTTTGAAGTTTTGGATAGGGTACAATACATCTTCAAAAATTTAGCACGTAGATCTTCCCATGTAGTAATTGAACCTGCTGATTCATTGTTGATCCATCTTTTAGCTCCCTCTTTTAGTGTTAAAGGGAAGACTCTCAGCATAACTTGATCTCTGGTGACATTAGGGATGTTAAACATATCAGCAATCTCTAGTATTTTCTCTACATGCTCATTAGCATCCTCTTCATCTTCACCTTTAAAAGGATTTTCTCTAAGTTCCTTTGGAAATTGTCCCTTCAATTCAAACTCTACTTCTCTGGTTATTGCTGGGGGGACTACTCCTGGGCGAACATCTCCACGAGTTTGATTCGTGTAGTCCTCGATAGTCATATTAGCTATATCCTGATCCATTTCTTGTTCTTTCTCTTCCTCAGTATCACTAGGGTATCTTGTAGGTGATCTGGAAGGTACCTTGCGGCTTTGAGAATGCAAAAATCTCTCAAGTTCTTCAAGTGGATTTGCAATCTCCGGATTATTTCTCCGGGTCATGAAACAACCTGAAGACAGAAAGCAAATTCAGAAGTACTAGGAAAATGAAACGAACAAAAACTATAAAAGTTATTTTAGAAATACTTAATCAATTTACAAAGTCAATCAAAAGTCCTCGGTAGCTCCACTATAAAATACTCAGAAGCGGAGAAGTAGGTCAGCGCGAAGCTTATTAAAAACCTACTTCTTTTGGGAAGCAGAGCGACCCTCATTATACTTTTGTTATGTTGTATTAACAATGGCTGAGCCGATTTTTCAATTGATCAACAATGTATAAAGATATCTTTTTAAAAGGAAAAATACTAAATTTTAATTTAACAAACCGCTTCCCCGGCAGCGGGCCAAAAACTTGATGCGTGTTAAGTAGTGCTTAAAAATAACAAGTTTTAATTGATTGGAAATACTAAAGTTAACTTTAACACAACCAGGCAATAATACATGTTCGTATTATAGTATAGCTTCGGTAAGACCGAGTCGAACCACAGGGAATCGGTGTAAATTAAAATAGTTAATTAAACCTAAAATTATAATTTACAAATAAATAAGGAGTGCGTTTTAGTTCCGCACGAACGACTTTAAATAAGGAAACTAATTAAAATATAAACAATTTAAAAAGATAGAATGTAACTTTTAAAATTAATCAGATAGATAAGCATGTATTTACTTAGAATTGTGATTCTTCGATTCAGGTTTCAGATATGTTTATTGAATTGTTGATTGTTGATTATGGTGATTTGAAACTAATATGGATAGCCACCTGTTAAGGTTAACTAATCCGTAATAAACCTTACCTTAATACTAGATTCTCTTGAATACACTAAAATTTCTTCTACGTGTTATTAACATAAACTTTATGCTTTTAATACTATCAACAGATCATTAAGATTCATTCAGCGACCTCGTGTTAACGTAATTCTATAATTATTGGTTAAATAATTATCATATCAATTAGGTTATATTAATTGCTATTCTCTTATCCTATTACCGGTTACAGTCTCAAGTCACAATTAACTAATAAATTACTTAATTGCAAATAATCAATCAACTTATACAAACGTTAGTTATAGCATAAATTTTTTGATCACGTTAAGTAACAATTAATTAACACACAATTAATATGGATCTTTCGAATAAACTTAATAACCATTCATAATTTAAATCAACATAAACATATCATAAAACCTTCATCCAAAAATCATTCATCTAAGTAAATAAAATTAAAGAATTAGCTCATGTTTATAGTAAACAAAACTAGATCAAAAAACATGTTATTACACATAGTAACAAAATATCAGCTTCCGATTCGTCTATCATTTTACTTGTAGTAGTGATGATTTTTTTGTTAGCCTCGATAAATTTACTCATCATGCCTTCCATCAATCCCATCCTCTCCGAAAATGATGGATTCTGTCCATTCTTAACAAAATATCCTGGTGCCCTTTGTTGAAATTGTCCTCCATTGCCTTGATTATTCCTTCGAAAGTTATTTCCTTGAAAATCTCTATATTTAACTTCTTCCGTAGCCAAATCTATATCCCTTTCTGGACAATCTGTTCTCAGATGATTACCTCCGCATATCTCACAACCAATTCGAATCGCATGGACTTGCTCATTTACTTTTTTAATATCTCGCCACAGACTTTCTAGTTTTGCTGTTATTGCTGCAAGTCCCTCATTGTCTTCACTAGATCTCTTTCTTCCAACAAAACCATCGTCCCATAGTTGAGAATGTTTTGCAAGCTCCTCAATTCCTCTGCGTGCCAAAACAGGAGTTTTCTTGGGTATCGGTCCTTGTGCATCTAATTGTTGACGAGTTGTGCGATCAACTCCTTTGTAAAAGACCGTAATTTCTTGTTGCACATTCAAATCGTGTTGTGGGCACTTATGTAACATTTCTTTATATCGTTCCAAAGCTTGGAATAGAGATTCATCGGGTTTTTGTTTGAAGTTTCTGATATCTTCAATCATTTTTGAAGTTTTGGATAGGGTACAATACATCTTCAAAAATTTAGCACGTAGATCTTCCCATGTAGTAATTGAACCTGCTGATTCATTGTTGATCCATCTTTTAGCTCCCTCTTTTAGTGTTAAAGGGAAGACTCTCAGCATAACTTGATCTCTGGTGACATTAGGGATGTTAAACATATCAGCAATCTCTAGTATTTTCTCTACATGCTCATTAGCATCCTCTTCATCTTCACCTTTAAAAGGATTTTCTCTAAGTTCCTTTGGAAATTGTCCCTTCAATTCAAACTCTACTTCTCTGGTTATTGCTGGGGGGACTACTCCTGGGCGAACATCTCCACGAGTTTGATTCGTGTAGTCCTCGATAGTCATATTAGCTATATCCTGATCCATTTCTTGTTCTTTCTCTTCCTCAGTATCACTAGGGTATCTTGTAGGTGATCTGGAAGGTACCTTGCGGCTTTGAGAATGCAAAAATCTCTCAAGTTCTTCAAGTGGATTTGCAATCTCCGGATTATTTCTCCGGGTCATGAAACAACCTGAAGACAGAAAGCAAATTCAGAAGTACTAGGAAAATGAAACGAACAAAAACTATAAAAGTTATTTTAGAAATACTTAATCAATTTACAAAGTCAATCAAAAGTCCTCGGTAGCTCCACTATAAAATACTCAGAAGCGGAGAAGTAGGTCAGCGCGAAGCTTATTAAAAACCTACTTCTTTTGGGAAGCAGAGCGACCCTCATTATACTTTTGTTATGTTGTATTAACAATGGCTGAGCCGATTTTTCAATTGATCAACAATGTATAAAGATATCTTTTTAAAAGGAAAAATACTAAATTTTAATTTAACAAACCGCTTCCCCGGCAGCGGGCCAAAAACTTGATGCGTGTTAAGTAGTGCTTAAAAATAACAAGTTTTAATTGATTGGAAATACTAAAGTTAACTTTAACACAACCAGGCAATAATACATGTTCGTATTATAGTATAGCTTCGGTAAGACCGAGTCGAACCACAGGGAATCGGTGTAAATTAAAATAGTTAATTAAACCTAAAATTATAATTTACAAATAAATAAGGAGTGCGTTTTAGTTCCGCACGAACGACTTTAAATAAGGAAACTAATTAAAATATAAACAATTTAAAAAGATAGAATGTAACTTTTAAAATTAATCAGATAGATAAGCATGTATTTACTTAGAATTGTGATTCTTCGATTCAGGTTTCAGATATGTTTATTGAATTGTTGATTGTTGATTATGGTGATTTGAAACTAATATGGATAGCCACCTGTTAAGGTTAACTAATCCGTAATAAACCTTACCTTAATACTAGATTCTCTTGAATACACTAAAATTTCTTCTACGTGTTATTAACATAAACTTTATGCTTTTAATACTATCAACAGATCATTAAGATTCATTCAGCGACCTCGTGTTAACGTAATTCTATAATTATTGGTTAAATAATTATCATATCAATTAGGTTATATTAATTGCTATTCTCTTATCCTATTACCGGTTACAGTCTCAAGTCACAATTAACTAATAAATTACTTAATTGCAAATAATCAATCAACTTATACAAACGTTAGTTATAGCATAAATTTTTTGATCACGTTAAGTAACAATTAATTAACACACAATTAATATGGATCTTTCGAATAAACTTAATAACCATTCATAATTTAAATCAACATAAACATATCATAAAACCTTCATCCAAAAATCATTCATCTAAGTAAATAAAATTAAAGAATTAGCTCATGTTTATAGTAAACAAAACTAGATCAAAAAACATGTTATTACACATAGTAACAAAATATCAGCTTCCGATTCGTCTATCATTTTACTTGTAGTAGTGATGATTTTTTTGTTAGCCTCGATAAATTTACTCATCATGCCTTCCATCAATCCCATCCTCTCCGAAAATGATGGATTCTGTCCATTCTTAACAAAATATCCTGGTGCCCTTTGTTGAAATTGTCCTCCATTGCCTTGATTATTCCTTCGAAAGTTATTTCCTTGAAAATCTCTATATTTAACTTCTTCCGTAGCCAAATCTATATCCCTTTCTGGACAATCTGTTCTCAGATGATTACCTCCGCATATCTCACAACCAATTCGAATCGCATGGACTTGCTCATTTACTTTTTTAATATCTCGCCACAGACTTTCTAGTTTTGCTGTTATTGCTGCAAGTCCCTCATTGTCTTCACTAGATCTCTTTCTTCCAACAAAACCATCGTCCCATAGTTGAGAATGTTTTGCAAGCTCCTCAATTCCTCTGCGTGCCAAAACAGGAGTTTTCTTGGGTATCGGTCCTTGTGCATCTAATTGTTGACGAGTTGTGCGATCAACTCCTTTGTAAAAGACCGTAATTTCTTGTTGCACATTCAAATCGTGTTGTGGGCACTTATGTAACATTTCTTTATATCGTTCCAAAGCTTGGAATAGAGATTCATCGGGTTTTTGTTTGAAGTTTCTGATATCTTCAATCATTTTTGAAGTTTTGGATAGGGTACAATACATCTTCAAAAATTTAGCACGTAGATCTTCCCATGTAGTAATTGAACCTGCTGATTCATTGTTGATCCATCTTTTAGCTCCCTCTTTTAGTGTTAAAGGGAAGACTCTCAGCATAACTTGATCTCTGGTGACATTAGGGATGTTAAACATATCAGCAATCTCTAGTATTTTCTCTACATGCTCATTAGCATCCTCTTCATCTTCACCTTTAAAAGGATTTTCTCTAAGTTCCTTTGGAAATTGTCCCTTCAATTCAAACTCTACTTCTCTGGTTATTGCTGGGGGGACTACTCCTGGGCGAACATCTCCACGAGTTTGATTCGTGTAGTCCTCGATAGTCATATTAGCTATATCCTGATCCATTTCTTGTTCTTTCTCTTCCTCAGTATCACTAGGGTATCTTGTAGGTGATCTGGAAGGTACCTTGCGGCTTTGAGAATGCAAAAATCTCTCAAGTTCTTCAAGTGGATTTGCAATCTCCGGATTATTTCTCCGGGTCATGAAACAACCTGAAGACAGAAAGCAAATTCAGAAGTACTAGGAAAATGAAACGAACAAAAACTATAAAAGTTATTTTAGAAATACTTAATCAATTTACAAAGTCAATCAAAAGTCCTCGGTAGCTCCACTATAAAATACTCAGAAGCGGAGAAGTAGGTCAGCGCGAAGCTTATTAAAAACCTACTTCTTTTGGGAAGCAGAGCGACCCTCATTATACTTTTGTTATGTTGTATTAACAATGGCTGAGCCGATTTTTCAATTGATCAACAATGTATAAAGATATCTTTTTAAAAGGAAAAATACTAAATTTTAATTTAACAAACCGCTTCCCCGGCAGCGGGCCAAAAACTTGATGCGTGTTAAGTAGTGCTTAAAAATAACAAGTTTTAATTGATTGGAAATACTAAAGTTAACTTTAACACAACCAGGCAATAATACATGTTCGTATTATAGTATAGCTTCGGTAAGACCGAGTCGAACCACAGGGAATCGGTGTAAATTAAAATAGTTAATTAAACCTAAAATTATAATTTACAAATAAATAAGGAGTGCGTTTTAGTTCCGCACGAACGACTTTAAATAAGGAAACTAATTAAAATATAAACAATTTAAAAAGATAGAATGTAACTTTTAAAATTAATCAGATAGATAAGCATGTATTTACTTAGAATTGTGATTCTTCGATTCAGGTTTCAGATATGTTTATTGAATTGTTGATTGTTGATTATGGTGATTTGAAACTAATATGGATAGCCACCTGTTAAGGTTAACTAATCCGTAATAAACCTTACCTTAATACTAGATTCTCTTGAATACACTAAAATTTCTTCTACGTGTTATTAACATAAACTTTATGCTTTTAATACTATCAACAGATCATTAAGATTCATTCAGCGACCTCGTGTTAACGTAATTCTATAATTATTGGTTAAATAATTATCATATCAATTAGGTTATATTAATTGCTATTCTCTTATCCTATTACCGGTTACAGTCTCAAGTCACAATTAACTAATAAATTACTTAATTGCAAATAATCAATCAACTTATACAAACGTTAGTTATAGCATAAATTTTTTGATCACGTTAAGTAACAATTAATTAACACACAATTAATATGGATCTTTCGAATAAACTTAATAACCATTCATAATTTAAATCAACATAAACATATCATAAAACCTTCATCCAAAAATCATTCATCTAAGTAAATAAAATTAAAGAATTAGCTCATGTTTATAGTAAACAAAACTAGATCAAAAAACATGTTATTACACATAGTAACAAAATATCAGCTTCCGATTCGTCTATCATTTTACTTGTAGTAGTGATGATTTTTTTGTTAGCCTCGATAAATTTACTCATCATGCCTTCCATCAATCCCATCCTCTCCGAAAATGATGGATTCTGTCCATTCTTAACAAAATATCCTGGTGCCCTTTGTTGAAATTGTCCTCCATTGCCTTGATTATTCCTTCGAAAGTTATTTCCTTGAAAATCTCTATATTTAACTTCTTCCGTAGCCAAATCTATATCCCTTTCTGGACAATCTGTTCTCAGATGATTACCTCCGCATATCTCACAACCAATTCGAATCGCATGGACTTGCTCATTTACTTTTTTAATATCTCGCCACAGACTTTCTAGTTTTGCTGTTATTGCTGCAAGTCCCTCATTGTCTTCACTAGATCTCTTTCTTCCAACAAAACCATCGTCCCATAGTTGAGAATGTTTTGCAAGCTCCTCAATTCCTCTGCGTGCCAAAACAGGAGTTTTCTTGGGTATCGGTCCTTGTGCATCTAATTGTTGACGAGTTGTGCGATCAACTCCTTTGTAAAAGACCGTAATTTCTTGTTGCACATTCAAATCGTGTTGTGGGCACTTATGTAACATTTCTTTATATCGTTCCAAAGCTTGGAATAGAGATTCATCGGGTTTTTGTTTGAAGTTTCTGATATCTTCAATCATTTTTGAAGTTTTGGATAGGGTACAATACATCTTCAAAAATTTAGCACGTAGATCTTCCCATGTAGTAATTGAACCTGCTGATTCATTGTTGATCCATCTTTTAGCTCCCTCTTTTAGTGTTAAAGGGAAGACTCTCAGCATAACTTGATCTCTGGTGACATTAGGGATGTTAAACATATCAGCAATCTCTAGTATTTTCTCTACATGCTCATTAGCATCCTCTTCATCTTCACCTTTAAAAGGATTTTCTCTAAGTTCCTTTGGAAATTGTCCCTTCAATTCAAACTCTACTTCTCTGGTTATTGCTGGGGGGACTACTCCTGGGCGAACATCTCCACGAGTTTGATTCGTGTAGTCCTCGATAGTCATATTAGCTATATCCTGATCCATTTCTTGTTCTTTCTCTTCCTCAGTATCACTAGGGTATCTTGTAGGTGATCTGGAAGGTACCTTGCGGCTTTGAGAATGCAAAAATCTCTCAAGTTCTTCAAGTGGATTTGCAATCTCCGGATTATTTCTCCGGGTCATGAAACAACCTGAAGACAGAAAGCAAATTCAGAAGTACTAGGAAAATGAAACGAACAAAAACTATAAAAGTTATTTTAGAAATACTTAATCAATTTACAAAGTCAATCAAAAGTCCTCGGTAGCTCCACTATAAAATACTCAGAAGCGGAGAAGTAGGTCAGCGCGAAGCTTATTAAAAACCTACTTCTTTTGGGAAGCAGAGCGACCCTCATTATACTTTTGTTATGTTGTATTAACAATGGCTGAGCCGATTTTTCAATTGATCAACAATGTATAAAGATATCTTTTTAAAAGGAAAAATACTAAATTTTAATTTAACAAACCGCTTCCCCGGCAGCGGGCCAAAAACTTGATGCGTGTTAAGTAGTGCTTAAAAATAACAAGTTTTAATTGATTGGAAATACTAAAGTTAACTTTAACACAACCAGGCAATAATACATGTTCGTATTATAGTATAGCTTCGGTAAGACCGAGTCGAACCACAGGGAATCGGTGTAAATTAAAATAGTTAATTAAACCTAAAATTATAATTTACAAATAAATAAGGAGTGCGTTTTAGTTCCGCACGAACGACTTTAAATAAGGAAACTAATTAAAATATAAACAATTTAAAAAGATAGAATGTAACTTTTAAAATTAATCAGATAGATAAGCATGTATTTACTTAGAATTGTGATTCTTCGATTCAGGTTTCAGATATGTTTATTGAATTGTTGATTGTTGATTATGGTGATTTGAAACTAATATGGATAGCCACCTGTTAAGGTTAACTAATCCGTAATAAACCTTACCTTAATACTAGATTCTCTTGAATACACTAAAATTTCTTCTACGTGTTATTAACATAAACTTTATGCTTTTAATACTATCAACAGATCATTAAGATTCATTCAGCGACCTCGTGTTAACGTAATTCTATAATTATTGGTTAAATAATTATCATATCAATTAGGTTATATTAATTGCTATTCTCTTATCCTATTACCGGTTACAGTCTCAAGTCACAATTAACTAATAAATTACTTAATTGCAAATAATCAATCAACTTATACAAACGTTAGTTATAGCATAAATTTTTTGATCACGTTAAGTAACAATTAATTAACACACAATTAATATGGATCTTTCGAATAAACTTAATAACCATTCATAATTTAAATCAACATAAACATATCATAAAACATTCATCTAAAAATCATTCATCTAAGTAAATACAATTAAAGAATTAGCTCATGTTTATAGTAAACAAAACCAGATCTAAAAACATGTTATTACACATAGTAAATAGAAAAGATTAAGAATCAAACCCAAGAAACCAAACTAACTCTTCGTTAGGGTTGAAAACTTTCAAACCCTAGCTTCCTAGCCTCCAAATACCTCCTTTCGTCGACTTCTAAACCCTAGAACCGAATTAAGGTTTACTTAATTCTTATGTTAATTGTATGGTATAAGGGTTGGTAATGGCCTCTATTTATCGATTTCAGGTTTGCGAATGCAACCGCCGGTTGGATTTTTCAACCGCCGGCTAGATTGGATTTTTACCCGAAAACCCGGGTTTTGACCAGCGCGCTCGACCGACTTCCTAATTTAGGTTCAACCGCCGGTTGGATATTCCAACCGCCGGCTGGATATTCCAACCGCCGGCTGGATATTCCAACCGCCGGCTGGATATTCCAACCGCCGGCTGAATGTGGTTCCAGAATATTCCACCATCGGGCCAGGCTCCTTCTTGGGCTTCCATCTTCATCAAATTCGAATCTCATTCTTTTCTTTGGCCCAATAACTCATTTTTCTTGAGTTTAATCTTCTCTTTAAGCTCAATCTTCATGATTTTTAATCTTTACTTCATTCTCTTCAGTTTTCAGCCCATTTTCGTTCATTTTCTTTATTTCTTTGATTTAAACACCTTTTTACAAATATAAACGAAATCAGTAATATATATAAATAAATTGCAATAAAAATGCTTAAAAATAATGGAATATTATAATATAAATATGACATTATTTAATGTTATCAAATATCCCCAAACTTAAGTTCTGCTTATCCTCAAGTAGATTACAAAATAAACTAGACATTTATCTCCCACCAAAGAATCATTTAATAATTTGGAGATAAGTGTTGAACCCTTAGTACTGGATCTAAATCGAACCGATCAAACAATTGAAAGCGCGGAATACAATCAATTGAACAATGCACGTTAACAATCACACGAAACTAGTCGATTAGCTTTTATATATATCAAGCACAACGAATCAACCAAATACAATCAATACCTCACAAATAGCTTGAATACTCTCTAGGTTCGTCAACCCTAGAACTGAACCCGTAAGTCTCTATCTACAGCAAAACTCTAAACAACCTGCGACACAAGCTCTGTGTCGCCTAAACAGTGACATCAATTATATATATATATATATATATATTTAAACAAATAACGTTTTATATAAGTGAACAAATTATTACAAACTACTCAGACCTAGACCAACTAACAGACATACAAAACATGTATTAACAAATTCCTCCGTGTCTTCAGCTTGGTCTTCAAAATTTCTTCATTCAGCCTTGGTCTTCTAACACTTCCAACTGGCAGGAAAATTTCCTCCAACGTGTACTCCTTGAGTTATGCAAACATTGACAACCTTTTGATATCTCATAGCTTCAGTCTTGAACTCTTGACGATAATCAATCTTCTTGACATGAATAGCTTCAAGGTCTTTCTTTGTAAGGTTGATCAAGCTCAAAGGATCATACACTCTAATCTTCAATAGTTTGGCTTTCCATAGGTCTTCAGGCTCTGTATCCGAAATATAAACAATCTCTGCTTCGCCTGTATAATCGTCATATGTCTATAGTTGTAGTCTGCTCAAAAGGTCAACTGGGAGCTTCTCCAGAGGAATAAACTTTAAAGTCTTTGGAGATTTATATACAATCTTAACCCAGGGCTTGTTTGTAAACGGATGCATCTTGTTTCGGTAAATGTACCTTGTCCCCAGATTCGGTCTCAAAAGATAAAACACTTTAGTGTTGACCTCTTTCCTCAAAATTCTTTGTAATTGATTGGCTAACTCGTTGTTCGTGGGATTAATAATGTTCAGTTGCGCCAAGTGCAGTATCTCATAATAAGTTAGTGTGCTTAACACTTTAAAATTCATGGTGAAATACTGCTTCCCATCTTTCCTCTTGATAACGATCACTTTATTCACTTCATCAAACTTCCAACTAATAATTTGACCCTTATAGCGTTTGCTGCTGATTTTGTAGAACTTGCAAGTCTTTGACAGATTTGGCTCAGCAGCAGTGGAAGTAGATGTTTCAGTCGTAGCCGGAGTAGGAGTGGAAGTTGCAGCTTGTTTTTCCTCAATAACCTCCTCTGTATTTTCCATCTCCTCTTCCAAATTTACTTCGTCAGCATTCACGAAATCTTCGTGAACATTCTCTTCTTCAACATCAACCTCTTTCTCATCATAAACAAACTCCTCATTATCATTCTCTATATCTTCTTCATTTATTAGACTTTGTAGATACTCAAGATTGGCTTCGGAGGGCAATTGGTTGTCCTGGTAATGGTGCAGAAGACGCGAAATAATCTAAAGAGATATTTTCATTGATAGAATCATTGTTTACATTATCATTGGGAGTCCTAGGTGATGTTTCAAAGGCACTAGGACCTGACTCCCCCGTAACATTAGCTAGGGCTTCCAATTCTAACAATCTAGACTCTAAACCCGGAACCCTAGCTGCAGAGCTTTCCAACTCTGAAATTCTAGCAGCCTGCACTTCAATGACAGCAGCTTGATCGGCCAATTGTTTGTTCATTCTGTCGAGAAGCGCCATGATGTGATTAAGCGTTGGAGGTTGTGGCTGAGGAGTTGGTGGAACAGCAGAACGAACCGGAGGCTCGTTAATAATCAGTTGCGTGCGAGGTCGTTTGAGAACCGGTTGCTCTGGCTCGTAATCGGGATCATGGATGGGTCGTTTGCCAGTGTTTTTAGGAATATGGACACGTCCCTGACGTATACGGCGCTTAATACGCTCAAAGCGCTTGGTATCATGTATACGCAGGCGGTCGCACGTCCTGGCGACAAGGACATCCCCTTCAGAGTCGGTGGGGGTGTCATTCAAATCCACGGAGACAGTATCATCCGAGTCCGCATCAGCAGTCTCGTCAACTGTTCGGAAATTATCGATGTCCTGCGAAATATTATGCAAAGAATCATGAGTAGTCTCACCCTCGGTTTGGACCGGAATATTTACAAAAGCGTCCTCGGAGGGAATAGAAGCAGCAGGATCATCCAAAAAGGCGTCGGCAGCTGGAGGGACATAGCCCTCATTTATAATATGGCCGAATAGCGGCACATCTGGCGGAGCTGCAACTCCTTTACCATAAGAGCTTCAGATAGCAAAAATCCTCAAATTCATAGGCGTTTGGCGGAAGGTTGCGTCGGGGTTCACCGGAAGATCCGGTAATAAATGATTCAGCAGCAGCTGAATAAACCTTGGGTACATAACCCATTTTTCATTCTCGGCTTTGGCGTTATCTACCATCTCGCGAAACAGATAGCCAGAAAAGTTGTACGGCTTATTATAGACCAGGGCCAGCATAGCAGAGACGGTTCGGTGGCTGGCCTCGTCAAACCCTGCCTTCCGGGCAGACAAACACACGATCAGCACGTGCATCAAAAATCTCCAAACCCGAGTGAGGTGCCCCTTGCGGTACTATTCAGAGGGGACACCTGGATAGCCCTTTCTTGTCATGCCACCAGCAATGAAGACGTTGGAGAATTGGGTGGGCATGTCCAAAGTATCATTAAATCGGAGAACTTCGCGAATCAACTGCTCCGTTATAATAACTTCATGATAAAAAACGGTAGAGATAATCCTGGTCTCCTCCAGTTCGGTGTTTACAACCGCATTTCTCCAAAAAGGACCGACGTGGTCACGATAGATAGTGGGAGCAGCAGTGATGGCGTAGGCGATCCTAGAACACCTAAGAAAATGTATCATTTGGCGAAACGGAACTGCTGAATCTCTGTCGTCTTCAAGAAAGGCGACGGTGTTGTGACGAGGTTCGAGCAACCTCAGGAAAGCATCTTGTCCTGCCATTTCTAAAACAAAATTCACAAGAAAAAGCACTACAGAAGCGTTAACAATAATTATTCAATGTAAACAATCTGTAAAGGCGACACAAGGCTTCAGTCGCGCAAATGGAGCGACATAGACCTTAGTGTCGCAAACAATGAAGTTAATTAATTGAAATCAGGTAAACGACACAAGCTCTTGTGTCGCAACACAAAGGTGTGAAAGAAAAGGGTTGTGTCACATTTGGTAATTATTTTGAAATTAATTAACTTGAGCGACAGAAGGACTTGTGTCGCAGAAGAGTAGCGACACAGACCTTAGTGTCGCAACCAAACACTTGCAAGGAAATTGAGTTTGATAGACAGGCGACACAAGAGTTTGTGTCGCATAAAATAACGACACAAACCTTAGTGTCGCACCCAAAGTCTAACATTAAATTGATTTGACAAATCCTGCGACACCAAGGCTTGTGTCGCAGGTTGTGTCGCAAAGATGAACATCAAACCGTGCCCAGATCCCGATGGTCGAAAATATTGGGGTTTTTGCAAACCAAAACGACCAGAAGATGCGTAGCGTCATCAGGAACAAGAAAATATCCGTTTTATCAAGTTAAGCAAACACAAACATCTACATTTAATCCCAAACCGAAACCCTAAAAAAACGTGACTTTGATTTGCAATTAAACAAAGATTACGCGGTGAAAAAGGGAGAACATCATACCAGTAGATCAAGAAAAGTAAGGAGAACGAGAATGTGTGGATTGATTGGAACAGAAAACTCTGGAAATGAAGATCAAATTGAAAAATCACACGGGTGGTGTAGGTTCCCTGATCTTGGACCTAACCGGATCAACACAAACAATCGAGATGCGGAATTCAAAAGATTGTATAAAGTACGTGAAACACAAAATGAATCAAACACAAATCAATTGTATATTAATAAGATAACCGATTAGCTTGAATACACTTGAATTGCTTTACAATATCTCTGAGAAACCCTAGATTCGTCAACCTCAATAATGAGGCCGAAATGCTCTATTTATAGAGAAACTGAAACTGACCTACGACACAAGCTCTGTGTCGCACAGTCGACTCATGCGACACAAGCCTTGTGTCGCATAAGCGACACAGGATCTGTGTCGCCTGAAACAAAACTTGTAATATACTAATAATAGACAAAACGTCGTAATTACATAACAAACTATTACAAGCTAAGACCAACTGACAGACATACAAAATATGCACCAACAAACTCCCCCGTGTCTTCAGCTTTGTCTTAAAAAAAAAACTTTTAACACTTCCAGCCTGCAGGGAATGTGCCACCAGCATGTATTCCCATCTTTAAACAAATCTCAATAATCTTCTGAAATTTTAGAGCTTCTTCTTGATCAATATCATAATGCTGAATCTTGTTGGCATGAAGAACTCTTAAGTCATATTTCGTTAGATTTATAAGGCTTATAGGATCAAAAATATGAACAGTTGAACCTCTTAACTGTTGGGAATGAATCCACTCTCCCGGACCCTGTTCCTGGTCTCTTTCAGTTAGATATTCAATCACAGCTTCACCAGTCTTTGGGTCGTACCACCAATGTCTAAATCTCGTTAACAAATTTAGTGGTAATTTCTCAAGTGGAACCGATTTCAGACTTGCAGCTGGCGGATATTTATACTTCACAATAGGCTCTTGAGTTCTCGGATCTAACTTCTTCTTGAAACGATAACGAACTCCCAGCTCAGGTCTTATCCATACATAGTGTCTGCTATAGATCTCTTTTCTAAGAACCTTTTGAATAAAGGCGCCTCGAGAATCGTTTGAATTATTTACAAATTCTAATTGCGCAAGACGATTAAGTTCAACCTTCAGGAAAGTGCTGATGGAATTGAATCTCGGCCGGAAGTATTGAACGCCATCCTTTCTTTTAATTAGAATGAGAGAGCTTTCAGCATCGAATTTCCAGCTATAAATCAGACCAGTGAAATCTCCTCGAACTTTGTAAGATTTACAAATAGAAGACGCCACAGCCACAGTTCGATATCTCACAACAGGCTTGGACTGTACTGATGGCAACAGTTCGGAGGCCGATTCATTTTCATCATCAGAAGAATCCGACTCAATGATAGGTGCATGAGGATCATACGGTTCTTCTGGTTGAACCTGAGAAGGCTCATTTTGTCTTTCGATAGGAGGTTCCTGACGATTTGACTCTTCATAAACGTCTTCATCTGAAGGAATCTCCGGTTCAGCCTCTACATCCTCAAAATCATAAGATATATCATCATTATTCACTGGATTTATTAAGCTTTGTAGATACGCGATATTTGCTTCAGAGTAGTCTACAGCTATAGGAATCGGTAATGTTTTCAGATGACGCAAAATAATCTAAAAGCAAATTTTCATTAATGTCCGAATTATTTACATCATCAGTTTGAGTTCCGGCTGAAGTCTTAGGTGTTGTTTCAATGGCACGCAGGCCTGACTCCCCCGAAACTACAGCTAGGGCTTCCAATTCCAAAAGTCTACTTTCTAATTCCGGAACCCCAGCAGCGGAAGTCTCCAATTCAGAAATTCTAGCAGCTTGAACTTCAATAACAGCAGCTTGATCAGCCAACTGCTTGTTCATTCTGTCTAGAAAAGCCATTATATGATCTAGCGTTGGTGGTTGTGGCTGAGGAGTTGATGTAGCAGCAGAACGAACCAAGTTATCTTGAGTTCGAGGACGAGGACGGGGCTCGGAGATATCATCATCAGAGTCCTGTACGTTCCGGGACCGTTTCCCCCGGTTAGACGGCACATGCACCCGTCCTGCCCTAATTCGGCGATGAACACGCTCGAATCGAAGAGAATTATGGACTCGGAGGCGTTCAATGGTTTTCGGTGAAGGGACATCACCATCCGAATCCGTTGGGGTGTCATTGGGATCCCCGGATACAGTATCATCCAAGGCCGCATCAGCAACAGTCTCGTCAATTGTTTGGAAATTATCAATATCCTACAAGACACTATGTAATGTGTCATCTATATGTGTATCCTCGGTTTGAACCAGGATATTTACAAAAACATCCTCATGTTGTGGATATTTACCAAAAACTCTAACAAACCGTATGTTTCATTCGACGATTAAACTAAAATTAGACGGTGAAAGTGGGTAAAAATGGTACCTATAAGTCGAGAAAAATGAGGAGAACAAGAAACACGGAATGGATTGCGAAGAAAAACGGCAGAAAGTTGAAAATCAAATCAAAGTGGCGTCGCAGAAGTTGTGTCGCAGTGTTTGAGTTGTGTCGCTATTTGTGTCGCAAGAATGTTTAGCGACTGAGAGGTAGGGTCCGGCTTTTATACCTCAACCCTGTATAGCGACACAAGATGCGACATGGATAGCGACACAAGGCTTGTGTCGCACTATGGACAGTTTGTGAAGTTTGATTTAATTTCAAGTGTTGGACTCAAGAGACGATTTGTTATTATCTCAGAGACTTGGATAAGCTAAATCTAAAACAATAGACTAAAATTATACAAGGAATAAAATAAAAACCGTTGATTCGATTTTGCAATCATCGAAAACAAAACGTAAAATCTTTTTGGTGACGAAATTGTTTAGGTCTGCTTTAGGAATCATATCAGGATAACATGCACTTATTTTGAAATAGTAAACTTTATTTCGATTTTCAGTATGTTTGTCCACTTTAAATTTACTTAGCATATTTAAATCACCTGTTATAAAGATTAGTTCAATACGATTATTGATATTTTATCCATCTAAACATTTGTACTTAACTATATGATTGCAACTCATAATGAGATGAACCACTTGTGTTATTATTAACATGCATATTATATTATATAACTCACATTAAAATATACATTTGAAATCAAAACATGTTAGTATTTTCTATATAGAAGGTGAAGGTATGGACGTATCTTTAGAACCAAGTTAGTGGTGACAGATCTGTACTTTCGTACAACAGAGTCACATAAACAATAGTTCGGGTTGAACAAACACCAGTCTGAACACTTTAAACTAGAGGGTACAGGTCTGTACTTTCGTACAACAAAGTACCATAGTTTAACACAAACCAGTACGAGGCAATCTTTTTATAACTGTTCTTGTACATTCGTACATTATATTTTTGAATTTAGATATGCCACGGGTACGCAATAGTTGTCTATAACTTAACATAGACTACGTACCTAAGTTCTTTTCAAGAATATATTACATGAAACCATGTCTGTATTTTCATACAACAGAGGAGACAACTAATATATTCTCCCAGATAACCCCATACACAGACCCTATATTTTAGATCATAGCATGTTTATTATCCAAATATTAAGACAAAGTGTTAAAATATTTCGGACATTTTTGCCCTTATTTTAACTTAATGTCATACATATTAATATGTCTTTATATAAAATATTATGCATATTTGAAAGTTAAGCTTCTTAGTAACTTTAGAACAAATGCCTACCAATACATCATTTGATGAAGCTAATATTTATAAAAGGTATTTCAAGTATGCTAGATAAATCTACTGACACATCAAACAAAATTCTTAAAATTCCATTTTATGCATGTCTCCTGATGTACTATCATTTCCCCAATTGTTTACAGACACAATTCAATGTCTATTTTTAACAATGTTGCAACTATTGCGTTTCTTTAATACTATCAAGTATAAAGAGTGGCAGTTGGCTTTTTTTTTTTTTTTTTTTTTTTAATCTAGCCAAGTCTAAAAGATAATTCTTGTCAGTCCCGATTTCCTTCAATTCAAATATAACTTAAACAAGCTTTGAATTATTACTGAGAAGTTGCGGAATAACGCTCAATAATATTAGAAAGATCACAGATAAATATTTAGAATAAATAACGAAACACAAATATTAAAATCAAAGCCTCAATCTTATTAATATGAATAAGACGAATACACTTTTGTATTAGGGTTTACACCTTGAAGCTGCGCTATTCTATTCACTAATTTCGTATATCGATCTAGGTTCTAAGGATCTCTATTTATAACACATAGAGTCCTGTACAATCTCCTATTATTATGGAATTAGATAACTTCCATAACCAACTCATTCTTATCACAAAGTCATAAACAATGTTAACTACCACATTTGAACATTCAGTGGAAACAAACTTCCATCAGTGGTAACTGCTTCGTTTATGAATGTCCAAGTATAAACAACTAACAGTGTTAACCACTTATATACACTAACAGTCTTAATTACATAAACAGTGGAAACCACTTAGCAGAATTAACTAACAGTTGTAATCTTCGTAGCAGTGTTAACCTTCAGTGGTAATTCTTCACTATCAGTGGTAATCTTCAGTGGTAACCTTTTGATCTCTTCAGACTTAATTAACAGTGGTAATCCAAACCCAAATCAGTTTATCCCAACAATCTCCCCCTAAACTTAATCTGTCATCTACAACATTAAGTTTCTTCAAATTCTCCATTTTAGCTTCTTTGAAGATGCTTTCAAAACCAATTCTTGGATTTCTTCCCCAACTGTTCTTTTCTGTGAATCTGGTTCAAAATCATGTATACTAATCTCTGAGCAACCTTATTACATACAGAAGAATGTAATTTGGCTAACTTCAGGCTCCTTAATAAACTCAGATTCATGTCATACTCTCTGTCTGTGAGCATGTACAAGATCTAACCATCTTCTAAGATAACCTGATGTACTCCAGGCACCTCAAAATATATCCACATCTTTACCACCTTGAATGTACCAAATCGAACGGGAAACTTTTCTGGCTCATACATCATTTGAATCCAGTCCCATGTGACTTTCTCAATGACATTATCAATTCTTTGTCCATCCAATTTCCTCTTCCCAATCTCATACATTTTATCCATATCAGCTCTACTCACCCTTCTCAAAATATCCCTGAATGACCTCCAGAAAGATTCACTTCCATCAGCTCTAATAATTCTTATTTTCTCCTCCTTCTTAGGTATAAGCAATTTGACTACCATCCAGTCAACAATCTCAGGCAAATCCTGATTTATTGGCTCTACTTCAACTAGATGTATAATCATCAAATCATTCAATTGCCCTTCCTCTCTTTCTAAATCATTGACCACCTCTTCCACTGATTTCTTCTTTTCTTTCTCTTCCTTTTTCTTCAACTCTTGTTCCTTTCTCTGACTCTCTTGAAAAGGCACGAATATATCTCTTTCATAAGCCCTGGCCATCTCTTGATAAGTCATTTTCTTCAATCTTGCAGCAGGAATCATGCACTTTAATTTACTATACATTTCCCTTCTTTTCTGTGCAGTGGTCATTGGCTTATTTGCTTTCTTGATTCTAGCTTGTTCAGCCTTCTTCCTCTTCAACTGATCTACCAAATATTCCACAGATTCCTCTGTCTCTTTTCTGAGCATCCACTCATCGAATTGGTTAACCTCTTCCTTGGTCATCATCACGAATTTTCCAGGTTCAACCTCAACTCTTATCAAATTCTCACCCATCTCTGCATCTAATTCAGCCTGTAGCCTCTGTGCATATTCTTCATCATTTGTAGTAGCAGCAGCAGGCACTTGCTTTGATTTCTTCTGTTTAGGCTCTTCAACTAACTTGCCTTTCCCTTTGTCTTTTGGATCAATCTTGGGTAAGTCTGCCCTTTGGAATGTAGGTGCTGCAGCAGATTCTCTGATTGTGAAACAAGGCAAAGATGGTTCACTTTTCTTCCTGCTAAACTTCTGAGCAAACCTGTCTGCAGCAACCTCTTTAGTCTTTTCAATTTCAGGGCTCTCCACCTCTTCTTCTTCATCTTCTGCCACCCTTATTTCTTCTGTTTCATCATCCAAGTTTACCCCAGCAGGTTGTTCACTTAAATTGACACTGGCAGTCTTGGATGCCTCCTCTATTATTTCATCAACCTCTGCTTCAAATCTTCATTAGTAAGTGAAGAGTTCACATTACTAGCAAAGAAGGATTCTAATATTTGATTATTTGAGTTGTTTTAAAATGTTCCAACTCCTGCAGTAATATAAGCAGATCCTTGTTGATTTGAATCAACTTGAGATCCACTTACTGACATAAAAGCAGCATTATGATTGTTTCCTACAGCCTGCTTTTTGCTTTCAACTTCTGGCTCAAAGTTTCTCAGATCATTATAAATATCTTCAAGCTCCTTCATCTCCAAATCTGCACTCTGTCTTAAACCTACAGTGTAGATTGTCCATTCTTCACTTAATGATCTCAGAAACTTCCTATTCAGATCATCTTTATCAATTTTTACCTTGTGATTTTCAAGGTCTCCAACAAGTTTTGAAAACCTATCAAAGGTTTGAGTTAGAGTTTCAGTTTTTGCAGAATTAAAGTTCTCATATTGTTGCTTTAATAGAGATCTTTTATTCTTCTTGGTGCTGTCATTACCACCAAATCTCTTCTCAATAGCCTCCATGAGTATTTTAGCATCATCACATGCTTTAAATCTTCTTTGGTACTCATTAGGCATTGACAGCAACAATGTGCTGAGGGCTTTAAATTCTATAGATCTGACTTTTCTTTCTGCATCAGTAGTTGGTGGTGGTCTCTGTTGCTTGACACCATCACCATCTACTGTAACTGGAGGACCATTTACCACAACTTCCCACATCTGATAATCTGTGAGAAGCATATATTGTTTGATTCTGATTTTCCACAGATCAAACTCATCAGGCCTGAGAATAGGGATTTTAGTGACCTGGATTCCTTCATTGTTTTCTGTTGCCATTAAATTCAATACTTAATCACAAACTACACCTTAAAAATCAATTTAATCTAAAATTCCAGATCTTTCTGTATTCAAAGCTTTCCAAACTCTAATACCATTTGTCAGTCCCGATTTCCTTCAATTCAAATATAACTTAAACAAGCTTTGAATTATTACTGAGAAGTTGCGGAATAACGCTCAATAATATTAGAAAGATCACAGATAAATATTTAGAATAAATAACGAAACATAAATATTAAAATCAAAGCCTCAATCTTATTAATATGAATAAGACGAATACACTTTTGTATTAGGGTTTACACCTTGAAGCTGCGCTATTCTATTCACTAATTTCGTATATCGATCTAGGTTCTAAGGATCTCTATTTATAACACATAGAGTCCTGTACAATCTCCTATTATTATGGAATTAGATAACTTCCATAACAAACTCATTCTTATCACAAAGTCATAAACAGTGTTAACTACCACATTTGAACATTCAGTGGAAACAAACT
The DNA here is from genome assembly GCA_963930675.1 of Gnaphalium uliginosum. Lineage (NCBI taxonomy): Eukaryota > Viridiplantae > Streptophyta > Magnoliopsida > Asterales > Asteraceae > Gnaphalium > Gnaphalium uliginosum. The sequence continues at coordinate 48,760,068 of OZ005680.1, read as the reverse complement.
TCCATCAGTGGTAACTGCTTCGTTTATGAAAGTCCAAGTATAAACAACTAACAGTGTTAACCACTTATATACACTAACAGTCTTAATTACATAAACAGTGGAAACCACTTAGCAAAATTAACTAACGGTTGTAATCTTCGTAGCAGTGTTAACCTTCAGTGGTAATTCTTCACTATCAGTGGTAATCTTCAGTGGTAACCTTTTGATCTCTTCAGACTTAATTAACAGTGGTAATCCAAACCCAAATCAGTTTATCCCAACAATTATGACTAGAAATGGAGAGTTAGGCATTGCTCAAACTCACCATTCCAATCATGGAGACTAGCTCATCAAATCGACTACGAGAGAAAGCTCTTGTGAAAAAATCTGCGTTTTGCTTAAGAGTAGGGATTTGGACAAGGTCAATTAGGTGCTTCTCATAGCAATCCCGTATAAAATGATAACGAATTTCAATATGTTTAGTTTTCGAATGCTGTACGGGATTGCGTATGATGGATACAACAGCAGAATTATCAATATGAATAGGAGTAAGAGTTAGAAGTAACCCATAGTCACGCATTTGATGTTGAATCCAGAGAACCTGGGAACAGCAACTGGCAGCAGCAATGTATTCTGCTTCAGCGGTTGAAGTAGAGACAGTTGTCTACTTCTTGCACTGCCACGAAACTAATCGTCTTCCTAGAAACTGACATCCTCCAGTTGTTGACTTTGCGTCCACTGAGCAGCCACCATAATCAGAATCTGAAAAAGCAGTTAGAGCAAAATTGTCTTCGTTAGAGTACCAGAGACCCAAGGAGGGTCTCCACTTAAGGTAACCTAAGATGCGTCTGACAGCCTTTTCATGAGAAGCTTTAGGCTTTGCTTGATATCTTGAACAGATGGACACTGTGAATAATATGTCCGGCCTAGATGCTGTGAGGTACATAAGCGATCCTATCATTGAACGATAGTCACGCTGATTAACATCATCTTCGTCATCAGCAGGTCCAAGTTTGTGACTGATGTCAATGGGAGTTCCATAGTGTCTAGCATCGAGCATCTGATATTTTGTCAAGATGTCCTTGACATATTTTGTCTGATGAATATAAATTCTCTTATCAGACTGCTCGACTTGAACACCTAGAAAGAATTTGAGTTCTCCCATTGCACTCATCTCAAACTTAGACTTCATGACTTTTTCGAAATCTCTGCACAGCACCTCATTGGTCGATCCAAAAATAATATCGTCCACATATACCTGCACAAGCAGCAAATCGTTTCCTGTCTTTTTGATAAAAAGAGTTGAATGAATCTGCCCACGAGTGAAACCATTTTTGAGCAGGTGTTGAGACAGCGTTTCATACCAAGCCCTTGGAGCTTGATGAAGACCATACAATGCTTTATCGAGTTTGTAGACATAATCAGGATGCACTGAGTCTTCGAAACCAAGAGGCTGTTTCACATAAACCTCTTCGTTGACCTTCCCATACAAAAACACACTCTTTACATCCAGTTGATAGACACGAAATTTCTTGAATGAAGCATAAGCAAGAAATATGCGTATTGATTCCAAACGCGCAACTGGAGCAAAAAACTCGTCATAATCCAATCCTTCAATCTGTGTAAAACCTTGGACCACCAGACGAGCCTTATTCTTCACAACCACGCCACGGTCATCTTTCTTGACTCTATAGACCCAGCGAGTACCAATCGGATAGAATCCCTGAGGTAGTTTAACCAGCTCCCAAACTTCTAACTTTTTGAACTGTTGGAGCTCCTCTTGCATGGCTTCTACCTAGTGAGAGTCAGTCAGTGCTTCCTTGATATTTTTCGGTTCTATTTGAGAAAGAAAGCATGACTCCATTTGAGCTAACTGGCACTCTGTTTGCCCTCTGGTTCTAACTCCATCTTGTAGATCACCAATAATATTATCGACCGGGTGATTCACATTTACACGGCTAGTTGGAATTTCTTCATGTGCAATGACAGTTTCCAAATTTGTATCGTCTCCCCCAGAGACTAAAGTCTCTTCAAGTACCTCTGTGACAGATTCTACTTCACCATCTGATAAAGCCGGCATATCTGGATCAGTATCAGGGTCTTGAACTGGTTCAGGAATTTCCGGAGGAGGTGGTGGTGTTTTTGTAGGAGACTTAGATACATCAGAGTATATATCAAGTCCATGAAGCATTGTCACCACCTGTTCAACTTCATCTTCACCAGGAAGTTTGAATGAGTCAAACATACTGTCATAATCGAACAAGAAGTCGGGTCCCGTTCCTTGTGAAGGTTGAGTATAGCGCAAACAAGTTACTTCAAAATGTTCCTCCACTCTCTTTGTAGCTTTGTTATACACACGTTTATCAGGTGAATTATTTGAAAAACCCAAAAAATAACCTTCACTCGATTTTTCACCGAATTTAGCCACTCTATCTTTTGTGTGCATAATCATACAGGGACACCCGAAAGGCTCAAGAAACTGTAAATTTGGTTTACGGTTGTTGAAGAGCTCATAACAGGTCTTATTGCGTTTCTTAACCATAGACACTCGATTTAGAATGTAGCAAGCTGTGTTAACCACTTCTGCCCAGAATGTGATAGGCAGTTTGGAATCAGCTAACATAGTCCGTGCAGCTTCAATGAGCGTCCTGTTCTTACGTTCAGCAACTCCATTTTGTTGAGGAGTTCTAGCAGCACTGAACTGATGATCAATGCCTTTCTTCAAACAGAACATACCTAGTGTAGAGTTCTTAAATTCCGTACCATTATCGCTTCTTAGTTTCTTGATCTTCAAATTGCACACATTTTCCAGCTTGTCGAATAAGTAGATGAGGATTTCAGCAGTCTCATCCTTGGAGGCCAAAAAATAAACCCAAGAGAACCTCGAGTAATCATCAGTGACCACCAAACAGTACCATGCCCCACCTATACTTTTCTTGCTCACTGGTCCAAATAAGTCCATGTGCAGTAATTCCAATGGCTTTTCAACAGAGTTGACCAGTTTTGACTTATGGGTCTTCTTGTGCTGTTTCCCTTTTTGGCAGGGAACGCAATGGTCATTAAGTCCGAACGATTGCTTCGGTACACCACGCACAAGATCATTTTTAACCAGATAATTCATCTTACGAAAGTGCAGATGACCCATTCGTCTGTGCCACAACAAGGATTCTTTTTCATTAGCCTTAGACAGAAAACACGTTTGCTGCTTTGTTTCAACAGTACGCATATCCAGAATGTATATGTCTCTGTCTCGAGGTGCCCTCAGTAGCACCCACTCCTCGGGAATAATAAACCCCGGCTTCAGAATGCAACACTTACTTTTCGTGAAAACAGTAGTGTACGACTTATCACAAACTTTCGATACACTAAGAAGGTTGTGTTGCAGCTGTTCTACAAAATTAACTTTTTCAAAGCTCACTCTGCCGTTTGAGAGTTTGCCTTGGCCAGAAATTACGCCTCCTTTGTCACCAGCAAAAGCAACATATCCCTCATTATACGCATGAACATCGGAAAGCAGGGATATATTGCCGGTCATGTGCCGCGAGCAACCACTATCGATATACCATTCGCTATTCAGTATGGCTTCAGGTTGCTGTAACACCAAAAACAAAGAAGTTAATTAGTAATGGAGACCCAAGCCTTTACAGACTTGGGCACTCCAGAAGCATCATCCACAATGATCACATCAGTCAAAATTTTATTTTTAAACATATCAGAATTATTGATTGATGTGACACTGTTGGATGCAGAATCACTTGATGATTCTTTCACTTTCCAAACCCTTTTAGGTTTGGAAGGTTGCTTGTCAACAACATTGAGCTTAGCAATTGATGATTTGGTTGGCTCAACCTTGCTGAATTTCTTAGCGGGTGATGGAGAACGTGAACCTTTAACAGAATTATTTTTAATTTTAGAAATTTTAGGAACACCTTTCCTAGACCGCTTTTGAGCAAGCAACGGACAATCATTTATTAAATGACCTTGTTGAAATTTTGGAACAATCTTATGAGGATGGTTGAAAGAAGCATCAAAGGCACATGCACACTTATGTGAGCATGTTGAATTTGACACTTGTTTAGAGAAAACAATGGATTTAGAAGAAGTTTGATGTTTTTTAATATTTTCTTTGATTTTCAAAATCTTCTTTTCAGGCTCAGCCTTAACTTTGCCTTTTCCACTTAAAGCCATGACTGAAGATTCATTAGTTATAATTACATTGTTTGGCTTTACGTTTTTCTTTTCAACCTTTGAGTACTCCTCTTCAGTTATATCCTCAATTTCAACAATTTCCTCTACAATAACAGGAGAATCACTCGAAGCCTTGTTTACAACAGGCTCACAAACATCAGAAGGCTTAACAGACTTAGCTTTAACACCATCAGTAACTGTTTTAACAGATTTAACCTCTTGAGCCTTAGCAATCTCAGGCTCACTAGTTTTTGCCTTAACAGGTTCAGGCTCACAAGTGCTAGGTTATTCTGCAGTTACTTTAACTTTTCCAGCCTGAAGTTGCACAGGCTTACTAACTTTGACAGAAACAGATTTGACAGGATTTATGTCTACTCTTGAAGAAGTAGGCACAAATTCTAAGATGTCATCCTTAGCAGGCATTGGAAGATAATCTTTAGGAGGCGGGACTTGATGGTAACCAAGTCCAGCCTTGCTTTTAGTATTAGTCCTTTGTGCCTGAAGGATCTCATCAAAGACTAATGAGGAAGTTGAAAAATTTGATAATTTTCTTTTTAAATCTAAAACCTCAGTTTGAGAATCAGAAAGTTCTTTCTTTACCTTAGTAAGCATGGTGACATAACTATCTATTTCATCTTGCTGACTAAAGATTTTAGCTTTTAATTCTTTCTTTTCTTCAAAAATTGCCTTTAACTTTTTATCACACACTTTATCATTATCTTTTAACATATTATTTGAAAAAGTTAACTGTTCTATGTTGGCGATAAAGCGTTCATTTTCTTCTCTTAGCCTGTTTATCTGTCCTGTCAAACGAATACAAGATAGACAAGAAAAGGGTTCATTATCAACCTCATGTACGTTGGCCATGAAAGCTTTGTTTTGTTGGTCATCATCAGCTTGTTCTGACCAGTCAAAAGCTTCATCTGACAACATTAAGGCAGCAGATACCATTGCCTTTTCTTCAGCTTTAGCCTTCTCTGTAGATTTGTTCGGAGTAGGCCTTGTGAAACCAGATGAAGGCTGTCTTGTTTCGCATTCATGAGCAAAGTGTCCATAGTTTTGACACTTGTAGCACTTGACCTTGCTCTTGTTGAATCCCAGACCCTTATCCTTTGGGTCCTCCAGCGACTTTTTCCCTGTTTTCTTAAAGTAGGTCTTGGCTCTTCTAGTAAGCATAGCCAAGTTCCACCTTAAGTCCATTCGCTCCAATTCGTCATCATCGATTTGACGAAAATCTTCTTCGGTCAAATCCATAGAACCAGCTTTCTTGCAGAGAAAGTCATCATAGGCAGACAGCAATGCCGAGAAAAGTGCAGCATGATCTTGTGAAGCTGCAGGAATAGGCCCTTGATGACTTGGTGGTTGAAAGTAAGAACCACCAGAAGAAACACTTGGTTGATGACTTGAAGATCCACCAGTCCCACCAGCCAAGAATGCTGAGCCAGATGTTCCGGTTGATGAAACATCCACTCCGTAGATCTTAGGATTTTGGACATTTGTAGTAGCTTTGGTTTCTTTCCTTTGCATGTCCAAAAGATCAGCTTCTAGCTGACCAATAAGATCATCAAGAGACATATTCAGAATGTCTAGATCCTTTTCCATCATTAAAATTCTAGTATCCCATTTGTTAGGTAGGGATTCAAGAAGTTTTTTATTTATTTCGGTTTTGTCCAGAGTTATTCCCCCTTCTATTAACTCACTAACCAACTGTGAGTATCTAGAAAACAAGTCAGAAAGAGACTCGTTTGGAAGAATATCGAATACGTCATACTGCTTCTTGACTAAACGCAATTTATTCTGCTTATATAGTTCACTACCGCCACATCTTTTTTCAAATGCCTTCCATAAATCATAAGCAATTTCCAGATGTCGAAATTGCTTGAGGATTGACGGTGGTAATGCCATGGTAATTGCAGAATGAGCCTTTTTGTCATTCTCAAAGGCTTTGCGTTCCTCAGGAGTCATTGATTTGATTGACTTTAAGGGTGCTGTACCAGTATAGACTCCAGGACTGACAGGACGTTCATATCTTTCAGTCAAAGCAACCCACATCTCGGGATCATTAAAAGAAACAAACGCTTCAAAGCGTTGACGCCAGTATGCATAATCCATCCCTACAGTATACATAGGTGGTTTATTCGTACTTCCTACTTCAGAGTTTTGCTTGAGTAGATCTCCAACACGTGGTAATGAAGAAGATGCCATGTTGATAACCTGCAAAACAAAACACACAAAGAAAACAAACTGAACTGTTATGCGACACAAGGGTTGTGTCGCTAAATAAAATGGCGACACTAAAGATGTGTCGCTAGGAATTAAGTAACAGTTAAACAGGCGACACAAGGTTTGTGTCGCAAAATATTATGTCGCAATTTTCAAACTTGTGTCGCTTTCTTTGTGTCGCAAATATTAATCTTGTGTCGCTATCTAGTGTCGCTGAAATCTTAAACACGACAAGAAGATGTGTCGCTTAAAACCTACACGCGACAGAAGTTTTGTGTCGCAGAAACCCTAAATGCGACAGAGGCTGTGTCGCTGCTTGTGTCGCAATGTCGAGGAGAGCTGCGGCAGAAAACCCTAAAATTCGCAAACTTCCGTAACCCTAACGAAAAACCACAAAGAATGGACGAATCTAATCACCAAAAACTTCTAGAAAATGTAGAATATTGATCCTTAACACGAAATACAAAGATTCATTTCCAAAAACTAGTCGATTTTAACCAAAAACACGTACTAACACGATCCGATAACACCAAATCCGTAGATTATGGCTCTGATACCACTTGTAGGTTCCCTGATCTTGGACCTAACCGGATCAACATAAACAATCGAGATGCGGAATTCAAACGATTGTATAAAGTACGTGAAACACAAAACGAATCAAACACAAATCAATTGTATATTAATATGATAATCTATTAGGTTGAATACACTTGAATTGCTTTACAATATCTCTGAGAATCCCTAGATTCGTCAACCTCAACAATGAGGCCGCAATGCTCTATTTATAGAGAAACCGAAACTGACCTGCGACACAAGCTCTGTGTCGCACAGTCGACTCATGCGACACAAGCCTTGTGTCACATAAGCGACACAGGCTCTGTGTCGCCTAAAACAAAACTTGTAATATACTAATAATAGACAAAACGTCATAATTACATAACAAACTATTACAAGCTAAGACCAACTGACAGACATACAAAATATGCACCAACAGGTGGCTTGTGTCGCAGGAGTTTATGGTGATGTCGCAGGTAATTAAGAATAGTAAACTCGCTAAGGTCGCAGGGGTTTGGCTTTTATACCCTTACCCTACATAGCGACATAGCCAGCGACACAAGTGGCGACACAAACAGCGACACATAGCTTGTGTCGCATAATGACACTTGATGAATTTTCAATTCGATTTCGATTTTCAGATTTCGATACTCGATTCGATATTAATTATAGACTTGGAGAAAGTAACTAAGCTACAAATAAATTAAGAGATAATACAAAAAGAAAATCGTTGATTCAATTTTACAATCAACGGAAACTTCGTAACATATTTTTGGTGGCGGAAATGGTTAAGTCTGGTTAGGGATCATATCAGGATAACATGCAATTATTTGTAAATAGTAAGTGTTATTTCGATTATCAGTATGTTTGTCCACTTTAAATTTACTTAGCATATTTAAATCACCTGTTATAAAGATTAGTTCAAGATGATTATTGATATTTTATCCATCTAAACATTTGTACTTAAGTATATGATTTCAACTCATAATGAGATGAACCACTTGTGTTATTATTAGCATGCATATTATATTATATAACTCACATTAAAATATACATTTGAAATCAAAACATGTTAGTATTTTCTATATAGAAGGTGAAGGTATGGACGTATCTTTAGAACCAAGTTAGCGGTGACAGGTCTGTACTTTCGTACAATAGAGTCACATAAACAATAGTTCGGGTTGAACAAACACCAGTCTGAACAATTAAACTAGAGGGTACAGGTCTGTACTTTCGTACAACAGAGTACCATAGTTTAACACAAACCAGTACAAGGCAATCTTTTTATAACTTTTTTGTACATTTGTACATTTTATTTGGGAATTTTAGGAATGCCACGGGTACGTAATAGTTGTCTATAGCTTAACATAGACTACGCACCTAAGTTCTTTTCAAGAATATATTAGATGAAACCAGGTCTGTATTGACATACAACAGAGGAGACAACTAATATATTCCCCCAAATAACACCATACAAAGACCCTATATTTTAGATCATAACATGTTTATCATCCAAATATTAAGACGAAGAGTCAAACTATTTCGGACATTTTTGCCCTTATTTCAACTTAATGTCATACATATTAATATGTCTTTATATAAAATAATATGCATATTTGAAAGTTAAGCTTCTTAGTAACTTTAGAACAAATGCCTACCAATACATCATTTACTGACACATCAAACATAAACCTTAAAATTCCATTTTATGCATGTCTCCTGATGTACTATCATTTCCCCAATTGTTTGCAGACACAATTCAACGGCTATTTTTAACAATGTTGCAACTATTGCGTTTCTTTAATACTAACAAGTATAAAGAGTGGCAGTTGCGTTTTTTTTTTTTTTTTTCACAAACACTCCAAGTCATAAATTAATTTTTAACAAAAAACCCCATCCCTATCATAGATACAAGTTCATCAAATCGAGATCGTGAAAAGGCCTTTGTAAAAAGATCAGCGTTTTGGTTCGATGTATCGATTTGGATAAGGTCTATCAGGTGTTTCTCATAGCAATCCCGTATGAAATGAAACCGAATTTCAATATGTTTAGTTTTTGAGTGTTGTACGGGATTGCGTATGATAGAGATAGCAGCAGTATTATCAATATGGATAGGAGTTAAAGTTAAGAGTAACCCGTAATCGCGCATTTGATGCGGAATCAAGAGAACCTGAGAACAGCAACTTGCAGCAGCAATGTACTCAGCCTCAGCAGATGAAGTAGAGACTGTGGTTTGCTTTTTACACTGCCACGAGACTAAGCGACTACCAAAGAACTGACATCCTCCAGTCGTAGACTTTTTGTCCACATTGCAACCACCGAAGTCTGAATCGGAGTAGGCAGTTAACGCGAAGTTATCCTTAATAGAATACCAGAGACCCAGAAATGGTCTAAATTTGAGGTAACTGAAGATTCGCTTAACCGCCTTCATATGAGAAACCTTCGGATTTGTTTGAAATCTTGAGCAGATAGCCACAACAAACATTATGTCGGGTCTTGATGCTGTGAGATACATCAGTGATCCTATCATTGACCGATAGTCTCGCTGATTTACGTCTTCTTCGTCTTCAGCCAAACCAAGTTTGTGATTTATGTCAATGGGAGTTACAAAGGTCTTACAGTCGAGCAACTGATATTTTGTTAAGATGTCATTGACATACTTAGATTGATGAATGTAAATACCTTAATCAGATTGCTCAACCTGTACACCTAAGAAGAATGTAAGTTCTCCCATTGCACTCATCTCAAACTTGTCCTTCATGATTTTCTCGAAGTCCTTACACAGCTTCTCATTGGTAGATCCAAAGATAATGTCGTCCACATATACCTGCACAAGTAACAAATCGTTTCCAACTTTTCTAATAAAAAGTGTGCTGTCAATCTGTCCTCGTGTGTATCCATTAGCCAGCAGATGTTTTGACAACGTCTCGTACCACGCCCTTGGAGCTTGATGAAGTCCATATAGTGCTTTGTCTAATTTGTAGACATAATCCGGATGCACTGAGTCTTCAAATTCAGGAGGTTGCTTGACATACACTTCTTCACTGACCTTTCCATAAAGAAACGTACTTTTTACGTCTAGCTGGTACACTCTAAATTTCTTGTATGAGGCGTAGGCAAGAAATATTCTGATCGATTCTAACCTCGCAACCGGAGCAAACACCTCATCATAATCGAGACCTTCTATTTGAGAAAAGCCTTGTACCACTAGTCTAGCCTTGTTCCCTGTCACAATACTACGATCATCTTTCTTTACACGAAACACCCAACGCGTACCAATAGGGTGTTGTCCCTTCGAGAGCGGAACCAAACTCCAAACTTGTAGCTTTTGAAATTGATGAAGTTCATCATGCATAGCCTCGACCCAATGAGAGTCAATTAATGTATCCTTCACATTTTTCGGTTCAATATGAGATAGAAAATATGATTCCATCTCAGCTACAAGGCAAGAAGAAGAGTCGGATGTAGTGGCCTTAACTTGATGTCTTGTTTGTACACCTTTAGACAACTCACCAATAATATTATCAGTCGGGTGAGATGTGTGTACTCGTTGCTGTGGAATCTGTGGTGGCACAACCTCAGAATCCAAGTTGTTTAAATCTCCCTCAACTTCATTAATTTCAGGCGATTGGACAGCTTCATCAGATTTATCCTCAGTTTCATCATCGGATAAACCCGGCATCTCAGGATTAGATTGTTGAATAGATACACTAGGAGCTGTTCCAGAAGTGGAAGGGGTATCATTGTTTGAGGGTGGTGTGGCTTTAGGAGGAATAGATACATCCTGAAACATATCAATTCCATGCAGTAGAGTCACCACCTGATCAACATTATCATCCATAGATATATGAAATGAGTCAAACAATTCATCATATTTAAACAATGAGCCGGGTCCCGTACTTTGAGGAGATTCAGTATATCGTAAGCATTTAACTTCATAGTGCTCCTCAATCCTCTTCGTTGATTTATTATAAACTCTCTTATTAGGAGAATTAATAGAATAACCCAAGAAGAAACCATCACTTGATTTTTCACCGAACTTAGCAACTCTTTCGCGTGTGTTCATGATGATGCAGGGACACCCAAAAGGTTCAAGAAACTGCAAGTTTGGTTTACGATTATTAAATAACTCATAACATGTCTTATTTCGTTTCTTCACCGTCAAAACCCTGTTGAGAACATAACAGGCTGTATTAACCGCCTTTGCCCAAAAAGTGATAGGCAATTTTGAGTCTGAGAGCATGGTTCGTGCAGCCTCTATGAGAGTCCTATACTTCCTTTTAGCGACTCTATTTTGTTGTGGAGTTCTTGCGGCACTGAATTGATGATTTATTCCTTTTTTCAAACAGTACATCTCTAATGTTTTGTTCTTGAATTCAGTTCCGTTGTCACTCCGCAGTTTCTTTATCTTCAGATTGCATAAGTTCTCCAGTTTGTCAAACAGATAAATTAAAATGTCAGGCACCTCATCTTTAGAAGAAATGAAGTAAACCCAAGAAAATCGGGAATAGTCGTCAGTCACTACCAAGCAATAATAATTTCCGCCTATACTCCGTTTGCTCACTGGTCCGAAAAGATCCATATGCAATAACTCAAGAGGTGTTTCATTGGAATTCACTAACTTAGACTTGTGGAATTTCTTGTGTTGTTTCCATTTGAGACAGGAAACACAGTTATCATTTAATCCAAAAGATTGTTTAGGAACGCCTAACACGAGATCATGTTTCACAAGATAATACATCTTGCGGAAATGAAGATGTCCCATTCGTCTGTGCCACATCAGTGAATCCTTTTCATCAGCTTTAGACAATAGACAAGTATGCTCAGTGGATGTAACGGTTCGCATATCTAGTACATATGTGTCCTTTGTCCTAGGTGCTCTCATTAGCACCCATTCCTCGGGAATCACAAAACCCGGCTTCAGAATCAAGCATTCTACATCAGTAAATACTGTTATGTATTTCTTGTCACACATTTGAGAAACACTGAGCAAGTTGTGATTCAACTGTTCAACAAAGTTCACTTTTTCAAAGCTCACTTGCCCATTTGTGAGTGTTCCTTGTCCAGTAATTTCTCCACCCTTATCACCAGCAAATGCAACATAACCCCCATTATATGACTTCAAATCAGAAAGTAGGGATAGGTTGCCTGTCATGTGTCGTGAGCAGCCGCTATCGATGTACCATTTACTATTTTTTACTTCCTCGGACTGCTGCAGACACAAAATGCAAGAGTGAATTAGTTAGAAGTGGAGACCCAAGCCTTCACAGACTTGGGTCTTCCAAGGTCATCTACAATAACAACATCAGTTAAAAGTTTATCTTTTAACAAATCAGTGGTGTTTCCTGATGTGTTATTGTAGGATGACAAGTTATTGGTTGACCTTTTAATCGGCCAAACCTGTTTAGGTTTGGGTAGTTGCTTATCAATAGGATTGTGCTGTTTGACACTAGGTTTACTGGGCACATTCTTATTTACTTTCTTGACAGGTAAGGGAGATGATGAGCTACGCCTCGATTGAGATTTATTAAATGAATTCCTATATAAAGAATTTTGTGGCGTGGATCTCCCAAATCGTTGTCTAGAAAGCAACGAACAAACATTAATGAGATGACCTTGTTTCCTACAATAGAAACAAGATCGTCTTTCAACAAATGGTTGAGGTTGAGGATGAAGCACTAGAGGTTGTTTAAATGAAGCATTAACAGAACATGCACATTTGTGTGTACACGATGAGTTAGATGCTGGTGATGATGTTGATGATTTATCAGAAACATCAACAGATTTAGAAGATTTTTCAGGTGATTTGTTATTTTTATCAATTTTTAAAATCTTCTTTGGACGCTCAGCCGTAGCTTTGCCTTTTCCTTGAAAAGCCATGTCACTTAATTCAGTGGTTATTATATGATTTTCAGGTTTAACATTTTCTTTTTTAATCCTCACATTAACTTCCTCAGTCAAATCCTCAACTTCAACTACTTCCTGTTCACTAACAGGGGTTGTAATCTTGATCTTAACAAATTCAGGTTTCTTAACAGGCACAGGCTTAGTTTCATCAGGTTTTACAGATTCATTAGCAGTAGTTTGTTCAGATTTAGACTCTACACTTTGCCTAGAATCCTTAACTGGCTCATTAACAGATTTCATAACTTCCTTTAAAAAAGAAGGCACAAAGTCTTTGGCTTCAACCTTTGAAGGCATAGGTAGATAGTTTATAGGAGGTGGTATTTGGTGATAACCAAGGTCAGCCTTGCTTTTGGAATCATATCTTTGCCCTTGAAGAATTTCATCAAAGACAAGTGAGGACGTTGAGAAATTAGAATATTTTCTCCTAAGGTTAATTATTTCTAACTGTGAGTCAGCAAGTTCCTTTCTAAGATCAGCTAGTAATTTAAGATAACTATCAATTGCATCTTGTTGACTAAATTTTTTAGCTTTTAGTTCCTTTCGGTCAGAAAATGCAGCATCTAGTTTCTTATCAAAAGCTTTTTCATTATCTTTTAGGATCTTATTAGCCTTAGCAAGTTTTTCTAATTCAGTACAGGCGTTGGTTATCCTCAGAGTATCTGTTAATTTTACCAGTTAATTTAATGCATGATATACAAGAGAATGGTTCTTCAATGGGTACCTTATGCACACTGGAGATTTCAGCCATAAGAGCACTGTTTTGATCATCATTTGCTTCTTCACTCCAATCATACGCCTCTTCATTTTGAATAAGAAGAGCATTTGAAACAGGCGTTTTCTCTGGAGTCCTCGGAGATGGTCTTGTGTAGGCAGATGGTTTTGAGAAGCCAGAAGCAGGATGCTTTACCTTCTCACATTCCCTAGCGAAGTGCCCAAGATTTTGGCAGTTGTAGCACTTCACCTTACTTTTATCAAAACCCAGACCGGAATCACTATCATCATCCAGATTCTTTCTCCCGGTTTTCTTTAAATATTTCTTTGCTCTCCTGGGTAGCATAACAAAGTTGCAACGCAGATCCATCCTTTCAAGATCATCACGATCTATCTGTTCAAAGTCCCTCTCAGTAAGATCAATTGTGCTTGTCTTCTTTGAAAGGAAACTGTCATAAGCACTCAGAAATGCTTGAAAAACAGCAGCATTCTCTTTAGTATCGGGTGAAACTGGAGTATTTGAAGAGTAGGATGCTCTTCCAACTGAAGGTGTAGCTGATTTAGTAGATGATGCAGAAGCCACACCAGATCCACCAGATAATAATGCAACACCAGTAGTGGGAGACGAACTACCATACAAGCTTGGATCTTGAACCTGTGCACTCGACTTCGTTTCTTTTCGCTGCATATCTAGTGCATAAGCTTGTAGTCTTCCAACAAGATCATCTAATGAAAGACTCATTACTCTTTCATCTTCCTCTATCATCATGACCCGATGATTCCATTTCTTAGGCAAAGCGCCTAAGAGTTTCTTGTTCACATCCTCAGTAGTTAAAGTCACCCCTCCATCAGTCAACTCACTTACCAGATGTGAGTAGCGAATAAACAATGCATTAACGGATTCATTTGGCAATATGTCAAACAATTCATATTGCATTTTAATGAGTGCCAGTTTACTCTTTTTATATCTCTCATTTCCACCACACTGTTGTTCAATTGCCTTCCACAAATCAAAAGCAATGTCATAGTGTTTAAACATTTTCAGGACATCAGCTGACATGCTCATTGTTATAGCTGAATGAACTTTTATCTCCAAATCCCAAGCCTTTTTCTCATCCGGAGTCAAAGATCAAATAGGTTTTGGCGGAGGGTTGATAGAATTGAATTGGCCATCAGATGGTGGATGTACATAACGTTACAGCAGAGGAATTAACATATCAGGATCATTATATGATGGACCCTTGTTACTGGATCTAAATCGAATCAATTCAACAATTGAAAGCGCGGAATACAATCAATTGAACAAAACACATTAACAATCACACAAAACTAGTCGATTAGCTTTTATATATATCACGAATAGCAAATCAACCAATTACACAAGATTCCTCACAGATCGCTTGAAAACACTCTAGGTTCGTCAACCCTAAAACTGAACCCGTAATGATCTATTTATAGCCAAAACCTAACTGACCTGCGACACAAGCCCTGTGTCGCCAGGCCGACATATGCGACACAAGCCTTGTGTCGCTATTGCGACACAAGCTCTGTGTCGCCTAAACAGTGATTAATTTTGATTTTCAAAACAAATAACATTTATATCACAATCAAAATATTACAATCGACTTTGACCTAGACCAACTGACAGACATACAAAACATGCATCAACAAACTCCCCCGTGTCTTCAGCTTGGTCTTCAAGATTTCTTCGTTCGGCTTTGGTCATCTAACACTTCCAGCTGGCAGGGAAGTTTCCTCCAGCATGTACTCCTTGAGCTATACAGACATTGACAACCTTTTGAAAACGCATCGCCTCAGTCTTGAACTCTTGAAAATAATCAATCTTCTTAGCATGAAGAGCTTCAAGGTCTTTCTTGGTAAGGTTAATCAAGCTCAAAGGATCGTACACTCTAATCTTCGATATTTTGGCTTTCCATAGATCTTCAGGCTCTGAATCTTGAATATAGATAATTTCAGCTTCGCCTGTATATCCATCATATGTCCACAGTTGTAACCTTCTCAAGAAATCAACTAGGAGCTTCTCCAGAGGAATAGACTTTAAGGTCTTTGGAGATTTATATACAATCTTAACCCAGGGCTTGTTGGTAAACGGATGCATCTTGTTACGATAAATATACCTCATCCCCAGATTTGGTCTCAAAAGATAGAACACTTTGGTGTTGAACTCTTTCCTTAAGATTCTCTGTAGTTGATTCGCTAACTCGTTATTGGTGGGATTTATGATATTCAATTGCGCCAAGTGCAGTATCTCACAATATGGTAAGGTACTTAATACTTTGAAGTTCATAGTCAAATACTGCATCCCATCTTTTCGCTTGATAACAATCACTTTATTTGCTTCATCATACTTCCAGGAGATGATTTGACCTTTGTAGCGCTTGCTGCTGATTTTATAGAATTTACAGGTCTTTGACGTATTGGGCTCAGCAGCAGTAGAAGTAGATGGTTCGGTTTTAGCCGGAGCAGGAGTAGAGTCTTTACACGGTTCAGGCTCTACAACCTCTTCAGTATCAGAGACCTCCATCTCCTCTCCCAAATTCATTTCATCAACATTCACAAAGTCTTCGTGAATGTTTTCTTCTTCAATATCAACCCCTTCATCATTATCAAACACAAATTCTTCATTATCATTTTCTGTACTTTGCCCTTCCTCATTTATCAGACTCTGTAGATACTCTAGGTTTGCTTCGGAGTAATCTACATTTAAAGGAATTGGTTGTCCTGGAATTGGTGCAGAGTACGCAAAGTAATCTAAATTAATATTTTCATTTATAGCTTCTTCGGTTACATCATTATTATTTACAATTTGAGTTGAACCAGGGGCCATTGATGTTGTTTCATCTAAGCCTAACTCCCCCGGAACAACAGCTAAGGCCTCTAGTTCTAACAGGCGACTCTCCAGCTAAGGAACCCTAGCCGCCGTTGCTTCTAACTCCGTGATTCTAGAAGCTTGCTCAGCCAACTGCTTGTTCATTCTGTCTAGAAGAGCCATTATCTGATTTAGCGTTTGTGGTTGTGGCTGAGACTCAGCAGAAGTAGAGACCGGATGAGGTTGAGTTCGAGGACGAGGACGGGGTGCGAAAGTATCATCATCTGAGTCCTGTGCGTCCCGGGGCCGTTTCCCCCGGTTAGACGGCACATGCACCCGTTCTGCCCTAATTCGGCGTTGAACCCGCTCATATCGATGAGTATTATGGATTCGGAGGCTTTCAATGGTTTTCGGTGAAGGAACATCACCATCCGAATCCGTTGGGGTGTCGTTTGGATCCACAGAGACAGTATCATCCGAGGCCGCATCAGCAGCATTCTCGTCAACTGCTTGAAAGGTATCAATGTCCTGCAAAATGTCATTAATATTTTCCTCCTCGGTTTGAATCGGGATATTGACAAAGGCATCCTCAGAGGGAAGAGAAGCAGCAGCATCATCCAAAAATCCTTCGTTAGCCGGAGGGACATAGCCCTCATGTACAATATGGCCGAAAAGCGGCACATCTGGCGGTGCAGCAACTCCTTTACCATAAGAGTTGCAGATGGCAAAAATCCGCAAGTTCATTGGCGTTTGGCGGAAGGTTGCATCAGGATTGACCGGAAGATCCGGTAACAGATGATTAATCAGCAACTGGATAAACCTTGGGTACATGACCCATTTGTCATTTTCAGCTTTTGCATTGTCCACCATTTCACGGAACAGATATCCGGAAAAATTATACGGCTTATTGTAGACCAGGGCCAACATGGCAGAGATGGTACGGTGACTGGCACCATCGAAACCTGCCTTCCTGGCAGATAAACACACGATTAACACGTGCATCAAAAATCTCCAGACTCGGGTGAGGTGCCCCTTGCGATACTGATGAGAGGGTACACCTGGGTAACCCATACGTGCCATCCCACCAGCAATGAAAACATTTGAGAATTGGGTGGGCATGACTGGAGAATCATGAAACTGAAGCACTTCACGTAGCAGCTGCTCGGTTATGATAATTTCCCGATCAAAAACTGTAGATATAATCCTGGTCTCCTCCAGTTCGGTGTTTACAACCGCATTTCTCCAAAAAGGACCAACATGGTCTCTATAGATAGTGGGAGCAGCAGTGATAGCGTAAAGAATCCTGGAACGCCTAAGGAACTGGATCATGGGACGAAAAGGAATAGCAGAATCCCTGTCATCTTCCAGAAAAGCCACCGTGTTGTGACAAGGTTCAAGCAACCTCAGAAACGCATCTTGTCCTGCCATTTCTAAAAGACACGAAAAAGGGAACACTACAGAAGCGTTAGTAATAATTACGTTAATTTAAACAATCTGCAGTGGCGACACAAGGGTTGTGTCGCACAGATGTGGCGACACAGACCTTTGTGTCGCAAAAGTTGAAGTTAATTAATTCGAATCATATAAGCGACATAAGCACTTGTGTCGCAACATAAAGATGCGACAGAAGAGGGTTGTGTCGCATTTGACAATTGTTTTGTAATTAATTAAATCAAGCGACAGAAGGACTTGTGTCGCAAAGAAGTAGCGACACAGATGGTAGTGTCGCAACCCAACAGTAGCACGAACACTTTTCACATTTCTAACCTTAAGAAATGCTTGTCTGATGAGACACTTATTATTCCACTCGACGAAATTCAAATCGATGACAAGCTTCATTTCGTCGAGGAACCCTTTGAGATCATGGACCGAGAGGTCAAACGTTTAAAACAGAGTCGTATTCCCATCGTTAAGGTCCGGTGGAATTCTAGGCGTGGCCCTGAATTCACTTGGGAACGTGAAGACCAGATGCGACAGAAATACCCACATCTTTTCTTAGATGCCACCCAACCCACGGCAACAAGCTAATTTCGGGACGAAATTCTTCTAACAAGGGGAGAATGTGACACCCGGCGAATTAGGCCGTCATTAGTAATAAATTGTTGGTTATTACCACTTGTAATTAGTGAGAAATAGGACTAATTACGGAACATTTTGGATATCGTATTATACACTCATACGTAATTAAAATTTTAATTACGCAATTTTAATCGGATGGAGTCCGACTCGATTTATATGGACGTTGGTGAAAACCCTTTTCCATAAATAACGTAAATCTATTTTATAATTAAATAGTAGTTGTTTACATTATATTATTATTATGTAATAATATACGAACACTTTACGTTTTATGCGAAATGTACAATACGTAACGCAAACCCGCGCGAAAACATAAAGAAAACACAAATTTAAAATGTAACAATGTAATTGAACAAACAAATAAATCAAAAGGGACAAGTGAAGAGAATCAGGTGGAACCCACCTTAGATAAAAGTTCTGCACAGCCTAGGACTTCCTAGACCGGCCATACATCCCCCCCCAAGGTAAAGTCATCATTTTAGCTACTTACACACACAACTCAACTTTTCATTGATCAAAATCTCAGAAGACTTTACCCAAAACTCTCTCTCTCATTCCTCTCCTCACAGCAAACACAAACAGAAAACATTTTCTTTCACTTTTACTCTCAAATCTCACTTCAAATCGCAAGAAGATTAACGAAGAACTAGGAGTCAAGCTTCACGATTTTTCATTCACAACTTGTTCATCACACATTTTCGGGTAAGAACACGTTTTCTCAACTTTCCTTTGTTACTCGTAAGATTTTATGGATTTAACATGCTAGTAAGTTCACTCACAAAGTATAAACTGGAAACCCCCTCGAAGTTACCCTAAAACGAACATTTTAAATCTACCAGGGAATCGTTGGCATTTGTTTCCCAAAAAAATCGAACACTTTCGGGCTTACCAAAATATATGAAAACTTACTTTTTAAGAGTGTAAAAATATTAATATGTAGTTTATAATAGTTTCGGGACCAAAGCAAACTCATCTAATCGAAACCCTTGAACAAAAACGAAGTTAGAAACAAACAGTACAAACATACTAGCAGTGGTAACTGAGGAAATGTGCTAACAGTAGTAATAAAGGAAAACGTGCTAGCAGTAGAAACCAGGTAAAATGCACCAACAGTGGAAACTAGGTAAAATGAACTAGCAGTGGAAACTAGTAAATACACTAGCAGTAGTAATAAAGTAAAATAACTAACAGTGGAAACTGAGACAATACACTAACAGTGGTAACCGGGTAAAATGAACTAACAGTGGAAACTAAGGAAATAAACTAACAGTGGTAACCGGGTAAAATGAACTAGCAGTGGAAACTAAGGAAATACACTAACAGTGGTAATCGGGTAAAATAAACTAGCAGTGGAAACTAAGGAAATACACTAACAGTGGTAATCGGGTAAAATGAACTAACAGTGGAAACTGAGGAAATACACTAACAGTAGTAACCGAGTAAAATGAACTAGCAGTACTAATAATGTAAGCAACTTAACAGTACTAATAATGTAAATGAACTAGCAGTACTAATAATGGCAATGAACTAGCAGTAGTAATAAAAGAAGAACCAACAGTAGAAACCACGCGAGCAGTAGAAACTAAGAGAACAGTAGAAACTAAGCAAGCAGTAGAAACTAAGAGAACAGTAGAAACTAAGCAAGCAGTAGAAACTAAGAGGGCAGTAGAAACTAAGAGAACAGTAGAAACAAAACGAGCAGTAGAAACTAGGTGAAACCTTCAGTCTGTGGAATTAGCGACACAATCCTTATGTCGCTACCTTTGAAACCAGCAGTATTAACCCAACAGTATTAACCTGCGACATAACCTTTGTGTCGCAACAATTATAACCAGCAGTACTAACTTGTGTCGCAACAATTATAACCAACAGTACTAACTAGCGACACAAATGCCAACAGTATTAACTAGCGACACAAAGACCAACAGTATTAACTAGCGACACATTAGCCAACAGTATTAACCATAGAACACCAAACCAAACAGTATTAACCTGGAACCCGAATAATCAACCAACTTACTACTTTATTTTATTATCCGTAACAATCAAAGTTAAATACTTACAGGGACAACTTGAAAACACCTAAGGTACATTAACCTTATTAACTTAAAACGCAAAACAACCATGATAATATTAATTTGAGGATTAACATCATTTTCAAACTCTTCACCAACGGGCCATACTTGTTTTTCTAAACGTAATTATGGAACAAACAACATCGAACATAACTAGTTGAGTGGACAACTAGCATGAATGATCTTTTGAGGCATTCACTCATATATAACCTTGTGCGTTTAGGGCGCCAGAAGGTTACATCTTTGGACATACGTTTATTAATTTAAACGCACTCTTTCAAGACTCAGGTGAGTCTCATAGTCCCACTTTTACTGTTTTATACTATGGGGTGAGATTACATACACTGTTTATTATAATCACAAGTAACTGAAACAACTCTTATACGGATTGCATGAGACCTTTAATCCACTGAAAGTCCTCACCTTATCATAGTTCGTTAATCGTATGAGCGCGAGTATTATTGGATAGATCTATCGGGGATTGACATCCCCGTCCGGGCTAGTCGCTCTAGCCGACCCACGGACGCATTAATATTTGACTGTTACAGATGTATTGGATTACACGTCTGCCCGAGGCAAAAACTAGGTTAAGCGTCGAACTGTGAGACTCATGGCAATAGTATACACTTATTTTGCATTTGTGCAACACTGATTAAATCTTGTGATTATTACCAACTTTTGATAACTGTTTCAAACCTATGAACTCACCAACATTACGTTGACCGTTTTAGTATGTATTCTCAGGTTCACAGCAGGAATAGGACTACCCCAGGACACGATAGTTCGAGTCGTATGCTTTACAAATATCGGAGATTTTTCTTGCATTTCTATTTTGTAACATTAGTTATGTATTAGAATCTCTTGAACTGTTCGCGAGCTCAGAATTTGATGTAAACAATTGAATTACTAATGTAATCACTTTTGTATTATTTTCAAAACGTCTCATATAGAGTCGTTTGCCATAGCTTTGTGTAATGATCCATGATTAGTCGCGCCCCGACCCGACTTCCGCTGCATCGTAATTTGGGGGTGCGACAGACTGGTATCAGAGCCATAGTTATAGCGAACTAGGTTGCATTAGTGGACCTAGACTATAACTTTTAGGTAGTATTCCTCATTAGGCATGACTAGCTCAGGAATTTCATCATTCAATTTTAATTAACATAGCCTGATCAACTATGTATAATTAAAAGGGAATCGATGCAGGACTTGATCTGGTTATGGTAAATGGGAATACATTAGACGACTTTGATAACATTAGAGGCAGGACAAAAGTGTTCCATACTATGCTTGTTAGAGTATTGTGTGTCATACGTATATATATATAGTTCTCACGTACTAAAACTCTGACCACAGAATGGAAGACTTTCCTAACCGCATGACTATTACCGAGGGAGACGAAACTCCAAACTCATCCACCCGTGCTCCTTCAGGGTCCCGTCGCCCACGCACCAGGAGCGATACCAGAGCCAACCAGGCCAGACCTCGGTCGAGAAACGCCGCAGGCTTTCGAGTCAGAGACCACCGTCAAGCGGAAACACGCGAGTGGGACTGGTTGTCAAACGCATTTGAGACCTGGAGACACGAGGAAGGGATCCAATCAACCGCAGAACCCATGGATATTTCTCCCTACACTCAGGAACCCACCCATCACACTGTTCCAGTGTTAGCTGCGAGACTTCACCGTCACGAGAGGAGGCTCGAGACAATGAGAATGGAGCAAAGAGAATTTCGGGGTGACATGACTCAATCCCTCCAGAACCAGGAGGATATAGCAGAAGTCGTGAACCTCACAAACGACCTAGCAACGGATACGAGGGACGAGCTTATGGAGTTGCGGATTAGAATGCAACAATGTGAGCAGCGTTCCCAGGAGGCTGAACAGCTCTCGCGTATGCTAGAGCAACGACTAACGCTGGCCGAAGAGACCTCACGACAGGCCGGCAGACTTGCAGAAGCGGTCGATCGGATCATCACCCTGCTACCGCAGGCAGATCGATGTCGGGATTAGGGTAGTAACTGTCATGTAACAAATCTATTAACCACTTGTAATTAGTCCGGGTGCGATGATACCCGGCATCTTTTGTAAACATTGAACTCTGTGATCTTTTGAACTATAATTTTGAGTGGTTACAATTCTATCGTTCCATCACCGTTAATTGACACTTTGTACTATTTTATATTACCCTATGCATATACCTCTGTGATAAACACGCATCTCGTACAAACTATCTCACCTACATTAATTTCTTTTCATTTAAGAATCATGCCGCCAAGAAGACAAACTTTCAGCGCTGAGGAACTCGCGCAATTCATCGCTCAAGGAGTAGCCGACGCATTGGCTGCTCAGGGAGCAAACCAAAATATTGGATCGATACCACATGCTGGCAGTGAAAACACCTCGAATGCTGCCCCAACAACCAAACCTTGTTCCTACAAGGAATTCATGAGCTGCAAACCCTTAAACTTCAAGGGTACTGAAGGAGCCATCGGTCTGTTACGATGGATTGAAAAGATGGAATCTGTATTCCGTATCTGCGACTGCACCGAAGAGTGCAAGGTCAAGTACTCCACCTGCACCTTCTTGGACGGTGCACTTACCTGGTGGAACACCTACATGCAAACTGTGGGGATCAACACCGCCTATCAACTCCCCTGGGAGGATTTGAAAAAGATGATGACGGAGGAGTATTGCCCCAGGGAGGAACTACAACAACTAGAGGTAGAATTCTGGAACCTCACAGTTAAGGGCGACGACATCGCCAGCTACACCACCCGTTTTCACCAATTGGCACTCCTTTGTCCAACAATGGTGGACCCCGAGTACAAGAGAATCGAGAGATACATCTGGGGACTCCCAGCAAAGATTCAAGGTATGGTGACTGCATCAAACCCCGGAACGATACAGAGTGCCGTCCGTATGGCACATAGCTTAATGGCTCAGGTGGTCCGACGTGGGACACCTGCTGTGAACACGGGAAACCGGTTTGGGGATAACAAAAGAAAATGGGAAGGAAACCCCAATAACAACCACCAACAACAGAACAGAAGGCCGGGGACTGTGAGAGCCTATACAACGGGAACCGATGACAAGAAAAAGTACCAAGGGAGCAGACCCTACTGCCCCAAGTGCACCTTACATCACGACGGTCCATGTGGCAACGTTTGTACCAAATGCAAACGACAGGGCCACTTAGCTAAGGACTGCAGAGTTCCCAACACCACAGCCAAACCCGGTACACCCCGAACCTGTTATGAATGTGGTAACCCCGGACACTTCAGGAATGACTGTCCGAAGCTGAGAAACAACAACAACAACAACAACAACAACAACAACAGGAACAACAACGCTCGCGGTAGAGCTTTTGTGATTAACTCGGGAGAAGCCCGACAAGACCCTAATGTGGTTACGGGTATGTTTCTCCTCAACAACTTAACTGCCTCTGTCTTGTTTGATACTGGTGCTGATAAGAGTTTCATATCCGATGAGTTTAGCTCGCTACTCAATATTACTCCCACGACCTTAGGTGCTAAATATATAATGGAATTAGCAAACGGTAAACTAATTGAGGCCGACAGTGTAATTCAAAATTGCACTTTAAACTTAGCAAACGAATCCTTTTCCATAGATTTAATCCCCATCGAAATCGGGAGCTTCGACATCATCGTAGGTATGGATTGGTTGTCCAAAAACCGCGCCGAAATCGTTTGCCACGAGAAACTCGTTCGCATTCCTCTCGTCACCGGTGGAACCTTAATCATACAAGGGGAGACCGGGGGATTGAGAGTGAATATCATATCGTGCATGAAAACTAGAAAATATCTACGAAAAGGATACCCGGCCCTTTTGGCACATGTAACCGAGAAGAAGTCGGAGGAGAAGCGACTTGAAGATGTGCCTATCGTCCGAGACTTTCCTGAAGTCTTCCCTGAAGACTTGCCTGGCCTCCCACCACCCAGACAAGTCGAATTTCAAATCAATTTAGTGCCCGGCGCAGCACCCGTGGCACGAGCACCTTACCGTTTAGCCCCATCCGAACTCCAGGAGTTGTCTACTCAATTGCAGGAACTCTTGGATAAGGGGTTCATTCGACCCAGTTCCTCGCCTTCGGGAGCTCCGGTCCTCTTTGTCAAAAAGAAAGATGGGTCTTTCCGAATGTGTATTGACTACCGCGAACTAAACAAACTAACCGTCAAGAATCGATACCCACTTCCCCGAATCGATGATCTATTCGACCAACTTCAAGGATCGAGTGTTTACTCAAAAATCGACCTACGGTCAGGTTACCATCAATAGCGAGTTCAGAACGACGATATCCCAAAAACCGCATTCCGAACTCGATACGGTCACTACGAATTCCAGGTCATGCCATTTGGCTTAACCAACGCACCGGCTGTATTCATGGACCTTATGAATCGGGTGTGCAAGCCATATCTCGACAAATTCGTCATTGTGTTCATCGATGACATCCTGATTTACTCGCGCAACGAACCAGAACACGGCCAACACCTGAAAACCATTCTTGAATTACTCAAACGCGAGGAGTTATACGCCAAATTCTCCAAATGCGAATTTTGGATCCGAACCGTACAATTCTTAGGGCACGTCATCGACAGTAAAGGGATACGTGTCGATCCATCGAAAATCGAGGCCATTAAGTGCTGGAAAGCGCCCACAACTCCAACCGAAGTACGACAATTCTTAGGACTCGCTGGATATTATCGGCGATTCATTGAGAATTTTTCAAAAATAGCTCAACCTTTAACCACACTGACTCAAAAAGAAAAGAAGTTCGATTGGACTGACAAACAGGAGTCGGCATTCCAGCTATTAAAACAAAAACTTTGCAGCGCACCCATCCTGTCACTACCCGAAGGCAATGACGACTTTGTTGTCTACTGTGACGCCTCACACCAGGGACTCGGTAGTGTCTTAATGCAATGAGAAAAAGTCATAGCTTACGCCTCCCGACAACTCAAAGTACATGAGAAAAACTATACGACTCACGACTTGGAACTAGGAGCTGTGGTTTTCGCACTTAAAATCTGGAGACATTACCTATATGGTACCAAGTGTACTATCTTCACTGACCACAAAAGTCTTCAGCACATCTTTGATCAGAAGGATCTGAACATGAGACAACGCCGATGGGTCGAGCTACTTACCGATTACGACTGCGAAATCCGCTACCACTCAGGCAAGGCGAACGTTGTGGCCGATGCCTTAAGTCGAAAGGAACGAGCTAAACCGCTGCGAGTTCGAGCCCTCGGTATGATTGTGCATAACAACCTCGTCACTCAAATCCATGCCGCACAACTCGAAGCACTCAAGGAAAAGAACGTGAAAAACGAAGCCCTTCGAGGCTTGGATAAACAATTCGAAATCAAATCCGATGGGGCCCGATACTTCTCTAACCGGATATGGTTACCAAACTTTGGAAATTCACGAGATTTGGTGATGGATGAAGCTCACAAATCTCGATATTCCATACACCCTGGAGCCGACAAGATGTATCACGGCATCAAAGAGTCGTATTGGTGGCCCAACATGAAGGCTGACATAGCTACTTACGTTAGCAAGTGCCTTACCTGCTCAAAGGTTAAAGCCGAATACCAGAAACCCTCCGGATTATTGCAACAACCTGAAATACCTCAATGGAAATGGGAGCAGATCTCCATGGACTTCATCACTAAACTGCCGAAAACACCGAGCGGTTGCGATACCATTTGGGTGATCGTCGATCGCCTCACCAAATCTGCTCATTTCCTGGCAATCAAGGAAACTGACAAGATGGAGCGTTTGACTCGCATCTACATAAAAGAAATCGTCGCTCGACACGGCGTACCCATCTCGATCATCTCAGATAGAGATAGCCGTTTCACTTCTCGCTTTTGGCAATCCTTACAAAAATCACTAGGCACTCGTTTGGATATGAGTACGGCCTACCACCCGCAAACCGATGGCCAAAGCGAACGAACCATTCAGACCCTAGAAGATATGCTACGAGCTTGCGTAGTTGACTTCGGTAAGAATTGGGAAAACCACTTGCCTCTGTGCGAATTTTCGTACAACAGTTATCACTCCAGCATAAAGGCTGCACCTTTCGAGGCACTCTATGGGCGAAAATGCCGCTCACCTCTCTGTTGGACCGAGGTGGGAGATAGCCAACTCACCGGTCCCGAAATCATACATGAAACCACTGAGAAAATCGTAGGTATCCAAAACCGGCTGAAAGCCGCACGTGATCGTCAGAAGAGCTATGCTGACGTGAGACGCAAACACCTCGAGTATCAAGTCGGGGACAAAGTACTGTTGAAAGTGTCACCTTGGAAAGGTGTCATTCGCTTTGGTAAACGTGGAAAGCTTAACCCTAGGTACATCGGACCGTTTGAAATTCTGGAAAGGATTGGTCCGGTGGCATATCGACTGCAGCTACCTCAAGAACTCAGTAGCGTGCACAACACTTTTCACATTTCTAACCTTAAGAAATGCTTGTCTGATGAGACACTTATTATTCCACTCGACGAAATTCAAATCGATGACAAGCTTCATTTCGTCGAGGAACCCTTTGAGATCATGGACCGAGAGGTCAAACGTTTAAAACAGAGTCGTATTCCCATCGTTAAGGTCCGGTGGAATTCTAGGCGTGGCCCTGAATTCACTTGGGAACGTGAAGACCAGATGCGACAGAAATACCCACATCTTTTCTTAGATGCCACCCAACCCACGGCAACAAGCTAATTTCGGGACGAAATTCTTCTAACAAGGGGAGAATGTGACACCCGGCGAATTAGGCCGTCATTAGTAATAAATTGTTGGTTATTACCACTTGTAATTAGTGAGAAATAGGACTAATTACGGAACATTTTGGATATCGTATTATACACTCATACGTAATTAAAATTTTAATTACGCAATTTTAATCGGATGGAGTCCGACTCGATTTATATGGACGTTGGTGAAAACCCTTTTCCATAAATAACGTAAATCTATTTTATAATTAAATAGTAGTTGTTTACATTATATTATTATTATGTAATAATATACGAACACTTTACGTTTTATGCGAAATGTACAATACGTAACGCAAACCCGCGCGAAAACATAAAGAAAACACAAATTTAAAATGTAACAATGTAATTGAACAAACAAATAAATCAAAAGGGACAAGTGAAGAGAATCAGGTGGAACCCACCTTAGATAAAAGTTCTGCACAGCCTAGGACTTCCTAGACCGGCCATACATCCCCCCCCAAGGTAAAGTCATCATTTTAGCTACTTACACACACAACTCAACTTTTCATTGATCAAAATCTCAGAAGACTTTACCCAAAACTCTCTCTCTCATTCCTCTCCTCACAGCAAACACAAACAGAAAACATTTTCTTTCACTTTTACTCTCAAATCTCACTTCAAATCGCAAGAAGATTAACGAAGAACTAGGAGTCAAGCTTCACGATTTTTCATTCACAACTTGTTCATCACACATTTTCGGGTAAGAACACGTTTTCTCAACTTTCCTTTGTTACTCGTAAGATTTTATGGATTTAACATGCTAGTAAGTTCACTCACAAAGTATAAACTGGAAACCCCCTCGAAGTTACCCTAAAACGAACATTTTAAATCTACCAGGGAATCGTTGGCATTTGTTTCCCAAAAAAATCGAACACTTTCGGGCTTACCAAAATATATGAAAACTTACTTTTTAAGAGTGTAAAAATATTAATATGTAGTTTATAATAGTTTCGGGACCAAAGCAAACTCATCTAATCGAAACCCTTGAACAAAAACGAAGTTAGAAACAAACAGTACAAACATACTAGCAGTGGTAACTGAGGAAATGTGCTAACAGTAGTAATAAAGGAAAACGTGCTAGCAGTAGAAACCAGGTAAAATGCACCAACAGTGGAAACTAGGTAAAATGAACTAGCAGTGGAAACTAGTAAATACACTAGCAGTAGTAATAAAGTAAAATAACTAACAGTGGAAACTGAGACAATACACTAACAGTGGTAACCGGGTAAAATGAACTAACAGTGGAAACTAAGGAAATAAACTAACAGTGGTAACCGGGTAAAATGAACTAGCAGTGGAAACTAAGGAAATACACTAACAGTGGTAATCGGGTAAAATAAACTAGCAGTGGAAACTAAGGAAATACACTAACAGTGGTAATCGGGTAAAATGAACTAACAGTGGAAACTGAGGAAATACACTAACAGTAGTAACCGAGTAAAATGAACTAGCAGTACTAATAATGTAAGCAACTTAACAGTACTAATAATGTAAATGAACTAGCAGTACTAATAATGGCAATGAACTAGCAGTAGTAATAAAAGAAGAACCAACAGTAGAAACCACGCGAGCAGTAGAAACTAAGAGAACAGTAGAAACTAAGCAAGCAGTAGAAACTAAGAGAACAGTAGAAACTAAGCAAGCAGTAGAAACTAAGAGGGCAGTAGAAACTAAGAGAACAGTAGAAACAAAACGAGCAGTAGAAACTAGGTGAAACCTTCAGTCTGTGGAATTAGCGACACAATCCTTATGTCGCTACCTTTGAAACCAGCAGTATTAACCCAACAGTATTAACCTGCGACATAACCTTTGTGTCGCAACAATTATAACCAGCAGTACTAACTTGTGTCGCAACAATTATAACCAACAGTACTAACTAGCGACACAAATGCCAACAGTATTAACTAGCGACACAAAGACCAACAGTATTAACTAGCGACACATTAGCCAACAGTATTAACCATAGAACACCAAACCAAACAGTATTAACCTGGAACCCGAATAATCAACCAACTTACTACTTTATTTTATTATCCGTAACAATCAAAGTTAAATACTTACAGGGACAACTTGAAAACACCTAAGGTACATTAACCTTATCAACTTAAAACGCAAAACAACCATGATAATATTAATTTGAGGATTAACATCATTTTCAAACTCTTCACCAACGGGCCATACTTGTTTTTCTAAACGTAATTATGGAACAAACAACATCGAACATAACTAGTTGAGTGGACAACTAGCATGAATGATCTTTTGAGGCATTCACTCATATATAACCTTGTGCGTTTAGGGCGCCAGAAGGTTACATCTTTGGACATACGTTTATTAATTTAAACGCACTCTTTCAAGACTCAGGTGAGTCTCATAGTCCCACTTTTACTGTTTTATACTATGGGGTGAGATTACATACACTGTTTATTATAATCACAAGTAACTGAAACAACTCTTATACGGATTGCATGAGACCTTTAATCCACTGAAAGTCCTCACCTTATCATAGTTCGTTAATCGTATGAGCGCGAGTATTATTGGATAGATCTATCGGGGATTGACATCCCCGTCCGGGCTAGTCGCTCTAGCCGACCCACGGACGCATTAATATTTGACTGTTACAGATGTATTGGATTACACGTCTGCCCGAGGCAAAAACTAGGTTAAGCGTCGAACTGTGAGACTCATGGCAATAGTATACACTTATTTTGCATTTGTGCAACACTGATTAAATCTTGTGATTATTACCAACTTTTGATAACTGTTTCAAACCTATGAACTCACCAACATTACGTTGACCGTTTTAGTATGTATTCTCAGGTTCACAGCAGGAATAGGACTACCCCAGGACACGATAGTTCGAGTCGTATGCTTTACAAATATCGGAGATTTTTCTTGCATTTCTATTTTGTAACATTAGTTATGTATTAGAATCTCTTGAACTGTTCGCGAGCTCAGAATTTGATGTAAACAATTGAATTACTAATGTAATCACTTTTGTATTATTTTCAAAACGTCTCATATAGAGTCGTTTGCCATAGCTTTGTGTAATGATCCATGATTAGTCGCGCCCCGACCCGACTTCCGCTGCATCGTAATTTGGGGGTGCGACAGACTGGTATCAGAGCCATAGTTATAGCGAACTAGGTTGCATTAGTGGACCTAGACTATAACTTTTAGGTAGTATTCCTCATTAGGCATGACTAGCTCAGGAATTTCATCATTCAATTTTAATTAACATAGCCTGATCAACTATGTATAATTAAAAGGGAATCGATGCAGGACTTGATCTGGTTATGGTAAATGGGAATACATTAGACGACTTTGATAACATTAGAGGCAGGACAAAAGTGTTCCATACTATGCTTGTTAGAGTATTGTGTGTCATACGTATATATATATAGTTCTCACGTACTAAAACTCTGACCACAGAATGGAAGACTTTCCTAACCGCATGACTATTACCGAGGGAGACGAAACTCCAAACTCATCCACCCGTGCTCCTTCAGGGTCCCGTCGCCCACGCACCAGGAGCGATACCAGAGCCAACCAGGCCAGACCTCGGTCGAGAAACGCCGCAGGCTTTCGAGTCAGAGACCACCGTCAAGCGGAAACACGCGAGTGGGACTGGTTGTCAAACGCATTTGAGACCTGGAGACACGAGGAAGGGATCCAATCAACCGCAGAACCCATGGATATTTCTCCCTACACTCAGGAACCCACCCATCACACTGTTCCAGTGTTAGCTGCGAGACTTCACCGTCACGAGAGGAGGCTCGAGACAATGAGAATGGAGCAAAGAGAATTTCGGGGTGACATGACTCAATCCCTCCAGAACCAGGAGGATATAGCAGAAGTCGTGAACCTCACAAACGACCTAGCAACGGATACGAGGGACGAGCTTATGGAGTTGCGGATTAGAATGCAACAATGTGAGCAGCGTTCCCAGGAGGCTGAACAGCTCTCGCGTATGCTAGAGCAACGACTAACGCTGGCCGAAGAGACCTCACGACAGGCCGGCAGACTTGCAGAAGCGGTCGATCGGATCATCACCCTGCTACCGCAGGCAGATCGATGTCGGGATTAGGGTAGTAACTGTCATGTAACAAATCTATTAACCACTTGTAATTAGTCCGGGTGCGATGATACCCGGCATCTTTTGTAAACATTGAACTCTGTGATCTTTTGAACTATAATTTTGAGTGGTTACAATTCTATCGTTCCATCACCGTTAATTGACACTTTGTACTATTTTATATTACCCTATGCATATACCTCTGTGATAAACACGCATCTCGTACAAACTATCTCACCTACATTAATTTCTTTTCATTTAAGAATCATGCCGCCAAGAAGACAAACTTTCAGCGCTGAGGAACTCGCGCAATTCATCGCTCAAGGAGTAGCCGACGCATTGGCTGCTCAGGGAGCAAACCAAAATATTGGATCGATACCACATGCTGGCAGTGAAAACACCTCGAATGCTGCCCCAACAACCAAACCTTGTTCCTACAAGGAATTCATGAGCTGCAAACCCTTAAACTTCAAGGGTACTGAAGGAGTCATCGGTCTGTTACGATGGATTGAAAAGATGGAATCTGTATTCCGTATCTGCGACTGCACCGAAGAGTGCAAGGTCAAGTACTCCACCTGCACCTTCTTGGACGGTGCACTTACCTGGTGGAACACCTACATGCAAACTGTGGGGATCAACACCGCCTATCAACTCCCCTGGGAGGATTTGAAAAAGATGATGACGGAGGAGTATTGCCCCAGGGAGGAACTACAACAACTAGAGGTAGAATTCTGGAACCTCACAGTTAAGGGCGACGACATCGCCAGCTACACCACCCGTTTTCACCAATTGGCACTCCTTTGTCCAACAATGGTGGACCCCGAGTACAAGAGAATCGAGAGATACATCTGGGGACTCCCAGCAAAGATTCAAGGTATGGTGACTGCATCA
Organism: Gnaphalium uliginosum; assembly: GCA_963930675.1. Lineage (NCBI taxonomy): Eukaryota > Viridiplantae > Streptophyta > Magnoliopsida > Asterales > Asteraceae > Gnaphalium > Gnaphalium uliginosum. Next base: position 48,727,763 of record OZ005680.1, on the reverse strand, counting down.
AACCCCGGAACGATACAGAGTGCCGTCCGTATGGCACATAGCTTAATGGCTCAGGTGGTCCGACGTGGGACACCTGCTGTGAACACGGGAAACCGGTTTGGGGATAACAAAAGAAAATGGGAAGGAAACCCCAATAACAACCACCAACAACAGAACAGAAGGCCGGGGACTGTGAGAGCCTATACAACGGGAACCGATGACAAGAAAAAGTACCAAGGGAGCAGACCCTACTGCCCCAAGTGCACCTTACATCACGACGGTCCATGTGGCAACGTTTGTACCAAATGCAAACGACAGGGCCACTTAGCTAAGGACTGCAGAGTTCCCAACACCACAGCCAAACCCGGTACACCCCGAACCTGTTATGAATGTGGTAACCCCGGACACTTCAGGAATGACTGTCCGAAGCTGAGAAACAACAACAACAACAACAACAACAACAACAACAGGAACAACAACGCTCGCGGTAGAGCTTTTGTGATTAACTCGGGAGAAGCCCGACAAGACCCTAATGTGGTTACGGGTATGTTTCTCCTCAACAACTTAACTGCCTCTGTCTTGTTTGATACTGGTGCTGATAAGAGTTTCATATCCGATGAGTTTAGCTCGCTACTCAATATTACTCCCACGACCTTAGGTGCTAAATATATAGTGGAATTAGCAAACGGTAAACTAATTGAGGCCGACAGTGTAATTCAAAATTGCACTTTAAACTTAGCAAACGAATCCTTTTCCATAGATTTAATCCCCATCGAAATCGGGAGCTTCGACATCATCGTAGGTATGGATTGGTTGTCCAAAAACCGCGCCGAAATCGTTTGCCACGAGAAACTCGTTCGCATTCCTCTCGTCACCGGTGGAACCTTAATCATACAAGGGGAGACCGGGGGATTGAGAGTGAATATCATATCGTGCATGAAAACTAGAAAATATCTACGAAAAGGATACCCGGCCCTTTTGGCACATGTAACCGAGAAGAAGTCGGAGGAGAAGCGACTTGAAGATGTGCCTATCGTCCGAGACTTTCCTGAAGTCTTCCCTGAAGACTTGCCTGGCCTCCCACCACCCAGACAAGTCGAATTTCAAATCAATTTAGTGCCCGGCGCAGCACCCGTGGCACGAGCACCTTACCGTTTAGCCCCATCCGAACTCCAGGAGTTGTCTACTCAATTGCAGGAACTCTTGGATAAGGGGTTCATTCGACCCAGTTCCTCGCCTTCGGGAGCTCCGGTCCTCTTTGTCAAAAAGAAAGATGGGTCTTTCCGAATGTGTATTGACTACCGCGAACTAAACAAACTAACCGTCAAGAATCGATACCCACTTCCCCGAATCGATGATCTATTCGACCAACTTCAAGGATCGAGTGTTTACTCAAAAATCGACCTACGGTCAGGTTACCATCAATAGCGAGTTCAGAACGACGATATCCCAAAAACCGCATTCCGAACTCGATACGGTCACTACGAATTCCAGGTCATGCCATTTGGCTTAACCAACGCACCGGCTGTATTCATGGACCTTATGAATCGGGTGTGCAAGCCATATCTCGACAAATTCGTCATTGTGTTCATCGATGACATCCTGATTTACTCGCGCAACGAACCAGAACACGGCCAACACCTGAAAACCATTCTTGAATTACTCAAACGCGAGGAGTTATACGCCAAATTCTCCAAATGCGAATTTTGGATCCGAACCGTACAATTCTTAGGGCACGTCATCGACAGTAAAGGGATACGTGTCGATCCATCGAAAATCGAGGCCATTAAGTGCTGGAAAGCGCCCACAACTCCAACCGAAGTACGACAATTCTTAGGACTCGCTGGATATTATCGGCGATTCATTGAGAATTTTTCAAAAATAGCTCAACCTTTAACCACACTGACTCAAAAAGAAAAGAAGTTCGATTGGACTGACAAACAGGAGTCGGCATTCCAGCTATTAAAACAAAAACTTTGCAGCGCACCCATCCTGTCACTACCCGAAGGCAATGACGACTTTGTTGTCTACTGTGACGCCTCACACCAGGGACTCGGTAGTGTCTTAATGCAATGAGAAAAAGTCATAGCTTACGCCTCCCGACAACTCAAAGTACATGAGAAAAACTATACGACTCACGACTTGGAACTAGGAGCTGTGGTTTTCGCACTTAAAATCTGGAGACATTACCTATATGGTACCAAGTGTACTATCTTCACTGACCACAAAAGTCTTCAGCACATCTTTGATCAGAAGGATCTGAACATGAGACAACGCCGATGGGTCGAGCTACTTACCGATTACGACTGCGAAATCCGCTACCACTCAGGCAAGGCGAACGTTGTGGCCGATGCCTTAAGTCGAAAGGAACGAGCTAAACCGCTGCGAGTTCGAGCCCTCGGTATGATTGTGCATAACAACCTCGTCACTCAAATCCATGCCGCACAACTCGAAGCACTCAAGGAAAAGAACGTGAAAAACGAAGCCCTTCGAGGCTTGGATAAACAATTCGAAATCAAATCCGATGGGGCCCGATACTTCTCTAACCGGATATGGTTACCAAACTTTGGAAATTCACGAGATTTGGTGATGGATGAAGCTCACAAATCTCGATATTCCATACACCCTGGAGCCGACAAGATGTATCACGGCATCAAAGAGTCGTATTGGTGGCCCAACATGAAGGCTGACATAGCTACTTACGTTAGCAAGTGCCTTACCTGCTCAAAGGTTAAAGCCGAATACCAGAAACCCTCCGGATTATTGCAACAACCTGAAATACCTCAATGGAAATGGGAGCAGATCTCCATGGACTTCATCACTAAACTGCCGAAAACACCGAGCGGTTGCGATACCATTTGGGTGATCGTCGATCGCCTCACCAAATCTGCTCATTTCCTGGCAATCAAGGAAACTGACAAGATGGAGCGTTTGACTCGCATCTACATAAAAGAAATCGTCGCTCGACACGGCGTACCCATCTCGATCATCTCAGATAGAGATAGCCGTTTCACTTCTCGCTTTTGGCAATCCTTACAAAAATCACTAGGCACTCGTTTGGATATGAGTACGGCCTACCACCCGCAAACCGATGGCCAAAGCGAACGAACCATTCAGACCCTAGAAGATATGCTACGAGCTTGCGTAGTTGACTTCGGTAAGAATTGGGAAAACCACTTGCCTCTGTGCGAATTTTCGTACAACAACAGTTATCACTCCAGCATAAAGGCTGCACCTTTCGAGGCACTCTATGGGCGAAAATGCCGCTCACCTCTCTGTTGGACCGAGGTGGGAGATAGCCAACTCACCGGTCCCGAAATCATACATGAAACCACTGAGAAAATCGTAGGTATCCAAAACCGGCTGAAAGCCGCACGTGATCGTCAGAAGAGCTATGCTGACGTGAGACGCAAACACCTCGAGTATCAAGTCGGGGACAAAGTACTGTTGAAAGTGTCACCTTGGAAAGGTGTCATTCGCTTTGGTAAACGTGGAAAGCTTAACCCTAGGTACATCGGACCGTTTGAAATTCTGGAAAGGATTGGTCCGGTGGCATATCGACTGCAGCTACCTCAAGAACTCAGTAGCGTGCACAACACTTTTCACATTTCTAACCTTAAGAAATGCTTGTCTGATGAGACACTTATTATTCCACTCGACGAAATTCAAATCGATGACAAGCTTCATTTCGTCGAGGAACCCTTTGAGATCATGGACCGAGAGGTCAAACGTTTAAAACAGAGTCGTATTCCCATCGTTAAGGTCCGGTGGAATTCTAGGCGTGGCCCTGAATTCACTTGGGAACGTGAAGACCAGATGCGACAGAAATACCCACATCTTTTCTTAGATGCCACCCAACCCACGGCAACAAGCTAATTTCGGGACGAAATTCTTCTAACAAGGGGAGAATGTGACACCCGGCGAATTAGGCCGTCATTAGTAATAAATTGTTGGTTATTACCACTTGTAATTAGTGAGAAATAGGACTAATTACGGAACATTTTGGATATCGTATTATACACTCATACGTAATTAAAATTTTAATTACGCAATTTTAATCGGATGGAGTCCGACTCGATTTATATGGACGTTGGTGAAAACCCTTTTCCATAAATAACGTAAATCTATTTTATAATTAAATAGTAGTTGTTTACATTATATTATTATTATGTAATAATATACGAACACTTTACGTTTTATGCGAAATGTACAATACGTAACGCAAACCCGCGCGAAAACATAAAGAAAACACAAATTTAAAATGTAACAATGTAATTGAACAAACAAATAAATCAAAAGGGACAAGTGAAGAGAATCAGGTGGAACCCACCTTAGATAAAAGTTCTGCACAGCCTAGGACTTCCTAGACCGGCCATACATCCCCCCCCAAGGTAAAGTCATCATTTTAGCTACTTACACACACAACTCAACTTTTCATTGATCAAAATCTCAGAAGACTTTACCCAAAACTCTCTCTCTCATTCCTCTCCTCACAGCAAACACAAACAGAAAACATTTTCTTTCACTTTTACTCTCAAATCTCACTTCAAATCGCAAGAAGATTAACGAAGAACTAGGAGTCAAGCTTCACGATTTTTCATTCACAACTTGTTCATCACACATTTTCGGGTAAGAACACGTTTTCTCAACTTTCCTTTGTTACTCGTAAGATTTTATGGATTTAACATGCTAGTAAGTTCACTCACAAAGTATAAACTGGAAACCCCCTCGAAGTTACCCTAAAACGAACATTTTAAATCTACCAGGGAATCGTTGGCATTTGTTTCCCAAAAAAATCGAACACTTTCGGGCTTACCAAAATATATGAAAACTTACTTTTTAAGAGTGTAAAAATATTAATATGTAGTTTATAATAGTTTCGGGACCAAAGCAAACTCATCTAATCGAAACCCTTGAACAAAAACGAAGTTAGAAACAAACAGTACAAAAATACTAGCAGTGGTAACTGAGGAAATGTGCTAGCAGTAGAAACCAGGTAAAATGCACCAACAGTGGAAACTAGGTAAAATGAACTAGCAGTGGAAACTAGTAAATACACTAGCAGTAGTAATAAAGTAAAATAACTAACAGTGGAAACTGAGACAATACACTAACAGTGGTAACCGGGTAAAATGAACTAACAGTGGAAACTAAGGAAATACACTAACAGTGGTAACCGGGTAAAATGAACTAGCAGTGGAAACTAAGGAAATACACTAACAGTGGTAATCGGGTAAAATAAACTAGCAGTGGAAACTAAGGAAATACACTAACAGTGGTAATCGGGTAAAATGAACTAACAGTGGAAACTGAGGAAATACACTAACAGTAGTAACCGAGTAAAATGAACTAGCAGTACTAATAATGTAAGCAACTTAACAGTACTAATAATGTAAATGAACTAGCAGTACTAATAATGGCAATGAACTAGCAGTAGTAATAAAAGAAGAACCAACAGTAGAAACCACGCGAGCAGTAGAAACTAAGAGAACAGTAGAAACTAAGCAAGCAGTAGAAACTAAGAGAACAGTAGAAACTAAGCAAGCAGTAGAAACTAAGAGGGCAGTAGAAACTAAGAGAACAGTAGAAACAAAACGAGCAGTAGAAACTAGGTGAAACCTTCAGTCTGTGGAATTAGCGACACAATCCTTATGTCGCTACCTTTGAAACCAGCAGTATTAACCCAACAGTATTAACCTGCGACATAACCTTTGTGTCGCAACAATTATAACCAGCAGTACTAACTTGTGTCGCAACAATTATAACCAACAGTACTAACTAGCGACACAAATGCCAACAGTATTAACTAGCGACACAAAGACCAACAGTATTAACTAGCGACACATTAGCCAACAGTATTAACCATAGAACACCAAACCAAACAGTATTAACCTGGAACCCGAATAATCAACCAACTTACTACTTTATTTTATTATCCGTAACAATCAAAGTTAAATACTTACAGGGACAACTTGAAAACACCTAAGGTACATTAACCTTATCAACTTAAAACGCAAAACAACCATGATAATATTAATTTGAGAATTAACATCATTTTCAAACTCTTCACCAACGGGCCATACTTGTTTTTCTAAACGTAATTATGGAACAAACAACATCGAACATAACTAGTTGAGTGGACAACTAGCATGAATGATCTTTTGAGGCATTCACTCATATATAACCTTGTGCGTTTAGGGCGCCAGAAGGTTACATCTTTGGACATACGTTTATTAATTTAAACGCACTCTTTCAAGACTCAGGTGAGTCTCATAGTCCCACTTTTACTGTTTTATACTATGGGGTGAGATTACATACACTGTTTATTATAATCACAAGTAACTGAAACAACTCTTATACGGATTGCATGAGACCTTTAATCCACTGAAAGTCCTCACCTTATCATAGTTCGTTAATCGTATGAGCGCGAGTATTATTGGATAGATCTATCGGGGATTGACATCCCCGTCCGGGCTAGTCGCTCTAGCCGACCCACGGACGCATTAATATTTGACTGTTACAGATGTATTGGATTACACGTCTGCCCGAGGCAAAAACTAGGTTAAGCGTCGAACTGTGAGACTCATGGCAATAGTATACACTTATTTTGCATTTGTGCAACACTGATTAAATCTTGTGATTATTACCAACTTTTGATAACTGTTTCAAACCTATGAACTCACCAACATTACGTTGACCGTTTTAGTATGTATTCTCAGGTTCACAGCAGGAATAGGACTACCCCAGGACACGATAGTTCGAGTCGTATGCTTTACAAATATCGGAGATTTTTCTTGCATTTCTATTTTGTAACATTAGTTATGTATTAGAATCTCTTGAACTGTTCGCGAGCTCAGAATTTGATGTAAACAATTGAATTACTAATGTAATCACTTTTGTATTATTTTCAAAACGTCTCATATAGAGTCGTTTGCCATAGCTTTGTGTAATGATCCATGATTAGTCGCGCCCCGACCCGACTTCCGCTGCATCGTAATTTGGGGGTGCGACAGTATACACGGTAAAAGAGGGAAAAATTTATACCACTAGATCGAGTAAGGTAAGGAGAAAGAGATTGTATGGATTAATTGCAACAGAACGCTAAGAAAATGTAGATGAAGTCGAAAAATCACTCGGTTTGCTTGTGTCGCTATATCAGATGCTTGTGTCGCAGTAATTAAATGTGATGTCGCAGGTAATTAAGAACAGTGAACGGTTTAAGGTCGCATGAGGTTGGCTTTTATACCCAAACACTAAGCAGCGACATAGCCTGCGACATAAGAAGCGACACAGGCGGCGACACAAAGCTTGTGTCGCATAGAGGCACTTGGTGAATTTTCGAATCGCTTTCGATTTTCAAAGTTCGATACCCGATTCGATATTAACTTATAAACTTGGAGAAACTAATTAAGCTACAGATAATTAATAGATAATAAAATTGTTGATTCAATTTTACAATCAACGGAGACTTCATAACACATTTTTGGTGACGGAAATGTTTAAGTCTGGGTAGGGATCATATCAGGATAACATGCAATTATTAGGAATAGTAAGTGTTATTTCGATTATCAGTATGTTTGTCCACTTTTAAATTTACTTAGCATATTTAAATCATCTGTTATAAAGATTAGTTCAAGACGATTATTGATATTTTATCCATCTAAACATTTGTTCTTAAGTATATGATTTCAACTCATAATGAGATGAACCACTTATGTTATTATTAGCATGCATATTATATTATATAACTCACATTAAAATATACATTTGAAATCAAAACATGTTAGTATTTTCTTTATAGAAGGTGAGGATATGGGTGTATCTTTAGAACTAAGTTAGCGGTGACAGGTCTGTACTTTCGTACAACAGAGTCACATAATCAATAGTTTGCCCTTATTTTTGCCCTTATTTTAACTTAAAGTCATACATATTAATATGTCTTTATATAAAATAATATGCATATTTGAGAGTTAAGCTTCTTAGAAACTTAGAACAAATGCCTATCAATACATCATTTGATGAATCTAATATTTATAAAAGATATTTCAAGTATGCTAGATAAATCTACTGACACATCAAACATAAAACTTAAAATTCCATTTTATGCATATCTCCTGATGTACTATCATTTCCCGATTGTTTACAGACACAATTCAACCTTTTTTTTTTTTTTTTTTTTTTTTTTTTTTTTTTTAACAATGTTGCAACTATTGCATTTCTTTAATACTAACAAGTATAAAGAGTGGCAGTTGCCTTAGTTTAAATAAACACGCTCCAAGTTATAAATTAATTTTTAACAAAGAACCTCATCCCTATCATAGAGACAAGTTCATCAAATCGAGATCGTGAAAAAGCTTTTGTAAAAAGATCAGCATTTTGCTTAGATGTATCGATTTGGACAAGGTCTATCAGGTGTTTCTCATAGCAATCCCGTATGAAATGAAACCTAAGTTCAATATGTTTAGTTTTTGAGTGCTGTACAGGATTGCGTATGATAGAGATAGCAGCAGTATTATCAATATGGATAGGAGTTAAAGTTAAGAGTAACCCGTAATCGCGCATTTGATGCTGAATCCAGAGAACCTGAGAACAGCAACTTGCAGCAGCAATGTATTCAGCCTCAGCAGATGAAGTAAAGACTGTGGTTTGCTTTTTACACTGCCACGAGACTAAGCGACTACCAAAGAACTGGCATCCTCCAGTCGTAGACTTTTTGTCCACATTACAACCACCGAAATCTGAATCGGAGTAGGCAGTTAAAGCGAAGTTGTCCTCATTAGAGTACCAGAGACCCAGAAATTGTCTAAATTTGAGGTAACTAAAGATTCGCTTAACCGCCTTCATATGAGAAACCTTTGGATTTGCTTGAAATCTTGAGCAAATAGCTACAGCAAACATTATGTCGGGTCTTGATGCTGTGAGATACATCAGTGATCCTATCATTGACCGATAGTCTCGCTGATTTACGTCTTCTTCGTCTTCAGCCAAACCAAGTTTGTGATTTATGTCAATGGGAGTTACAAAGGTCTTACAGTCGAGCAACTCATATTTTGTTAAGATGTCATTGACATACTTAGATTGATGAATGTAAATACCTTTATCAGATTGCTCAACCTGTACACCTAAGAAGAATGTAAGTTCTCCCATTGCACTCATCTCAAACTTGTCCTTCATGATTTTCTCGAAGTCCTTACACAGCGTATCATTGGTAGATCCAAAGATAATGTCGTCCACATATACCTGCACAAGTAACAAATCGTTTCCAACCTTTCTAATAAAGAGTGTGTTGTCAATCTGTCCTCGTGTGTATCCATTAGCCAGCAGATGTTTTGACAACGTCTCGTACCACGCCCTTGGAGCTTGATGAAGTCCATACAGTGCTTTGTCTAACTTGTAGACATATTCAGGATGCACTGAATCTTCAAATCCAGGAGGTTGCTTGACATACACTTCTTCACTGACCTTCCCATATAGAAACGCGCTTTTTACATCTAGCTGGTACACTCTGAATTTCTTGTATGAGGCGTAGGCAAGAAATATTCTGATCGATTCTAGCCTGGAAACCGGAGCGAACACCTCATCATAATCAAGTCCTTCAATTTGAGAGAAACCTTGTACCACTAGTCTAGCTTTGTTGCGTATTACAATCCCACGATCATCTTTCTTTACACGAAACACCCAACGCGTACCAATAGGGTGTTGTCCCTTCGGGAGTGGAACCAAACTCCAAACTTGTAGCTTTTGAAATTGATGAAGTTCATCCTGCATAGCCTCAACCCAGTGAGAGTCAATTAATGCTTCCTTCACATTTTTCGGTTCAATCTGAGATAGAAAACATGATTCCATCTCAGCTACAAGGCAAGAAGATGATTCGGATGTAGCCTTAACTTGATGTCTTGTTTGTACACCTTTAGTCAACTCACCAATAATATTATTAGTCGGGTGAGATGTGTGTACGCGTTGCTGTGGAATTTGAGGTGGCACAATCTCAGAATCCAAGTTGTTTAAGTCTCCCTCAACTTCAAAAATATCATTCGGTTGAACAGCTTCATCAGATTTATCCTCAGATTCATCATTGGAAAAACCCGGCATCTCAGGATTAGGTTGTGGAATAAATACACTAGGAGCTGTTCCAGAAGTAGAAGGGATATCATTGTTTGAGGGTGGTGTGGCTTTAGGAGGAGAAGATACATCTTGGAACATATCCATTCCATGCAGTAGGGACACCACCTGATCAACATTATCATCCATATGAAGATGAAATGAGTCAAACAATTCATCGTATTTGAATAGTGAGTCGGGTCCCGTGCTTTGAGGAGATTTAGTATATCGTAAACATTTAATTTCATAGTGCTCCTCAATCTTCTTGGTTGATTTATTATAAACTCTCTTATTAGGAGAATTAACAGAATACCCCAAGAAGAAACCATCACTTGACTTTTCACCAAACTTAGCAACTCGTTCGCGTGTGTTCATGATGATGCAGGGACACCCAAAAGGTTCAAGAAACTGCAAATTGGGTTTACGGTTATTAAAAAACTCATAACAAGTTTTATTGCGTTTCTTCACCGTCAAAACCCTGTTAAGAACATAACAAGCTGTATTGACCGCCTCTGCCCAAAAAGTGATAGGCAATTTTGAGTCTGAAAGCATGGTGCGTGCAGCCTCTATGAGAGTCCTATTTTTTCTTTCAGCGACTCCATTTTGTTGTGGAGTTCTTGCGGCACTGAATTGATGATTTATTCCTTTCTTCAAACAGTAAATCTCTAAAGTTTTATTTTTGAATTCAGTTCCGTTGTCACTCCGCAGTTTCTTTATCTTCAGATTGCATATGTTTTCCAGTTTGTCAAACAAATAAATCAGAATATCAGGCACCTCATCTTTAGAAGAAATGAAGTACACCCAAGAGAATCGCGAATAGTCGTCAGTCACTACCAGACAGTAATAACTTCCTCCTATACTCCGTTTGCTCACCGGTCCGAAAAGATCCATATGCAATAACTCGAGAGGAGTTTCAATAGAATTCACTAACTTAGACTTATGGAATTTCTTGTGTTGTTTCCCTTTGAGACAGGAAACACAGTTATCATCTAATCTAAAAGATTGTTTAGGAACGCCCAACACAAGATCATGTTTTACAAGATAATTCATCTTGCGGAAATGAAGATGTCCCATTCGTCTGTGCCACATTAGTGATTCCTTTTCATCAGCTTTAGACAATAGACAAGTATGCTCAGTGGATGTAACGGTTCGCATATCTAGTACATATGTGTCCTTTGTCCTAGGTGCTCTCATTAGCACCCATTCCTCGGGAATCACAAAACCCGGCTTCAGAATCAAGCATTCTACATCAGTAAATACTGTTATGTATTTCTTGTCACACATTTGAGAAACACTGAGCAAGTTGTGATTCAACTGTTCAACAAAGTTCACTTTTTCAAAGCTCACTTGCCCATTTGTGAGTGTTCCTTGTCCAGTAATTTCTCCACCCTTATCACCAGCAAATGCAACATAACCCCCAAATAACACCATACAAAGACCCTATATTTTAGATCATAACATGTTTATCATCCAAATATTAAGACGAAGAGTCAAACTATTTCGGACATTTTTGCCCTTATTTCAACTTAATGTCATACATATTAATATGTCTTTATATAAAATAATATGCATATTTGAAAGTTAAGCTTCTTAGTAACTTTAGAACAAATGTCTACCAATACATCATTTACTGACACATCAAACATAAACCTTAAAATTCCATTTTATGCATGTCTCCTGATGTACTATCATTTCCCCAATTGTTTGCAGACACAATTCAACGGCTATTTTTAACAATGTTGCAACTATTGCGTTTCTTTAATACTAACAAGTATAAAGAGTGGCAGTTGCGTTTTTTTTTTTTTTTTTTCACAAACACTCCAAGTCATAAATTAATTTTTAACAAAAAACCCCATCCCTATCATAGATACAAGTTCATCAAATCGAGATCGTGAAAAGGCCTTTGTAAAAAGATCAGCGTTTTGCTTCGATGTATCGATTTGGATAAGGTCTATCAGGTGTTTCTCATAGCAATCCCGTATGAAATGAAACCTAAGTTCAATATGTTTAGTTTTTGAGTGCTGTACAGGATTGCGTATGATAGAGATAGCAGCAGTATTATCAATATGGATAGGAGTTAAAGTTAAGAGTAACCCGTAATCGCGCATTTGATGCGGAATCAAGAGAACCTGAGAACAGCAACTTGCAGCAGCAATGTACTCAGCCTCAGCAGATGAAGTAGAGACTGTGGTTTGCTTTTTACACTGCCACGAGACTAAGCGACTACCAAAGAACTGACATCCTCCAGTCGTATACTTTTTGTCCACATTGCAACCACCGAAGTCTGAATCGGAGTAGGCAGTTAACGCGAAGTTATCCTTAATAGAATACCAGAGACCCAGAAATGGTCTAAATTTGAGGTAACTGAAGATTCGCTTAACCGCCTTCATATGAGAAACCTTCGGATTTGCTTGAAATCTTGAGCAGATAGCCACAACAAACATTATGTCGGGTCTTGATGCTGTGAGATACATCAGTGATCCTATCATTGACCGATAGTCTCGCTGATTTACGTCTTCTTCGTCTTCAGCCAAACCAAGTTTGTGATTTATGTCAATGGGAGTTACAAAGGTCTTACAGTCGAGCAACTGATATTTTGTTAAGATGTCATTGACATACTTAGATTGATGAATGTAAATACCTTAATCAGATTGCTCAACCTGTACACCTAAGAAGAATGTAAGTTCTCCCATTGCACTCATCTCAAACTTGTCCTTCATGATTTTCTCGAAGTCCTTACACAGCTTCTCATTGGTAGATCCAAAGATAATGTCGTCCACATATACCTGCACAAGTAACAAATCGTTTCCAACTTTTCTAATAAAAAGTGTGCTGTCAATCTGTCCTCGTGTGTATCCATTAGCCAGCAGATGTTTTGACAACGTCTCGTACCACGCCCTTGGAGCTTGATGAAGTCCATATAGTGCTTTGTCTAATTTGTAGACATAATCCGGATGCACTGAGTCTTCAAATTCAGGAGGTTGCTTGACATACACTTCTTCACTGACCTTTCCATAAAGAAACGTACTTTTTACGTCTAGCTGGTACACTCTAAATTTCTTGTATGAGGCGTAGGCAAGAAATATTCTGATCGATTCTAACCTCGCAACCGGAGCAAACACCTCATCATAATCGAGACCTTCTATTTGAGAAAAGCCTTGTACCACTAGTCTAGCCTTGTTCCCTGTCACAATACTACGATCATCTTTCTTTACACGAAACACCCAACGCGTACCAATAGGGTGTTGTCCCTTCGAGAGCGGAACCAAACTCCAAACTTGTAGCTTTTGAAATTGATGAAGTTCATCATGCATAGCCTCGACCCAATGAGAGTCAATTAATGTATCCTTCACATTTTTCGGTTCAATATGAGATAGAAAATATGATTCCATCTCAGCTACAAGGCAAGAAGAAGAGTCGGATGTAGTGGCCTTAACTTGATGTCTTGTTTGTACACCTTTAGACAACTCACCAATAATATTATCAGTCGGGTGAGATGTGTGTACTCGTTGCTGTGGAATCTGTGGTGGCACAACCTCAGAATCCAAGTTGTTTAAATCTCCCTCAACTTCATTAATTTCAGGCGATTGGACAGCTTCATCAGATTTATCCTAAGTTTCATCATCGGATAAACCCGGCATCTCAGGATTAGATTGTTGAATAGATACACTAGGAGCTGTTCCAGAAGTGGAAGGGGTATCATTGTTTGAGGGTGGTGTGGCTTTAGGAGGAATAGATACATCCTGAAACATATCAATTCCATGCAGTAGAGTCACCACCTGATCAACATTATCATCCATAGATAGATGAAATGAGTCAAACAATTCATCATATTTAAACAATGAGCCGGGTCCCGTACTTTGAGGAGATTCAGTATATCGTAAGCATTTAACTTCATAGTGCTCCTCAATCCTCTTCGTTGATTTATTATAAACTCTCTTATTAGGAGAATTAATAGAATAACCCAAGAAGAAACCATCACTTGATTTTTCACCGAACTTAGCAACTCTTTCGCGTGTGTTCATGATGATGCAGGGACACCCAAAAGGTTCAAGAAACTGCAAGTTTGGTTTACGATTATTAAATAACTCATAACATGTCTTATTTCGTTTCTTCACCGTCAAAACCCTGTTGAGAACATAACAGGCTGTATTAACCGCCTTTGCCCAAAAAGTGATAGGCAATTTTGAGTCTGAGAGCATGGTTCGTGCAGCCTCTATGAGAGTCCTATACTTCCTTTTAGCGACTCTATTTTGTTGTGGAGTTCTTGCGGCACTGAATTGATGATTTATTCCTTTTTTCAAACAGTACATCTCTAATGTTTTGTTCTTGAATTCAGTTCCGTTGTCACTCCGGAGTTTCTTTATCTTCAGATTGCATAAGTTCTCCAGTTTGTCAAACAGATAAATTAAAATGTCAGGCACCTCATCTTTAGAAGAAATGAAGTAAACCCAAGAAAATCGGGAATAGTCGTCAGTCACTACCAAGCAATAATAATTTCCGCCTATACTCCGTTTGCTCACTGGTCCGAAAAGATCCATATGCAATAACTCAAGAGGTGTTTCATTGGAATTCACTAACTTAGACTTGTGGAATTTCTTGTGTTGTTTCCATTTGAGACAGGAAACACAGTTATCATTTAATCCAAAAGATTGTTTAGGAACGCCTAACACGAGATCATGTTTCACAAGATAATACATCTTGCGGAAATGAAGATGTCCCATTCGTCTGTGCCACATCAGTGAATCCTTTTCATCAGCTTTAGACAATAGACAAGTATGCTCAGTTGATGTAACGGTTCGCATATCTAGTACATATGTGTCCTTTGTCCTAGGTGCTCTCATTAGCACCCATTCCTCGGGAATCACAAAACCCGGCTTCAGAATCAAGCATTCTACATCAGTAAATACTGTTATGTATTTCTTGTCACACATTTGAGAAACACTGAGCAAGTTGTGATTCAACTGTTCAACAAAGTTCACTTTTTCAAAGCTCACTTGCCCATTTGTGAGTGTTCCTTGTCCAGTAATTTCTCCACCCTTATCACCAGCAAATGCAACATAACCCCCATTATATGACTTCAAATCAGAAAGTAGGGATAGGTTGCCTGTCATGTGTCGTGAGCAGCCGCTATCGATGTACCATTTACTATTTTTTACTTCCTCGGACTGCTGCAGACACAAAATGCAAGAGTGAATTAGTTAGAAGTGGAGACCCAAGCCTTCACAGACTTGGGTCTTCCAAGGTCATCTACAATAACAACATCAGTTAAAATTTTATCTTTTAACAAATCAGTGGTGTTTCCTGATGTGTTATTGTAGGATGACAGGTCATTGGTTGACCTTTTAATCTGCCAAACCTGTTTAGGTTTGGATGGTGGCTTGTTTATAGGATTGTGCTTTTTGACACTAGGTTTACTTGGCACAATCTTATTGACTTTCTTGACAGGTAAGGGAGATGATGAGCTACGCCTCGATTGAGATGAATTTCTATATAAAGAATTTCGTGGCGTGTATCTCCAAATCGTTGTTTAGAAAGCAACGGACAAACACTAATGAGATGACCTTGTTTCCTACAATAGAAACAAGATCGTCTTTCAACGAATGGTTGAGGTTGAGGATGAATCACTGGAGGTTGTTTAAATGAAGCATTAACAGAACATGTACATTTGTGTGTACACGATGAGTTAGATGCTTGTGAAGATGTTGATGGTTTATCCGAGATATCAACAGGTTTAGAGGATTTTTCAGATGATTTGTTCTTTTTATCTAACTTTAAAATCTTCTTTTGAGGCTCAGCCGTAGCTTTGCCTTTTCTTTGAAAAGCCATGTTACTCAATTCAGTAGTTATTATATGATTTTCAGGCTTAATATTTTCTTTCTTAATCTTCATATTAACTTCCTCAGTCAAATCCTCAACTTCAACTATTTCCTGTGCACTAACTGGAGTTGAAATCTTGATTTTAGCAAATTCAGTTTTCTTAACAGATACAGGCTTAGTTTCAACAGTTTTTTCAGATTCATTAGCAGTAGATAGATTAGACTCAGGTTCAACATTTTGCTTAGAATCTTTAACTGGCTCATTAACAGATTTCATGACTTCCTTTAAAAAAGAAGGCACAAAGTCTTTGGCTTCATCCTGTGAAGGCATAGGTAGATAATTCATAGGAGGTGGTACTTGATGATAACCAAGCCCAGCCTTACTTTTAGTATCATACCTTTGCCCTTGAAGAATTTCGTCAAAAACAAGTGAGGATGTTGAGAAATTAGACAGTTTTCTTTTAAGGTTAATAATTTCTGACTGTGAGTCAGCAAGTTCTTTTCTAAGATCAGCTAATAATTTAAGGTAACTATCAATTGCATCTTGTTGACTAAAAATTTTAGCTTTTAGCTCCTTTCGGTCAGAAAATGCAGCATCTAGTTTCTTATCAAAAGCTTGTTCATTATCTTTTAAGATCTTATTAGCCTTAGCAAGTTTTTCTAATTCATTATTTAGGCGTTGGTTATCCTCAGAATATCTGTTAATTTTACCGGTTAATTTAATGCATGATATACAAGAAAGTGGTTCTTCGATGGGTACCTCATGCACACTGGAGATTTCAGCCATAAGAGCACTATTTTGATCGTCATTTGCCTCTTCACTCCAATCATACGCTTCTTCATTTTGAATAAGAAGAGCATTTGAGGCAGGCGTTTTCTCTGGAGTCCTCTGAGGTGGTCTTGTGTAGGTGGATGGTTTGGAGAAGCCAGAAGCAGGATGCTTTGCCTTCTCACATTCCCTAGCGAAGTGCCCAAGATTTTGGCAGTTGTAGCACTTCAGCTTACTCTTATCGAAACCAAGACCAGAATCGCTGTCATCATCCAGATTCTTTCTCCCAGTTTTCTTCAAATATTTCTTTGCTCTCCTGGTTAGCATAGCAA
Organism: Gnaphalium uliginosum; assembly: GCA_963930675.1. NCBI lineage: Eukaryota > Viridiplantae > Streptophyta > Magnoliopsida > Asterales > Asteraceae > Gnaphalium > Gnaphalium uliginosum. The sequence continues at coordinate 48,710,763 of OZ005680.1, read as the reverse complement.
AATTCCAACGTAGATCCATCCTTTCAAAATCATCAGGATCTATTTGTTCAAAATCTCTCTCAGTAAGATCAATGGTGCTAGTTTTCTTTGAAAGAAAACTATCATAAGCACTGAGAAAGGCTTGAAATACAGCAGCATTCTCTTCAGTATCAGGTGAGACTAGAGTGTTTGAAGAATAAGGTACTCTTCCAACTGAAGGAATAGTCGGTTTAGTAGAGGAAGCAGAAGATCCACTAGAGCTGCCAGATAATAAAGCTACGCCAGTAGTAGGAGACGAACTACCCTACAAGCTGGGATCTTGAACTTGTGCACTAGACTTAGTTTCCTTTCTCTGCATATCTAGTGCATAAGCTTGTAGTCTTCCAACAAGATCATCTAATGAAAGATTCATCACACGTTCATCTTCCTCCATCATCATAACACGATGATTCCATTTCTTAGGTAAAGCGCCTAAGAGTTTCTTGTTGACATCTTCAGTAGTTAAAGATACCCCTCCCTCATTCAGCTCACTAACCAGATGTGAGTAGCGAATAAACAGTGCATTTATGGACTCATTTGGTAAGATATCAAACAGTTCATATTGCTTCTTAATAAGTGCAAGTTTACTCTTTTTGTATCTCTCATTACCCCCACAACTTTGTTCAATAGCCTTCCATAAATCATAAGCAATGGTGTAATGTTTAAACATTTTCAAAACATCAGCAGACATGCTCATTGTGATGGCTGAATGTACTTTTCTTTCCAAATCCCAAGCCTTTTTCTCATCAGGAGTCAAAGATCTAATAGGTTTTGGTGGAGCATTGATAGAATTAAATTGTCCATCAAATGGTGGATGTTCATAACGTTCAAGTAAAGGAATCAACATGTCTGGGTCATTGTATGAAATGAAGGCTTCAAAACGTTGCCTCCATTCCACATAATCAGTATTTGCGGTAAATAATGGAGGTTTGTTTGTGCTTCCAACTTCATTACTGTGTTTTAATAGCTGGGTAAAGCTTTGAAGAGACATTATATTTCCTGCACACTTATAAAACAAAATTGTTATTCAAAAATTAAAACAGCGACACAAAGGTAATGTCACAAGCAGACACAAATAGCGACACAAGGGTTGTGTCGCAAGAAAGCAACAGGCGACACAAAGATTGTGTCGCTAATAGTGAATAAATGAGTCCAAATGCGACACAAAGGTTATGTCGCAATCCACTGTCGCTGTCCAATGTCTCAGGTTAATGTCGCACCCAATGTCGCAATGGTAATGTCGCAAATAACTCTAATACGACACAGAGTGTTTGTGTCGCAGAAAAAGCTTATGTCGCTAAAACCCTAATGGCGACACAGAGGTTGTGTCGCTATGCTGCGAAGTCAGCCGCACTTAAACCCCAAAATTCGAAAATTTTCGTAAACCCCACGAAAATTAACGACCTGCAATCGGACGAGCCTTCAATGATCTTTCAGGAAAACCAGATTTCAAGCTTTTACCACCTCTAATCAATAGTAATTGCTAAAAAGTATGTGATTTAACCCGAAAAACGCACAAAATCGATTCAATACCACAAAATCAAACGATTTTGGCTCTGATACCACTTGTTGGACCCTTGTTACTGGATCTAAATCGAATCAATTCAACAATTGAAAGCGCGGAATACAATCAATTGAACAAAACACATTAACAATCACACAAAACTAGTCGATTAGCTTTTATATATATCACGAATAGCAAATCAACCAATTACACAAGATTCCTCACAGATCGCTTGAAAACACTCTAGGTTCGTCAACCCTAAAACTGAACCCGTAATGATCTATTTATAGCCAAAACCTAACTGACCTGCGACACAAGCCCTGTGTCGCCAGGCCGACATATGCGACACAAGCCTTGTGTCGCTATTGCGACACAAGCTCTGTGTCGCCTAAACAGTGATTAATTTTGATTTTCAAAACAAATAACATTTATATCACAATCAAAATATTACAATCGACTTTGACCTAGACCAACTGACAGACATACAAAACATGCATCAACATTATATGAAATGAAAGCTTCAAAGCGTTGCCTCCATTCCACATAATCAGTGTTTGCAGTAAATAGTGGAGGTTTGTTTGTGCTTCCAACTTCATTACTATGCTTTAATAGCTGAGTAAAGCTTTGAAGAGACATTGTATTATCTGCACACTAGACAAAACACAAAAAAAAAAAATTTATTTTTCAAATATTAAACAGCAACACAAAGGTTGTGTCGCAGACAAATGGCGACACTAAGATTAGTGTCGCTAACCTGCAAAAACAAGTTAAAACAGATGCGACACAAAGGTAATGTCGCAAGCAGAGAAAAATGGTGACACAAGGGGTTGTGTCGCAATAAAAGCAACAGGCGACACAAGGGTTGTGTCGCTAACAGTGAATAAATGAAAAAGTCCAAATGCGACACAAAGGTTATGTCGCTATCCAATGTCGTTGTCCAATGTCTCAGGATTATGTCACACCCAATGTCGCAATGGTAGTGTCGCACAAATAGCTTATGTCGCTAAAACCCTAGTGGCGACACAGAGGTTGTGTCGCTATGCTGCGAACTCAGCCGCACTTAAACCCCAAAATTCGAAAGTTTTCGTAAACCCCACGAAAATTAACGACCTACAATCGAACGAACCTTCAATGATCTTTCAGAAAAAACATATTTCAAGCTTTTACCACTTCTAATCAAGAGTAATTGCTAAAAAGTATGTGATTTAACCCGAAAAATGCACAAAATCGATTCAATACCACAAAATCTATCGATTTTGGCTCTGATACTACTTGTTGAACCCTTAGTACTGGATCTAAATCGAACCGATCAAACAATTGAAAGCGCGGAATACAATCAATTGAACAATGCACGTTAACAATCACACGAAACTAGTCGATTAGCTTTTTTATACATCAAGCACAACGAATCAACCAAATACAATCAATACCTCACAAATAGCTTGAATACTCTCTAGGTTCGTCAACCCTAGAACTGAACCCGTAAGTCTATATTTATAGCCAAACTCTAAACAACCTGCGACACAAGCTTTGTGTCCTCAAACCGACCTATGCGACACAAGCCTTGTGTCGCTATTGCGACACAAGCTCTGTGTCGCCTAAACAGTGACATCAATTATATATATATATTTAAACAAATAACGTTTTATATAACTGAACAAATTATTACAAACTACAGAGACCTAGACTAACTGACAAACATACAAAACATGTATCAACAATAAGAATTGTACATATCACTTTTTCTGCGAATAATTTCTCAAACTACTTATGGGATCATACTAGAAAACATGTTTTTTATTAGGAACAATTAAATCTATCTTGATTGTTGATATTTATATTAAACCTCATCAAACACTTCTAAGCACAACAATTCTAATTTTTGACATTTTCAAGACGATTATTGATATTTTAATCCGTTTTAAACTTTATATACTCAAGTTTGAGAATAACATCTTATTATTATTATTATTATGAATATAACTTATGTATCCCACAGATGATATACCTCTAGAATCAAATCATGAACATATTTCTATATAATGGGTGAATAATTGAAAAAATCATTTTTATGAGTTAAAACATTGGTGACAGGTCTGTACCTCTGTACAACAAAGCGACTTTACTTAACTTGGGTAGAAGTGTACCCATTTTTCTAGTTTCAGTCAAATCAGCGGTGACAGGTCTGTACCTTAGTACAACAGAGCGACGTAATTTGACTGATATTTATATTCTTTTAAGCATTTTTGCTTTTCTTCATTTTTTTTTTTGTTTTTTAGATATTTTGATGAACTACCTCCAATTCACACAACTAAACTTCAATTCACACACATTTTTATCTTCCATTATCTCAATCAAATACATTATTCCACCAATTATTCTATACAATTCAACACTTTTCTTTATCATTCTTTCACTTCCAATTCACTAAAAATGTCTAACCCCAACAACAATGATTTCTATCAAAATTTACTAAACACTCCCATTTACCCCAATTCACCGGCTAACTCATCTTCGACAACTACCTCCAACAATTCACCAACCGGTTTCACTTCATATCAATCTCAACCCTAACCATGGTATCCCCAACAACCACAACCACAATACGACTACCAACCATAATAACAACCACAATACGGCTACCAACAACCACAATACGGGTACCAAACACCACCAAAATACGGCTTCCAAGCTTACGCTCAACCACAATCCGACCAACACTCACACTCACAACCCGAAACTCCTTTTCAAACACAACACGAAACCCAAAATACCGTAGTATCCGAAGACGAAGCCGAGCACGAGGTTAATGTCAAGGGTAAAAAATATAGCACAAACTACATGAACGGATTATGAAGTCAACACATTGGCCGGGCGATGGGTCGACAATTCTCAAAACCATGTTGACGGAAATTCGCAAGCCGATTCACAATTTTGGAACAAAATAGTCCAAGACTACAGTTGGTTAGTTGATGTTAAACATACAAAAAGTCAACTAACCGGCAAATGGAACAAAGTTAGAACCGATGTAAAAAAATGTATCGGTATCTACAAAAAGTACAACACGCCTCGGCCAAACAGGTACCAAGACAAGGACGTTATTAGGGTGGCAAAAGAACACTTCAAAAAACAAGTGGAAAGACCTTTATTTACGAGCAAGCGTTCCACATAGTCAAAGATGTCCCCAAGTTCTATGTCGATCACGGTATTACGTACAATAAACGCGCGTTTCAAGAAGACGACGTACCAATAAATCTAGCCGAGGACGAAACCAACGATAATTTGAACCTCGCCGACCTTGCGATCAATATGCAACGTCTATTCCAAAACGACCAGATTCGTCATGCACCCGGTCGTGAAACAAGTCGGAAAAGTCAATGAAGTTCGGGTTCTTCGGATGCAACATCGTCAAGAAATTCGAGCAACGCGACCAGTGAGGCCATTTTGGAATCGGCTAGAATCCAACAACAAACTCTGAAAACTATACAAGAAGCGACGCAACAAAAAATAGAGTTTGATAAACAAGTAATGGTGTTAAAACAGTGGAAATTTATCCAACGGCCTATACCGTCACACTGGAGACAAAACGAAGTTGTAATGTTTGAAGAAACTAGGAAAAATGTAATAAAGAAGTATCAAGAAGATTTCAAAACGATGTTCAGAAAGGATACGCGACAAAGTGGGTTATCCGACAGCGACTAGATTCGTAATTAATGTTATTTTAATTATTGTAATATTTTTTTTATTATTGTAATGTTTTTAATTAATGTAATAATTTTTATTTTAATGAAAGTGTTTTGATTTATTTTGTGTTTAAAAAAGTTAAATTAATAGTCAGTGGGTCCCAGAATTAAATTAATAAGTAGTGTTTAGTCGTGGTGACGTGGCGCTGAGCTGACAAAACTATAGAAGCAACGATTGAGAGTGGTCTAATGAACAAAGTTTCCACCTCATCACATGCTTCTTCATCTAAGGCTGCTGACTCGGAATAATCATCTTTTTTTTTACAAGCAAAGCAAACTTCATTAAAGCTACAAAGCTCCAACGAGGAGCATTAAACTACACCAAAGCAAAAGCAGCAAAAATAACCCAGAAAGTAACAACAAAAATGAACTTCGAATATCGACATAGTCGACGCAATCTCCGGGATTTAGAATTGAAACGCCCCAGATTTTTTTAATACTCATATAATGTTCACGAGTCAATAAAACACTTATAATGTATGTACGTAACTCAGACGTTTGATTTACATCTCAAAAATAAAGTTTTCCAATCACTGATCAGTACCCATCAAGGTACCCACTGGTACCAAATCCACCTCCAATCTCTTACCCAATATACAAAGGGGCTACTCGATTGAAGCACTAATACCCGATGGTTAAATGTTTAGGGTACCAAGGCTATCCATCGGGTACCTTTGGTACCCATTGGTACTCACCATGAACCATCAAAAATCTCAATTTTTAAAACAACACTTGGACGACAGATTTTTGACATCATAACTCAAAAATTTATAACCAGATTGTCTGCTTTTCGCCAACTACATTTTTGACATCATAACTCATTTACAAAATTGACCCAAATATGAAATTCACAACATACTAAATAACCATTGTACTAAAGTGTCAATTACACCCAAAATACTCATGAAACTACATATCAATCATTTTAAAAAGATTGCATTCAACAAAACATCCATTGTTCAACACCACTACTTCAAATCCAAAACGTAGTACCAAAATGACTCAAATGTGACATGACATATATATATATATATATATATATATATATATATATATATACATCCAAAAGAGGGCTTCCAACAAGTTTAGAGCATGATTTCAAAGGGGATTACTTACTACTATAGGAGTAGCAAGTCCATCATTAGCCTCCCCTTGATTCACTTGCACAATCAACAACATTTTGCTTAGTAAATAATGGAAATTCAACAACAACAACAATAATAATAAAAATAATAATAGCAACCACATTTAAGGATCCTTAATCTCAACAATATTGACTCATAAGAGTCCACATTAACTCATCAAGTAAGTGCATAATTAAATACTCTTGTATCTCAATTGACACCACTTAACTCCCACCATTAAGGGGTTCACATTGAACACTCTTGTATCTCAATGGAACTACCTTAGTCAACCCCTTAAGTTAATACACATTTAACCACACTTATAATCCAAAATGTTATTATCTTGCTTTAACCATCCATTATTTACTTTGCAAATCTTTATTAACACATATACAAAGGTTACTCGCAACTTAATTAAACTCAACTCTTCTTACTCATTTACTTTTTCTAACTAGAGATTCAAGTGTTCATGATTCATGACACCAAAATCCCCCAACTAACAATTTACACTCTTTTCTATTTGAAATCCATATAAATTTTAGGTGTTTGATTCTATTTTCAAGAAGAACAACTTACAACCTCATTCCATCAAAATTTTTACATATATAAAATCACCTATTACTCATAACTTACTTACATATCTCTTTTACACCCAAAATTTTCAAAATAAGTTTATTTACTATACAATAACGTGTATATAGCTCTCCTATAACACTTAAACCCATTTTCTCCAAATTCCAAACTTAGGGTTTATATTAATAATCTCATAAGCATCATTTTACAAGGATTAAGAGGGTTGTCTTGATAAAAATAAATTAGAGGTTAGGAACCTCAATTTACCAAGCCCTAAATCAATTTTGATCTTTATCTCATTCTCTTGCACTCTTGGTCGTCAAAATACACACACTCTCACAATACACTCCAGATTTTTTTGTTCCAGAAATTGAAGGAAGGAGGGAGTATATTTGTTTATTTAACTTCCCCATCCTTAGGTAACCTCATTTGACACATTTACCCCCTCTAGTTCACTCAGTTAACATCCTAAACCCCTTAACTTATTTCTTATATGTAAGTTTCGTCCAACTTATTATTTTGTGTTTAACACCAAATAAATAAGTACTTATAATTAAATAACATATTTAATACAAATAATTACTTACAAATGTTAGAGTGTTACAAGAATCCATCTACCCCACTGTGACAATCGACAAATTAGGACACTTATTTGAGCCTAACAATAGCGTAATTACATGTATTTAGATATATTAGGCTAAGTACTTGTAACTATTTCTAACTACTTTTATATATGTATATGCACATACGTAATTATTTGCAATTACGCGAAACGAACGGACTGAGTCCGACAATCTATACGGCGTTGGTGATAACTTTTCGTAAATAATATAAACCTATTTTATAAATTAAATAGTAATTATTTACCCTATATTATTGTTATTAAATAATAATGTACGAAAAACCTAGACGTTTTGCTTAAAACGTAATAAACGCAACGAGAACGCGCGAATCGCGCCCGACACCCGAACGAAACCGACAAATATCTTAAGAAGGTTCAATAATGTATTTTTAAATATATTGGTCAAATTAAAATAGTGATTTTGTATCAAAAATAAAACACAAAAGATTTAATGTTTACGCGTGCAAATAACGTTTTACCAACCGAATAACGTAACGCGGGCTTGACTACTACCAATCTCACCATTTCCACTTTTGACAACGCGTGCATTATATACCCTCAAAGGGGGTACCAGGATAACTCGAACAAATTCCGCTCTCAACTTAACTACTACCAATCTCACCATTTCCACTTTTGCTACTACTTCATCCGTTACTAATACACCTGCTACTGTTAACACAAACACGGAAAGTACCTCCCCCGCGAATGAAACTCTTAAGACGATACGCCACCGACAAGATGAGGCACATAAAGAAATCACTGACCTACGTCACATTGCTTATCAGAGTGAAGTACGCGCCCTCGAACACGGGGTACGCATGGTGGCTATGGAAAACGCTATACACGAATTGATGCATCTTTACCCAAGCATTGGGAATACGAATCATGAGATGCGCAACTCCATTGGGCAGATAACTCAATCTGGTGGCCCTATTGAAGGGAACATCAGGGCAAAAGTGACGAATCATAAGAGGAAAGTAGAGGAAGGTCCCGGTAACAAGCCCACTCAGCGAAAAGTCAAAAGGACGAAAATCGTCGAGACTGACATAATCGGGCCCAAAGAAGAACGGGGTTACGCAGGGAACAAACTCTACTGCCCCAACTGCAAGCGTCATCACGAAGGTCCCTGCGGTACACCTTGTGGGAAGTGCAAAATAGTCGGGCATCGGGCTAAAGATGGCAAATTTCCCCCTACGGCTACGAACTCTAATACATCAAAAGTCTGCTTCGAGTGCGAAAACGCTGGACATTTCAGGAAGGATTGTCCACAATTGAACAATAACGCTCGCCAGGATCCTTAGCCTTGTTTCGGGTACGATACTTCTCGACAACTTAATTATTTCAACCTTATTCGATAATGAGTACGCTTAGCTCACTGCACTAGCACACCGCAATGACTAAGATGCTAAGCTCTATTGTATAACTGGCCACCTTAGACTGTATGAACACAGTAGAATTTACAAAGTTACCCTAAGCAACTAACCCTAATGTAGCCATAATCTGGTGACTAACAAACAGAACTTGTCCAGCGGACAAAATGGCCAACTGAGTCGAAACTCCTCCTCTCCCCTCCCTTAGTTGCCAGTAGGGCACTAGCCTAACAAGGGGAGGAAGGCAAAACAAACCTGAACGTCACACCTCATGGCGCATGCCACGTTTATTCTTAAGTAACACACCGGCTTCGACTGAGTCCGACAAATTAGGACACTTATTTGAGCCTAACAATAGCGTAATTACATGTATTTAGATATATTAGGCTAAGTACTTGTAACTACTTGTAACTACTTATATATATATATATATATGCACATACGTAATTATTTGCAATTACGCGAAACGAACGGACTGAGTCCGACAATCTATACGGCGTTGGTGATAACTTTTCGTAAATAATATAAACCTATTTTATAAATTAAATAGTAATTATTTACCCTATATTATTGTTATTAAATAATAATGTACGAAAAACCTAGACGTTTTGCTTAAAACGTAATAAACGCAACGAGAACGCGCGAATCGCGCCCGACACCCGAACGAAACCGACAAATATCTTAAGAAGGTTCAATAATGTATTTTTAAATATATTGGTCAAATTAAAATAGTGATTTTGTATCAAAAATAAAACACAAAAGATTTAATGTTTACGCGTGCAAATAACGTTTTACCAACCGAATAACGTAACGCGGGCTTGAGAAAGCAAATGTGCAAGCCCAAGGACCCAATTGGGCCGCCCCAACTGAGCCCAAGGTCGGCCCAAGAGGCCCAAATCGGCCCAAGAAGGCAGCCCAAGGCCCACTCTATTTATTCTCTTTTTCCTTCATTTCCTCTCATTTTACACACTCAAAACACACACACTCTATACACACACTCTCTCTCTCAATTCCCTCTCTACATTCTCTCACTAGAAATCTGCCATTTACACCACCACCATCAACCACCACCTGCCACCATCAACCACCATCATCATTCATCACTTTTGAAGAAGAAATCAAGCCAAAACGCAAGCTCAAGCTCTCCTCACCATCTTTCTCCTCCATCTCGGTTTGGAAACTTTGTAAGAACTTCAAAACTCTTCCAAAATACTTCTATAAACATGTTAAAATGTCCACTTAATAAAGAAATGTCCAAAATATAACATAAAAACGTTTTTCGTGGCTTAAAATGTTCAAGAACAAAACATGCATTTTCGGGCAGAAAAATAGCTCGACTTTGAGAGGCTGTTTCTCCCTCAAAACTTGACCAAAATGGACGATTCAAAAGGCAAAAATTAAGTTTAAGAAGTTAGCTTTCATTTCCAAGTGGTTTCATAATTTTTGGAGCCCGTTTGATACCCAAAATGATTTTTACAAAAACATGTGTCCGGGCTGTCGAAGAAGACAGAAATTTCACCTCTCTTGTTTTAATCATAACTCGAGATATACACCTCCAAATGACCTGAAACAACGCCAAAAGTTCACAAATTTTGTTAGGTACAAATGTCGTTTAAATAACTTTTTCTAAAAAGGTGTAGATTTTGCCCAGAAATCGGATCTTGTTGCATGTATCCGGATTGGTCACTTTCTGACCTTAGGGAACAAACGGAAATTTTAAAAATACTTAGGAGTACCCAAAAATTCTGGAAAAATTAATTTAGAGAGTTAACATACTAAGTAACAAAAGATATTTTTCTCGAATTTTTATTTGAACATTTGGAACACGAAATAAAATGTACAAAAACTGACCTGTTACAGGCCTCTGTGTCGCAGAAGCCCAGTAGTCTGCGACACAAGCCTTTGTGTCGCTATAGCACCCGAATCGTCACATTAGCGACAAAAGCCTTTGTATCGCCATAGCACCCGAATCGTCACATTAGCGACACAAGCCTTTGTGTCGCCATAGCACCCGAATCGTCACATTAGCGACACAACCCTTTGTGTCGCCATAACACCCGAATCGACACATTAGCGACACAAGCCTTACTGTCGCATAATACCTTAGTGTCGCTAAGAAAAAAAAAACACAGAATCTATACGTTTTTGGTTAAAGCAATATAAGCATAAATAAAAAATTTTCAAGCTGACCTGGCAGCTCGACCCCAGCCAGGGGCTCTGCCCCTTGGACCCCGCTACCAGGGGCGCTGCCCCCGGACCCCCGTCATTAATGGGCTTCGCCCGTTGCCACACTGATCAATTACCTATAACTGAAAAGTAGAAATATGCGTAACATAATTAATCAAACCTGTGTTTTCACAAAAATATCACCAATGGCCCGTACATGTTCTCTAAACACAAACGATAACTGAACAATTGGACATTTCTAGTTGAGTGAACTAGCATAGGTGGACATTAAACCCCCACCTACACGAATGAGATAAGTGGACATTGACACCCCACTTACACGTATAATACATAAGTGGACATTGACACCCCACTTACACACAACCTTATGCGTTTAGGGCACTAGAAGTTTGAATTACGGGACACAGACACCCGCTATTTGTTATCTGCTTACTAATTGCTATATTTGCTTGCTAAACCCAAGGTGAGTCTTACAGCCCCACTTTTACTTTTACTGTTTTATATACTTTGGGGTGAGATACAAATGCTTAACTGTTTTTCATGAACACAAGTACTCGATTATTTTTACAAGATTGTATGAGTTGTTTTTAATCCATTAAAAGTCCTCAACACACATGGTTCGTTAACTGCGAAGGCGCGAGTGCTAGAGAATAGATCTATTATGGGAATGACACCCCCGTCCGGGTTACTAGCTATAGCCAAGTTAAAAACGGGCACTCTAGTATTTGTCATAAAGGTGTTTCGGATTAGACACCTCCGGGAGGCACAAAACGGGTTAGGCTTCGAACCGTGAGCTCATGGCAATTTCGGAAACATTAATTTTGTTTACTTCATTTGCTTGATTTCAAATCACGGATACATCTTGTGTTTCATAACTATGTTTTTACTGTTAAACCTGTGAGATTCACCGACCTTTTGGTTGACCCTTTTAGCTTTGTATTCTCAGGTACTCAGCAACAGTAGGATTGCCCACAGGATTGCTAGCTACATCGAGTCGCATGCATTATACGTATATGAAGATGTTCATATATTATTTTTGAAACAATTCGTTATGTACTAGAATCTTCAGGATATTATTTCGCGAACTCGAGGCTAATGTAAACTTTTAAAGTATTTCAATGTAACTACTTTTGTACTATTTTATAAACGTCTCATATAGAGTCGTTCGCTTTTAACTTTGTGTTGTGATTACTTGATTAGTCACGCCCCGACCCGAACCGCTTCCGTTGTACAAATTTGTGGGTGTGACACCCACTTGGAAATTAGTTCGCGGAAACAATCAATATTGATTTCATTGATGATTTCTAAGGCAAGGAGGAGTCTACATACTCTTCGCTACATAGCAATAGAAGAAGACGAACCACCAAACAAAGGTCGAGATACCTCTCGTCAATAGGTTAATATCACCTTGATACGATAACTAGTTGCCATTCCCGTTCGAGTTCAAGTTGGAATTCCAATCCTCGTTCATATCCTGTTCAAGACCCGATTTTAGTTTGACTCGAATTTCTGTCTTGGTCTTGTCATGTTACCTGTTTGTTGAGACATGTTTTGTGACAACAGATCTAGCTTGTAATAGACTTTTGGTAATTGTAATCAAGTTTGTACATTGGCTTTGAATTGTAAATGAAAGATATTGGTTGGTAAAAATTTTAGAGTTAAATATTAAAATGCTGAAAAATGTTGACCATGTTTGACCGCGAACCGAGTCAGTTCGCAGGACAAAATTGGACTGCGAACCGAGTCAGTTCGCTGGACAAAATTGGACTGCGAACCGAGTCAGCTGGACAAAATTGGGCTGCGAACTGAGTCAGTTCGCAGAGCCCATGAACCTGCGAACCAAGACGGTTATATATGCTATTTTGGTTTTAAACCTAATAACCTTTTGCCATTCATCCAAGACGAACCTCCAGGGTTTCCAGAGACATTACAACTGGTCTAAAGGCTAGGTATTGATAGTTAACGCTCGTTATAACTGATACAAAGCATATTAGATAATTGATTCGCTAAACAATTGCGAAAGAATTCGTTATAGATCATATAACTAGTATTGAGGGATTCCGCACCTTAATACCTTAGATAACCTCGTTATCGATCCGACACAACCGGACTTACAATTGGTATCAGAGCCTACGGCTAGATACGCGTAGGTTCGAGGTTATTCGGGATAATAACGTGTGATTTCGGGTTGTTTTTAGTGCATTACGTATTAATTTACGACCAAAATCACTCTCTGGACGTTTTTAGTTTTGTTTACGATCGAAATCTTCATTTTTAATCGTAAAAATAACTAACTTTTTCGTTTTTGGAATTTTCAGCCGTTTCGCGAACTGAGATTAGGGTTTCTGCAAACCGAACTGAGTTCTCGCGAACTGAGATTAGGGTTTCTGCGAACCGAACCGAGTTCTTGCGAACTGAGTTGAGTTTCTGCGAACCGAGATCACTTTCGAACCGAACTGAGTTCTTGCGAACTGAGTTGAGTTCTGCGAACTGAGTTTCTGCGAACCGAGTTCTTGCGAACTGAGTTGAGTTTCTGCGAACCGAGATCACTTGCGAACCGAACCGAGTTCTTGCGAACTGAGTTGAGTTTCTGCGAACTGAAACTTCTGAATTTTGTGATTTCTGAGACACAGAAGGTTGTTCATAAGGATCCATCATCTGATGTCAGTAAGAACACACCATTCCCTAAAGTACGTTTTGTCTCGAGTGGAATGATGGTTGATACTGATATAAATGATGAGATTATTAAGGAACAAGAAAATATACCTTTAGTGTCTAAAACTCAGACTGAAAACGAAAAGGCAAAAGTGGTTAAGTCACGAAAGTAGATGTCTTGCTTCAAATGTCACCGAAAGGGGCATGTGGTTTCTTGTTGTCCAAACAAGAAGTTGGAAGCATCTCATAAGCCTGTGAATAACCATGAGAAACCGAATGTCTCTAGTTCAAATGTAGACAGGTTAGGTACCAAACCGGGATTAGGTACTAAACCTGTGAACACTCTGAAAAGAGATGTTACTCACAGTGTCTCTCCGCCTAAACCTAAACGGCCTTATACTCTAAATGACAATAAGCCTAGAGATAAGACACCGTCGAGATTTAGGACTCCAAGTAGAAACCATAGTCAATTTGAAAGTGGTTCTACTTCACGTACACATGGAGTTAATTATATGCCTAAGAGGTTTTCTACTCACTCTCCTCAGAGGCATAAGACTTCAGATCATCAACAACCTCAAACCTCTTTGAAAGTTACCAAGACTATTGATGATAATAGTTATGGTTACTTTAAAGAAGTTCAGATTGTTGATGATAAGGGACAAACCAAGACCGTAATGGCTTGGGTCCCTCTTGAGAACTAATTGTGTACAACGTGTCAAGTGTAGGAGCAGACTGTGAACAAGGATAGTTAGTGGTATGTAGACAATGGATGTTCTAGGCATATGACAGGAGAAAGAAGTCTACTAAAGGACTTCAAAGGTGGAGTGAAACAGCGTGTTAACTTCGCTGGTGATAAAGGAGGCGTAATAACTGGGAAAGAAAAAGTTTGAAATGGAACTTTGACTCTAGAGGATGTGAATTACGTTGAAGAACTAACTCACAACCTAGTGAGTGTTTCCCAAGTCTGTGATAAAGGTCATTCTGTACATTTCAATGAGACAGAAGCCTTAGTCCTGAAGTCGGGTTTCACCATCCTAGAAAAATGGATATTAATGAGGGCTCCAAGGAAGAAGGACATCTATGCCATCAACATGGGTGTTCCTAATACTTCAATGGAATCGACATGTCTTTTATCCAAGGCTTCTGAAGCATACGCAATCTTATGGCACAGGAGAACGGCTCACCTGAACTTTTGAAAAATGAACTATATAACCAAGAATGGGTTAGTTCTGGGTGTTCCACAAAAACGTTTCGAGTCTGAAGACAAGTGTGTTCCTTGCATGAAAGGAAAGCAGCATAAAAAACCACACAGGTCTAAGACTGAAAACTCAATCTCCTCGCCATTTGAAGCATAGGTGGCAAATGGTACTGTTTAGTTGTCACAGATGACTTCTCTAGATTCTGTTGGGTATTCTTTTTGGGATCTAAGGATGAAACTCCTAGTATTCTTATGGAGTTCTTAGATCTAATAGATAATGTCTATAGAATACGAGTTAAGAGAATTCGTAGTGACAATGGAACAGAGTTCAAAAAGTCAACGTTCAATGTCTATTGCTTAAGCAAAGGGATACAACATCAATTCAGTGCACCTTATGAACCTCAACAGAACGGTGTTGCTGAAAGGAAAAACAGAACGTTGATTGAAGGGGCTAGAACAATGCTTGCAGATTCAAGGCTTCCGGTCATTTTTTGGATAGAAGCGTTGAATACAGCATGTCATGTTCTAAATAGAGTTCTTACGGTTAAAAAGCAGAACAAGACTTGTTATGAGCTTTTGAACAATAAGAAACCTAACTTAAAAGGGTTTGAACCCATTGGAGTTTCATGCATTTTGCTGAAGACTAGTGATCAACAGAAATTTGGTGAGAAGGCTGACGAAGGATACTTCCTAGGTTATGTACCTAATTCACCAAACAAACGTGTCTTTAATAAAGCTACGGGAAGTGTGGAAATAGTTTATAACATTGAAGTTACGAGCTACACACATGACTTACATAAGGGATTAGATTGGCAATTTGACTATTCAGATCTCTTTAAGTCTTTCAATGTTCCAATTAGTGACTACAAAGTTGACTCAACAATCCCTGAGCATTTATTGTCCGGTGATGGGGATATTGGCCCCACACCACCATCGAGTGCTTCTAAAAGTACAACTTCTGTGGATCCTAATCGAGCTTCAACAAGTGCCACACAGCACTCTTCTGATGAGGTGTACAGTACTGATGAGGATATGCCACCATTAGAAGAAATTGACACTAATCTAGAAGATGAAATACAGTTTGAACCGGTGACGATAACACGAATTAACAAAAATCATCCAACTGAGAATATCATTGGAGATCCAAATGCATCTGTTCAAACTAGGGCTAGTATATCTGAGTACACTAGCCTATATGCTGAAATGAAAGAGATAGGGGTTACAAATCTATGTCTATATTCATACTTTATCTCACAAGTTGAGCCTAAGAATGTCCAAATGGCTTTGAAGGATAATTCGTGGGTAGAAGCAATGAAGGAAGAACTGTCTCAGTTCTCAAAACTGCAAGTTTGGGAGTTGGTTGATTTACCAGTTGGTGAAAATCCAATTGGAACTAGATGGGTCTTTAAGTGTAAGAAAGACGATCGAGGAATCGTGATTCGCAATAAAGTCCGTCTAGTAGTTCAAGGTTTCAATCAACAAGAGGGGATTGATTACAATGAAGTGTTTGCACCTGTGGCTAGGCTTGAGGCAATTAGGTTGTTCTTAGCATTTGCAGCTTCAAAGAAAATGAAAGTTTATCAGCTGGATGTTAAGAGTGCCTTCTTGTATGACAAAGTCAAGGAAACGGTGTATGTTTCTCAACCACCGGGGTTTACTGATCCAAGTTATCCAGATAGAGTATATCGTCTTGATAAGGCTCTGTATGGATTACATCAAGCACCAAGTGCGTGGTATGAAACACTATCAACTTATCTTCTTGAGAATGGTTTTACAAGAGGAAGAATTGATTGTACACTTTTTGTGAAATGGAAGAAGTAGGACTTTTTACTTGTTCAAGTGTATGTTGATGACATTATCTTTGGGTCATCTGACGAAAAGATGTGTCAAGAATTTGAGCAAGTTATGAAAGGCAAGTTTGAGATGTCTGCTATGGGAGAGTTGAACTTTTTCTTAGGGTTACAAGTTGACCAAAAGAAAGATGGATTCTTTATTCTTCAATCTAAATATACACATGAGCTATTAGAACGTTTCAAGATGAATGAATATCGTATCTATAAAACTCCTATTCCAGAAAATCATGGACTCGGTCCCGATACATCGAGTGATCAGGATGTAGATCCTACTCTATATAGGGCTATGATTGGATCACTAATGTATTTGACTGCATCTAGGCCTGACATTATGTTTCTTGTTTGTGTTTGCGCAAGATATCAGGCTAATCCGAAAGAGTCACATATGCAAGCTGTAAAACGAATCTTTCGTTACCTCAAAGGGAAGCCGAAGCTGGGACTTTGGTATCCAATTGAAGGAGACTTAGATTTCGTTGCTTATACTGATTCGGATTATGGAGGATGCAATCAAAATAGAAAGTCTACGACCGGAGGATGTCAATTCCTAGGAGGTAGACTCGTGTCTTGGCAGTGCAAGAAGCAAAGCTCCGTAGCCATTTCCACATGTGAAGCTGAGTATGTTGCAGCTGGCAGCTGTTGTTCTCAAGTGTTGTGGGTTCAGCAACAACTAAGGGATTATGGGTTGAATTTTACTGATACTCCTATGATGATCGATAATGAATCGACGATCTTTATAACCAATAATTCGGTAAAGCACAGCAAGACGAAACACATTGATATTCGTCATCATTTTATTCAGGATTGTGCCGAGAAGAAGCTTATTAGGTTAGTCAAAGTTGCCTCTTCTGATAACTTGGCAGACCTATACACTTAAGTTTTCGACAGGGCGCGTTTTGAGACATTAGTTCAACTAAACGGAATGAGGAATCCAGAATAACTTGTCTTCCAAAGGTTATGTAATAATTAGTAATATGTTTGGGTTACTAGTTTAAAGGGGGTTGGCGTATGACATTCATTTGCTTGTTACCTAAGGGGAATCGCCTCCTATAAAATACAAAAAGAATATAAACCATAAAAAGTTTAAGTTCTTATCTGCTGGGAAATGATAGTACATTTGGATAATAAGCTTAACAATAATAAGTATAAGTCTTAAGTCACATTAACGTTACATCTTTATAACCAGGACTTTACTTATATTTATCTTATTATACACCTTTCTCCACACGTTATACTTTGCTAAGAATAAAATTAAGTCTAGACAGCTTCATTATATGATGTATTGGTAGGCAAATTATGCTATGACTTCTGAGCATTTAAAAAGGTACTAATTCTCATGGATGTTATCTAGTGTGAGCTACTATATGATGTATAACATAAGTCTTAATTGTGAATGATAGTAGAGCCATACACTGTTATCAAGAAACTATGAAAATATGAACAGACAAATAGTTAGAAAAATGGCTATTAGCAAAACTACTGGTGACTTTATTGTACTAAGTACAGACCTGAAACCTTTAGTTTTGCCAATGGGCTCAAACTTGTTTTGCTCATACTAAGGGATCTTCTGTTGTACTAAGTACAGATCTAGAACCACTAGTATCTTCAAAATATGTTTGATGTTTGTCAAGCCTTAAAATAACTCAAGGATATGTTATATGTTACAAAAAGTGCATCATTTAGTAACCTCT
The DNA here is from genome assembly GCA_963930675.1 of Gnaphalium uliginosum. Classification (NCBI taxonomy): domain Eukaryota; kingdom Viridiplantae; phylum Streptophyta; class Magnoliopsida; order Asterales; family Asteraceae; genus Gnaphalium; species Gnaphalium uliginosum. Next base: position 48,692,228 of record OZ005680.1, on the reverse strand, counting down.
ACCTTGAATATAAAAGATACAATGTTATGTGTTATACTTGATTTCTCAGTATGTCGTATATTAGAACACACTAGTTAATATGCATACTAACAATAAAGGTTTGCTTGGAAATCATTGTATAGTTTGTTTATATGGATCATAATATCGGTAATCGTCTTGAACTGTCGATGACCAATGAACGTTCACTTTGGTGAATAATTCGCTCTCATTAATATAAAAGTATGTTCAAAGAACGTGTTATTTCATGTGGATAAAGGTAACCAAGTTATAATATTATAAATATAAGTTGATAAACGGTTAAGTTGTAATTTTTCTGTCACTTATTGTGAATTTCATGAGGTTGTATACTAACAATCTTCTTAGACTTGTTAATAAATGATAAGGTACAGCGTATTCTCCCTAATAAGCAGATAAGTTCTAAACGCCAAAAATATGTATTATTTATCTTATTTAATAAAATGGTACTTGATACCACTCATTAGTTTGATTATTTATTTATTTATTACGTTTTTATTTTTGTTTATCCTTTGGAATTAAGTTAAACTGAAATTTATCATTCCATATCGAATAAATGTGACAAAAACGCAATGGAAAGTTTCAAATGTTGACTAGTAAAAATATTAATAACGTCAATTTATATTTAAAGCTAAATTCGCATTTTTGGTCAAAGTTGCGAAGTTGACCAGTCAAACTTGCGAATCGAGCTTGGAATATAAAAGGACAACTCAACAAGTCCATCTCTCACTTTCCAAACACCCCTGCGAGACGAATTTCTGCGAACCGAAACTTCGCAGCCCGTTATTGTGAAGTGAGAAAATTGACTTCGGGTTGACCTTAGCGAACTAAATTTGTTGACTTTGGTTGACCTACGAAGCGAACTGAACAAGTTGACTTCCGTTGACTGTGAAGCGAATTTACTTCTTGACTTCCGTTGACTATAGCGAACTTAGTCGTGTTGGCTTTTGTTGACTATAGCGAACCGAAACAACCTTGATTTGCGAACTGAACGTTTGACTTAGTCAATATTCAGCTTACAAATTTAAGATTTTCGACTTGTATTCGATTTGCGAACTCTATGTTTACAAATAAATTACATGTTGAGACTTGTTATTTATTTGTTATACGTTTCGACTTACGAACTTACGTTTATAGGTTAAATACGTATACATTTACGAAGATAACATTTTATACTTGTATTCGATTTGAGAACTCTATGTTTACAAATAAATTACAAGTTGCGACTGTTAATTATCTGTTATACGTTTAGACTTAAGAACTTACGTTTATAAGTTGAATACGTATAAATCTACAAATTTAACTTTCGTCTTGTATTCGATTTGAGAACTCTATGTTTACAAATAAATTACAAGTTGCGACTGTTAATTATCTGATATACGTTTAGACTTAAGAACTTACGTTTATAAGTTGAATACGTATAAATCTACAAATTTAACTTTCGTCTTGTATTCGATTTGAGAACTCTATGTTTACAAATAAATTACAAGTTGCGACTGTTAATTATCTGTTATACGTTTAGACTTAAGAATTTACGTTTATAAGTTAAACACGTATAAATCTCTGAATTTAACATGTTAGACTTGTTTTCGATTTGAGATCTTTATGGTTACAAATAAACTACAAGTTGAGATTGTTAATTATTTGTTATATGTTTCGACTTACGGAATTACGTTTATAAGTTCAATACAAATAATATACGACTTTTGTTCCTTCATATCGAAAGACTTCCGACTCACGTGTAGTCGTGCGGCGTGTTCCGATTTTCTATCGGCGGTATGATTGTTCAGATTATTTAATATGACTTACGAACTGTATATAATTTAGAGAATATAATTGAAAATTTAGTCTCATAGACTTAATCGTTCAATTAAGTTCAATAAATTAAGTTATTAATTAATAGTAAACGTGGATGTTTGGTGATCATTTTTGTTCATAATACATAAACATTTAAAATTAATTAATGTTCAATAAGTTTTTCCTACTATACTCATCTAATGAAGTCTCATATGCTTTCAATCAGAGAGTCTGAAGATCAGCAGAGACAGCTTGATCGATTGCAAGGTCTTGTCAACAATTTGTTGAAGGACAAGCCGTCTCAAGGGGAGATATTGTTATATCATGAGACATGCAAAGCTGATGAACTGCTAAAAAAGAGATGTGATGATACAGATGATGATCCCAACACATAGAAAGATAGAGAGCCGACTGGTCCTTCAACGACTGGTGAGCTAACTATGATTCAGGGGGAGTCTGTTGGTGTAGGAGGTTCTGGTACTGGTACTGGTACTGATACGGTCACTGCTGGTGATAGTGAAGCTAACTTAAAAGTATTTTGTTATATATTCGACTTGAGATTTTAAATTACAAGTTAAATATGTTTGAAATAGTTTAAGTTATAATTAATGAAAGTTAAGTAGAATATTGATCAAAAGTCTTCCGACTTATACATAGTCGTGCGGCGTGTCCCGATTGATATCGGCGGTCAGATTTTCTATTATGACTTATGCATTTTAGACTTGAGATTCTTCATGACAAGTCAAAATGATATAAGGTTTATTATATAAAATTTAGACTTGAGATGTTATATGACAAGTTAAAATGATATAAGGTTAATTATATAAGATTTAGACTTGAGATTTTATATGACAAGTTAAAATAATATAAGATTAATTATATAAGTTTTAGACTTGAGATTTATTATTTGACAAGTTAATTATGCAATATGTTATAACTTGCAAACGATATATATAATTTAAAGATATAATTGATAGTTAAGTTTGGAAATATAACTGTTCAATTAAGTCTTGGAAATTACGTTATTAATTAATTGTAAACTTGAATGTTTGGTGATCGTTTTCGTTCACAATACATTAATATTTAAATTTAATTAATGTTTGCTAAGTATATTTTATATTATAAGACTTTTGTAATCTTAGATTGATTCAGGGTAATCAATAAAAGATTTATAAGTTTATATAATGTGTTTATAATAGGTATTAAATACACAAAAGACATTAATAAGGAAATTCTTGGATTGATTCAGGGAAATCAATGAAAGAATTTATGTTATTAATATTTTATTTGTATTTGTGCCTTTATGGGTCTGGAAATGCTGAAGATATATGCGGGTAGTAAAATTTACAAGTGATTACCAAAAACAACTTGAAGACAAAGACGCTAAAGACGCTAGAGCTATTGTCAAGGGGGAGTCTGTTGAGACATGTTTTGAGACAACAGATCTAGCTTGTAATAGACTTTTGATAATTGTAATCAAGTTTGTACATTGGTTTTGAATTGTAAATGAAAGATATTGGTTGGTAAAAAATTTAGAGTTAAATATTAAAATGCTGAAAAATGTTGACCATGTTTGACTGCAAACTGGTCAGTTCGCTGGACAAAATTGGACTGCGAACCGATTCAGTTCGCTGGACAAAATTGGACTGCGAACCGAGTCAGTTCGCTGGACAAAATTGGGCTGCGAACCGAGTCAGTTCGCTGGGCCAAATTGGACTGCGAACCGAGTCAGTTCGCTGGGCCAAATTAGGCTGCGAACCGAGTCAGTTCGCTGGGCCAAATTGGGCTGCGAACTGAGTCAGTTCGCAGAGCCCATGAACCTGCGAACCGAGACGGTTATATATTGAGATATTAGCTTTTAGAGGTTTTTTGGTTTTAAAGTTCAATGAGTTTAACTATTGAAGCATAAATGGTTTTTTTTTTTTTTAAAAAAAAAAAAAAAAAAAAACCTCTTACACAAGTTTAACCAAAAAAACCTATAACCGAGTTAAGTTTTTGAAAGAAGAGAAGAAAATCGAAAAGAAAAAAAATGCATTGTCTCTCTCGAGTTTTCTGATCGAAAGAAGAGAAGAGAAGTAAAAGGAGAATTGGATCTTTTCTCTACAAACATTCTCTCCAATATTGGAAAGAAAAGAAAGGATGGAAGGGGTAACTAGTTATAAAATGTCACTTTCTTCAAATTCTTTCCAACTCAGAACACGAAGCATGTAAATTTCTCTTCTTTTCTTTCCAACTCGGGAACACAAAAGTTTTCATTATTTTCTTTTTATGCTATCATCTTATATTCCATTCTCCTCTTTTCTTTAGACTGGAGAGCAAGCAGAGCTTTGCCACTGGAGATGCTATTAATATATTGTCTGTTAAAGCATCTCCAATGTGTACACTATTTTAGTGCACTAAATTGCATTATAATGCAAAAAGAGAATCTTTTAAAATATGCTTACACTAAAAAAAGTTGATCCAATGTGTCAAATCTTTTTTTATTGATTTAAAATACACAATTTAACAATATAATATTAAAAAAATATATAACCATTAAATTCTTTTAAGAAATGTAATAACAATCACTATATCTACAAATTTCTAAAATATAAATGAAAATTTAATAAAAATTATAGAGTTTTTTAATAAATACAAGATCATAACCTGCAAAATTTACGGACAAGAACATGAAAATTAATTTAATGGATTATTATTAAATTAGTTATCAAATTATAATTATATTCGTAGTTGTATACAATGAGACATAAGTTTTAGGATGATGAAGTTTATAAATAAAAAACAAATAATTTGACTAAATATTGAAATATTGAAGTATAGAAATATTGTATACAAAATCCGATCCTCTAAACTAATTTAATGTATACATGGGATATTTGATTAAGCTGGATAACTTGAAAAGTTAACCAAAATGAAAATGTTAATTCATTCTAGTTAACTTATTGATATACGTAATATACATTACAAAATTCAATATTATAGTAGAAGTGTTAAACTCTAATTGAATAATTGATTAAAAAGTTTCAATGAGATAGTTGAATATAATAAAACAAAGTTATAACTTAAAATTAATAGATCATGTTTATTAAACTAAAGATTAATAACAACATGAATCATTCATGTTCAGAATTGAGAAAACAAATTGAATAGTCACATTCATATGTGACATTTACTACTTGTCTTCATGGAAGTAATCACATTCATACTCTTCTTTATCTTCATCATCGTCTATTAGACGGTATTCAAGGATCTCTGAAAGGTCCTTCTTTTGTTCAGTTTCCTTCTTCAATATTTCTGCCAGGACTAACTTATCCTTCGCATATTACTGTAAATGAATTTGTAAGTATTAGGACTATAATTAGAAAAAAAAAAACAATAATATTAATTTGTTAAGAAGGTTTTTACATCATGATCTTCATAAGTCTCATCTATGAGATTGTATTGATCCTCTTGTAGATAAATATACTCCATTAATTGGGCATATTCAACATCATCCTACATCAAAATAGGAACACATACAATGTTCATATTATACATGAAAAGTATAAAAAAAGACATACCATTTTTTTATGGTGAATCACAAATCTCAATTGGTTACATCGACATTAATTTAGTAGCATTATCTTCACGCTTGCGTTTTTTGGTTTCGAAGGCAATCTATAATCAGTTGTTGAAAATATTAGTTACATTTAAACTAAAAAATATTCAAGTATACGATATTTTTGAAAAATCGTTAAACTTATTTTGCAATTTCTTCTTGTGAATCAAGAATTTCAATTACTTCAACTGAAGTTGATTCCTCCACTAATATGGTCGTTGTTGGTGTTTCAGTATCCTGCAATTAATTATGTTACATCTATATCTATAAATTATTATAATAAATGTACTATATTTGATAGTTAAACTACTAAACGAATAAAAAAATATACTAACTTCATTAACTCTAACTTCATTAACTTAAGGTGGGTAGACATTTTTGTGAAATTGAAACAATTAAGAAAAAACAAATGTAGATTTTGATGTGATGAATGACAACTATTCGTAATTGTAGATTTTGATGTGATTAAATGTAGATTTTGATGTGATGAATGGCACGGAGCCGTCAGTTCGGTCCGTTGGTTTTTGTCGTCGATTATCCGACGGTGGATCGGTTTGTTTGTGTGGGTCCAAGCGAGCGTGTGTAAAAAAAGGAATTTTTTTTAAATATAACCGTTGTATCTATTTTTTTATAAAAAAAACTCTCCTTTTACTCTATAAATGCATACTCTCATTTCCAAACAACTCAGACACTTCTTCACTATCACATCTATATGCATACAATTTTTTTACTATGTCTTCCGATTCCGATCTTGAAGATTTGCAATCTATCACGACGGTTTTCGATCCGACGGCTGTTATCGTGTAAGTCCCCCTTCGTGCGGATCTGATTTGAATCGATTAGTTATTCGTGTAGAATCCGAAATAACGAATCAAGGGCGTGAAATATATATAAGATAGTAAATCGAATACGAACAAGCAAATGTAAATAATGTTTCTGTTCATTGATAAATCACGATTACAGAAAAGAAACATTTAAGCACAACACCAAACTCTCTCTCAAACCCTAAATTCGTTACTCATTCATACGCTACACTTTCTGTCGACTGTACCTGATATATATATATATATACATATGTATATATATATATATATACATATATATATATACATATATATATATATATACATACATATATATATATGTATGTAGGGCATGCGAAACTAGCTGCGACACTACGATAGTGTCGCTAAATTACAAGTGTCGCTAGATTACAAGTGTCGCTAAATATATATACAACCATGTTAAGATTTCTAAACAAATCACGGTACAGTATTTCATAGAAGTGTCTAAGATGTTGTCACACCAGAATGCATCAACAAACTTCCCCTTGATGATACCTTGTAGAAATCTTTTCATCAACGATAACTTTTCATCAACGACAACTCTTTTGCATGAACGAATGCTGGAATAATATTCTTTGTTGCTCACTCTTTGAACTAAACCTTGAAAGTATATTCCAAAAATGTTGTTGCCGTTAAATCTTGTAATCTTCATCCTTAGTTTTATGAGAGAGTTATCTTCCAGCACGAATCCATTTCTTTACCAACCAATTGACACGAACCTATCCCATACTAGGTCATATCATCACCATATGCCCAAAGCTATATGGTCTTATAACAATATCATCTTCCCCTATCAACAACTTCACATAAACCTTCACGAATCTACCTGTTCACAATTCTGATCCGAATATTCTCCCATAACCATAATTAGAATTTTAAAGTTATTTTCCCTGAACAGCAGATTCCCTCTTTAACTCTTGAAGGATCTTCAGATTCATGCATTTTGTTGTTGTTGAACATTAATCTTCATATGCACATAGCTTGAAATAGAGATAATACTAAGAAATGGTGATGGATTTCCCTTTTCTTCTTTCTTCCTCTTTTTCTCTCTTTGGTCTTCTTAATAAATCATCCCAGAAACCGTGCTCAGGAAACAAAACAAAATTTATTTATTTATTTTTTTACAAATAACAAAAACTAAACTAAACTACAACTTTCGGAACCCATTTGAGAACGGATCCAATTGGTCTTGAAAGCTTAGAGACCCATTTATAAGTTGTGTCGATATAATCCAAGGATATTGAATTCCATCTGAAATTGAAACGCGGTGTTTCATTTCTAAGTTCATTACGTGGAATCAATGCTAAATGACTTTTCTTCGGGGAGAAAGGAACAAAATTTTTCCGTCGCCCTTGCACCATATGATGAGATCGTGGTGGTGTAAATGAAAACATTTGCGCGTGAGTATAAACACAAGATTTTGTTTGTCTCGGTTCTGGTCGTTGTGTAGGTTTAAAAACTCTTGTTGGCTTTTGAAGTCTTGAAACCGAACTTTTGACGCGTTGAGAGTTACCAAAATCATCACAACAATCAATCTTTTTTTATGTTTACATTAGCTGATTGATTGTGATTTCTCATATTACTTCTTATTCTTTTGCAAAGAATAATGTGTAAATTGAGAAATCTTTTTCGCACGTAGCATTCTCAACAATGGTTCGAAAAATTTATATGTGTAAATCTTCTACACAACCTTGACTGGTTGTTTGATCGAGTGAGAGACTTGAGTAATTTGCTCGCAAAAATCTTGAATAGTTTTTAATAAAAGGTTATGATTTTCTTGAAGTTTGGTTACCACCATTTGCTTAACCTCAAATTCTTTAATATGTTCTTTCAATCCGGCAATTTTTAATCACGTCTCTTCGCATTCATTATCCATGGTAAGTATCTGGGATTGAAGAGCCTTGATTTCTTCTTCCTTCTTTAACAACTTCTCATTAAGCTCTTCGTCTGAACCTTTCAGTCTCATATGAGCGTCTCTACCAAATACGATTATCAATGCTTCCCTAAATCGTAAGAAGTTTCTTGATAAGCTTTGAGACAAGAAATCACATCTTGTGGTAAACACATGGTGATCATCTCATATGCTCTTTTGTCTTTGTCAAACCTTTTTCGTTCATCTGCTGTCATTTGCGATATTTTCTTAAATGGAGCTGCTCCTTGGAAAGTCTCTTCGAGTCTCAGTTTCTCATATCACTTAATTAGTGAAAACAACACATTTGAATCTTCGTATGCAATGAAATCCTCAAGCTTAGTCTTTCAACTAAAGAAATCACTATAGAATACGGACTTAGAAGGATCCATTTTCTCACCAAAATTCATTTTCGAGTTTTCCCACCAAAATTCTCGGGTAAAACGAAACTTTTCCCAAGCTAAAATTAAGCAATAGTGAGCCTAAAAATAAAATTCGTAATGTGACAATTTTCCCTCGAGGACACTAGATAAGTGTCCCCTGGGAAGTGTCGCAAGATACTGTCGCTCAAAGACTATGAAGTGTGACACTAGATAAGTGTCGCAATGTATGAAGTGTCGCAAGATGAACAGGTAGTGTCGCACACCAGCAACAAAATCCTAGCCGCACAGAACTCATAAATCACCAAAATACGATGCAATTGACCAAAATAACGATCGCGATCAGTTTCAAAACCCTAAACCGAACTACAACAGCCTTCAATTTCAATCAAACGAAAAGAATCCAATCACTTCCAAATCCAAAATTCACGTAAATCGCGAATTCAAACCACCTCTAATCCGAGGATAATAGCTCTGATACCATTTGTAAGTATCCTTCATGCGGATCTGATTTGAATCGATTCGTTATTCGTGCGGAATCCAAAATAACGAATCAAGGACGTGAAATATATATAAGATAGTAAATCGAATACGAACAAGCAAATGTAAATAATGTTTCTGTTTATTGATACATCACGATTACAGAAAACAAACATTTAAGCACCACGCCAAACTCTCTTTTAAACCCTAAATTCGTTACTCACTCATACGCCACACTTTCTGTCGACAGTATCTGATATATATATATATATATATATATATATATATATATATATATATGTATGTAGATATATATATGTAGGGCATCCGACACTAGTTGCGACACTATGATAGTGTCGCTAATGCGACACTAGCTGCGACACTATGGTAGTGTTGCTAAATTACAAGTAAGTGTCGCTAAATATATATACAACCATGCTAAGATTGCTAAACAAGATGTTGTCACACCAGAACACCAGAATGCATCAACAATTCGAAATCAACGTCTTTTTATCTTCAACTAGAGATCTAATAAGCTATACTTTCGAATTTTTTCATTTTTATTAGGTCGTAGAAAATGTGACTTATATAATCACATGTGATTACAACTTATTATTCATTCACATAAACAAATATAAATAAGATTTTAAAAATTGCATTTGTTTACGGCCAAAATCACATGTGATTATTGATTTGAGGTTTAATAACATTTGTATATAAATGAAATATGTGATAATAACTGATAATTTACAAATAATTTCACATTTATATTTATTTATATGTATAATAATAGAAAATAATTGAAATCCGTATTTATTTGCACATTAATCACATTACTAATTTAATGATTAATCACATGTGATTACAACTAATTTTTTCTCCGTAGGTTTTTTAAATTATCAAATAAATTATTATTATGTGATTTTAAACTTATCATTTGTAAATTTGATTATTCACATGTGATTAGAGCTAGTGATTTAAATCGTATATTTTGATTGTAAATATAATCACATGTGAGTGTTAAATCACATGTGATTTAACAATGAAATTTCAAATATTCATTACAAAATGGAAATTTGTTTTTTTTCGGAAGTATGTCGTGTGAGATCTCTAATTAAGGATAAAAAAAATGCTGATTCAACGGTGTAATTTTTATAATTTATAAAAATACGGTTTGTGAGATATTTAGATTAAAAAAAATGGAAATGAGTAATTGAAATTGAGCATTACTATTGGTTATTCCATTTTTTATTTTTTGTCATTCTTCATTGAAATTTTCATCTCTAACACGTTATTAGACTAAATTATAGGTGGTAGATAACATACATGAAATTTGATTTCCGGAGTTACAGACTCTTAATTTGTAATTGGGTATAATATTACGAGGATTTGCTATTTTCCAGATTATTTATTTTATAAAAAATCTGATATTCTTGAAAATTAATTGATTGACATATCTCTACTATATATAGGGTCTGTTCGGCAAGGAGCTTTTAAGAGCTTTTAGGAGCTTAAAGCTTTTAGTTTTGAAAATTAAGCTCCTCAAAAAAATAAAGCTTTGTTTGGACGTACAAGCTTAAAGCTTTTTGTTTGAAGATAAAGCTCCCATTCTAAACGCTACTCAATCAAGCGTTTGAGATTTTCCTGGAGCTGCTAGAATTCGATATTACCCTTACCATCAATAAAAAAAAGTCACATATAAATATCTATTTCACGTAAACCCTAATTAACTTGTTTATTGGGCCTCTCTATTGATCGCTCTCTGCAGTATTCTTCTTAGCAATTTATCGATTCTCTCATCATTTTTCTCACCTCTGGTAAGTTCACATCATGCTCGATCTAATATATATTATTTATGTTGTTTTTGAAACATTATTTGATTCTCCTTTGTATAGCAGATTTTGACATATTTGAATATGATGACAATCATATATGTATTCTTCCATTATTTTTGTACGTAAGTGATATTCCAATTGGATCTTGTGCACTGTAAATATCATACGTTCGTTAAATTAATGTGTACAAGCTCTTCCATGTTAGTGCATGAGAGTTATATATTAGTGGGTATGCATGATTGTGGGCATGTTTATACATTATACTATACTAGAACTAATTTGTGTATGCACAGTCGCAATTAAGGCTCCTTAATACTATAACTAATTTTGTGTCTTATGTGTATATGTTATTACGTTGTTAGATTAGATGGCTGAGAATAAAGGAAAATCAAAGAAAGAAAGTTGGCCGGATCACTCAGTTGTCGTATTATGTGAATTCTTAAATAAGTATATTACACAGAATGGCCGAACTTCACCATTTAAATGGTGCGATCTTCAACCCGAATTCGAAAAACTTATCAACCACAAGTTCCTTAGTGACAGAGCTTCGAAGAACAAATATGACACAATGAGAAAAGATTATAACCTGTGGAAGTCTTTAAAAAACGGGGCAACGGGTTTAGGTTGGAATGCTTCTACAAAGACACTAGATTGCTCGAAAGATTGGTGAGAAAATAAAATTAAGGTAATGTTGAAACTCATTCGAAAATTATTCTCATTATTATTATTATTGTTATCATTCTTATTATCATCATCGTTATAATTATTATCGCTACTAAATTTAACAGTATCGCCTTATATTTTGTAGGAAGACCCCAATACTAGAAAACTTCGCAGAAAGCAGCCATCCATCGAACTACAAAATGCATGGGATCAATTATTTGGAGATGCAGTCGCTAGCGGTACAGATTGTGTAGCGACATCAATGGATCCAACTTCTTTAAATCAAGTGGAGTTTCATAATATTGAGGATGAAGATGATGAGTTTGTTGATAATGTTGAAGTTACTCAAGTGAATAATAACTTTTCATCTTGTTTCGAAAAGTTAGAAAATCAGCAGGAAGGTTTCTTTGGAAGTTTCTGGATACGTTGGACGACGACGATGCAACACCATCAAACCAAACTGGGGTTTATAATCAAAATCCAATGGTTGTCAAACCTAAGCCAGTTAAAATGAAGTGAAAAGGCAGACAATCAGCGGGATCCGTTATGTTTAAGGAACATATAAGTGATAGTAAGGCTACTCAACAACGTCTTTTGGAGATTTTAGAGTCCGAAACATCTACTGCCAATAAAAGTAGTAAGTTTAGTGGTGATGCAGTTGCAAGTGTGCTTAACCACTTGACAGATCAAGGATTGATGGAGAGTGGCGGTGATTTGTGGTTGTTTGCAATGGATATATTTGAGGATTCCATGAAAAGAGAAATGTTTATGACTATAAAGAATGATGACGATAGGATGAAATGGTTGAAATATAATCAACAAAAACGCAGCAACTAACGTTTTAGCTTTTTTACGGGGTTGATCACTCATCTAAGAACATTTGGTTTTCTTTATATGTCGTTTTTGTTTTGATATTTGTCGTCAGATTATTTTTAGTTTGATGTATTCGTACTATTATCACCTTATGGATGTTAATTGATGTCTTTTTATTTGAATAAATTTGAGTGGTTTATTTGATGCATTCTTATTTTAATCATGTGTTTATGTATATATCTTATACGACTAATACGGATAAAGAAAGAAGAAAGAAGATAAAAAAAATACAGTGTCTAGCAGCTTTATGGGAATTAAACACCTCAATGGATTTAGCAGCTGAGTACTATTATAAGTATATTTACAAGGAACCGTGCATGACATCACTTCAAACAGGAGAGGCTTGGATGAATGAGATTTTAAATGGAAATCCAATTCGTAGTGTAAATGCATTTAGAATGCATCCAGATGTGTTCAAAAAATTATGTGGAGAACTTGAATCAAAATATGGTTTAAAGTCGAGTGATAAAATGTCTGCTCTTGAGAAGTTAGTGATATTTTCATACACGCTTGCGATAGGGTTGCCTAATAGGGATGTTGGGGAGCGTTTCCAATGCTTTGGAGATACTATTAGTAGAGCATTTCACGACGTTCTAGAGGCGATAACTGCTAGAGGTACAAGTTTTCAAGGACTTGCACGTGACATTATAAGGCCAAAAGATCCAACATTTCCTACACCACCTCAAATCATGAATGATACAAGATACATGTCATATTTCAAGGTTATTATCTTGTTTGTAAATATGTATATGTCACACCACATCTTAAAAATTTTCATTTTTAATCTTGCATTTTAGGATTGTATTGGATGCATTGATGGTACACATATACAAGCATGCATCGCGGAGAAACAACAATTGCGTTACATCGATCGAAAAGGGATTCCTACTTTTAATGTAATGGCAACTTGTGATTTTAATATGTGTTTTACATTTGTGTCTGTTGGTTGGGAGGGATCAGCACACGACACTCGTGTTTTTTTTGCATGCGATCAACACGCCATCCATAAACTTTCCAAAACAACCAGAAGGTAATTGTAGATATATGTGATGTAATTTCCTAGTTATTTACAAATATTGTAATTTACTTATTTTATTTCTTATAATCTTACCAGGTAAATATTATTTGGTTGATAAAGGATATCCCGATAGAAAAGGATATCTTGTTCCGTATTCCAAGCAAGATATCATAAATCTCAGTTTCAAAATGAGCCGCCAAATAACATGCAAGAAGCTTTCAATCGTTCTCATTCATCTCTACGAAGTTATATTGAGAGGTCATTTGGAATTTTAAAGAAACGATGGAAAATCCTCAATAGAATGCCCCAGTTTAGTGTGCAAACTCAAATTGATGTTATCATCGCCGCATTTGCTTTACATAACTACATTCGTAATAGTTCTGAAGAAGATATGATATTTACAGCATTTGAGCAACGTCCAAATTACATCCCACGTGATGAACTTCCCGATGTTCGTGCTTATCAAACAAACAATGAGAATTTATGTGAAGAAACATCTAATGAGATGAAACATATTCGTAATGATATCGCTATGGCAATATGGAATGCACACAATCGATAGTTTATTATGAGAATATTATATTCTCATTTGCCTTTAAATCTTTTGCTGTGTTACTTAAATATAAAACAATGATTTTGTTATCCAAACGATGAACTACGTTATTTATACACTTAGACTTTTTGTTGGCTTAATTTGTTTAAGTATGTTTACCATTTATTTTTATAATGTTTTCCTCATTTTACATTTTAATATTACAGCTACACCTACTTTACCGAATACATCTATAAATAAAGCTATAGCTACCAGCTATCAGCTACAGCTACCAACTACCAGCTTCCAGCTAGTTCTCACCAAACATGCCCATAAACCATCTTCACATTATTTTAAAATTGGACTCAACATCGAGAAAAGTCATAATTACCCTTCATTAATTAATTATTTTCCCTATATGGTAATTACCTTTTTTCTAAAATATTCATTTCTTTATCATTTATATGTGTCCTTAATTACATATAATTATTACTGCATATCATAATTACATAATATTTATAATATCGACTATCATAACAAATATAATTAATTGAAATTCGCATTATATAATACGGAGTATAACTAATAGTTGAATTTAAACACTTTTTAACTTTTTAGATCAGTATTATAAGTAATTACGAATTTCAGTAACGGGAATATACGAAATTAGAAAAAATCTACATCATGTAACCCGAATTCGTGAAATTCAATTTAGTTTACATAAATGACAAAACTAAATTAAATATATATCTCGCTGCTTTATGCGGGTATTATGCTAGTATTAATTAATTAATGATGTGTAGAGACTGTATCAAATTACATACGATTGGATAAAGCAGGATATTCAAATTAATCGGCTCATTATTTAAAAAAAAAAAATTAATTAAAAAAATCATCTTTTTCGTTATCTGTTGTTGTTGGGAATTGGGATCTTTCTTGTTCGCAATTTTGTAGGGAACTTCAAGCTGTTATTATTTAAATTAATTAAAAACAATGTTACTACTAACCGTATGAATTTCGTAGCTATTTTTATGTTCATATAAAAAATTAGTAATAATAATTGACAGAAATTTTTGCAATTTTTAATTTTATATACATCTTCTCGTTTTGTATTTTTAATTAATAGTAACAACGAGGTTTTTCACCCGCACGTTGTGACGGGGTGTTAAGTCGTATAGCTTTGAATGAATAAAATTACAATGATGACAAATATTAGTTTAAATACAATAATCTATGTACGTAATAAAATCTTAATAACAACACTTGTTCATTAACGAATATAAAAAATTGAATAATAAAATTCATAACCCTTAGTATAAAAGTAAATCTATTACGGATTAGTAAAATATAAACTTAAAATAGAAGTTACTGGAATATTAATACCCTATAAAAAATGCATAATTCATGTTTCTAATACACATGACATAGAAGAATGACGAAACATACCATATATAATATACAAATCTATTTATATATATATAACAAAGATTTTTTCTTAATTTTTAGCCATGCCATATCATCTTTCTACCTTTTTCTAAAACTCACCTGATTATGTCACATAATCAAATTAGTTTTTCCTTAAAAATCTTCATAATTTTCTAATTATGCCACATAATCAAATTAGTTTTTCCTTAAAAATCTTAATAATTTTAAGACTCTTTTAAAAGTTTTCAAAATTTTAAATTTCTAACAAACTACTTCCTTCTATTTTGTGAACGTTTCTAATTCAATTTTATTATAATTTATTATAATAGCTTTTTAAATTTATGCATTACATTTAATAAATAATGATTTTTTCCTACATAAAAAATAAATTCATGTTCTTACTGATATCTCATACATTGCAATGATCTAATATTATCATCATCAACTACCAAGTTTAATAAAATATATAATTGATTATTTTAGTTTTAATAAAATATATATAATTGGTTATTTTATGTACATTTTGGTATACGTTACTGTTGAGTTTCAATAATAAATTTTCAACAATATTAATACAATTGAAAACTTAAAAAATATATAATTAATTTTATTTTTTTAATTACCGTGCATCGCAAAGGCTCAACAAATGTATCAAAACTTAACATAATTTTGCAATCAATGGTTGTTACTTTTGTCATTTACATGGTGACAAGATCGGTGTTACCGTGATAAATGGACAGAGACTCAAATTTCAACCGTTCGTAAGGAAATGAAGAGACTACATCATACTTGATCTATCAACTAATGAAAAATAAATACAAATTAATCCATTATAGTTTAATTTATGTTACTAATCATTATCACAATGATAATTGTATTTTTTAATTAACAACGTTAAATTTACAAATTGATATAATTGTATTTTGTAAATGGTCGTGCATCGCACGGGCTCAAGGCCTAGTTTGAAATAAATATTAGTGCACACTTAATTTTACATCTAAACCTTATTTAATTGATATGCATTATGATAATATATACTAATAAAAGTAAGACTTGTTAAATTAAAGGTTTGGGCTCTATAATCAATTTAGGGTTCATGATACTTACATTTACAATTTCAATTTGTTATAGCTAGACTACCATTAACAAAAGGTAAAAAAAGTCATATTGTGTAACTAATTATGGTCTTTAAATAAACTTATAAAAAGATGTTTTGGAAAGGTATATAATTTACAATCAATAGTGAAGTATGATCTAAAAATTACATGTAATATTGATAATTCTTTTAAAAAGATGTTTTGGAAAGGTATATAAGTTACAATCAATAGTGAAGTATGATCTAAAATTTACATGTAATATTGAATATTATCATGTATATAAGAATGTAAAGTAACAACTTATGTATACTTTTTATCCTTTTTACTATATTTACAAAATTAAAGTATATATTATTCATTAGCTAAAAAAATACTCCATATAGTTAAAAAAACTAATGAGAAACATATATGTTAAAATTTTAAGAATATCTAAAAAAGATATGATGGTCAAATATGTTGAAAGTATGAGAGGTGTAAAATAAGTTTATGATTTTAATATATTTTATTTTTTTAATAGTATTGTCAACAGTGTGGGTGAGAAAGTCTAAGGTTTTGAATATGTAACTATTTATATAAAATTTAAATCATAAAACACTCAACAACATTTCTTCAATATGAATAGGTTAGGAATAGTTACATTTACGGGTAAATGTATGTATGTAAATTTTTATAGAAACTTAAAACATACTTATGACATTTCACTTAATAGTATATTATAACTATAATCATTATGAAAATATAATATATTCTCTTAAAATAGTTCAGTCAACAAAATTAACAGAATTCACCTTCATATTTATTTTTATGTGCATTTAATTGTATTTGTAATACTTATTTTATTTAAATAAATGGACAATTTTTTTATTATATATAATAAATGTCACTTAATAGTAGATATATTGGTAATGTGGGGCCCAAAATTAAAGTGACGAAAGGACCATTGGTAGTGTTTAATCAGTCTTTCATCAGTTTTAAATGTGTTGACGTGACAAAACTGAAGAATCAATAGTTGGGAGTGGTCTTAGGCTTACCTGTAAATATATTGTTTTAGTGGGCCTAATGTCTCATCCACAGTGTGTCTTCTCTCTGTATATATTATACGGAGTACAAACTAAACCCCATCCAGTCAGTTTAGAAAAGAAAAATCCCGACGTTCATATTTTCACGACTTTTAATTAACTTCTCTTTAAAATATAAAAACTTCAGTAACCACGTCCTCCGTTCACAGAAAACAACGATGCTGCCGTAACCATTTCCAATTAATTAAATCTCAGCTCTAACATCACTCTCTCACAACCTAATCTGTGCTCCGCCGTACGCGGTGGTGCAAATATGAACGACTATCTGAAAGATTTCGATGTTCCGGCGAAACATCCGTCGGAAGCCGCTCTGCAGAAATGGCGCAACGCTGTCTCTCTAGTCAAAAATCCTCGCCGGCGTTTCCGTCATGTTGCCGACCTTGCAAAACGATCGATTCATCAGAACCGGTTTAATAAAATCAAGGTTATAATCCTTCACTTTTAATCTTCGTAGATTCATATACATCCAGTTGGTAATCTCTATTTCTTTTTTATTGCGAGTAATTTCTTACATTTTATTACGAAGTATTTAATTTAAGTAAATGCTCAAATAATAATAGAAAACTAAAAAGTCAAAAAACGTAATGAGGGTAATAAAATTTGTCAATTTTATGGTTAAAGGTAGTTGAAAAATTATTGTTTTGAAAAAGACGAATATTGAACTTTTCTATTGTTTTGGCCTTAATTTAATTAAATTGTAATGCTATTGTCGTTGTTACGTTTTATTCGGTGAATGATATTCCCGCCCGTAGTATTTGCAAATATAAATGGAATAAAAATAGTTATCATAAAATAAATAAAAAATATACCTTTACGTCTCGTAATAAATGTCTACATTACTATTTATATTATCTCAAAATAATTATACCCTTACAAAAAATAACTATTTAATTTTCTATTTACTCTCATTTATTATTCTTAATAAATAAAATCAGTCAAATTTGCCTTGAATATAAAGGCAAAACTGACATTTACTCAACCAATCTTAATTCACACCAAATTATTGGGGACAATTTTATAGGACGAAGGAGTATACGATTATGTGGAAGATTCAAGTTGGTAATAACAATAGTCACAAACGTTTCTATTTTTAATTTTAAGATTAACTATTTTTTTATAAAGAAGTTATATCAAAACTATAAAAAGAAGATTTTAAAAAGAATATGACACAACTAATTTTTATTATATGCACAAGAATTTTTTAGTGTGTATCATATCTATCACAAATTCAAGTTGTATATCATAAATAATAATAATAATAATAATAATAATAATAATAATAATAATAATAATAATAATAATAAAATCAATCTAGTGTTAAAAAGAATAAAATTATAATAATTTTGATATTATTTTATTTGTAAAAAGGTTATGTATATGTTGAGATTAAAAGTAAAAATTTACCCTTATTATCATAAGAAATTATTCTATAATGACATTTTCGAACTATTATCGTTAAGAATGTAAAATAATTGGAATATGAGAATGGACACTAATAAATCACCCATATTTACTTTTCATTATTGCGTCTCAAAAGTTACTTTCATTACACTTTGATGGACAATATTTGTTACCATCAGTTTTCTTTTTTTCCCGAAAAGGAAATACTATATTATACATGAAACTTTCAACATAAGTTGTTATCATCAATTGCCCCACCTTTTTTTCTCGCATTCAATGAAATATATGCAGTAGTAGCATGCGTTAAAATATAGGTTGAAACGAACTAACAAATATGAGGAGAGAACGTTCGTTCATTAAGATTTTATCGAACAAATAAACGAACATACCATATATATATATATAAACAGCTGCGTGACATTTATAGGAATCGTCAAGTTAAGAAATTTACGTACAAATTTCAATATTTAAAATTTTGATACACAATAGAAATTGTCATAGTCTCTAAACTTTTTATAATGTATGTAATTAGTTATTCTTAATTTATATCTTTGTTTATACACATGACATTCATATTCTAACTTCATGACAACAAGCTTGTATACTTTTTTGGGAGGAGAAAAAACAAGCATATGAATATGCGTGTGGTGGCGATTCTAATAATCGTGGAAACCGAGATTGTGTGATTCTTTGTTTTAACATTAGTCGAGCTACAAGTGACACAGTTACTTGACTGTTAGTATTATGAGTGCGTTTGGCACAATCTGTGAAAATCGATTTAAAGTTTAAGTGATATTATTTAACGATTTATTTTTATATTTATTTACATTTTATAAAAGATAAAAGATAAAGGTTCAATAGAATGATATGTTAATTTTCTTAAAAAAGATATACAAACTTTAAAATAAAAGGTTGTTATAAATATAGATATAATAAATCAATGATTGGTTGGTAGGATTGAATAATTAATTAATTTGAAGGGCAATTTGATATTTAGACATTGTTGAGTACAATTTTAAGATAAAATGAATAGATGGTTTATATATAGTTAAGATAATCTCCAACCCTAATAAATTAAAAGTCCCGGTCGATAACATGATAGAATCTTCTAGAATTCTTTTTTTTATTGAAGCTTTTTCAAGTAGAATTTAAAAGAATTTCCTGTAGATATTAATTAATCAATTAATATTAATATAAGTATGAAAAGTGCGATGTATTTGGTAAAATTAGTGATGCTATTATTGTTTGACATGAAAATGGAGGTTCCCTCGTTGGATTCAATCATTCTATTAATAGTAACAAAATTTGATACGACCACATGGCGTTTAAGTAACGCGCATTTTTCCAAAAGTAGATCAGACATAACATAGTGGCGCTGCAGCCTGCAACATCGTTGGTTTCAGTCCTTCAGATTCAGATATCAATTAAAGAAAAATAATGTAAACAAGAAAAGCAAAAAGTTGCAAAAAGCCCCCTGTACTTTAAGGTGTGACTCTGTTACACCCTAGGCAGTAGGCACAGGCTCTGACATCAAGGAAATCCTCTCTACACGTTTGGAGTAGATCCAGGACATCCCTATAGTATAGTGTGGACCCAAGATGACCCCCTTAAAGTTATGAGTATTTTTCATGAGACTTTTTATTTTTTTTAGTATTATTATTATGAGTAATTATAATAGGTAAATTATCCGTGCATCAAATTGCACGGATTATTGTGTGCTAACTTATAAGTGAGAGACCATTTATATATATGTTTTAAAAACTTCATAATAAAATAGAATGTAAATGTAAATTTTATATTACTACAAAGGTTAAATTGTACTTATCTTAATGTCATTGTTAAACGATATACGAAGTATATGATATCCCCAACTGTAATTATATATCTCCAACAAAAGTTGTCCTCAACCTTTTGAAGTGATACTTGACAAAAAATCATAATGCTCCTATGTCTTCGCCAAATTATAGTTGTTTAGTAAATGCAATATTGTATTTAATTTTTTTTTATACATTACATTGTTTGAGGGACAATAAAGCAATTTGTATTTAAACTTGTACTTTTTGGACCATTGATATTTTAACATCTTTTGGTATTGGAAAGGCCGAGAATTTTCTTTGTTTTTTTTTTATAGTTTTGACCAATTTTTGACACAAATAATACCAAAAAATTTAGGATATTTGGTAGATACAAACGTGTCTTGTAGAACTCCGTCCAATTTTCGCTTTAAAAATTCACGAGTGTATGTAGTAGCCTTCTTTTAGAGTTTGCTTTTCATTAAAAAAATGAAACACATCGTAATGACTAACTTATATGTTTGTCTTTAAATATGGGTGTTTCTTAGGATAAGGTTCTGAGGGTAAAACTTCAAATGAAGAAAAAGATGGACATACCGAATTCATTACATTTTAGGAACAAATTTTCATTCAAAATCAGTGCATCCTACCAATCAAACACTTACAATACTGCATTTTATACTTATAAGATTTAATTATTTTAATAATACTCCATTTGACACTTACAAATTTATTGTCCCTTATCCATCAATTAACTAATTTTGAATATAACTTTTGGAAAGAAAACAAACGAAGGAAATTACCTTTTGACATCAAATAAGTACCAAAATTATTAAATAATATTGTGAATATAATAAATAAAAAGAGAATTTTTGAATTTGAAGTCAAATAAAACATTAATATTATATTATTAGAATTGGATTTGATGATAAAGATTGCCTTTTGGTTCAATGTAGTTTTCTTTGTAAATTTCTTCTTGAAGTCCTAGTTACCAATTTACCATGAATCGTGATGACATTTTGGGTACTATGAGTCATATCACTGCTTGTAATAGAGATTTGGTATCACTAAAAGAAAGCATTCTATATAATTTGAGAAATCTTGAAAAGTATCATATTAGATTTATAGGATGGCAAATTTTGTACCTTGATAAATTCTCTAGGCAAATTAATTATGTAGATATAGAAAGTACGATAAGTATGTAAGAAGATGAACCCCAAAACAGCTCATTTATAGATGGAACACATCCATCACATGGAAGAGGTCGAACATTTTTCGATATCTTCTAGAAATGGGAAGGTGACGACTCTTATATGACTCGAAAGGGTCAAACTTTAATGTTTATTAGAAAGAAATACATTTGTAGATTTGATTAATGTTTTTCTTTTTTGGCTTTATAGTAAAATCAGATTCGTATTTGGACAGCATGTTCAAGAGTTTTTGGACATGTTGATATCAACTTTGTAAAAGATATTTAGATTCGTATCTAGGCAACTTATTGGATAACAAAGAAATTTCTTAGAACCTTCCTTTAAGTGTGAGACCCCCACCATTAGTCATACGTATGTCCACTAGTCGGAAAGGTGTATAAGTGGCCCAGTTGAAGATTAATTGTGGTGACGGTGATGGTGATGGTGATGCTATGCTTTAAGAAAGTTGTTTTAAATATAGAAGTAAAGGGTTTTATTTAAGGTTAATGTTGGGAAAAACCCATCAACACTTGATTACATTCTTTGGTGGCTAAATTGTTTACAACATATTTTAGTATGTTCTGAAGTAGTTTTTCACTTTTTTGAACATCTGTTTGTTTCACCCACCGATCACTGCTATCCACAATCCTCCACCAATAAGAAGTTTTTAAAAAATGCAAATACCCTTTTATCTCTGGTTAGAAAATTACGTAAATGGTCATTTACAAAGCTGAATGTCTATAAATGGACAGAATCAAGTGAATATAAAAAATGGTCAAGAACTCCACTCTTAAAAATTAGTTTAGAACGAAATAAGTCGAAAAGCCTTTGGAATGAAGTCTAGTTGGTTTCGGAGATGTGGACATTTGAAAGCATTTCAGATTTAATCCACGCTAATATCAAGGAGAAATTTATTTTATTCATTGGTGTTGTTGAATAAGTTGGTTGGCTCATCATTTGTGATCGTTACGTGAACTAGATTTACTTCTCATGTAACGGGCTAAAGCCAAGGGAGGGATCCAATGTATTGAGTGGGTGAGAGGGAACCCCATGAAGTTGGACTTGAACTAGTAATTTATAATATAAAATGGTGAAAATGTTAATCCAATAGTTAAAAGGCCCCAACCCAAAATTGACAAGTCCCAAGCTCAACAATTAGAAAACCTTATTATTCACTTAAAAAAAATAGTGTCTCCATATTCTAAATCCAAACAATATTTTCTTTTTACGTTTACAAGAAAGTACCATTAGTAAATGCTAATAAATTATACATATTTCTCTCTGCAATCGCAAAAATCCACTAAAGTACAAATATACAATATGCTATTTTTACCTTTTAATTTCTGTGTTCTATCAATATAGTTTTATATCAATAAAAACGTAAGAAATTAGTTTACATGGGAAAATGTTTTGTCTGTGTTAGCGTGCATATGTGATAATTATGTTTGTTTTAAGGAAAAGGATATGTAGAATCAACGGGTTAAATTGGTAGTTTTTGTACACGTCAAAGCTATCCGGGTTGAGTTAGGTTGATTTGAAATACAATTTCGCTCAATCGGTGATCCCCATAAGACAATTTCTTGGATCCACCACTGCCTAAAGCGATCTGGTGTGGGCCGGTTGAGGTTGCTGGATTTCAACCTTTTGGAAATGAGTGAAAAATGCGCAAGAATGTTACTTTAAATATTAAAAAAAAAAAAAAAAAAAAAAACAATTTAGTGGACACTTAGAATCAACTAGGGTGTAATCGATCAGTCAATCTTGAACTCTACTCGATCAGAAAACTAGAAGTTCAAAACTCGACTCGATTCATTAACTTGTACTCTTCAGGATGGCATGATTCGACTAGACTAATTGGTCAATACTTTCGAGTTCAACTTGACTCGACCCGATTATCAACATTAAAATATTAATACGAGTAATAAATAATTTAATATTAACATTAATCGGCCGATACTTTAAGTTTGACTCGACACATTCATGTTCGACTAGAAGTTTATTAGAAAGTACCGTTAATATGTTAATATACGCATAAATAAAGGGTAAAAATCTAAATCAAAAGAAGCTCGATACCTCAAGCCTCTCGAGTCGGGTATTTTAATACTCGAGTGAGTGGATCGTGAGTTGTCTCGGCTTGATTACACCCGTAGAACCAATCATCAAATGACAGCTTAATAAATTTCTCTCTAATAGTGGAATGCGAATCTTCAACAATTACTCTAATTCAAACTTGAAGCAAAATCCATTGATGAAAAGGAGGATTTTGCTCTAATTCAAGTATGAAGTGAAAATTCTTCGAGTAATATGTGAGGATTTTGCTCTAATTCATTTATTAGAGGGAAATTTGATGAGATGCCACTTGCTGATTGGTTTCAAGTGTCTGGTAAATAGTTTTTTCCATTTAAGTGAAATCCTTAGCCATTTTTACAGGGATTCTTTATATTTTTCAGCTCTATCCATTTTTACATATACAATCGAATTTATGATCATCCATGTAATCTTATGTTGTCTGTAATAAGAATACAAACTTCAAGAGACTTTTGGTCATTCTGACCTCGACTTTGGCAAAGACATCCGTACCTCTATTTGGATAACATGGAAATTTCCCAGAACTTTCCTCCTGCTCTGAGACACTCAGACACCACACCAAAGATTGGCCTATCTATAATTGTCCTATTAATTATATAAGGTACAGCCGTACAAGTATATCAGAACATAAAATGTATTCTTTAATTAAAAAAAATTGCTTTCATTATCAACTTAAAAGAATATATATACACTTCATATAGGGTCTACCAAAATAACCTTCAACTGTCTTGTGCCTAGCTAGTTCTTTCATATATACTGGTTTTTTTGCTCATGCAGTATCTCTGTTGTATGGAAGGTAGGTATCTTAGTTGCCAGATAAAAATAATTCTAGTTTCATAGGAACTTAAACATCAAGCCTATAATTCAGAGTCATTTATATAGTCCTGAAGTGGTGTTAATGTGAAAGTATGGATTAAAATCCTGTTCTATAATCTCTATTGCTTAATAAATGATCAAATTTACGTTAGATTTCATTGTATTCATATGACATGTCGAATTCAATGTATTGTCCTTTCTTCAATGAAATAAAAAAAATAAGCAACATGCATGCCTTAATATACAAAATTTGAACTTTTAGTATGTTGACATACTCTAAACATAGTTCCCTATTTTCTATACCCTAAAATGGACCTCTTAAAAGTATTTATTTGCTTAGAATATTACATGCTAAGATGTCACTTGTGCAATAGTCTTGGCCTTAGCCCTCAGATTTTTGAGTTCATGTTCATCCATGAAGTTGGGGAGATTACCTAACTATTCCATCTTTGTTGGTTGTTGAAATCTTCATTCCATCCCATTTCGGAGAGAAATCATTATGCTCGAGTTTTTCTGTTATCTAACTTTAAGTTTACCGGTAGTTGCTGGAATCTTGACTCTTAGTTATACAGTAAATTCAATTGTTCATGTTCATACTGAACAAGTCTATACATGTCATGTTGAAAAAGAAGTGTAGCACTTTTCTGAGCTCTAGATGAGATTTGACTATGCTTCTGTGTATGTCGTATGATGTAGATATGTTCTGCATGAGTTCACACACTGCACGTATATCAAGCCAATGATAGTCGACTCGTCTAACAAACTAATGTTCTTGAGATGATCAATATAAAATGTGTTTCACAAAAGTTATTTCGTTTTTACCTTTGGCAGGAAGATCTGCGTGTTACTTTTATTGCCATGAGGGCCGCGATGCGCTTTATGGATGGTAAGTTGTTTAAATCACCTATGCTTTCTTAATCTACAGAGTGCTGCAAAAGCTGAAATGTACTTGATTTTATAGCTAGGTTCCTTTTTACAAATTTTAATTTATTTTCTCATTTTCCATTCATGTTCAGCCGCCGCTCACCCTAAAAATCCTCATGAACATCCTCAACCAAAAGATGTAACAACTTCAGAATTCAGAAAAAATCCAGAAAAACTCGCATCCATGGTTCGTAATTATGACATGAAGACATTGCGATCCCTTCGGGGAGTTGATGGAATAGCTGAAGCAGTAGATGTCTCGATTGATGAAGGAGTGAAATCAGGTGATTTGTCCATCAGACAAGAGACTTATGGCTTCAACAAATACACTGAAAAACCTTCCAAGAGTTTTCTAATGTTTGTATGGGACGCCCTTCATGATCTGACTCTCATCATCCTTATAGTTTGTGCCATTGTTTCAATAGGCGTGGGGCTTGGAACTGAAGGCTGGCCAAATGGGATATATGATGGGTTGGGAATTCTACTTAGTATTATGTTAGTGGTCACCGTTACTGCTGTGAGTGACTACAAACAGTCCTTACAATTTAGGGATCTCGACAAAGAGAAGAAAAAGATTTCATCTCATGTGACAAGAGACGCGTGTAGGAAAAAGGTCTCCATTTATGATTTAGTTGTTGGAGATATTGTCCACTTGTCAATCGGTGATCAAGTACCTGCTGATGGGATATTCATATCAGGATACAACCTGTTAATTGACGAATCTAGCTTAACAGGTGAAAGCGACTATGTCCATATCGATGAAAATAAACCGTTCCTACTTGCAGGAACCAAAGTACAAGATGGCTCAGCTAAAATGCTTGTTACAGCAGTAGGGATGAAAACCGAATGGGGAAAGTTAATGGAAACATTAAGTGAAGAAGGAGAAGACGAGACCCCATTACAAGTGAAGTTAAATGGTGTTGCTACAATCATTGGTCAAATCGGGTTAGTGTTTGCTATCTTGACTTTTCTTGTGTTGACCGTGAGGTTTCTTGTGGAAAAAGCGATGCGCAATGAGTTCTCAAGTTGGTCATCCAGTGATGCTCTGAGCATGTTGGATTATTTCGCCACTGCAGTAACCATTATTGTTGTTGCAGTGCCAGAAGGATTACCTCTGGCTGTTACGCTGAGTCTTGCTTTTGCAATGAAGAAATTAATGAATGATAAGGCACTTGTCAGACATTTATCTGCTTGTGAGACAATGGGTTCTTCCACTTGCATATGCACTGATAAAACTGGAACTTTAACAACCAATCATATGGTTGTAGATAAAATATGGGTATCTGGTGAAATAAAAGATGTTAGAGATAGTGAAGGTAGAATTTTATCTTCAAAATTGTCAGAAAGTGTATCAACCATTCTATTGCAAGGTATATTTGAATGTACAGGTTCTGAGGTAGTCAAGGACAAAGATGGTAAAACTTCTATTTTAGGCACTCCAACAGAATCTGCAATATTACAGTACGCACTGGATACAGGCGGTGATTTTGATGCTATACGTCGTGAGATTAAAATTCTAAAAATGGAGCCTTTTAATTCTGCCAAGAAGAAAATGTCTGTAATTGTAGCTCTCCCCAATGGTAAAACACGTGCGTTTTGCAAAGGTGCATCAGAAATAGTATTAGGATTATGTGACACGATCATTGATGGCAGTGGAGAAGCTGTACCGTTAACAGAAGAGAAAGTAAAACTTATTACTGATGTCATCGATGAATTTGCAGTGGATGCTTTGAGAACTCTTTGCGTGGCTTACTCGGATGTTGAAGGTAATGGTGAAAAAAACATACCTGAAAATGGCTATACATTGGTTGCAGTTGTTGGAATCAAGGACCCACTTAGACCAGGCGTCAAGGAGGCTGTTGAAACCTGTTTAGGCGCTGGTATTACTGTCCGTATGGTTACTGGTGATAATATCAACACAGCTAAAGCCATTGCAAAGGAATGTGGCATACTTACAGAAGGTGGCTTGGCCATTGATGGTCCTGAATTTCGAACCAAAACTACTGAGGAATTAAATGAAATAGCACCGAGAATTCAGGTACTATAAGGGTGTCAACGGGTTGGGCAACCTATGAATACAGATAAAAAGGGCCTGCGTCAAAATGGGTAGTATAGTATGGGTCAGAATGGGTCTTGTTGGGCCAACTTGCAACACAGTCTTATTTGTTTCAGTCTTGAAATAATTAATGTTCTCCAGTCTCTAAGGAGTTAATGTTTCAACTTTCAAATATTATGATTACTAAAGTATACATAAAAACAATAATCAGAACTTTTTTGGTTTATTTGAAAAGCAGTTTATAGAAATTATATGCATTTGAATACATATGGGATGACTTCCACTTCATGTGACCTGCTTGACTTATTTGAGCCTTTCCCATTTTTTTGTTAAATCTCTTTAGCTTTTGGAAATAAACTAGGTCGCAGTTTCCACCTAAGGTATTACATTACAATTTCATAAATCTGCAAATAAAGAGAAACCTGGGCTTTAAACATATTTATGAATACAGGTTATGGCTAGGTCATCCCCGACAGACAAGCATAATCTTGTAAAGCATCTGAGAGGTATGGGTGAAGTTGTTGCAGTTACAGGTGATGGCACGAATGACGCTCCTGCTTTGCATGAGTCAGATATTGGATTTGCAATGGGTATAGCGGGAACAGAGGTTCGATCTCCTCTTTCTTGTGACTTCCTATTATTTATATTCTACCAGAATCTTGGAGTTAAAAACGTGTCTATATGTTTGCCACACCATAATTTCTAGCAATTCTGCAGGTCGCGAAAGAACAAGCTGATGTCATTGTGATGGATGACGATTTTGCAACAATTGTAAAAGTTGCCAAATGGGGACGAGCTGTGTACATTAACATTCAAAAGTTTGTACAGTTCCAGTTAACCGTCAATATTGTTGCACTGATGATTAACTTTGTTTCTGCGTGCATCACAGGTGCGTTGGTCTAATGGTCTGTACATATATCGTTTTTGTCAATATTACACCACAAAATTTGACGTCTATTCTTTTGAAACATCAGGGTCTGCCCCTCTTACGGCTGTGCAATTGCTTTGGGTCAACCTGATCATGGACACTTTGGGTGCACTTGCGTTAGCCACTGAACCACCAAATGATGGTCTGATGCAAAGGCCTCCTGTTAAGCGTACTGACAGTTTCATCACCAAGACAATGTGGAGGAACATCATTGGTCAGAGTATATACCAAATGGTTGTTCTATTTGTTCTAAATTTTGCTGGGAAGCCAATTTTGAATTTACATGGAGCGAATGCAACTGCAATCCTTAATACTTTCATATTCAATACCTTTGTCTTCTGTCAGGTTACACAAGTTCTTAATTCCTTATTTTCTCCAATATAAATTCATCAAATATCGTCTTTTTTACACGGTGACTTTGCAGGTCTTCAATGAAATAAACAGCCGTGACATCGCAAAAATCAACATTTTCCGTGGCATGTTTAGCAGTTGGATCTTCATGGCTGTCATGATCGCAACGGTTGGTTTTCAAGTGATCATCGTTGAATTTCTTGGTACTTTTGCAAGCACTGTGCCTCTAGACTGGCAACTATGGTTGCTTAGTATTGTGATTGGATTGGTGAGCATGCCGATTGCAGTTGTTTTGAAGTGCATTCCTGTTGAGAAGACGCGTGTCAATGAACACCATGACGGTTATGAGTTTCTACCGGATGGCCCTGAACGAGTTTAAAGGAAAACTGACGAGTAAACACATACAATGTTCCTTCTTCATTTTTGTTTCTACTGACAGGTTTCAAGCGATCTTGGGGATAATGAAGCATCATCCTCTGACTATTATGGCCCTCAGATGGTATGGACTTTCTATGATATATTTTAGAAGTTTTCTGGTGCTCAAAAGCGTGATGATTCGAGAGTTCAATTTACATGGCGAATATGTCGTCTTATTTCCCCATTTCTTAGTTCTATTGATAAAACGAAACGAACATGTAAGTTCAATACTTGTCCAAATAATATTATTGGTTATTTTAGAAAAATGTTGGATCATGTTCCTATGGCTGTTTATTTTGTTATCTGCAGGTTATTAGATGAATGTTTTTATTTATAGCCACAATTTGAATATCATTGTTTGCATTTATACATTAAAGTGTTGTTTACGTGATTGGGTATGGTACATAGAGGTGGATTATGCACTAGAGAAGCATCACTTCAATGACAACGATGATTGGACTCGAGGAGATATGGTGCAAAAAATGCACACCATCATTTAGTGAAGTCCCGGAGATCGAACCATCAATGGTTAGGACTATGAACAAAACTTTTAACTCCCATCGGATATGTGTATGGCAGACTTATGTTGGTGCCTTATAAACGTCTTGTTGGGATATGGTCATACGAATATCCCAAACTCAGTCTGTTAGGCGCATCATTCCTCTGAGTGTGTGCCAACTCTGTCGTTTTCTGAGCGTGACAAAGGTCCATAAAACGTATGCTCCACAATTATGCCAGCTACATTCGTGTCAGTTGTAGATTGTTTTTTCTCAAAAGCTGTTCCTGCTACAAAGTTTTTTTTTAGCGTTCGTTCTAGCTTCGTCCCAATCCTGAACCGGAACAAAACAATCCTTTCCTTAGAAGTTAAATTTTATATTTATATTTTTCAAATTAGCAAACTTAAACATAAAGATGACACTGATACACATGAAAGTATCAGAAGACAAATGAATTATGTATTACCTTTTTTATTTTATTACTACAAAAAATGTATCTTGCAAGAATGAGTAGTTTGTCAAAGTTGATGTGATAAAACCATCACATTTGAATTTTCTTTTGGGTGCTTTTGCATTTTCACATTATTACATATATAGTTGATTAATACTTGTTTATATACATATTTATCGTGGTTGTAGATTGTACGTGGTTTAGGTGTAATTTTGCCGTATTAAAAACAAAAAATAAAAGATAAAATAGCTTGTTTGGGATAGATGATCAAATAGAATAGTGCTAAACACATGATTCTGCAGTTTCAATATAAGAACAGGAACAAACCATGTAATAATATCAATATTTAACACAATCAATTTACTAGAAAACGACTACATGGCACAAAGCAAATTCAAACCTTCACCCAGAGGCAATCTATGGTTACATCTGATAGCGTGGAAGCTGCGTGTAGCAATCTTTTTCTCTTTTAAGCTCATTAAACCCAATACAAAAATATGGTTTCCTCAACTGCGACTTCTAATATTAGTGAAAAACTCCATGAGCTAACTGCTGCTACAATAGTTGGTTCATAAGAAGAGTGGCTGCGAACATCATTGGTATCTCCGCTTGGCTTCTCCATAAGCAACCACCCCCATAACAGTCATCGTGTAACCAGCTATACCTATAAATGTGACAGGGTTTCTAAAGAGAAGTATCGAGATGACAACAGCTACGGCCCCTTTGGCATTCCCGAGTACCTGATCAATATTTACGAAGTTCAGTTCATAGGCAAATGTGGTGCTTTTATAAAGCGTTTGACTAAAGTATTTTTGTAAACTGTTTTGAATTTTTAGTCAAACACACTACTTATTTAGTTTATGTATTATAAGAAAATACTCTTTCAGTTTCTGAGGAAAATTTGATAGTAAGTTGAGCTTCATACCAAATGTTGGAAATGAGAATGGTGATGTTACTAATTTTCAATCAAAATCCTTTCATATAGTGAACTTGTTGGCTGTGGAACCGGTCGGTGCGGGGCCGCCAGAGGGTCGGTGTTACCCTTTTAGTACTCGTAAGTACTAGATTTGACCTTCATAGTCAAAATGCATCTCTTATCTTGGAATTGAGGGGTTTCGGGTCTCAACGTTTTTGACCCATATGATCTTTTTACTGTAAGCTAATTTTCTACATTTGACCAATTAAGAAAAATAATATGAATTGACCCGTTTTAAATGGGTTGAATGCCTCCTCCAGCACATATGATGTTTTAAAAAGATGCGTAAAACATGTGAAGTTATACAGACACTACATATAGTGGTATTATTTCCATCGAGTGTTTGCTCCTGTAATTCAATGATCGACTGCTTATACATGATACAGTCTAATCATGCATTGAAGTTTACATTTCCTTTTAATAAACATAAAACCGAGTTAAAGGAAACAATTTCTTCACTGTTTGGTTCTTATATGAGAATATACAAATGCCTTTCATCAAGAATTTGGTAAATTTATTGACTTTTGGAGTTTTGGGTCAAACGGACTAATGATTCAACTTCAAATAAAACAAGATGCTCATACACTTTCTGAAGAAAACATGAGTCGAGCTTCATACAAAAATGTTACTCTCAGCTTCTGAGACAAATCCATATATATTGTGAATTGGGAAGTACTAGGTTTGACCTTTAAAAGTCACAATTCATATCTTTTTTTAGAATCAAGAAGTTTTAGGTTTCAACTTATTGAGAATACATAAATAGGAATGCCAATTTAAATTGCAATTAAGGAAGTTAATAATCCAACCAATATAGACCGAGTAAAAGTGGCTACTTCAACTCATTAACACCAAAACGGGCCATTTCTGGCTTTATAATATCGACAATAGGTCAAATGTGCAAAAGAGAAAAACAGGAAACAGGTCAAATATGCCGAAAAGATCAAGGTTAAAAGTCAAGTAAAGTGTTTTTAATTTATTTCAATAATTTGATCAAGGTCAAATATAGTATATCTGTATATGTGGTTGTATTTTACCACGTTAATTATTTATATATCTGAAAAGTTCACAAAAAGGACTGAATCTAACCCATTTTGACCCGCAAAAATTTACCCATTCTGATCCATCACCAGTTTGCCAGCTCTAATACAGAAAAAGTGCAAACATAACCAAGAGTGCGAAATACCTGGAGAGTCAATGCACTCGTGTTCTTGGTCACCAAGAAGTTGGTCAAGTTGGCTGCATAAGCCATAGTTGAATTAATCAACAGTAATAGCCACATGTACCTATGTTCCAACGTGAGAGAAACAGTAACATCTATGACATCTGGTTCCATTATGAGTGCAGCTGGTAATAGAAAAGCAATGGCAATTGGGGACATATATAGCAACAGGTTCATGGAATTCAATTTTTCCCTGCAATATATTTTAAGTCATATGCTAATTGTTAGTGAGCAAACCGAGAGAAAGTGACAGAGTAAAATCAATACATTATTACGGATCTATATGCTACTAACATAAGAGATCACATGTGATTTTTTATGTGTTT
The DNA here is from genome assembly GCA_963930675.1 of Gnaphalium uliginosum. Lineage (NCBI taxonomy): Eukaryota > Viridiplantae > Streptophyta > Magnoliopsida > Asterales > Asteraceae > Gnaphalium > Gnaphalium uliginosum. Next base: position 48,659,249 of record OZ005680.1, on the reverse strand, counting down.
TTAACAAATCTGATATGTCATTGTACATATTAAAACCATTCTAAATTGCATATCCGTATTCCGTGCAGTTTGCCTTTAAAATAAGAGTTGTAAATGATATTACCCCTCCGACGAAAGTAGGACGCCTTGAAGAACCGACTTGAAAGCCCTAGCAGCAGTCGCACTTATACACATAATAAATCCAAATAAATGAAAACTCGGCTCCCCCTGCCACAACCAAATAACTTATTAGTTTTGCTTCATTGACATCAAATCTCGAGAAATGAACATAAAATTTAAACAATATGGAGTAAAAAGTTTATAATTGTACAAATGTAGTTTAAAGTGGGGGTGGCAATTTTCGACACACCATGGAAATACGGTTTAAGGACAGGTCTCAACGGGGTAGAGTCACACGGGGTCGACATGACTAACCCATTTGATAAACCTGCACGCATTTTTTAGGGTGGAATTTTTTGACCTGATTGACTAAACGAGCCAGAACACCCGAACGCGACACTGAAAACGACACCAACACCGACACAAACTCCAGCCAAGTATGAAGTATTTCACTGTTACTCCAATGTCTAAAATACCCTTTATAAATTCAATCAAAAACCAATAACATCAATACTTTGTATAGAAACCAATGTGCAAATAGGTAACTAATAACTTAAATATTTCAATCAAGATCCATGCCTTCTCACTGAAAAACAAAAAAAATTAAAGTGAAATTTATATAGAAAGATACCCATAAATCTAATCTTAACTTTTTTTTAACAGAAACACAATTCAATAAATCAAGAAATAAAAAACATACCCCACTGGCAATCATAACACCAGTAACAACAGGAAGAAGAGCAGCATAAGTAACCCAAGCTTCTCTTTTTAGAGTCATGAAATAAGCAAACATTGCAGTAAAAAACGGTGTCGTTGCACCAACAGCTTGATTAAAAGAAACAGGCAAATATCTTAATGAAATATTCCCACCAACAACAGACCCACAAAACACAAAACTCAAAGTTGCAATCCTTAAAAACTGTCCTTTTGATTTGATCTTTTGTAAAGGCACAACTTTAAGCCAAACAATTGATATGTAACTCAAGATTGCACATGCTGACATATGACACATTGTTAAAAATATTGGGAATTTAAATCCATAATTTGAGAGTAATAATTTGTTAAGAAGAATAACACCAATGTTTGATGAGTACCACAAGAATATAAGTGATGAAATAAACAAAAATTCTGTTGAGTACAAAAATGATAAAAATGACATTTTTCTTTTTGGGGTTTTTAATTGGTATCTATTATGGATGATGGGTCATTGGGGATGTGAAAAAATTGGAATTTGATTCGGATCTGTTAAGGATTTATGTTGAGATTTTGATGTTTACAAGTGTGCCGTGATCTAATGAATCTCTGTCGGGGGTGAAGGTGAAAATAGGTGGTGTTTTATGTTTGCAGGTGTCTAATTACTATTTGTTGGGATGGTTTTTAATTTGAAGAATAAGATTATTTGTGTTTTTTTTCACAGTAAGTCGGTAACAAACTTACAGGCCCACAATGCGAAAACTACGAAAAATAAGTTTGAGTTTTGAGGATGATAACAAAAGAGGATGATTATGTGTATTTTTCATTAGACGGATATATTTAAATTTAAAATATTAATTAAACTAAAGATTAACATTAATTTATAGTTTTATACTGTTAGTTATACATGATAAGTTTAAGCTTCATTTAGTGCACTAAAAGTCTCTATAAGTATTCAAAATGTATTTAATAAACTTTATAGTTTCCTTTAATTAATATACTAGGTTAAAAATCCGTATGTAAACACGGGTAATGTAAAACGAATACGGATTTTAGTTTGACTGTACTTGCTACAAATTTTTTTTTTATTAATATAGAGTTTTAAACCCGTATATGCACATAGTTAATGTAAAATGAATACGTACTCCGTTCATTATACATACGTAATTATGAGTTTGATTGTATTAAATAATTTTTTTTTCATTCATCATGAATATGTTAAGAGTTTGATTTTATTAAATTATTTTTTTCATTTATGGGTTATAAAGTTATAATAGTTATAATTAATATATGAATAATAATATAATATAGTGTATGATACCCCTTGCGGTTATATTTCATCAAAATATTAAACATTAGTAGGTGTCGTTCTTGAACTCACTATTTAATATTTAATATAATTATTATTTTGAAAGAGATTTTTTAGTTAAATAGAGGTATTTGATTGGTTAATTGAAAGTAAGATGAAATCAAAGCATTTGATTAGTCAATAGGAGTTAATTTTAAGCAAAATTGAGGGTGATAAAGTTTTATTTTATTAATATTTAGATTAATTAATATTAAATTAAATATTCATTACGTTTGGTGAGTGGGGTTCAAAAGAGTACAACAACTTTTTTTGAGAATGTGGGAACCAATAAGAGCGCGACACGTGTTACAAAACTCTATTTTCTTCACGTTTTTATAAATTAAATATCTCTCAAACGGTAAGTTGAAAAATCATAAAAAATGCACCATAAAAATCAGCATTTTTTTTCTCTTCGATTAGAGATCTCACAATGTATATTTTAGATGAATATGTTTTCATTTTTTTGGTGAATTTTGTAATCGACTATCACATGTGATACGAGCAAGTAACACATATGATTAGCACGTAACACATGCGATACCAGCAAGTAACACATGTGATACCAGCGAGTAACACATGTGATACCAACGAGTAACACATGTGATACTAATATTTGTACAATTTGTAAAACTCATAAAAAAGTCGTCGGAAGTAAATTTGTGAGATGTCTAATCGCAGAGAAGAATATTGATTTTTATGGTGTAATTTTTATAATTTTTCAATGACCCATTTTTGAGATATTTTATTTTTAAAAACGCGGGGAAAGTGAGTTTTGTAACACGTGTGGCATTCTTATTAATTCCTCTATTCTCACCAAATTTCTCATTTTAACCTCACTCTACATTTGGTATTATTATTCACGGTAACTTTTAGTATAACTAATAAGCGTAATTTAATAGTTAGGAAATAAGTTAGAAAATTTTCAAGTTCAATCATTTGCTAGCAAATCCTTATTTTATGTAACAACAAGGTATGGAGAGCATGAAAGGAAGAAAATTTAAGTCTTTAGATTAAGGAAAAATAAAAGATAAGTGATTAACAAATAAAATGGAGGATACGAGGAGAAGACCTCATTTGAGAGAAAGGAGGAGAATACATTTTTTACTGTATTTTATGATAAATTTTTTTGTGATTTACAATAACTACTACATTTTAACAACACTGCATTTTATAACTATAAATTTCACTGCATTTTAACATTACTACATTTTAATCCTTACAATTTTGTCTTAAAACTCAGTAAAAAAAAGTTTTCTCCTCGTTCCCCTCAAATAAGACATTCTCCTCAGAACCTTACCCAACAAATAATGTGGCATTTTTGTAATTACATTAAAAAGTGGGGAGAAAAGATAAAAAAAAATACAATTAATTTTCGCTTACATCGCTCAACTACTTTCTTTTTATTTCTTTTACTGTTGCACTTTCTTTCTTTTCTCCTTCTTCTTTCTTCTTTCCCATCCCACTCCGACCCAGGGGTATTCAAAATCGTCCGAAACCGACAAATTGAACCGAAAACCGATTGAAGCGCATCGAATTTTCCGTTAATCGATCCGTTTTTTTTTGCTTTTCGGTTTGGTTAACCGAACCTATATTTTTTAATTTTTCAATTTCGATTTTGGTTTATCGAACAGTTAACCGAAAAAAATTATATATTATTTTAAATATGTATGTATATATTATATATTTATACATAGATTTTTATACTTTTACTTAAACTAAACCATTTATATTTCTTTTTAACTCATAATGTATTTTACTATCTTTATTTTGTCATAGTAAAGTAACTATTATTGTTTGGTTTTAGTTATCTTCAATATATTTACATACAAATAACATGAATGTATAATTGTAAAGAGTAAAATGTTTATTACTTGATACTAAAATGATCATAAAGTTTAAAGTATATCTAATACTTATCAAATGATCATATCGGTTAACCAAATTTTTATGTTTTAATTACGGTTCAAGAAAATGTCAAATCAATATTTTTGTTACCGGTTTTCGATTAGCCAAATCTCCGGTTAACCTTTCATGAACACCCCACCTACCCAGTCCCCCACCCCGAACCACCACCACCAGTTGGCCTGCGGCCAACAGTCACCGTCGAATTCCGGTAGTCGTCGCTGGTCATTGGATTCCGACGACTAATTTTCTTTTCTTTTCTTTTCTTTTTTTTAATCTTTCCTTTAGATTATCTTTTACATTTCCTATACGTTTTCTTGTTCTTTATTTTTATAAGCCTTGAATAATTTGTTTTTGTTTTTGTTTTTAAGTTTATTTTATTTTGTTGTTTTTAAATCTTGTTTTATTACTATTTATTCCTTTGACGTTCTTTTTTTTCTTTTTGTATTTGGTTATTTTTTTAATTTTTACTTTTTAACTAACTAGTCAACAATTTTTTGAAATTTTAGTTTCGTTTTTATTATTTTTATTGATTTTAGCAATCGATTTTAATTCAACTATCATGAAGATTTTTTGATATAAAAACATGATGTAGTGATTTATAACATGATACAAGTTTTTATTAACTGATGATGTAATATGTTTTATTTAAAAGCAATATGTAGTGTATTTTATTAAAAATAGTGTATAGTAATTAAAAATAATATGCAATGTGTTGTTTGAAATAATGATGCAATGTTTATTGACCGATGATACAGTATTTTCTACTTAAAGGTATGATGCAGTATGTTTTAATTTAAAATCATATTGTATTGTTTTAATTTGAAAGCATGATACATTGTTTTTTGACCGATGATTAGTGGTTTATAACATAATGCAGTGTTGATCGATGATGCAATGTGTTTTATTTAAGAGCATGATGCAATGATTTATAGCATGATGGAGTGTAAAGATGAAAATAGTTTAGTTTATAGTATAATCCAGAGTTGATTGAAAGATTTTGTAATGGTTTTTAGTTTTAATGAACTATGATGTAGTAGTTTTCATTACCTATGATATAGTAGTTTATAACGAATTATGATGCATTGTTCTTTTATAAAAAATGACGTCAATTTTTTTGAAAAAATAATGAAGAAAGGTTACAGAAAGTTTAAATAAAAGTTTTTTTTTTAGAGACAGTTAAAAAGGTTAAATTGAATATTTTAAAAAAGAAAAGAAACAAAGAAAAGAATATGAAAAAGGTTTAAAGAAGGGTAAAAAAAAAGTAAACAAAAAGGTTTGATGAAAGGTTAATAGAAATTTAAAAAGAAAAAGACTTAACAATTATAATTGCAATTATAAAAAGAAAAAGAAAAATTCAAAACTAAAAAACAAAGCAAAACAACAAAGTTTAGCATATTGTACGATCATGCAAATACATGTTACATACTCTATATTTCGAAACTGTTGTCATTATGAATGAACAATTATAATTGCAATTAACTATGATCCAAACTTAACAAATACTCCGTAATACTTATTGTTAGAAAATGTTGATAGAAAATATGCACTTTTTGAACATAAATAACTATAAGTATATTTCATATATACCGTTAATTCTTTGTGGTTTGTATTCTCCTTGAAGAGAGCTTCGCAAGAGCAAAGATATGTTCAAAACAGAGTAAAGGTGAATGAGATATTGAATCTTGAAGTGAGCTATTTGAAGCGAAAAACTGGAAGTTAAGAAAGGGGTGACACTTTGTCCCACATCGAAAATTAGACCAAATTTTTGAGCTATTTATAAGTTCAAATGTGAAGGTCAAGATGTGATCTCTTGTGGTGTGTTTTACTCTCTTACCTACGCGCGCGCAGGGGTTGCAAATTTACTTATGGAACAAATTATTTCATTCAATTAATTTAATCGCCGTACCGTGGAAAATCGATTCAAATTCGTTTTAAGGGAATTGTGTTCAACACACGATTCAAATTCGTTTTAAGGGAATTACGTTCAGCACATGTTCCTGACTTTTTTACGATTCGTTTATATTAGAGGAACATATGTGAGAAAATATTAGTCCAAAGTATAAAATTTAAGCGAATTATGTTGGACCCTCTCATTGCCCAAATTAGAAGATGTTAATGTTTTAAAAAATTGAATTTTGATAAAAGAGGTTGAAATTTGATTGAATTGGAATTGAATTTTTTAATTCGTTGATATAATCACGTTTGGTTAGTAATAGTGTTAAAAGAATTGGAATTTTGATAATATTTAATGACAAATTACCCTTTAAATTTTAGGTAAGGTAGGGATGTTTTCATTTGAAGAAAATGAGGAGAATGTCTTTTATACTGTATAATGGATTAAAATGCAGTGTTGTTAAAGGGTCCTGATATATACAACACACATTTTATTTCATATACCATACTTTTTTTGCTATTTCCTGAAATACCCTTTTACTATTAAATTAAATATTTTATATGGATAGTATTTACCTTTAATTACATTACCCTAGACTCTTTTGCGTCTCTTTCACTTCCCGCCCAACCTTGCATCTTCAACTTCCCGCTCAGTTTTTCTTGGTTCATCAGTCATGCTGTAGATCCATTCTTCTCGGATTTGTCCCTAACTCGAAGATCTTACAGCTACTTTCTCAATCGACTCAAACTATGAACATGCAGGTATGTTCTGATTTCTCAAATTAACTCAAAAATTGCTCTCTGATAAACCCTAACAAGAGTTTAGTATGTTTTTATTTTTCCACTTAAATCAAGATCTTTGTGACTGGTTATGATATTGTAAAAAAATTTATGGTTGTATTTGTTTCTCTTGGTATTATGCAACCAAAATTGTAGTCCATTTACTAAGGCCTCTTTCATTATACTTTTGTAATCAGCCAACATTCATAACCACGAGTTAACGTAATGTGGGTTACTAAAAAATTGTTGGTTTTATGTATTCTTTTCTTTAAAACCAATTTTACTTTGTTAGATTCTTTCCATTATCATCAAACTCACTTATCTGCAACAACTTGTTTTTGTTTCACTCAACAGGCGATTCAAGATGAAAATTTTTATCTAACAAGTTCTAAGTTCGAATCATGTGATAAGTTACTAAAGAGCGTACGAGCATTTTATTTTAGTAGAGGATACGGACTATCTATATGTAATTCCAAAAACGAAAAGTTTTTCCTTTTGAAATGTGATCGAGGCGGTTCCCATCGAGAAGTAAAGCGTGTTGGAGATGAGAGAAAAAGGAGATCCGTAACTCATTTGATTGATAGCCCCTTTAGAATCGAAGGAAGAAAAGGAAGTGATGGAGTGTGGGTATTTAAGAAAAAAGACTTAAAGCATAACCATGGGCCAACTTCTTATGTTTCCGGGCATCCATCATATCGTCGATTATCAGCCGATAATGTTCAAAGTGTGAAAGCTATGACCAAGTCTGGAATACCCCTAAGATAAATTCTTTCTTCTTTACTCCAACAAAATCAAGATCTGCCAACAAACTCTAGAACTATATACAACGTGAAGGCTAAACTTCGCAAGGAAAATTTAGGAAATCGATCAATGGTTAGTGCCTTATTTACAGAGCTTGAAAAAGGTGGTTTTTCATATGATATTTTATATGATCAGCAAGGGTATATAACCAGTTTGTTCATAGCACATCCATTATCAATCAAACTAGCCAAAATCTATTCCCATACGTGATGGATTGCACCTATAAAACTAAAGATATAACATGCCACTCCTTGATATCATTGGTGTTTCATGTTTCAATACATCATTTTGCTCCGGCTTTGCATTTTTAGAAAGGGAAGATGAACAAAGTTATATTTGGGCATTAAGTGCATTTCAAAATATTCTTGGACGGGAGAATCAACCGTCTGTAATTATGTCAGATAGGGAATTAGCACTGATGAATGCAATAAAGAAAGTATTTTCAACTGCAACAAGTCTTTTATGTGTTTGGCATATTGAAAAGAACGTGTTGGCGAATTGCAAGAAGTATTTCGAATGTGCGGAGGAGTTTGATATGTTTATGTCAAGTTGGAAAAAGGTGGTATATTCAGCAAGTGAAGCTATCTTTGCAAGGAATTGGTGTGAACTTGAGTTGTTTTGCGAAGATAAGAAAAATCCAATTGAATAAGAAAACATGGTTGCCTTGGAAAGAAAAAATTGTGAGTACTTGGACTGAGAAGTACTTACATTTTGGTAATCGTACATCTTCAAGAGCCGAAGGTGCTCATGCGAAACTCAAATTGTATTTACAAGTTTCTACAGATAGTTTACAAGACGTGAAAGATAAAATATGTCTAGCCGTTGATAATGAGTTTAATGAGATTAAAGTGAGACTCGTAAGTGAAAAAATTCAAGTTCCTCTTGATTGAAACATCCCTGTTTTTAGAGAGCTTTTGTCTAATATATCTAAAGTATGCATTGGAAAAGATACATCAGCAGTATGAAAAAATGTAAAAAAGGTAGTGATTAGATCAATCTTCTACATTGATATAATATTTTAAATGTAAATGAGATTTATTATTTGTATTCTTTAGGTACACTGACCTCATGTACAGGTCATTTTATGGCAACTATGAGACTTCCATGTGCTCACAAGATAGAAACTTTGCACGAAAAGCCATTTTCGTTGAAGCTCGTTCATTCACATTGGAGGATTGACATGTTATCTTTGAACAGGGAAGTTGTTCACACAATGACGATCACAACATGTTTGTTAATTTGCTTAACGGAAGAAAGAATTTGCCACTTTGATGATTACCAAACTTGTGAACGGGTCTGATACGTTCTTTGAACCAATAGTTCAACTCCCTAAAGGAAGACCTCCAAAATAAAAAAAGAAAAAAGGAATTACTTCCACGGCAAGAGATCCTTCGAGATTTGATCATGTGGAATCATCGAGAAATCATAATCCTGCAAGTTCTACATGTGCATCTCAAACGAACGATGAAGTAACCGAGGAGATAAATTATATCCATCATGATGACACTCTATTTGATTCAAATATTTTGCCAAATTTTTTGGGGGACTCTACATTGTTCGAGTAGCATCGACATGAAGCGAGAGTAGAATATTGCAGTTTAGTTAGGTAATTTCGATCGTGAAGTAGTTTTTGCGTGCAGAATACTGTTGCATATTTTTTCGATCGTTAAGTTGTGCTGCTTATTTAAGCAAAAGCTTGTACATTGTGTTTGTTGGATTCAAAACTGGTTTGTGTTGCTGGGGCACAATCATGCAAGTTGTTAGTTTATTTTTGCTGCAAGACATGCACACTTTTTTTTGGTGTAAGATATTGTTTTTGTTAGGAAGCATGTGTGCTACATTATTATTGAACATGTATTAAAAGTACTTACATTCTGCTGCTAAACTATATATTAGTCGAACATTTTAAATATAATTATGATTTATATTATTTTATAGTGTTTGATTTTAAATATATATATGTTAAATCTGCTAGTGCAATTGTAAGAAAAGAAAAGAAAAGTTTATCCGTATAAAAGATGGAGATGGTCTCAGGGTAAAATTGAAAAGAAAAATTGATATATGTGACCTTGAAATAATAGCAAAAGAGTAACAGTAAAAGTACAAAAAAGATTCAGGGGTATTTCAGGGAAAAGCAAAAAGGTATGGTGTATAAAACAAAATGTGTGTTATATATATCAGGACCCGATGTTAAAATGCAGTGAAATTTGTAGGTATAAAATGTAATGTTATTCAAATGTGGTATTGTTAAAATGCAGTGAAATTTATAGGTATAAAATGCAATATTATTAAAATGTGGTATTGTTAAAATGCAGTAGTTGTCGTAAATCACAAAAAATTTGTCCTAAAATGCGGAAAAAAAATTCTTCACTTATTTCCTTTCAAATGAAGTCTTCCCCTCAGATCTTCCATTTAAGTTTTATAACAAACATATATATCTAATATATTGTTAGAATTTTATTTTATTTTATTTATATATAAAAGTAAAGTAAAATATTTCAGTCTTTATGATGTTTGTTTTAATAGTAATAGAGTATAAAACTTAATAATGGTTTTTTTTAATTATTTATTAAATTAAATTCAATTTAATTCAAATTCAAATTCAATTCAATTCAAATTCAAACTAGCAAAAGTGAATTACCATGAGCTACTACCAAATCGAAGATCTTGAATAAAACGAATCGAAGAAAATAAAAAACCCGAAAATCCCACCAGCAACAACATCACAACATTTTTTTTTATAACAGCAAAGCCGATGGTGCAGTAGTGACTGTGGTGCGACGGCTACGGTGGTGGTGCGACGGTGGCGATGGCGTTAGCAGTGGTGGTTATGTAATGTCTTCACGATGATGGCGATTGTGTAACCTAGACTCAATTTTGTAGCAGTGGTGGTGCGACGGGGAGGTTGCCGGAAGTGAGCGGACAAGGTAGGTGGTAGCAGATGTATTACGGGATCGAGATAGTGGTCAGGAGATAAACAGGAAGAAGATATGCACTCCTCTAGCTTCATAATTTTATTTTGTAAAGTTTAGTTCTCAAATACTTATGCGCCAAAATAAATCATGTTATCTTCCATATCAAACTAGCTACTACTGTTCGTTGCTCAAGCAATATTGTCAAACTCATAATCATCTTCAAGCAAAAAAGCTACATTGCTATATACTCAGAACCCTATTTGATATTGAAACCTTTTTGTTCTATAACCTCATTAGTTGTTGCTATAAATTAGGAAATGTTACTTATGCATGCAAGGTGTTTGATCAAATTCCTCAACCAAATCTTTTTTCATGGAACAATATTCTTTCAGGTTATTCGAAATCTGGGAACTTATTAGAAATGAAACGATTTTTATGGGATACCGAAATGAGTTGGTGTGTCATGGAATTCGATTATTTCTGGTTATGCTGGTTTTGGTTCTTGTGATAAAGCGGTTGAAGCGTATAAGTTGATATATTGAAAGATGGAAGATGTGTGAATTTAGATAGGATTACATTTTCGACTATGCTTATTTTCTCTTCGAATAATGGGTTAATTGGTTTGGGTATGCAAATTCATGCACAGATAGTGATTTATGGGTTTGAGTAGTCCGTTGGTGGAAATGTATGCCAGGTATAATAGATGATGCAAGACGAGTGTTTGATGGATTGCCTGAAAAGAATGTGGTAATGTATAATACTATGATTATGGGTCTTCTCCGTTGTGGTATAATTAAAGCTTCAGAGCAATTGTTTCATTGTATGCCTGAGAAAGATTCAATCACTTGGACGATACCAATACCATTTACCACTTTATGTGTGCCATTCGTATATGTTCTCAAAATAAGTAGACAACAACCAACAATTATATCTCTGTTTCTCTACATATTATATTAATGGAACCCACAAAATGGACATGTTAAGATGCTATTTCATTTGCATAATTAAGGGTAGCATGCTTCTTTCTTGATTTTACATTTCCCTTACAAAATGCATTAAATTTAGAAAAGCTAATCATGTAACTTATTTTTCACAACGACAGATCAGTCCAACTTATTTTTCATTCCAGTCATTCTGAAGAACACACACATAATGAAAACAACACGCATGTAACATTTGACATTTGGGTGCATTGAACTGCCTTCCAGCATCATTTTTGTTAGAATTCTCCACTACAGTAGATATATCACATATGGGGTAAAAAACTAGTTGGTTATAAATCCAAACCGAACGATTTAGGTTATAAAAACCGTATAGGTCAATAGAAACATAGATTTAGATATATTGTTTTTCAAATATTAGCATCTGGGCAGATACCATAATCATTTTAGATGACCTCATAGTAGTTGTAAGTTGTAACTGTTAAATGGAAATGAATCAATAATCCGTGATGATGCAAATGCTCTTGTTACTCGATCGATATCCGTACAAGGTGTGGTCAACTGGTCAAGGCTGCCCTAGAAGCGAAGGCTTGTAAAAGGCATGGCTCTGAGCAATCTCGATTCGTTCACGTGGATCGTTCAATGTCTCATCTCGCAGTGCCTCAAGAATCGCTCGGGGATCTTTTTCCCTGAAGCATATATAAACGAATATAATCAAGTCTAAAATGATGATGCTCTAATTCCTCTGTATTCCAACTAATAAATAATTAAGAAAATTTGTTATATTTCAAGGAGTACATATATACCCATTTGATAAAAGCAACATGATAGTGTGTTGTAATATATAAGAGGGATCGTTTAACTAGTTTATTGTTTCATCATATCATATAATCAGATAATAAGTTTAGTGATAAATTTAATTAGCACTGTAGAGTTACCGATATTTCTACTTTGTGTACCTCCGTCCATAAATCGCGGTTTCTAATAAAATTTTAAAAAGTTGGGGTAGGATTACATGCCTGCTACTAAATTTTGATAATAGGTCAACAAGTCGATCTATTTCACGAGTATTGCAGGATACTTTAACATTTGATACCCAGCCAACATGAACTACACGTAAAGTTAAACATTTGCATTTGTTGTCAGACAACATGTGTATAAGAAAGATTACCTCTTTATGAGTATTTTGTATAATGTCTTTAAGATGGGGCACAACTCGACTGGTGCAACAGACTTCTTTTCATTTGGATGCAACACACTCAAGCTGGATTGGCTCAAAAGCTCGAAGAATGCTCTGACTGCAGACACTCCCTGAAAGGCCAAAACATAAAGCAAAGAACATTAAGCAAAATTAGCCAATCAAAAGGTGGCACGAAGGGTGTATTGGCTAATGGGTCAAACAGGCCCACATCGAAATTAGTGCGTGTCAAAACAGGCAAGTTAGGTTGACGGGAAATAATTATCTGTCCATTTCTTAGGATTCCTGTATATAAACTAATCCATTAAATATGATAAGAGAAACTATACTTCTACAATAATAATCCAAATTGTTGAATAAAAAGACTTAAGGAGGTTGTATACTTGTATGCACTAAAATACACTTTTGGCGACTTTCACCCATTTAACCTACCCTTTTAGTTATTTAACCTACACTAGAAAGGTCAAATCGACCCCTAGTCATATGCTGAAGCAAGAAAAAGGGCGAGTGAAAGGTACCTGGATCATCCCCTTGCCACTAATGCTGTCACCCATATCGAGGCTCAGTTCACCCTTAGCAATCATTTGCCCATACCATGCATTACGTCCTTTCAAAAGTGTCACATATGTGTCTGCAAGCAATGGGCCCGCAAGCTTCTCTGGTTCTTCGGTTAATAGGTGGGTGATGAATATCATCTCTGATGTGCAGTGTGCGAAATACACTGATTTGCTTGTAGCACTTTCATTAGTCAGAGATGCCACCATTCCTAAACGTATAAAACGAAAAGCAATTGTTAGGTTTGCAATACCACTTGTTTCAAATATCACAAGTTACAACATACAATCGTTATGTACTATTAACGAATCTTTTTAGAAACTGTAGCTATGCAGTTGTGTATCCATATTAGTACACAAAACAATGTTTTTCTATAAAATGTGTAGTGATACAATTGCTTGGACAGCTGATTTACAATACTCTCATTTATCTATCTTTTTTACTTGCTCCGTATATATTAATAACTTGTAATGTACAGCATGTCTAAATACAGGCAAAAACATGTATAATGCAATTCTAGTTGAGAACTATTTTATTTGAATTTGACGGAGAACGTCTTACCAGCTCCAATTGCATACACGTTTTTCAATCCACCCATGACTTCATGTGTGATGAGATCACTATTGTCCCATACAATGAAATGGGGTTGCCTCAGAAACTGTGCAAGTGCTATCCTCCATTTTTCAGTCCCACAAATTCGAGCATTGGCATATTCCTTGTTGTAAATTTCAGAAGCAATATTCGGTCCACCAAGATATAGAATGTTTTCCTTCGGAACTCCAGCTACATGAAAAATACAACTATGGTTACAAGACACAAGTAATATCTTCTTGAGGCCCAAATGTAATAATCAACTCCTACAACCTAACGGTTGCAGGTTCGAGCCTCTTTACAGACATGAATTAGTGCGTCTATGTATCACTTCAGAACAAAATAGTTATTTGATCGAAGGTTTAAAAATGAAAGATGGAGTCAAAGACAACGAAATGTGAAATCTATGCACTGATATCAACAAAAAAACAATAAAAGATATAGTGCAAATATCATGTTTAGAGAAACAATTACTACCGATTAATATGAAAAGATGTCAATCTGGATTAAATTAATGAGTCAAATGGCTAAACGTCATAGATTTAGCTAACAATGAAACTGTTCAAACGATTTAAAATTCACACAACCCATACTTTGAGGGTTTACAACTTACTAAAATGGTTTATTTTGAACAAAACTGAGCCATTGTTTTACTAATTGCTTATGTAATCATCTTTTTGATGTATTAAGTATTTATGTATTTCAAAAAGACAATCAACTGTTGACGGGTCACTCCAACCTGACCCTCCCCATTTTTATCCACCCTAAATGCTTCCAGTTTTGCCACTGATAAATTCATGTTATATTGTTATATAATAAACACACTCTTCTAAAAAAGCGTGAAACCGAGTCTTGCCCTTGTCTGAACTATTTTTTTATACTCCATTTGTCCAAGAAGAAGCCCACTTTCCCTTATGGCCTTACAGTTGAATAACCTTTTCATAGAACTACAACCTTAAGTAAATACACTATAATGAATTAGCCTTCTCCGATATTCACAAAACGAAGGGTAACTTATGAACATCAAATTTGTCTCAACTTAAATTTTCGAAAATAAAAAATCAGACTTTCTTGGGACACAGGGTCTGTACAACTTGTCTCTTTTACTACCCTTACTTGCAGTAATCTCTACAACGAAATTAGTGCAACATAAAGAAGGTAAACTCTTATATGCCAAGATAATATTTCAATCTAAAAAATCATTTCAATATAGCATAAAGACCAATACGCCTAAAAAAATGAAAATAATATCAAGAAAAATAAAGATTAAAAATGCTTACTTGCCCGACTGATCATCTGTGTAGGAGTAATTATATGAGGAACCGGATCTAAAGCAGCTTCTATGCCCTTTGACAAGGAAATAATAATTGGAGGCATAATTCTCTCCTTCCAATAGTTCCTAATTTCTTCAAAAACCTCACGGGTTTCGGTCGAAGGTAACCCATTCACCACAATATCAGCATCCCAAACTGCTTCCTGCAAATTAGTCACAACTTTCATGGGACAAAGAGGTGTATCCACCATATTTAAGCAAAACCCATCTTTCAAGATCTCGTCAGCATAAAGAATCCGGTCGCCTAATCTTGCTTCAACATACTTCAAATACGCACAACGTCTAATTAATCTCCTTAACACATCTTCCCTTGAATTTATTACTTCAAATAAACGTTCAGCCGTTGCTCTATCAACCGCTCTTCCACCTCTCCTCCATATCCTAATTTGAACCTTATCACGAAACCGACCATATGAATCTTGCAGCAATGCTGCAAAAACACTGCCCCACGCACCCGCACCAACTCCAACGATTTTTAGTATATCCCCATCTGATTTTCCAAGAACACGGCGAAATTCGTCCAATTTGTCTTCTAAACCACTATTAAGCGAAATCGCCCCATTTGAATATACATTTGACATCATCACCTCGATGTTTCCCACCATAACTTTTCAATTTTAATCAAAAAGCACAAATATTTTTTACTTCTGTAAATAATTGTAGTGTGATCACAAATCACAAGCACCGACCTCAATCTTTATTTAAAACTAGCCTCAAAAGCCAAGACTTTTTTCACATATTAAAGAATATCATCAACAACCCACCTCTATTACAGCATCACAATTTCCCAACTGCTTTTAGATTTTATAATTTAAGCATACTGGTAGAACTTCCACCTAAATTATAGCTACCCTTTGTACGTAATTCACCTACACACCCGTAATAGGAATTAAATGACATATACATTGCTTGATTATTGACTAAAGATTAAAGAACCCTAAAAGTCAAAATGCATATAAATGACTTTTACAAACTCAAAAACTAAAATTGGTTCATCTGTCCACCCACAAATAAATTCATAATAATGAATAAAGGCAAAACAACACTTAAGTTATAAAGTCAAGATGATAAACCTTCAAGAATCAGTCAACATTCTTGATCATAAAACCAGCATGATTGAGTGGTTGCATTATAATGGTGTGAAGTTGAAATGAATCAGAAATTGGATGAAAAAGAAAACATGGAAATAGTTTGATGGTAAAATTGACGAATGTGATTGATATATTACTATTATGATAGGGCATTGATGATGGAATGTGGGATGAAGATGAATTGGGGAAAGTGCCAAAATTTTCATAATAATTGTTGTTATTATTAATATTAAAATTTTGAAAGGATGGGTTTTAGGCATTAGCCATTAATATGACAGAAGAAGGTTGTTGGATCATACTCATTTGCTTTCTTCTTTGTAAAACCTCACTGTCCCCATGAAATAGTAGTACTAATTATCAAATCATGTACGTAGTATTTATGAATTATGGTTATCTAGTTATCAATTGTATTGTTTTTATTCGATTTTAGGTAAGTTTTCTAACGGGATACATCCATCAATCATCAATCAATAATCGTTAAAAATAATGTATGTCATTGTGTTTTCTATAATTGTTCTTTGTATCGGCATATTTTCATGGTTGGATCTTTTGGTTTAAACGTCACCCGTGCGTTGTTGCAAGATATTAAAAATATATTATTTCAGTCGTAAGTGTCTACCTTTTCATTTTATTTTGTCTCAAAATAATTGTCCACTTACAAAGGTAATATAATAACTTTACCAATTTACTCATACTTGATGTTTTTACAAAACTGATTCATAGAAGGTTGTGCAAAAAGTAAAGTAATGCTGTAATTTTCCTCTTACACAATGTACTGCTCATGCATTTTCTTAAACTTTGTGTAATATGATTGTGGATACTTATTATGGAACGTAAGGGTACATTTTAAGATAATCGAGAGTAAGACTTCTTTAGATCGATTAATATTAGTTATCTCTTTTAATTTAAATATAGAGTTAACTGCATAGATGGTCCCGGTGGTTTACACAGTACTACCGTTAGTCCATCTACTTCACATTTTACATTGAAAGTCCTTAATGTTGTAAACTTGTTGCGCGTTTCATCCCTCACCCTAACTCCCGTCTATTTTACCGTTAAATGTCAAAACGTGCAGCTCACGTGAGCGTATTAATTACCTTAAGCTTGATTATCACTACCTGTATATAGTTTGATATAGGGCTAAGTACAGTGACATTTTGGTATATTTATATATATACACACGTACGTAATTAAATATTAATTACGCGATTTCAATCGGATGGAATCCGACACTATAAATACGAACGTTGATGAAAAACATATTCTTAAATAACGTAACTATATTAAATAATCGTTATTTAACTAATATTATTACGATAATATATTAAACGTTATACGTTTTGTATAAAATGTACCGTACGCGACGAAAACACACGAATCGCGCCCGACAACCAAACAAAACTCGTTTTATATTTCAATAACTTAAAATGAAATATTTTAAATAAAACTTCAATAAAAAATTTACGCGATTAAATCGTTAACGAAAAACATAACTAATAAACGTTTAACGTTTAAACGAACGACGAAACGAACGGGTAAACGAGCACCGCGCGTAACGCAAATTGAAAAAATAAATTAACACACCCACATGGGGGTGGGGCCCACAAAAATCTATAGCCATGCCCCCTCCCCTCTCTTTTCCCATAACTCCCGTATCCCTCACTCTTATACACTTTAACACACAAACCACAACACTTTCACACTCAATCTCCCCCTCCTCTCCTCTCCCCCTTTCTTTCCCTCTTTCTCACGGCTTCACAGCCACCACCACACCACCACCATCAGCCGCCATCATCACCATCATCATCCACCATCATTTTAAGAAGAATTCAAGACAAAAAGCAAGAACAAGAACTCTTCATCCTCTTTCTCTCCTAGATCTTCGATTTTACTTGTAAGAACTTTCACTTTTCATTTTGTTTACTTGGATAACATGTAGGAATGTGCTAAAGATTCACTCATACGAAATCTTGTCCAAAAATCATGTCAAAAACGTTTTTAAAACACTAAACAAACGCAAAACACCAACGGGTATTCTGACCAGAAACTTAGTCCGTCTTCAAGGAGATGTTTCGTACTCAAAACTTAACAAAAAATGACGAATCAAAAGTCAAAACTTAAGCTTAAGAAGTTAGCTTTCATTTCCAAGAGGTTTCGTAATTTTTCGACACCGTTTGCTACCCGAAAACGAATTTACAAAAACATATAGCCGTTCTGTCTGGGATGGCAGATTCTTGTACTAACTTCTCGAACCCATAACTCGAGCTACACAAGTCCTAATGACATGAGGTTTCTTCCTAGAAACTACAAATTTTGATAGCTTTAAAAGTATAATTACACCTCGTGAAGTTATGTATATTTTTCTCAGTAATTAAAAGTTCACACCTGTATCCGGATTCGTCATATTTGGACGCCAGGGGACTTGTCTATTTATTTGACCAACTTAACGTTAATAGAAAATTATGAAAAGAATTATTTTAGAAAGCTAAGACATGGAGGAATGTCTGGAAATTTTCTCGGATTTTATCTCGAAACTTTGGCTAGTCAAAACGAGCAGCGAAAAACGTACAATTTTGAAGAAACGAACCCCAGGGACTGTTTTGGTATTAATTTAGAAACGACACTTTCGGGTTAACCATAAAACGTAAAACTTACTTTTTATTAGTCGTAAAACATATTTAAGGGTTGGGTAAAAGTGTCGGGTCAAACCGAGTTGGTTTGACCAAAGTCAACAAATACGGTTCGTACATTAAACGCGAACCGACATATTCAAAATTTAGTTTGAAAAACCCCAGCACGAACTCCCGGTAATTTAACTTGAAACTTAAAAAAAACGACATGTATAAACTCAAACCGAGATGAAAAACGGCACCTAAAACACTTAGAACGAAAACGAAGAACCAACAGACCCTAGTGTCGCAGGCCTCCTGAATTGACTACGACACTAACCCTTGTGTCGCTAAACAATTCGAGTGTCGCAACTTGCGACACTAAACCTAGAGTCGCATTAATCCCAACTTTCGAAATAATTGCGACACTGACCTAGTGTCGCAATCCATCCTAGTGTCGCATAAAACAATCTGATTTAAAACATGTTTTTACTAAGTATTAAATTCGCGTAACAACAAATGAGTAGATATGGAAACGACTCAGAAACACATGGCATTTATACTTATGCAAAGTATACATCGAAACGAAACGTAATAACAATGTCGTTAAGAATTATTATTACAAAACTTCACCAACGGGTCGTACACGTTTTCGAAAACATTAAACATAATTGGACATACTAGTTGAGTGAACGACTAGCATAAGTGGACATTAACCCTCCACTTGCATGCATAAGTGGACATTAACCCCCCACTACCACACAATCTTATGCGTTTAGGGCGCTAGAAGGTTGCATTTTGGGACACGAACACCCACTATTTGATATACTTGCTTACAAGACTCAGGTGAGTCTCATAGCCCCACTTTTACTGTTTTATTTACTTTGGGGTGAGAATACACTACTCTGTTTTTTTTTATGAACACAAGTACAAAAACACTTATACGGATTGCATGGGTAACCAAACCAAACTACGATGGTCTCCAACAAATATCATAGTCCGTTAATACTAGGCACGGACATTATGGATAGATCTATCGGAAATTGACAGTCCGCCGTCCGGGGTTAGTCGCTCTAACTACTATACGGACGCATAATATTTCGTAAACAACGAGTGTACTGGTTTATGCACTTACTGGAGACACCAACTACGGTTAAGCTTCGAACTATGAGCCCATGAAAATAGTATACTTTACTTTGGCATTCGTGCAAACTCTGAAAACTCTGAAATCTTGTGGTTCATACTTATGATTTTAACTACGTAAACCTATGAGCTCACCAACATTATTGTTGACCCTTTTAGCGTGTATTTCTCAGGTCCACAGACGTAGTATGATGCTTTTGGAAGCAATAGCTCGAGTCGCATGATCTTACAAACAACAAAGATTTTTATGCATTACTATGTTTTGTAAAACTAGTTATCTATTAGAATCTCTTGACACTAGATGTATACTCAAGAACTATGTAAACATTTTTACCAAGAAACGTATTATCTTGCGAAATGTATTTTCAAAACGACTCATATAGTGGTCGTTCGATGTAACTTATGTTATGATTTCTAATTAATCGTGGCCTGACCCGACTTCCGCTGCAAACGAAATCTGGGGGTGCGACACATGATCCTCATTTCCATGTTCCCCCCTTTCTTTTTATCTTCCCAAACGTTTCCCTCTCACCTTACCACTCTAAATTCACTCTCCTTCAAAACCCTAAACTTGTCAAAAATTGACCACGAACTCCAAAATTGACGCAACACAATCAATGGTAAATTGTCGTTGTGGTTCGTCTTCTACAGTTCGCACTTCGTGGACCTCATCAAATCCAGGAAGACAATTTTATCGTTGTACGAATCAAGTAAGTCTAATATGTTGATATAAATTTGGTTTTTACATATTGTGAGTAACAAGGTATCATTTTGGTGATTTAAATCAAAGTTTTTTTTGACTTTTTTTACTGATTCTGCAAATAGGTTTTGAATTGTGGTTTCGTTGATTGGTATGACTCACCAATGTGTGAAAGAGTTGTCCAAATAATACCTGGATTGTTGAGATCTATGAACAGAACTGAAGCAGCATTAAGAGCAAGTGAAGCTGAAGCCAGGATTTAGAAGATGCTAACCAGGAAGTACAAGATGTTGTTAGGTTTATCTTGGGTTCTGGTTATTGTGTATCATTTTCTTTTGAACTCTAAAATGTTGACAAGTTTCAAGATGTTATTTGTATTTTGAATGCTGTAAGTTATTGGAAAGTTAGTGAAGTTGTTGTAGTTGGTGAAGTAACATGTTCCTGTTTTAATGACAATAACAACTATTGCCAACCATATTTGCAGAAATAGGAGAGAGTAAAATGTAACTCAAAATGTAAAAAAGTGACAATAAATTTAAACCATAATTACCCATACATTAATAAGCACCAAAGCTTGCAACAATATAAGATGGATCAATGTATCAAAAGACATTAACTGAGTACATCAGACAAGCATCCTAACCAAAACACATAATAACCAGTACATATTGTTCAAAAGACTACATAGAACACATAATAACCAATCACACCATTGGAGCTTTACCCTTCTTCCTTTTTAGTCCTCCAACCTTTGCATGACCTGCATTTGAACTCGGACCACCACCTACATTTATAGCAGAACCAGCACCTGCATTTGAAGTAGCACCAACACCTGCATTTGAAGTAGCACCAACACCTTTACACGATCTCCTATTGTGACCTTTGCCTTTGCATATTGTACAAGTTATAGTGCCTCCAACCCTTCCAAGTTTACTTCCTTTCATTATACCCTTAGCAATTTCATCGGCTGTTTTCCTTCGATTCTTCCTTGGTCTTCCCACTTGCACATGATGTTTTGGAGGACAAATTGTTAATGGACATTGGGATTTTGGCCACGTAGTTTCTCCACTGACTGGTCCAATTTTGAAGTTGTACATTGCTTTCCAAGTTGTAAGCCAGTAGCATGGACTCACGTATGACTCTGGTATCCCCACTTGTTGACTGTTAATGGCCATTTCCCATATTGCGGCCACACCATGCTTACATGGCATACCCGTTATCTCCCACTTTCGACAACTGCAGTATCTTTGAGTTACATCAACAACACACTTATCAGAGTTGTAGCTTACTTGATACAGATTTTCTCCATTTCATATCACCTTTAATCAAAACACAATAATCAATTACATTGTATTTAGAAGCTTCTTAGAGACAAATTGCACTTACTTGGTATTTAGAAGCTTCTTTCTTGATCAAGGTAAACAATTTTATTGCACTTGGAGTTAGGGGACCATCACATTTGCCTATGATTTTTTGGACAATTACAATCCTTTTCATCAAATATTCTCTTATACACTCTAAACAAGTAATGATTGATTTGTTCCTTCCATCCACAAGTTGCCTATTGAATACTTTACACATATTATTCAATAAGACATCATATTGAGCTCTTCATGTAACATAAAATAGATAACTTAATTTTCTATCAATTAACAATTATAAATCAAACATGTTAAACTTACCACTAAACTGAGACCTTGACCAATGCCTTGCAGGTATATCCTTCAACCAATTATATGCTTCATTGTTAAGCTTTCTGACTTCTTCCATGCCTTTATCAAATTCAGGAACAGTGATTGTTGTGGCCAATTTCCAAATGCATTGCTTGTATTCCTTACCTCTAATACTCGATTTCATGTTGGAATAGATATGTCTTATTCAATATCTATGTTCAACACAAGGGAACAAATTTGCAATTGCTGGGATGATTCCCTATTTAATAAGAGTATAGATACATATATATCAATATCTTACCACACAGAGATATATATCAATAAAACTAGATTTAATGGTAACAAATATATATACCTTTTGTCTATCACTCATAAATGTAAAGTTTGACATTGTGTTTAGCTCAAAATCTTCACCGAGACATGATATAAACCAAGTCCAAGAGGCAGTTGATTCAGACTCCACAATCCCATATGCTAAAGGGTAGGTACCATTATTTGGATCATACCTACTGCAGTTAATATTTGTCCAGGAAATAATCCTTTCATATGGCATCCATCCAACCCAAGTAGCTCTCTACCACCCACTCTAAACCCCCTCTTCAAAGGACCCAAACATATATATATTCTTTTGAATTGAACAATTTTTTCATTTGGATCTGGATCAGTTTCTACGTCTAGTTTGACAGTTGTTTCAGGATTTCTAGTATGCAATTCTAAAATGTAATCTTTCAAGCTCTTGTATTGTTGAGTGTAATCACCATGTACTCTATCCCTGGCCATCACTTTAGCTCTGTAAACCTTGTACTTAGAAACTCCTAAGTTATACTTTGTCTCAATTTTCCCTTTTAGTGCATGTGCTTTAACATCAGGATTTGGAACAATATGCTCTTTAATGTCTTCTGAAAGAAACTTAGCTGTGCACCATTTCATCTCTCTTGTTTGTAAACACCTATGATTGTCATTGAAAGTCTTGACTGTCCAATTTTCATCTGTAACGCCCTTTGAATTGTGAACCACCCAAGGACAACTGATGTGGTCCTTTTCCTTTTCTGTAGTAACTGATGTTGACCTAATATTTTTAATTGATAAAGTTGCTGCTATGATTTTCGACTTAGACCATTTTATTTTATCCCCACAATTAAGCCCAGGTGTTCCAGATGGCTCAGTAGAAATAGAACCAGAAGTTACAGATGGCCCAGTAGACCCACTATGTCCAAACATATCCATTGAAGAAAATATTGGAATATTACCTTTGCAAATGACCCTCACCCTTATGTCATCATTCTTTTTTATGCTTAATTGATGTCTTGTTTGAACTGAAACTAATTAGATCATCTCTCTGATCTTCTCTTTGTTAGCAAATATTTGACCAACAAAGAAATAGCCGTTATTTTCTGGTGGATTGCTATGCTCCTTCCTAATTTTCTTCAAAGCTTTTGATCTCTCACTTTCATTTTCATCATCTGTCCCACTGTCAAAATCCTCCATATCCAATGTTGCTTCAACTTCTTGCTCTTTCTCAGGATTTGGATCTACATTTTTCTCAACACAACCCACCCACTCTACATTCTTATCAATATTTGCCAAAAAAAAGTACCCATATCCACTTCAGGTTCAACAATATTGTCTTCCTCATCAACTTCAAAATCACTATTATTCTTATTGTCACTGTCACTCCCACTCCCATTTTCTTCATCACTAGAAGTGTCATCATCTTCTTCTACGACATTTGTATCCTTACTACTTATTTTATCACCCATCTCAGCATTTAAGTCTATAACTTCTGGTTCAACATTAACAACATTTGATACACTAGCATTACCAATCTTAGGTTGACTAGGATTCACAACTTGACTTTCAGTAAAAAAAGGGGTCATCAAAGGGGTTATCTGAATCACTAGCAACAAGAACTCTGTTTACTTCATTGTACAATTCTGTGGTTTTGAAATGCTCAATGTAAAGGTCAATAACTTTGAACCTATCAACAAAACTAATTAACTTAACAACATCTTGATCAGTATATAAGGGTTGCAAACCATTATTTAAGCAACTTTCAGGCTTCTTAAAGTGGTACCACATTAGTTGTTCATCTAGATACCCTAGCTCTTTAATCATATCTGTAACTTCATGAACTGAAAACACATCAGCATTTATCATATCCACATAATTTGTCTTACCTCTGAGGTATACTCTACCCGGTTTCTTAGTAAATACTCCTCCATGATTAATTCTTAGTGAGAAAATTCTAAGCTTCTACCTGTAAACAATTAAAAGATACCTTAAGATACATTACACAAAAAACATGTATTAATACTAGTATATAAAACATATATTTGCTTAAAAAAACCCTTAAATTTCAAACTCATACCATAAAGATTGATTGGGTCGATTTCTTCACTGCTTGTCCGAATAGACCACGGACTCACCACCATTTTGTTGTAGTACGAACTATTACTCAAAAGATATGCAAAATCGACATGAAAAATCCACTGATTTAGGGTTTTTTTATCAAACAGGGGAGTTTCTTTTTTAAAAAAATGAGAGCGTGTTTGGTACAGTTTATGATAGAGGGAAACGTTTGGGAAGATAAAAAGAAAGGGGGAACATGGAAATGACGATCATGCCCTCACGTGAGCAGCACGTTTTGACATTTAACGGTAAAATAGACAGGAGTTAGGGTGATGGATGAAACGCGCAACAAATTTACAACATTAAGGACTTTCAATGTAAAATGTGAAGTACATGGACCAACGGTAGTACTGTGTGTAAACTACAGGGACCATCTATGCAATTAACTCTTAATTATATAAACAAAACTCCATGAAGGAAATTTGACCATTGATTAAGTTCCTTCCTTATATATTAATATGAGGATGAGGACTAATTAAGATTTATTCATGGACTAAACCAAAAGTTTAAAGGTCCGCCCATGAGAATGCCGAAATGACAACTATAGTGCTTATGATTTTGATCCTAATCCTTATAGTTTCAAATCAATATGACATTATTTTACCTACATTTTATAAGTGAACCTTTTCTTAGCCTGCATTAGACAATTTTATTTACAATACCATTATAGCTAAAATAATAAAATCCCTATATTATTGATACTATACTAACAATAATAATTTTATTAACACTCAAAAAAATTAACAATATTATTTACTAGTAAACACGTGATGAAACTTTTGAATAAAATGCCATTATGAATCCATTCATCCTATTAATCTTTTCATTTGTGTACTAATAACCTTAAGTAAGGTGTTATGGTACAGTTAAGATCCATTAACATAGAATTTGTAACTATAGTTCATGAAGACTAACATAATTTGTAACTATAGTTTAAAAGGTTTACTTCGTTTTAGCTACATATTTTGAATACATAATATATTACTAAGAGTATCACAAACTTTATAAAAATAACTCACAATGGTTGGTCAATTTTATTTGTTAATTGTTCATTTTTTTTATTAATGATTACTTTAAAAATAATGTGTGTTATATCGCGTAGTCGCGGGTCTATAAACTAGTACTTATAAAAATATAAATAATGTGTGATCTTTGTCAATCTGACAACTTTGATTAATCGTTAAAATTCACTCATTGAATTTGAACCACCTAGGTTTGTATGTAACAAATATATGTTACTCATGTAATTGATTCAATTTTGGGTTAGATTATTTTTCTTAAACATAAATGAAACTTGAAATTAATTTTGTCACTGTACATAACACTAATATGATAAATTGTTAATACAGTCGATTTAAAATTATCGATTTAAAATTATTTTGGGTTATATGGGTGGGTTCTATGATACCACAACCAAAGGGTTCGTCTTTCATGGTGTCTTTCCATGCCTTCATGAAGTCTTCATTGGCACAAAAGCTACTTGCTTCCGTCTTTCGGTGGACCGTCGCAATAAAGTTTAATGGACCAATTTTTTTTTCTTTTTTTCTTGTTTTAGGTATATAAATGAGGTATTATTGGTAAATGTAGCGTCCAAAAGTTTTGTTCTTTACTCCACCATTAGCAGTGTTCGGTCTTTCTGAGGAAGAGTTAACGTGACACTGAGCTGACTGCTCAGTTCTTCAGTTCTTCGGTTCACCATTGGCGTGGTCTGAGCAGGTTATGTGTTATGTACTTATTGGAGTAACAACTGGAAGGAACTTGTAACACCAATTTATCATTCATCATTTATTTGTAACTTGCATAATTAATATATTTTACTATTTTCTCTTATCTTAAATGCATTCAATTCTTTTTTTATAATATCATAAACTAAAATTTATACAACAAGTATTTATGTCTTTTGATAATGAGCTTAACAAATAAATTTGCAACATATAAATTTAACCTTTTAATTATTTTTTTAAAGCATATATAACTAGTAAGATAGATGTAGCAAATTAATACAAAATATGATTTAATTGATGGTCACAACAATTATTTATTTAATATGATAAATCTTTAGAATTTGATTACATCTAGTCATCTATTAACAAATGTACGCAGTTTTTCGTTGTACTTACAATTTTCTAAGAAAAGTATCAAGGTAAAGAAAAAATAAAATAAAAAAGCTAGGCACTAACATAGTAGATGAAAACTTAATATAAAATAATATTATCATTGAGTTTAGGGGATGACAATGGATCGGATGATGCCATATCCACATTCATATCCATTAAAAAATAATAATCCATATCTATATACATATCCGTTTAATTTCAATTCATTCGTCCATATCTATATCCGCTGGATCAAGCGGGTTAATGGATATCCATTGGATATCCATTGGATATCAATTAACATTTTTTTTAAAGTACATACTAAATTTTAATTCCATACTAAATGACACTGCTATCAATATAAAATATCACAACCAAAAATTCAAGCAGTAATGTAAGGCCCAAAGGAACAAGACCAACAAATATAAACCAGACACCTATAATAAGATATGAGACAATACAATTATACAAAACACCACAACTATAACCTGATCATTACAAAACACCTATAATGTTTTAATCTTTATAATTGTTCAACGGAAATATCTTCAGTATATAACTTAATATCTTTTTATTTACTTTGGAAATATACATTTTAAAAATTAATATTATATGTTATCGTACATTACTAAACGATATGTTTCGTATTAAGAAGATATGTTTATTCATTATGCATAAGGTCATATAATAAGATATAATTTTGTTAATCCTATATCAAATTTATATTCTCCTGTATAAACGATCATTTTATACTTACAATAATTTTGAACATATATATATGTATATATATATATATATAAGTATTTCGGGTAAAAACGGGTGAATCCGTGGATCACAAATTGTCATCTATATCCGATCCACTAAACATCCATATCCGTATCCATATCCAATATTCATCCATTTAGTCCATCCATATCCATCACAAATGAATCCGGGGCGGATGGATGTCTATCGGGTCGGATGAGAATTGACATGTCTAATTGAGTTGGTATAGTATTTTTAAGTTTGAATGGGGAAAATTCACCATAATTGTTGTATTTACAATGAGATTTTTTAATACACATATTATGATGGGTCTAAATCATATTTTTCTCTAATATATAAATGTAATACGAAAATGTCGAATATAAAAAAGTAACATACTAATTAAAATAGTATTTATTAACTTATATATTTATAATTACTAGGTGAATGACCCGTAAAAATACGAACTTTTCTATTTTTTTAAATAATCTTTTTTCAACATTTGTTATTTTCAACATTTGCGAATGTTTAACATTTATAGAAATTAGAAAGACTTTGTAATAATTATTAAAAAAGTAAATTTCACTTTGATACTAAATATAAAAATAATTTCAATCAAGATTTGTAAATGGATAAGATTTATAGAAATAATTAGATTTGGTGATAATTAATGAAAATTATTTACTTATTAAAATCCTAATAACTTTTCTAAAAACATAAAAGTAAAAGGTTTTCATTGTTAGTTTAATTAATTTAAATAAAAATATTTAAAGATAAGTCTTGTTTATGTTTGTTTTTTGAATTAAATTAAAACAATTTGTCGCACCCTCAAATTTCGTGTGCAGCTGAAGTCGGATCGGGGCGCGACTAATCATGGATCATTACACAAGTTATAACAAACGACCTCTAAATGAGACGTTTTAAATTACATTTCATAAAATATGTTGTTCACAAAAATACATTTTTGTTCTATCTACGAGTTCGCACGAAAGCCTAGAGATTTTAGTACATAACTACTAATACAAAAATAGTAATGCAGGAAAATCTCTCTGTTTGTTTGTAAAGCATGCGACTCGAGCTAGAGTTCCCTGTAGGCCATCCTACTGTGTCTGCGAACCTGAGATTACATACTAAAATGGTCAACATATTGTTGGTGAGTTCATAGGTTTGAAACAGTTATCAAAAGTTGGTAATAATCACAAGATTTATCAGTGTTGAACGAATGCAAAAATAAGCATATACTATTGCCATGAGTCTCACAGTTCGACGCTTAACCTGGTTTGTGCCTCGGGCAGGTGTATAATCCAGTACACCCGTAACAATCAAATATTAATGCGTCCGTGGGTCGGCTAGAGCGACTAGCATGGACGGGGATGTCAATCCCCGATAGATCTATCCAATAATACTCGCGCTTATAAAATTAACGAACTATGATAAAGTGATGACTTTTAGTGGATTAAGGTCTCATGCAATCCGTATAAAAGTTTTTTAAGTTACTTGTGATTATAAAACAGTGTATGTAATCTCACCCCATAGTATAAAACAGTAAAAGTGGGGCTATGAGACTCACCTGAGTCTTGTAAGCAAGCGTTTATATCAATAAACGTATATCCGAAATGTAAACTTGTAACGTCCTAAACGCATAAGCTTATATGTATGTGAATGTCTCAAAAGATCATTCATGCTAGTTGTCCACTCAACTAGTTATGTCCAAATGTTTGTTTATCGTTTGTGTTTAGAAAACATGTACGGCCCGTTGGTGACGTTTTGTAATAATAATTCTCGAAGACATTATTATTATATTTGTTTCGTTGTATACTTATAAGAGTATGTGTATTGCGTGTAACGTCGTATATAAATACTCTTTGTTATTTGTGGTTACGCGTGTTTAATACTTTGTGAAAGCATAGACTTGATCAAACTGTTTTAAGCGACACAGAGAGTTAGTGTCGCAGATTACTGCGACACTTGAAATGGTTGCGACACTGGCTTAGTGTCGCAAGTCGTGATTTTAAATAGATGTGCGACACAGGGGTAGTGTCGCATATTAGTACTGCCAGTTATAAATGTTGCGACGCAAGGGTAGTGTCGCAGGTTAGTACTGCTGGCTAGTGACACTAGGCTTTGTGTCGCAGGTTACGACACAAATTAATATGGCCGATTTTAAAAGTAGCAACGCAGGGTTAGTGTCGCACCTGATTTGGGCCTGGTGCGACACTAAGGGTCTGATGTCTTTTCGGGTTCGGGAACTTGGTCAAACGTGCTCGGTTTGACCCAAAACTTTTACATGATTCTTGAATATGTTTTTGGGACTTATAAAAATTAGAGATACGTTTTATGGTTAACCCGAAAGTGTCATTTCTAATTTAATACCAAAAACAGTCCATAGGATAGTTTCTTCAAAATATACGTTTTTTGTCGTTCGTTTTGACTAGTAAAAGCTTCGAGATAAAATTCGAGAAAATTTTCAGACATTCCCCCATGTCTTAACTACTTAACATAATTTTTCCATAATTTTTAGTTAACGTTAAGTTGGTCGAATAATTAGGCAAGTCCCCTGACGTACAAAAATGATGAATCCGGATACAGGTGTGATCTTTTAATTACTGAGAAAAATTTACAAAACTTCACGAGACTTGATCATATTACTTTTAAAGCTAACAAAATTTGTGAGATTTAGGCGAAAACCTCATGTCGTTTGGAGTTGTAAAGCTCGAGTTATGGACTCGAGAAGTTGGGTCAAAAATCTGTCATACGAGACAGAACGGCGACATGTTTTTGTAAAATCGTTTCGGGTATCAAACGGTGTCATAAAATTACGAAACTACTTGGAAATGAAAGCTAACTTCTTAAACTTAATTTTTGTGTTTTGAATCATCCATTTTCGTTAAGTTTTGAGTACGAAAATTATCCTTGAAGTCGGGTTAAGTTTCTGCCCAGAAAACTGTTGGTGTTTTGTGTTTGCAAAAATGTTTTTTCGACTTTGTTTTTGAACATGATCTTGTTAAATGGACATTATAGCATGAACATAAGTATGTTCAAGTAAATAACATGAAAAGTGGTGTTTCTTACAAGCGAAATCGTTGATCTAGAAGAGAAAGGAGATGAAGATGGCTTGATCTTGCTTTTTGCATGATTTTCTTCTTGAAATTATGATGAACAATGATGGTGATGATGGTGGTGGCTGGGATTTCTTGAGAAAGAGAGGAGAGAAAGGTTGGGAGAGATTGAGTGTGTGGGAGATTGAGTGTAGATTGAAATGAAGAGGTGAGGGAGGGGGGGGGGGGGTGATAGTATGGAAAGAAAGTCTTAGGCATGGGGGAGGGGGGCATGGCTGCTGATTTCGTGGGCCCCACATGGTGTGGGTTGTCCAAATATTTGTTACCCAAGTTTACATTACACGCGGTGCTCGTTACCCGTTCGTTTCGTCGTTCGTTTAAACGTTAAACGTTTATTAATTATGTTTTTCGTTAACGATTTATTCGCGTAAGTTTTGGTTGAAGTTTTATTTAAAATACTTCATTTTAAGTTGTTAAATTATATATCAAGTTTCTTTCGGTTGTCGGGCGCGATTCGCGAGTTTTCGTCGCGTATGGTACGTTTTATACAAAACGTAAAACGTTTAATATCTTATCGTAATAATATAAGTTAAATAACGATTACTTAATATAATTACGTTATTTAAGAAAATATTTTTTACCAACGTCCGCATTTATCGTGTTGGATTCCATCAGATTGAGATTGCGCAATTAAAATTAATTACGTACGTGTGAATATAAAAATATACAAAATGTTACTGTACTTAGTCCTATTTCAAACTAAATACAAGTAATAATGACCTAGCTTAGGTACAAATGACGGCCTAATTTTCCGGGTGTCACAAAATCGTATAAAGATAACAATTGTTTTTAAATACGAAATACAATATGTATAATATTTATTTTTCGTTCTATCGTTTTATGTAGATATTTGTTAAAAAGTAATTTGTTAGTGCATTGATATTAAACAAACATAGTAACTGAAAAGTGTCGGAAAGTTATTTGTACCATCTTAAAAGTATTTTTCATTTGTATTTGATCATAAAGCATATGGATTATATATATATATATATATATATATATATATATATATATATATATATATAGTAAGGTTCAAATGAGTACAGTAACTTTATGTAAGAATGAAGGAACGAATAAGAACGCGCCATAAAATAATAAACATTGCACCATAAAAATCAGCATTTTTTTTTTCGATTATAGATTTTACAAGGTATACTTTCGACAATTTTTTTTTCATTTTCATTGGGTTTGTAAACGAGTAACACATGTGTTACCAGCGGGTAACACATGTGTTACAAATGAGTACCACACGTGTTACTAATATTGTACAATCATAAAAAAAAAGTCGTCGAAAGTATATCATGTGAGTTGTCTAATCGAAGAGAAAAAACTGCTGATTCTCATGGTGCAAGTTTTATAATTTTTCAATAAGCCATTCTTGAGATATTTAATTTTTAAAAATGTGGGGAGAAATAGGTTTTGTGACACGTGGCACATTCCTATTGGTTCCCTGTTAGTCCTCGTAACGACCTCGTAGATGAATCGAATCAATTGAATAGCGAAAATAATTAATTGATTTTGTATACGTGAATATGTAAAACGGGAGAATGTAAATAATGTTTCCGTTTATCGATTCACAATGATTGCAGAACACAAACGATTAAGCTCCAACTCTCTCTCACTCTCAAACCCGAAAAACAAATTTTTACAATTAAGCTCACACTTTTTCTCCACACCTAAAACTGAAACCCTAGAACTATATATATAGGCTGGGCTGGGCTGGGCTTCTGTGACACTAGCGACACTAGCCTAGTGTCGTTATTGCGACACTATTGAAGTGTCGCTAAAACACACTTTAGCTAATTTATATTTTCTAAACAAGATGTTGTCACACCATAATGCATCAACAAACTTCCCCTTGACGACAGCTTGTAGAAATATTATCATCAACGGCAACTCTTTTGCATGAACGAATGCTGGAATAATCTTCCTTGTTGCTCCCTCTTTGAACTAAACCTTGAAAGTATATTCCAAAAATGTTGTTGTCGTTAAATCTTGTAATCTTATTCCTTAGTTTGATGAGAGAGTTATCTTTCCAGCACGAATCTATTTCTTTACCAACCAATTGACACGAACCTATCCCATACTAGGTCATATCAACACCATATATCCAAAGCTAACTTATGGTCATATAACAATATCATCTTCCCCTAATCAACAACTTCACAGAAACCTTCACGAATCTGCCTGTTCACAATTCTGATCCGAATTTTCTCCAATAACTATAATCAGAATTTTAAAGTTACTTCCCCTGAACAGCAGATTCCTTCTTTAACTCTTGAAGGATCTTCATATTCAAGCATTTTGTTGTTGTTGCACATCAATCTCCATACCCACACAGAGATGATACTAAGAAATGGTGCTGGATTTCCCTTTTCTTCTTTCTTCCTCCTTTTCTCTCTTTGATCTTCTTAATAAATTATCACTGGAACCGTGCTTAGAAAACAATTTTTTTTTTTTTTTTGTATATATATTTGATATTTACAAGTAACAAAAAAATTAGACTAAACTACAACTTTTGGAACCCTTTTGAGCACAGATCCAATTGGTCTTGAAAGCTTAGAGACCTATTTATAAGTTGTGTCGATATAATCCAAAGACATTGAATTCCATCTGAAATTGAAACGCGGTGTTTCATTTCTAAAGAGTTTCGGTGGAATCAATGGTGAAGGAGGTCTCCTTGGGTAGAAAGGAACAAAATCTTTCTGTCGTCTTTGCACCATATGATGAGGTCGTGGTGGTGCAAGCGCAAACATTTACGCGCGAGTATAAACACAAGATTTTGTTTGTCTCGATTCTGGTCGTTGTGTCGGTTTAAAAACTCTTGTTGGCGTTTGAAGTCTTCACACCGAATTTTTGATGCGTTGAGAGTTACCAGAATCATCATCACAACAATTAACCTTTTGATGTTTCAATATTTTGGTTGATTGTGATTTCTTAGAATACCTCTTATTCTTGTGCAGAGAATAATTGGTAACTGTGAAATCTTTTTCGCACAAACCATGTTCGAACATGGTTTGGAAGATTTATCCGAGTAAATCTTCTGCACAACCTTGACTGGTTGTTTGATCGAGTGAGAGAGTTGAGTAATTTGCTCGCGAAGATCTTGAAGTTTGGTTACCACGGTTTGTTGACCCTCAAGCTCTGAAATATGTTCTTCTAATACGAAAATTTTTAATCGCGTCTTTTCGCATTCATTCTCCATGGTAAGTATATGGGATTGAAGATCCGTGATTTCTACTTCCTTCTTTAATTTCTTCTCATTAGGCTCTGCGTCTGAACCTTTCAATCTTATCTGAGCGTCTCTACCAAAAGTGATTATCAATGCTTCCCATAAATCGTAAGACGTTTCTTGATAAGTTTTGAAATAAGAAATCACATCTTATGGTAAACACATGGTAATCATCTCATATGCTCTTTTGTCATTATCAAACTTTTTCCGTTCATCTGTTGTCATTTGCGATATTCTCTTAAATGGAGCTGCTCCTAGGAAAGTCACTTCGATTCTCGGTTTCTCATATCGCTTAATTAATGAGAACAACACATCTGTATCTTTATATGCAATGAAATTCTCAAGTTTAGTCTTCCAACTAAATAAATCACTATAGAATAAGGACTTAAAAGGAGCCATTTTCTCACCAAAATCCATTTTCGAGTTCTCCCACCAAAATTTCGTTCAAAAACGTCAAAAAAAAAAATTCTCAAAATTTTTTTTATGAGACACTAGGAAAGTGTCGCAGGTAGTGTCGCTCGAAGTGTCGCAGGTAGTGTCGCTATGAAGTATGTGACACTAGGGAAGTGTCGCTAGAAGTGTCGCACGTAATGTCGCTATGAAGTATGACACTAGTATGTGAGACACTAGGGAAGTGTCGCAGCGACGGGCAAAAACCCTAAAAATCGAATTAAAACAAATCCTAACGAATTTTGACGAACTGACGACGAATATACCCAAATAATCAACCTAAAATCGTTCTAAACAAACCCAAACACGCGGAAACTAGTAGATGATTGTTAAAACACTACGTACCTTCACTTTTAAACCAAATAACACGATCAATTTCGATTCAAATCACCCTATACCTGTGTATAGAGGCTCTGATACCAATTGTTAGTCCTCGTAACGACCTCGTAGATGAATCGAATCAATTGAATAGCGGAAATAAATAATTGATTTTGTACAGATGTTTCTGTTTATTGTTTCACAATGATTACGGAACACAAACGATTAAGCTTTAACTCTCTCTCAATCTCAAACCTGGAAAACAAACTTTTACAATTAAGCTCACACTTTTTGTGACACCCGGCGAATTAGGCCGTCATTAATGATTAATCATAGATCATTATTACTTGTATTTAGTATGAAATAGGAATAAGTGCAGTAACAGTTTGTATGCATGTAAATATATATACACGTACGTAATTAAATTTTAAATTACGCAAATTCGATCGTATGGAATCCCGCACAATAATACGGACGTTGGTGAAAAATATTTTATTAAATAACGAAATTACATTAAATAATCGTTATTTAACTTATATCGTTACAATAATATCTAAAACGTTTTACGTTTCGTATAAAACGCACCGTACACGACAAAAACGCACGAAACACGCCCGACAACCGAACGAAGCCCGAAATATATTTCAATAACTTAAAATGAAGCATTTTAAATAAAACTTCAACCAAAATTCACGCGGATAAAACGTTAACGAAAAATATAACGAATAAACGTTTAACGTTTAACGAACGACGAAACGAACGGGTAAACGGGTACCGCACGTAACGTAAACTTGGGGAATAAAATTTAACACACCCACACCATGTGGGGCCCCCCTAGAATGCAGCCATCCATGCACCCCATGCCTTCTCCCCATTTCTTTTTACCCATACCTCCCATTTCTTCCCTTCATTTCACACTTTAACTTACACACATTCCATCTCTTTCTCTCCCTCTCATTCTCTGCGACCCCAGCCCCAAAACACCTCCTAAATCACTACCACAAACCACCACAAGCATCACCATAAACTACAATAGCATCATCTCTTTCGGTTTGCAAGAAAAAGCAAGAAAACGAGCTTTCGACCTTCATTCTTCGTGCTTTCATCAAATTCTTTATAAAAAACTCTATCCCCCTTTTATTTTACTTGGAAAACACTTATATTCATGTTATAATGTCCATATAACAAGATTATGTCCAAAAACAAAGTCGAAAATCGTTTTTGAAAACATAAAAACCTTAACAGTTTCTGGGCAGAAACTTTGCCCGACTTCAAGGGAAAGTTTCGTGCTCAAAACTCAACCAAAATAGACGAATCAAAAGGCAAAAGTTAATTTTAAAGAGTTAGCTTTCATCTCCAAGTGGTTTCATAATTTTTCGACATCGTTTGATACTAGAAAACAATTTTACAAAAACATGTCGCATTTCTGTCTTAGGTGACAAGTTTTTGACTCAACTTCTTGAGTCCATAAATCGAGCTACACGACTCCAAGGGACTTGAAGCTACCGCCAAAATCTCACAAATTTTGTTAGGTACAAATATCGTTTAGATAACTTTCTTTGAAAATGTGTAGATTTTTCTCTGTAGTTAAATATTTGAACATGTATCCAGATTTTCCGATTTTAGACCTAGGGGATTCACCATTTTATTTGACCAAATTAAATATCTCTAAAAGTTCCAAAAAAATTACTGAAAATAACTAAGACATAGTAGAGTAACCATGATTTTTTTTGAAATTTAATTCGGATATTTACTTAGCTAAATCGCGTGGACAAAATGTATGATTTTTCTGGAAAACCTGCGAAGTGAGATTTGAGAGTTGACTTGTTGACCGCGAACGGAGACTTGCGAATTGACTTTTTGACCTGCGAATCGAGACTTGCGAATTGACTTTTTGACTTGCGAACTGAGACTTGCGAGTTGACTTTTGACCTGCGAACTTAGACTTGCGAGTTGACTTTTGACCTGCGAACTGAGACTTACGAGTTGACTTTTGACATGCAAGTTGACCCTCTGACTTGCGTTTTGAGATTGTACGAACTGACCAACGAGCATCGAATTCGCGTAACGACAACTATACTTCATACGATATATCTTACACATATAATACATATACTGTTATAAGTATACAACGAAACAATCATAATAATCATGTCTTTAAGAATTATTATTACAAAACGTCACCAACAGGCCGTACATGTTTTCTAAACACAAACGATAAACAAACTTTGGACATAACTAGTTGAATGGACAACTAGTACAAGTGGACATTAACCCTCCACTTGCATACATAAGTGGACATTAACCCCCCACTTACCTACAATCTTATGCATTTAGGGCGCTAGAAGGTTGCATTTGGGACACGAACACCCACTAATTGCTATATTCGCTTACAAGACTCAGGTGAGTCTCATAGCCCCTCATTTACTGTTTTATACTATCGGGTGAGATTACATACACTGTTTTTATAATCACAAGTACTGAAACAACTCTTATACGGATTGCATGAGACCTTTAATCCACTAAAAGTCCTCACTTTATCATAGTTCGTTAATTGTATGAACACGAGTATTATTGAATAGATCTATCGGGGATTGACATCCCCGTCCGGGCTAGTCGCTCTAGCCGACCCACGGACGCATTAATATTTGACTGTTACGGGTGTATTGGATTATGCACCTGCCCGAGGCACAAACCTGATTAAGCGTCGAACTGTGAGACTCATGGCAATAGTATACACTTATTTTGCATTCGTGCAACACTGCTTAAATCTTGTGATTATTACCAACTTTTGATAACTGTTTCAAACCTATGAACTCACCAACATTATGTTGACCGTCTTAGTATGTAATCTCAGGTACGCAGACACAGTAGGATGGCCTACAGGGAAACCCTAGCTCGAGTCGCATGCTTTACAAACAAACAGAGAGATTTTCCTGCATTACTATTTTTGTATTGGTAGTTATGTACTAAGATCTCTAGGCTTTTATGCGATCTCGCTGATAGAACAAACGTGTATTTTTGGTGAACAATGTATTTTTATGGAATGTAATTCTAAACGTCTCATTTAGAGGTCGTTTGTTATAACTTGTGTAATGATCCATGATTAGTCGCGCCCCGACCCGACTTCCGCTGCACATCAAATTTGGGGGTGCGACACTTTTTCTCCACACCTAAAACTGAAACCCTAGAACTATATATATAGGCTGGGTTGGGCTGGGCTTCTATGACACTAGCGACACGAGTCTAATGTCGTTATTGCGACACTATTGAAGTGTCGCTAAAACACACTCAAGCTAAATTATATTTTCTAAACAAGATGTTGTCAAACCATAATGAATCAACATTCCCTATTCTCAACACTTTTGCCAATCTCATTTGAACCTTACGCTATATATATATATATATATATATATATATATAAAATTTAAACAATGTAAGTTGGAAACTATTTTTGTATTATATCAACTCTACATATCATTTACATGGATTATTATGAGGTAATATGTTACTTTCTTTAACGGGCAGGTAAAACAATCATACTTCTAAAATATTAGTGGGCCGTGGCATAATATTTAATGGTGTTAATGGATCGAAGATATAAAATTGTATTACAATTGTTTAACAGCCAAAATAAACGATTCATCAATTATATCTTTTTATTTATATTATATTTATATTCTATGTTTTACAGTATCTTTTGACATTTTTATAAAGAGTTTATTGTTTGGTTATGCGCTCAACTTTACACTCATTACTATTGTATGCGCCCAACTTTCATATTCTCTATTGTATGAGGTGAACCTTCTAAAAACTCTATTGAATGCTCCCAATTTTCATATTCTCTATTGTATAAGGTGAACTTTCTAAACACTTTAAGAAGTATGATAGAAAAACTCTATTAGAAAGGTTTATCTTATACAATAGAGGGTATGAAAGTTGTGATCATACCATAAAGTTTTTGAAGTTTCAACTTATACAATAGAAGGTACGAAAATCTGAAACATACAATAGTAATGAATGTAAAGTTGAGCGCATAACCAAACAATAAACTCTTTATAATAATGTCAAAAGATACTGTAAAACATAGAATATAAATATAATATAAATAAAAAGATATAAACAATATATTTGTAGATATTAGCATTTGTTGAAAAAGTTGAGATCGACGACATAATCATCAACAATTTCATGTCCTAGCATTATTCGAAATTATATTCATCTACATATAAAACAAAAATTTGTTAATACTTCATCCGTCCCAATTTAAATGTCCTGTTTTGACTTTTGAAGTCCTTCTTTTTCAACTTTGACCTTGAATATATTTGTTTGTGCTATATAATATTTATTGTGAATTATACCAATGAAAATACATTAAAAACTCAATCCATTCATATATTTTACATCAAATATTATATAGCACAAACAAATATATTCAATGTCAAAGTTGAAAAAGAAAGACTCCAAAAGTCAAAACAGGACAATTAAATTGGGACGGAAAGATGTAATAAATTAGAATAGAGGTTAACATAGAATAATAGTATTAAAAAAGGGAAAACAATATCATAATATACCTTCAAAATTAATAGGACTTTCATGATCTTCAATATGAGGTTCTTTTTCATCTAAAAAACCACAAATAAATTGACAACTTCTAATAATATCGAAAAACATGTTCATATACATATGTATTTGAAAAGGAAAAATAATACCGTAACATAAAAATTCACATTTAATTTAATACCTTGAAAATTAATAGGAGTTTCATCTTTTTGAATTTCACGATCTTCAGTAATAGGAGGCTCTCTATCATCTAAAAATCAATCAAAATGTTATTAGTAAATTACTAAACTTTGTATATCCTTTCGAGTGCATCGAACATACCTTTTCGATTGTTTTGGAACATATTTTGATAGAGTTAGAGAATGATTAGTATATTAGGAATATATTTTAAGAGAATATATTGTAAGTTTAGATAGGCACAAGTTTGTTGAGAAAAAAAACGTGGGAGGTGAATATTGTACGATAATTTTGGTTGTTTTTTTTTCCCGATTCTTAGTTAATTATTACGAATATTAATATTTAATATTTTAATATTTTTAACTAATATGATAAATGTAAACAAATAAATATGGGGATAAAAGTGTAACTTTTAAGAGCAAATAAATATAAACCGTTGGATCGCAAGAAAGGAGCCCATCGAAAGGTCCAGATTCTTTCATAATATCTTCTTTTAATTATATATATATATATATATATATATATATATATATATATATATATATATATATATATGAAAGATACCTATAATACTTTAGCATAAAAATGAGATCATAAAGCTTATTAAGAAAACTTGAAAAGATAAACAGAAAATTTACTTTGTTATAATATTCTTTTAATATATAATTTATAACATTGCCATATGCATGAATAAATAAATATTCATATTTATAAAATGTGATTATTGTTTCATATTTATTTTTTATTTCTTAAATCAATGTTACCATATCAATTTTTTTCTAATTATAACTTAAAAGTTTATTGAGTTTTCTAAAGTATTTGAAATACATCTTCAAATATACCTTCTTGTTATTTACTCTCTCCGTCTCATTTTTATTGTCATGTTTTGACTTTTTGAAGTCTTTCGTTTTTAACTTTGACCTTAAATATTTTTATTTGTATTATATAATACTTGATAAAAATTATACCAATGAAAATACATTTAAAATCCAATACAATCGTATATTTCGCATCAAGTATTACAAAATCACATAACACGGTACAAATAAATGTTGTAGTATATATACATTTTTCTTTGTCAATTTCCTTTCTATGTCACTAAATGATGAAATCGATATTAATCATTTTTTTATTTTTATCGAATATAAGATATACGTAAACATGGATCCACTCATATATACATAAGTTAAGTTATTCGTATATTACTCCTTTCCGTCCCAAATTTATAGTCTGGGTTTTCTTATTTGGATGTCCCAATTTAATTATCCACTTTTAAAAATAGGTAGTGATAATTAACTAAATTAACTTGATTACCTCTAATGTGTAAATATGACCTAAAAAGTTGTGCAAAAAGTTAAAGGTAAATTGTAAAAGTAGAATATAATAATTATATTTCTTAAACTGCGTATCTTTTGTTTGTGGACAATAAATTTTGGACGGATTGAGTATATTTTTGTTACCAAACCGATATAGTCCTACTTTTACCGCACCGCTGTACCAGAACCGTATTGGTACCAACCTGCTTCAAACGGTCCGGTATTCGATACCCACTTTTGGGCCAAATAAGAAAACCGATACCAACCAGTTCGGTACGATTTATCACGGATTCCGTTCCATGATCATCCCTATAATTATTTCCAAAAAATTAAATATTGATAAAATACATACACGAAAGTGGATGTGAGAACATGAGGAAGTGCCTAACAAATATTAATGATATCTTATATTTGTTAGTATAAGCGCATAGTATAATATTAGTTGTGGTGGTCTGTATTTATGAAACATATATTCCCTTCATTTTAAAATTATTCTCACCAGATAATAAACATACAGTTTAACAAAGTGCATTTATTACAGTTGACCACGAATAAAATCTCATCTCTACTAGTTTAAAGCTTTTTGATTGGTTGCTTTTGAAAGTGGATAATCATAATGGAACATACCAAAATAAAAGGTAGACAATTTGGGACGGAATGAGTAGTATCTATATACTTTGAGGCATAACTAAAAGGTAATTTAGTTGATAATATATTACTATGAACTAGATTTTAAACCCGTGTATATACACTGCCCGCTAAATTTGTATTTAATTTTACAAAGTTAATTTTTGTATACGAATTTGAGTGTGTAGATACTCAAACATATAAAATAAGTCTAACAACATAGAATTATAAGGGAATCTTGCAAATCGAAAATGTAAAGAACTTATGGAAGCCAACACTTATAAACGATAAATTTTTAATATTGACATTTGTCAAAGTATGTTTATAAACTTAAGTTTATAATATATAATCTTAAGTCTTAACGTATTAATGGGACATTAAAATAAGAATAATTTAATTGAGAATGATATATATGTACCAAAACTTACATATATTATGTAACAATAGTCTTAACGATTTGTTTTCTTCTTCTTCCTTTGGCAAATTATGTAACAGATCCTCAATTTTGTCTATCAATCTTATATCCTACACAAATTAGAATTAGAATTTAAGTATACTCTAATTAAAACATTTTAATTAATTCATGGGCTTATATATAAAATAAAAATATAATAAATAAATAATAAAAATGTAAACCTAACATTTAGAAGCATATATATTTTGAATACGTTAACCTCATTATTTGTATTCTTTTAAAATTGCTAATTATTTATTTATGACATCGTCATATGATTAATATTAGCTAATTGGATAAAATCAAACAATCTTATTGGCTAACTGAATTATTAATGATATCATCATGGTTTCCTATATTATATTTAAATCTTATTTGCAAATTAAATTATTAATGACATCATTAAAGGTTTCTATATTTTATTTAAAAGTAATGGTATCAGAGCCTAAATATTTCTCTAGCATCTCGGATCATATCTCCTTTGTATCCTTTACTCCCACAGCCTAAGCCCAGACGATTTTATTAATTTATCTTTATCTTTTTGGTTCTTTCATAGTCGGCAATGCTTCCACCTATTTGTTGTGATCGACCCGAAACACGCAAGGAAGAGTAAAAACCACGGGACCCGTAAGCCACTTAACATCCACTAGATGAAAAATATTACAAAATTGGAAACGCTCAACTCTCGACACTTTTGAATATCTTCCCACCACTCTCAACGGTTAATTTCAATAATGGAATTCGTGTCGTCGTTATTAAATCATCGAGACCACCACACGGTATGAAGGGAGACTCTCATATACACTCTTTTTTGCTCAACCTCCTCACCTTAAACCCTACATCTAATATCTATATTTATAGATAACTCTCATCTTGTCCTTCAAGCAACTTGTTACCCAAGTTACTTGATTTTCAAATATCCCTAATTTAGAAAACTGAAGCATATCCCCACAAATCCTCCCTTGATTCGAATTCCCTAAATATTCACCATCTCTCCGACATGGATCTACTCTTCAACGACAATGAGTGTGATCTTCATCTTGTTGTGAAACACTAGAGATTTTTTTTTCTTTTTCCTTTTTTGCACCATTAAAGTCCCATGACTCGAATTCATATTTATTAAAACTATTAGATATATCCTTCAAAGAATCAAGTTTAGACTCAAACAACATTTATATAAAACTGGAAGGGTACCCGCCGGATAGTGAAATACACCCAAACTTCTGATCAAATTTTCAAAGAGGCTACCCGGTTGAAACACTTGTACCCGTCGGGTACTTGTGCCGAGTACCGAGATTACCCACCGGGTACCTTGGTTATCCGTCGGGTACTCACCCTGTGCCAACAAAACTCAATTTCTACACAACTCTTTATCCAGTTTTTTAACCACACTTTGATGGAGCATTTTGCTCAACTTTTTAAACCTGTTTTTCCACTTTTAAATCAATCAAATCAGTAATGTAAATCAACATTCCTTTAAAATCTTAACCAAACCATACATTTTCATATACAAAGTTTATCCAAAAGAAACATAGTCATAAATTTGACTATTGTAATATACATACGATTGGATTCACCATTTTTCTCAATTATGACCAAATTACTCAAACGACAAACGTGAACCATTTTATACATCTAGTACCCAAATGGGTCACCTCCACAACCTAACGATATTAACACGAGACCAACTAACCACAAGTACCAACATACATATGACACTTCTTCCGACCCATTTTGACAACAAAATATTATGGCAAAGTACAAATGGGAGCTTTGCCCATATTTAAAACATTAAAATGTCAAACCACACTTTTATACATAACCAAAAGGGGTGTATCATTGTATAGAGCATGATCAAAAGGGATTAACTTGTTACCACTACGAGCAACAATCTCACTACTAGTTTCTAATGGTCTCTTGCCCAAATCGCCCCTTGTCCCGCTAGCTTCACCTACACATTCAACGATAGAAATAATAAGCACGAGCTTAGTAAGTAATGGGCAACAACAATATAATCAACACATTAAGGATTCTTAATCTCTAACAATGTAAATTCATAAAAAATCAATCTCTAACCGTCAAGTAAACGAACATTGAACACACTTGTGTTCCAAATGCCATTACTTGGCTCTAACCTTCAAGATAATATACACTTCTACTCTTGTAATACAAGTGTTATTACCTTGCTCTAACCATCCATCACTTACCTTGAATTTGCTTATGGAAGGTAGTTGTAACAATTCCAATTTTTTGATCACCTAGGCATATCAACACATACACATAGATTACAAACAATACAATTTAACCAAACTTCTAACATTTCTTCCTTTTTCTAACCAAAATCTTAAGTGTTATACTTTAAAACACCAAAATCTCTAACTAACAATTTATCCTCTTACTTTTATAAATACATATACCTTTAGGTGTTTTGTAACACCCCAAATTTCATAAGTTTATATTTTATATAAAATTCATTAAGTGTATTATATGAACTACAAATATTAATTTAAATAGCCCATTTGGAGTCAAAATAAAATGAGAAACAAGTTGTGTGGCTAGAGTGTAGGTTTTAAAGTCTTGAGGGACTAAGATGTTAATTAAACATTTGTTAGGAGGGATCATATTGTTAAATGAGAAGATTTGGAGGACTAAAGAATAAATAAGATAAATATAAACCTCCCTTTTGTAAAATCTAGAAAATACAATTGTGTGTGTGTGTTTGGTGCGTATGAACGGACAAGAGAGGGAGGAAGAAAGTAAATCAAAAATTGGAGCAAACTCTTGCTAGATTGAAGTCTTTAAGCTTGAATCCATTAAGTTTGAGGTAAAAACACTCTCCTAATCACCTTCTAGTCACATAATTGTTGTTGCATTGATTTTGTATGAACCCTAAATTGGGTTTTGAGTAAAGATTGTGTTATCTTGGTGTAGAAGGGTTAGATGATTGTTAT
The DNA here is from genome assembly GCA_963930675.1 of Gnaphalium uliginosum. Classification (NCBI taxonomy): domain Eukaryota; kingdom Viridiplantae; phylum Streptophyta; class Magnoliopsida; order Asterales; family Asteraceae; genus Gnaphalium; species Gnaphalium uliginosum. Next base: position 48,614,525 of record OZ005680.1, on the reverse strand, counting down.
TGAGTGTTAATGAACTTATTTGAGTATAAAAGAGATGCGTTTTGGTGTTGTTTATATGAATTGATGATTTTGTAAAAATAGATAATTTGGGAGGATGATGATTATGATGATGAGTTGTTGTTTTTGAGTTATAATTTTTAAGAGAGAATCAAATAAACCATATGCATGTGAATTCCATGAGAAAAGTGTGTTAATTACTAGTCGAAGTAATTTGATTTAGAATAATAAACACTTGAGTTGAATGAAAATTTGGTGTCATTGAGATTATAACATGGTTGATTAAATGTTTAATCTTGTTGGAAAGCAGTCATTATTATGCTAATTGAGTAAGTGTTTATCAAGAAAAGTGTTTGGGACATATTTGAGTTGATTTGGGATAATTTTGGTGAAAACTCGAAGTTGGACAGCATGTTGTGCATAAATGACCTGTTTTCGAAAAATCATAACTAAATAACCGTAACTCGTATTTTAGTGTGGTCTGAGTCGTTGGAAAGGTGTACAAGTCTATTTTCCAGAAAAGTTTATTTTAAGAGCGGAAAATGAGTTTAAGTCTGTAAAATATTAAAAGTGCTGCAGGCTGTCCAGAATGGTATGTAAACTTGAGTGTTTGAATGTGTTTGTTTATTATAGAGATTTTAATGATGAGAGGATGATGATTAGTTGTTGTTGGTATGTTGTTGTTGTTAAATATGAGTTAATAAACAATGAGCATTTGCCTATTATGAGAGAAAGAATATATGTGATTAATTGAGAAATTGTTGTTTTGAGTAACAACATTGAGTTTGTTGATAAATGAGACATGAGTTGGTAACGAATTAAATGAGTTGATTATTGAGTTTATATGTGACCTTATGTGTATAATTTATAGGTCCATTAAAGAGTCAAGAAGTTGCTAGAGCTAACTAATCAAGATTTGCAAGGTAAGTAATGGGGGAGGGGATTTACAAGTCGACAACACTCGGATTCTTGAGTGATAGCCAAGTGTGTGTCAACTTGAGGTGGTTATATGAGATAACATTGAGACATTTGAGTATGTCCAATGTGTACATTTCAATGTTGGGATTCAAGGGTAACAATGAGGCTTGAAAAATCGAATTGGTTATGCCTTGACACCATGAGTAGTACTCCTTTGAGTAAGAGTCCAATTGAGTTAAATTCAGGATCCTTAATCATGAGTATTGTTTATCGTTTTATTGTTGTTGTTGCTTATATACCCATTACTTACTAAGCATGAGGCTTATCCCATCCCTTTATTGTTGTTGTCTTATAGGTAACACAAGCGAGTTAAGAGGTAATTTGGGCGAGGAGCCAAAGATCGACTAGTGGTGGGCTTGCTATTGAGTTAGTAAGTCAATTCCTTTTATAAATCATGCTCTACTAATAATGGAAGCCCCATTTGAAGAGATACTTGGATCATTAGAGTATGATCATTTAAAAGAGAAAATTGATATTTTGTTGGATAATGAGCTAAACGATTTAAATTAGAATGATTGCATATACTATGTAGATCAAATATATGTTGATGGGTCAAAAGTTTGAGTTAATGAATTTTGAATAATTGAGTGATTTTATATCATTTGATTTTTGTGATTTTAGTTAAACACATTTGGTTGTTTTAGTAAATCATGGTTATTTGATTATGAAGAGAAATTGTTTTAATTATAAAGAAATAGTGTTTTGAGTGTGGTCAAAATTTGAGTTAAAACTGAATTTGCAGTTGCAGGGTGAGTACCCAACGGGTAGTTAAGGTACCCGGTGGGTAGCCCATTGTCATTTTGAACAGAAAGTGGGTCAGGATGGAGTACCATGCGGGTACTCATAGTACCCGGTGGGTACTCATCAGCTTTTTGAAAAACGTAATTTTAAGGTTTTAAACGTTCGTTCGAGTTATATAAACATATTTTAACTATAAAATTAAGTTGTGGGGCGTTTCATGTTTGATGCTCTTTTTCAGAAACAACAACTAACATCATCTTTACAACAAAAATCCCTATATACATATTATCATCAAAACACCCATGAATATGCAAACTTATCTCTTTTTATAGAAGAGTCATCAAATAAGCTTATTTTACAACTCAATAACATATATCTCCTTACCCCAATTTCTACAACTTAGGGTTTATGTCAAATAACCATAACCATCAAATTAATAAACTAGAGACATAATCCATACCTTAGAACTTGTAATTAAGGATTAGAGACTTCAATTCTTTCCAATTATAAGTTCAATTTCATCAATTGTTTTCTTATCCTTCTTTCTTCTCTTCTTCCGGTCGCCACACCAACACCCCCTTTATATTTTTTTTATGTATAATATAGAAAGAAGGAAGCCAGGGGTTTTATTTTACATTACTTACCCCTCTAGTTTGATCATTTAGCACATCTAGTCCCTTATCTTATATCTTATGTACATAATCAACTAAAAGTTTTAATAAAAGTATTTAACCCCCTCCCCCAACCCCTTATGTATAATAAAGAAAGAAAGAAGCCAGGGGTTTTATTTTAAATTTTACATTATTTACCCCTCTAGTTTGATCATTTAGCACATCTAATCCCTTATCTTATATCTTATATACATAATCAACTAAAAGTTATTACATAACTCTCATTTTATTTTCTATACTTATAATATTTACTTACTTTTGATTAGATAAAACCCATTTTTAATATAAATAATACCTACAAAGTTTCGGGGCGCTACATGTTGCCGCCGACTTTCACACTCGGAACACGCCGCCAAACAATCTCATTGTTAGGAAGACTTTTGACACAAGGAACCCTCGCGATCAACATACTCCACCTGCCTCATCATCTTTGAACCTCACATCATCCACATCACTTTTCAACTCCATCAAACTCGATAGTTCTCCTCTGAAACAAAAACTTGCACATAAATTCTCTCCGAACAGCAACTACTTCAAAAAATCATATCTCCTATTTGAACGATTCGATCATCACCAAAATCATATACCCTATATTTTGCTCAACCTCCTCACCTTAAACCCTACATCTAACTCCTATATTTATAGGCAACTCTCATCTCGTCCTTCTAGCAACTTGTTACCCAAGTTACTTGATTTTCAAATCTCGCTAATTTAGGAGACCAAATCATATCCCCATACTATCAACTTCCTCGATCCGACAAAGCCTACACGTTCAACATTAAGCATATATCCCACTCATCATCAGCCTTAATCAACTAAACTATAACGTTTGACCAGAACTCTTTGATACTCTGCAATATCGATGGCACTTTAGTGAAACTATGTATCTATGGTTCTATTTACAGTCAACTACTACAAATGATAGTTAAGAAAAATTTCACCATTTGTGAAGTTTAGACTACCATTGAGAACTTATTTGGTTACATCAAAGACTCGCAAGCAACATAGTTACACAACGAGTTACATTCTATCTCTATTGTTCTATGAGTATATTGGTTCTATGAGTATAACTGATTATTGCCATAAAATTAAAACCCTCACATACCTCTTGCCCAGAGAAAAACTTGGTCATACACATGATTAACAAACTCTGTGAAAAGTAGTACAACCAAGTAGTTGGAATAATTCACATCGAACCCCCTTGTGTACGTTTCTTAAAGCCCACTCAATACTCTTATTTGAAATTTTTTGTTTTGGTTATCAACGCACCCACAGAGAGAAACTCAGTTGCCTACGATTTTTGTATGCTGGGACAATCATCGAAACACACTAAACCTACTACTGAAATGACCCACTTCACACTTATTCCATGGTAACTCGATCTCAAGTTGGCACCACCAAACCCGTTCAACGTCTAAACCTCCCTACTCCGACTCATTCCCCGATCTCTCACTCGATATACACTTGAAGAGATGAAAGACTTATGGTAGAATGATTGACGACATAGGAAAACTTGTGTTGATATCATTTAAGCTCTCTTGGTGTTCTTCTTTCCTTTCTTCTGTTGCGTGAAGGGAAAAATGTACCCGTACATGGATGGGGTGCTTATGTGTTTGCATGCATTATAAAATACACGTGTCATTTTATTGAGCAACTTGAAGACAACTAAAATTGAAACATCTGTGTAGTGTTTTAAAAGAGTTGCAATTCAATGACGTGTTGTCGAATATCATACTCATCGACTAATAGATATATGTATAATTGGTATAAATCGTGGGGTTTGTAGAATTCAAATGAACCCCGTGACTATGACTCTAGTTACTGAAGACTACGTAGTAAGCACCAAATAGTTTGAAAAGAAAAAACATACATTTAGGATGAATCATTTGATAATCGAAAGCCATAATATAGAAGAAAATAAATTAACATATATGAAGCAAAAATGTAGAAGCCAATATTTATCAACAAAAAGAAAACACAGTCTGTTTACATTTCATGAAATTATTGCTCTATTAAGCTGTTAATTTAGTCTTAAGTTGTCATTCTTCAATCTTCAGAGTTATCCAGATACTCTTCAATGAAGTCGAAGCAAATCGACGAAGTCGAAACCAATCCAAATTGATGACATCTTGATGTAAATCTACGAATTAGTGAAATGAAAATGAGTAATCCAAATTGATGAAGAGAATTGTGATCACTAGCTACATATTGTTGCAGTGGTTGTCATATATTTCTAATGATGAAGTCAATGTGCAATCCAAACTATAAGAGCCCTCCCAACGCCGTTCGTCACTTCTCGTCGGTTCCAACCCACAGAACCGACGCCGATGGCACCGGCCCGTCGGTTCGGTCTGTCGGTTTTTCCCGTCGGTTTTCCGATGATCTGTCACTTTTTTTTTCGTGTGTGTATATAAATAAAGATAAATTGATAAATGTGGGACCCAAAAATTAAAGTGACGGTGCCACTGATAGCAGGGGTCCGTCAGTTTCAGTCGGTTTTGAAAATAACTGATGGGGCGCTGACGTGGCGCTGACGTGATCCGTCGATTTCTGTCAGTTTCTGTCACGGTTGGGAGGAGTCTAATAGCATTTGTCCAGCATATTGCTTTTGATTTGACATACAACAAAGATGCAGTTTCTAAACATATCCCTATGGATAGTAGCATAACGTTAGCATTTTCAAACAATAGTAATATTTTTATTAGCTTATAACAGTTTAATACACATTAGTTGTTTTTCATCCCATCCCATGACAGTCTAATACACATACAAAAAGTGGCGTAAAATAGAAGTTATGAAGCATGAGATTTAAGTTGACCGTTATGCGAGCTAGGAACACAATAAAGTTGTATTATATGTTCCTACAACTTCTTGGATAGCAAAAAGTGAACCAGATTAAAAGAGCAAAATAAGATTTGTACTTAAACATATTATACTCTTGTTTGACTACTTTGAATTCGATCCATTTAACCCATTTACTTTTCGATTAAGTCTATTTATTAGCTTAACCCATTCAACCACTTAAAAAATAAAACTCAAAGCCAAATTGTAGTTTATACCACAACTCAGAAACCAAATTATACATCAAAAGCCAAATTACATATATATAAAGTTCTATCTTCCTGCATAAAAGCTAAACCAACCCAACCTAATTAAGTGTCTTTAACTTCCATTTGAAAACAGCAAGATAAAAAAATGTGATTAATGCTTTTATAAAACTAAAAAAATCATTGAAAATATATGCAAACAGGATAACAAATACAAATGCTATAAAGTTAAAACTTGAAAAAGCTTTTGAAAATTAACAAATGACTACAAAATAAATGTTAAAATAAATTTAACTTGTTAACTTAATAGAAAATGACAAAAAATAAAAATAAAAATAAAAAATAAAAAAAATCTATAAGGCCTAAACCCATAACTGATGAGTTGAATTAAGGTTTGAAAATTACCCTTGTTCACCAAATAGTCAAGGAAATGGAATGTATCGTGTTGAAGGGAAAGAAACAGAGTGGGTTAGAGAAGAGTGAAACGAACTGACGAAGGCTTTACTCAAATTCTCACGGCAAAGCAAAACAAAATTAAGAAACGAATAAATCTGGATTGAATCCCGAGGGTTAAAGTTCACCAACTCAATCGACCAACAACTTTATAAACTTTTACACTACAAATAATTAGTATACGATTTAATTTTTACTATTCATCACTATTTCAATAATTTACCATCTTGGTAAATGTTATCATAGCAAAAAACAAAACTACCTAAAATTACCCATTACTAAATGAAACAACATTTTTAAATTTGGAAAAAAAACCCTATAATATCTAAAATAATATTTGTGTAGTATTAAACAACATGTGATCCATAAATAAGCATATATAATGTAACACCCCAAAATTTGTAAGTTTTACATTTATATAAAAATATATTATTTAAATTCTTATATTTGTATTTGATGTTAAATACAAATATAGGTTGGGATTAGAAATATAAAAGAGTTATTAGTTGAGGGGTTAAAGGTGTTAAATGCTGAAACTTAGAGTTGAAAGTGAAAAATATCAAATTTAAACTCTCTCCTTCTTGAAAATTCTGGAAACAAAATCAGTCCCTGTGTTGTGTGTTCGGTCGAGAGAGAGACCAAGAGGAAGAAGAAGGAGAAACCAAATTGGAGCTAATGTTGTGAAAATAAGCATTTAATCATCTAATTCTATATCCCTAAGGTAAGAACAATCTACAAAACCTCTCAATTTGATAGTTGTAATGATTTTAATATATGAACCCTAAATTGGGGTTTAAGAGAAATGGTTGATTTAGGTGGGGGATTGATGTATACTTGTTATTAACTAACAAGTGAACCTAAAATTCATGATTATGTTAAAGAGTTAAGTATAAAACTATGATGATTATGAAATGTAACCTAGTATGAATGCATATATTATAGGAGATGATGGTGATATTAAGTTGTTGTTGTTGTTGAATGATGACTTAATCACCATTAAGTATGTGTGAAGTTATGAATAAAGAGTATGAGTAATTGGTTAGAGATTTTGAGTATGTGAGATAGCATACTTGAATCCTAGCTAATTAGATGTTAGTGAGTTTAAGTTTAGTTCAAATGAGTTGTAAGTAACTCATGTATATGTATGATTATGTATAGGTGATTGAAGAGCAAAGAGTGTTTGTACTTGGTTTAACTTCAATTGAAAGGTAAGTAATGGATGAATATGTGTTTAAATTACAATACTTGGATTACATTGGGTAGTCAAGTATTTGCCCTTTTGTATGTTATGGATGAAGTGGGATCATTGAGATACAAGAGTATTCAATGATCACACTAAATGGTGGAATTCAAGAGTGGTGATTGAGATACAAGAGTATTCAATCAACCATGTTCTTGACACTATGGTATGGACTCCTTGAGTCAAAATGTATGGAGTTGAGGATCCTTGATTCATATTATGTTGTTATGTTAATGTTAATGTTGATGTCATATTTCCTTTACTTACTAAGCATGTTTGCTTACCATTTATGTTATTGATGTATGTATGTGAGCAAAATAGGACAAGGGGCGATTTGGGTAAAAATTCCAAACAGGAATAGTGGTGGACTTGCTACAAACTAGTAGTAAGTAATCCTTTTGAATCATGCTCCCGATACGTAGAAACGCCCAAGTTTATAAATTTGTTGATCAATGAAAATTGTTCATCTTTTGTAACCAACTCGTTATGTATGAAACTTTTGTCGTGTACTATGTTGGAAAGTTGTTATGGGTTAGAATAACCCCTTTCTAAATGTTGATTTGGTGTATATTATGTTATGTCATTGAAGTTCCTCAATGGGGTCGTTTGATTGAAATTGGTTAAATGAAAAATTGATGATTTGGTTAATTGCTGTTGTGTCAATGTCATTCTTATTAAAGTTGGAAATGAGGATATTTATTGTGAACTAGTGTGGTTGCACACTTGGTGACAAAAGTGACCAAAATGGTCAAATTTCGATCAAGAGTCCAAAATCATTGAAATGCAATTATTGTAAAAGTGCCTATTAGGAAACTTTCATCTTGTCATATTAAGTATGTCTGCAAAATTTCAGGTCGTGCTTATAAACGAGTCAAAAGTTATGCGCGTATCAAATTGGGTCAAAAAGTTGAGTTGTGCAGAATGTGTTGTTCAGGACCCAGTACGCGATCGCGTAAGGGTCACGCGATCGCGTACCTAGTGAAAGAATCAAACCAGAAGATATTACGTTGTAGGTACGCGATCGCATATCCTTACCGGGATCGCGTACCTTGTACTAAAACTCGAACATAAACCTTTCAAGAAGTGAGTACGCGATCGCGTACCTTTTTGTAGGATCGCGTACTCTCAGTATATGTCAAGTACGCGATCGCGTACTAGTTACCAGATCGCGTACGACATGTTTTAAAAAAAAAAAAATTAGAGGCGTTTCATATAAATTTGAAAATAACCAATAAATCAAATAAAATACTTAATTTGACACTATATATTATATGTTAATGATAATAATATTAATTTTTTTAAACGGCAATTTGCATTAAACTAGCAAGAAGCTAGAGAAAAAAGTTACATAATAACGGAGAGACTTGATAGGATTACAAGTCCACTCGTTCCACTTTAAAACTATATTTTTGACACGATTAGAAATTCAAACAAAAGATAGAAGTTTGATCTCTTCGGTAAGGATGTCTCGTCTTGGCCTTTTCGAGTTGAAAGTAATCTCATTCCTATGCTTCCAAATAACCCAAAAAGTTGTAAATATCACCGCCTCAAAAGCACGTCTTAATTGCACCGATGGAAGAAGGTTTTGAATGTTGATGAAAATGTCTTTTGTCCCTAATAAGATCGGATGTTGAATACCCCACCATTGAAACACAACACACCATAAATCTTTTGCTATACAGCAATGGATGAAAATGTGTGTTTCATATTCTAGATCATCGTCACAAACCGGATATCTCAAGGAATTTAAATCAATACCACGTCTATCTAAGTTGATTTGGGTAGGAAGCCTTGATTTCTCAATTCTCCAAGCTAGAATGTTGATTTTAATCGGCACAAGCTTGTTCCGTGGGGTTGGTTGATGAGTCACAAATTGATTTTCACTAGTTTCAATAGATGGAGGTGGTTGAGAATTTTCAACGATTAAATCATACAATGCATTAACCGTAAACATTCTTGAAGAGTCAACAACACATGCCCATTCATGATTCACCTAATCTACAGGGAAAATTCATATAGGCTAATAGATCTTCAATCTCAATGAGCTGGGCTTGTTCTAGCCCAAAACATGGACACCTCCTTGAAGCCCACAATGGATGAGAATTACTAAAGGAATTTGGAAGTTGAAAACGTTGAGCAATGGAAACATCTTTGGAGGTTTCAAGCTTATAAAGAGCATTAAATTGATCTTTTAATGAGGCTCCACCAATCCAATTATCTTCCCAAAATTTAGTATCTCTTCCATTTCCAATCTTTTTCCAAAAAATAGTCGATAACGAAATATTTCTTTTTAAGAGATCCACATCCAAAGATATTATTTTACCCCATGTACCCGAGTTTTTTAGACATGGGATTGGAGATATTGAAACCTCCTTCTTGACTATGAAATGATTTGATTATTTTGCACCATAAAGCATCTTGCTCTAATCGAAATCTCCACCACCACTTGACAAGGAGAGCATAATTGCTTGCTTGGAGAGAGCCAACATCGATCCCTCCCTTTTTAGAGGAAGAAGTCATTTTATCCCAAGCAATCCAAGGGATTTTCCTATCTTCCATTGTACCTAAGAAAATTTCTTCGCAATCCCTCAAGGAAGCTTAAGACCTTCTTCGGGGCTTTAAAAATTGAGAAATAATACACCCTAAGACTACCAAAAGCGGATTTTACAAGAGTTAATCGACCACCAAATGATAGAGAATTTGCCTTCCAAGATGTTAATCTTTTTTGAAATTTCTCTATAATTGGCAACCAACTTGAATATTTTACCATTGATGAGCCAATTGGAAGACCTAAATAGGTGCTTGGAAATTGAGATGCTTGACAACCTAAAATTGAAGCGAAGTTACTAACCTCATTTGGCGAGACACCAATTTCAAAGATCTTGCTTTTCGAGAAATTGACTTTAAGGCCCGAAACTAAGTGAAAGCAAGTGAGAATGCGAGAAAGGTTTCTAGAATTCTCCAATGACAAAGTTCCCATGAGGAGATCATCATCGCGGGCGAATATTTACTCTTTCAATTTCTATTTCAGTTCTATCATTAGTTCATAACTTTTCCGAATAGATGAATTGGTCTCTGGCCGATTCCACCATCCCGATCGGCGAATTGAAGATTAGAAATTGAAATTTTGTCCTTTCCAACATCAATCCCATGAAAAATATTTTTATTTTCCACTTCTTGAATCGTGACGTACAACGCTTTCATACCCAAGATAAAAAGAAAGGGAGAGAGGGGATCTCCTTGTCTAAGTCCTTTTTGAATTTTGAATTCTTTCGTTGGAGAACCATTTACAAGAATTGAAGCTTGTGCCGACATTAAACATCCTTTTATCCGTTTCCTCCAAGTGTCATTAAATCCCATTTGGGCCATTATCGAATCTAAGAAATTCCAATCAATGGAATCAAAAGCTTTCTCAAAATTCACTTTGAAAAACATAAGTTTCTTCTTTTTCTTTTTACCCCATGTAATAAGTTCATCCACAATTAGAGGCCCATCTATTATTTGTCTATTTTTGATGTATGCGGTTTGAACATCACTTACTACTTTTGAGATAACTTTGGAGAGACGGTTTTTTAAGATCTTCGCAATAATCTAGTATTGGCAACTTAATAGGCTAATGGGCCTATAATCACCGATAAAAAGTGGATCTTTCACTTTGGAGATGAGAGTGATAAAAGACGAATTACATCCTCTTGGAATGAAGACCGTTTTTTCAAACTCTTTCACATACCCGGAAATGTCATTATGCATGAGGTCCCAATTATCATTGATGAATTTAAAAGTGAATCCATCCGGACGGGGAGATTTATCACCACCACAACTCCATACCGCTTCCTTAATTTCTTCAAGTGAGAATAGTTGGTCAAGAAAAGCAGCATCTTCTATGGGGAGGGATTTAAAAAGGGGATTCGTGATGGAAGGACGTCTAATGTTGCTTCTCTCGATCCTCTTTGAAAAGTGTTCAAATATATGGTTCTTAATTTCAAGGGGAGTTGTAATCCAAGACCCAATTATTGTGATTCCATGAATTTTTGACTTTTCAATTTTGTTATTAAGTATACCGTGAAAGAATTTAGAATTTTCATCACCTTCTTTGGCCCATTTGACTTTGACTTTTTGTTTAATATCTCTGGAGAATCCTACTTTCCATCTCCATGATAGATTTCATGCAAGATGCCCGATCTTCGATATCTTCACGAGTTAGAAGGCCATTTTACGCTTTATCATCTATGGCATCCACTTTAAACTTTAATTCTTTGAGTACTTGATTTTCCTTTTTAACAACTTCTTTTCTCCACTTTTTGATGTCTCCTTCCACTTTCTTCGACTTATTCTTAAATTTGATGGCGGGATGAGGATGAGGTGGGAGTTCTTCACCAAGCCATGCCGTAAAAAATAGAACTTTGAAATCTCCATGTGAAAGCCAAGAGTTGAAAAATTTAAACGGAGTTGTTCCAACATCCACATTAGTGCATTTAAGGATTAAAGGACAATGATCCGAATACTCTCTTGGAAGTGCCATCAATTGAGCGTTTGGCCAAATATACAAAAAGTGGTTAGAGACAAGGATGCGATCTAGTTTGCTCAATTTGGATCCATCTTTAATCATTCTAGTAAATCTTTTACCTCCATTGGGAGATCACAAAGACTCGTTTGAGAAATAAATTGATTGAAGTGATTGGCACCTTTTTGACAAAAATAAGTTCCCATTCTTTCATGAGACGATCTCACCTCATTGAAATCTCCAAGTACAAATGAAAGAATATCATACTTTGATAAAAAGGATAGAAATTTCATCCCATTACTTCACTTTTTTTGTGGATCTTGACGGTCATACACCACTACCATAACGCTGTGGGTCTTGAAATGAATCCAATTAGGATTGCAAAGAAACCTTCTCCCTGTATGCTAGACTCCATAATAAAACATGAATTATCCCATATAGCAACTATACCTCCTGATTTTCCATTTGGATTTTTGATGGCAAAATCGCAGTTGTCATTTCCCCACATTGATTGAATGTGAGTACGATTTACCTCCTTTGTCATTGTTTCTTGAATCCTAATAAACTTGATCTTACTTTCATTACATAGTCTTCTTACCCAATTTATTTTTAAATCACACCTTAATCCCCAAATATTTAAGGATGCTACATTCATTGGGAAATAAGGATATCACCTTTATCATTGATGATGGTTTCAATTTCACTTTCAAAACCATTCACGTTGATACCAACAAGTTCCCAACCTCTATGGTTTTATCAATTTCAGTATGAAGAGGTGAGATGAAGTACTTACAGCATTTTGTAAGCGCATATTACACCTTTTAATTTTTGATTCAGAATCCGTAGCTCCGTTACTTGAGATTGATTCGCCACCTTTTTTCACCGCTTATTTTCTGACTCGTTTTATACTGTCAGTCAACTTTAAAGAAACAAATTTTCTATTTCTTTTGGTCTTAACAGAATGTTCCAGCAAGTCAGTAGCTTTCTTGGGAGGTTTGTGAATTTTGGAGGAACAAAGGGTATTAGTGTGTCCAGACTCTTCATTTATCGGCCCATCAATTGAGTCTACCACATTATTCAGGCTTTTAGACCTTTGAGATGATTTATGAATATGTAAAGTTTATATGTTTTTCTAATAGATAATTATTAAAAACTTTAACGAACATTTTTGTTAAGATAAAAATAAAGTTATAAAATTTTCAACACATATTAAAACTCAGAATTCTGAGTGATTTTTAATTATTACCAGACATTTGATTAGATTTATAGTTGATACTTTTTCATCGCATCAATAAATATTTTAAGTGTTGCTAATCGATATTTTAAAGCAGCTTATGAAAATGTTGTTCTATATATAGTAGCACCTAACGTACCACTTGACGATGTTTTGACACATCTTTGTAAATTATGTAAACTTTGTACAATCTTCACTTACATGCATTCAAAATATTAATTATGTTATCATATGTATCATGAACAATTATACAACATATTCCAAAATATATGTTTGATTTGATGTATACATTTGATAATTTCCGTTACTTTAAAAAGTTCTTATATTTATTTTGAAAACAAGTCTTAAATTTAAAATGCATTTATTGTTTTTTTTTCCTATTATTATATAAGACATACTTTTATTTGATTTATTATATTATAATTCACTTTAAAATAATAAATAACTCATTATACTTTTTGTCTCACGAGCCGTGCGTATGCACAGCCAAAGAATCACCTAGTATTAAAACAAAAATTAAATACAAGTCTAAAAACAAATCAAAACCAAAAACTCGTTATCAATTGAAAGAGTGGCAAATATAGACTTGTATGGTGCAGACTGCAGAGCAATCGCCACGTCGCCGCATATAAAAAACCTTCTTTTTCTCATTTCATCACCTCATTCACTCAAACACACATTTCAGACACCTATCTTTCTAAGCAAGAAATCAGAAAAACCCAAAAATGGAGAACAACACGAAACCAACTGAAATCAGCAGCTCAAAAATGTTCGAAGGATCCAATAAAAGATACAAACATTACTCACCAACACTCGGTTGTTCCATGAATTTTCACATTTATTTCCCTCCATCCACTTCACCTTCCCAAAAGTTCCCTGTAATTGATATTCATCGTTAACCCAATTTATTCGTTTCATTTACATAATTTATTGTTTGATTGAAGTAATTTGTGCTCTTGATTGTTGCTTTGCTACCTTAGGGTTTAGAGTTAGAGTTAGAGTTAGGGTTAGGGTTTTGGATTTGGGGTTTTTGTGTATTTATGTGATAGTATGTCATTTTATTGATTGTAGTTTCTATTTGATGTTTTTAGGAAAACAAGATGTATAATCACTATGGCTATAGATATAGTGTGCATAAATACCTTTTACTTTTTATTTTATGTGGTCCTTGGTACATTTGGTCTAACTAGGGTTAATGCGAATTGTATATAGATTTAAACCTGTGTTTTTTTTTAATTACCAAATATAAAGGAAAAAAACATTGTTTTTGTTTGTTATGCCATTGGCTTCCCATACTTGATGTATTCTTGATTTATGTGATGATGTTAGCAAACATGTTATGGTGTTTGTTTAAATGTCCTAGAGCACAAGTACGGATCGTTTTGCTTTCATGTAAGAATGTTTATTAGGCCCTCTATTTAGCTCTTGGCTTCATGTGCAAGTTAGTTTCTTTTAGGCGACTTCCTTTGCCAAGGTTTTGAAGAAATCAATGGGAATCATTTAAGTTATAATTTATGATTTTGAGCTAACTTTACTAAATCTGCATGCCAAGGTAACTGGCTAGTTTATTACAGGAACATGTTTTAAAAATATATGTACCAGTTGGCTGGTTGCTGTGTCATTAAGTTTTCAACTTATATTTCTTTAGCTCTTTTGGTAAATGGACTGACTTTATATTTGGTTGCGGGTTAGGTACTTTACTGGCTCTCTGGTCTTACTTGCACCGATGAGAACTTCATTATAAAGTCTGGTGCGCAGCGAGTTGCTTCAACTGAAGGCATTGCTTTGGTTGTTCCAGATACATCTCCACGTACGGTGGCCTTACCCTCTTCGTATATTTGGTTTCTACTTGTCTTTTCCCAGTTTTAGAAAAATCTTAGTGTGTTCTATGTTTCAAAAAATGCAACGCTTGACTTTCCAATTGCCACTAGTTTACAGAACCCCTAATCATATACAATAATATTTAATAAGATGCAGACCGCAATCTCGCTAAGATCTTGGAATGAATGCTAATTGGCGAATAGGTAATTGGAGAAGATTCTTACTATATAAGGAATACATTTTTCTTCTAGACTACCGAAAGTGTAAACTGTCACATCTATGTTTTCTAAAGCATTTGTGTGGTTTTATGTGTGCATTTGTTTTTTTATGTGCTGATACTAATGACTGAAAATAGCTGTCAAATGGTATTCCACGTTCCACCAATATCTAATTAAGAAAATAGCTGTCAAATGGTTTCTACTTGTATTCCACGTTCCACCAATGTCAAATGGAATTTTGTCTGCTTCTGTTTGATGGATAAATTCCCAGATAAGTATATGATTACTAATTCTTCATGGTAGTCTAACTTGGGTTCAGTGTCTTCTAAAATAAACACCGTTTTCATACTATTTGAGTATAAATATTCGAGTATTGTAGAAGTGATCTCATTCCATCTTTAGTAAATAGTGAATTGAATAAGCTTCGGCAATTTCAAGTATCAACCTAGAGTTTCTAACTGCTATTCAACTGATTATATTTGTAAAGGAAAATTTAATATTTGTTTCCTATTTGAAGGGATTTAAAACTTCCTTTTCCTACATCATGTCACAAACTATTTTAAATCTTGTATACAGTGATGTGAGGTTTGTGCCTTATCTTCGTGAGATTCTTTTTCTGCTGTTGCCTTCATGTGCTGATTCTAGCATGAGAGGCTTTGCTATAACCATTAAGGAGTATTATATACAAGTACGACATACTTATGCTGAGACTATGGAAGACTCGAGTTTCATATATCCATGGAATTCTGTGGTGGTTTATATACCTTAATTTTTAATTCGATCTACTTTTACTTACTAAGGAAGATATATATCAATGCTTTATAACTATGTTTCTATAAAATTAAACCATAATAAGCAGTTAGGCACTGATTATGCTCATATAACCGAATTACTGAGTAATACTTTCTGTGTTTGATATAGGAGGCTTGAATGTGGAGGGAGAAGCAGACAGTTATGATTTCGGTGTTGGTATGTTACATGAAGTCAGAATTCACACACTGCATATGCTGCATATCAGCATATGTTGGGTTGACTTTTACTATATATATATATATATATATATATATATATATATATATATATATTTATTACTATAAAGACAGGAATAGTCAAGTTTGACAATTATATCATGTGTTTCTCACTCATTTTATATACATAAATCAGGTGCCGGCTTTTATCTTAATGCTACTGTCGAGAAGTGGAAGAACTGGCAGATGTATGATTATGTAGTCAAGGAACTTCCAAAACTTCTTAGTGATAACTTCACAGAGCTTGATACATCAAGGGCATCTATAAGTGGTCACTCTATGGGTGGACATGGAGCACTTACAATCTATCTGAAAAACCTTGACAAGTACAAGGTATTTCAGATTTTCATATCAAACAATTATTTAATTCTTCATTTGTTTGACAATCTTTTGCTTCTGAAGAATGTATTGAAATAGTTATTGGAGCTTGATTATTATGATATCTACTTCAATTTCTCTACTCACATTTTTAATTTTATTTTGTTCTAATGTCTTTTTGCAGTCGGTGTCCGCATTTTCACCTATTGTGAATCCTATCAATTGTCCATGGGGACAGAAGGCATTCACAAACTATTTGGGTGACGATAAGACTGCTTGGGAGGTATATCTGTCATTATAGTTGTAACATTGGGTATAGAAAGTAATAGGTGCTCACTACAATAATCATAATATGCAGGAATATGATGCTACTTGCCTGATATCTAAGTTCAATGACGTTGCAGCTACAATCTTGATTGATCAGGTAGAAATTTTTCCTTTCCATCTAAAATATACTTTGGCTTTTATGGTTTCATCATCACTTATTAAAAAGCTATATAATGGCTTCATATTAAATTGACCTTAACCTAATTGACAAATAGTTATTTAGCTATCTTTAAAGAATAAAATTTAAATTAATTTCTGACCTGCTATCTGTTCATTTTAAACAAATTTATGATGATTGTGTGCAGGGTGCCGATGACAAGTTCTTGCATGAAAATCAACTGTTGCCAAACAAATTTGATGAGGCATGTAGGAACGCCAAAGCTCCTCTGCTATTGCGCATGCAGCCTGGCTATGATCACTCCTATTATTTTATATCCTCTTTCATAGATGACCACATCCGTCACCATGCTCAAGCTCTTAACCCGTAAGCTTTATAAGCACGTCCCTTGATCTTCCTATGAATATTATAGCTTAAAAAAACTCCAGAGACCTTGTTTGGTGCGAGTATTCATCTTGTTTTTTCTTAAATAGATGAAAACGCATGGTTTAGTATTATGCATCAGAAAAGCGTGCACCTGGGCCATGTTTATACTGTGGTTGCAGAGTTCTGAACTAGTCTGATGCTCTATCTAATAGATTTGAAGTATTAGATGTAAGCTTTCTTAGAGATGGTGGTTTATGATCTTGGTAGGTCAAGGGTGGGGATTTGCAGAATTTGAGTTTCGAAGCATTATGGATGCTGCTTGGATTGCCCGTTAAATATTGTCTATTGCTCTTCTGACTTGTATGCTTATTCATGTTTGTTATCGTCTGAAATCTAAGCAATCTGTTAATTATCGGATTTGCGCAAGAAATGGTACTTGTGTGAGCTATATATATGTTTTTTGGCTTAAGGCTCGTAAGCATACATATGCCCTTCAAGAGTAAGTAAGCACTCTGATACAGTTCAGATATAAACGCCTGGATGTCCAATGAAAGCTATTAGCAAGATGTAAAAGAAAACGATAACATTTGTAATTATGGGTAGAATGAGAAATTTGATAAATAGACCAATTTCAGAAGTCTACATTATTTTTGGGGCACACCTAAGGTATACAAAGTTCATAAATCAGAACAAATATGAATTTTATCGCCCTTTGGCAGTATACACAAAGAATTCAGAAACTATTATTGTACTGGAATCCAGGTAACAAAATTTAATTAAAAGCCACGAGAAAGATTTTTCTTATTGCAATCTTAAGAAATAAAAAGACTGCATCAATTCGTAATGCACAATGCATGATCTTATTCTAAAGGGTCTCCACAAATAAAAACGACATCAACTCAGCTTGAAAAAGCATGTCCATGTTGCATTGACTCAACTGGAACTGCATAAGGAGAACCCCAGTCTGCATCAAATATCTTCTGAAGCTGCATAACAATTGCAGGATTGTACGTTCCAAAACCGATGCCTGCATTTGTGTAAAAGTGATCCCATATCAAATTATTGGTCCCAATGTGTGCTCGCCTATCGCTAACTGCATATTTTGCATGGTTGATTCTAGTGTAACTTGGATACGTATTTCCTGTACTTGTTCCATTACTAATTGCAGGACCACTAGACGTATAACCTGGAATTACATAATACTTGATCTCGATTTTACCAGAACAGTTGTTGTCTGGTGAAGAAGAGCATAGATTATTGGTATACAAAAGGAACTTCAAATATTGATCTGTGTTGATGTTAAAATCTGGCATGTAAGATACAAGTAACTTCACTTTTGCATGCTTGGAGAAAATAACCTGCATTTACAAACATATATTGCGTAGTGGTTTACTACTTGTTTATACCGAACTTACATTTTATGGGTATGCCTACTTTTATTTGGTTAGATTTTTCAATTTTGTAAGGTTTACAAAGATGTTATAAGAGATATCACAATTCATAAGTTACCTGTGATACTGCAGAAGATAAAGAAGACCAGTAAACTGCTTCCAATGAGTTTTTAGACTGACCAAGCCAATCCATGGTATTAATTCGCACAGTTTCCTGAATATTTACCGATTTAATAGTGTCTATCCATGCCTGTTCATCCATTTGGTACTTCTCAAATAACAGCTGCAGTTCAAGTATCATGTCATCCATTTAAATCTTTTGAGAACAACATATAAAACTACATAAAAACAGAATTTACCTACAAAACGGGATAAGTAGATATTGAAGAATCAATAAGAGCTGCTTAAATGCTATTTATACTGTGAGAATCTCCTCAAAATGACTTTTTGTCGTATGAAAGTATGTGTATAAGTGTTCCATACTTGCTACGTAAAGATAAACAGAAAAACTTAACCTCTGGAGGGGCGAATGAGAGATAGCTCAACATAGGCTGCAAATTCGAATAATTCAATTCAGGAGTCTTAATTGATATTTTGACAGTTGAAGGGTCCGTGAGCAGTGGATAACCCGATGTATGAGGAACCTCCACATAAGGAGGAAGAGGAGTCCTGCAGCAAAATATTATCAATTTTATGTAACGGGATTCACGAATGAAATTAGTATCGACTATACATGCTCTCGCACATACCTGCACCTTGCGTCAGATGGTATGGAATGTGACCAACATGGTACTGTTCTACTGATCTGCCATTCCTGATCCCGTATCTTAGTTGTATAATCCGAATTATTCAAAGATCCAAGTGTCCATAAGTTGTTATAGTACATCTCAAGTTTCGTCGCTATACTTGGACAGTCAGTAAGATAGATTCCCAATTCCTTCACCTATAATTAGTCAAATATTTATTCTGTACTTCTGCACAAACTAATTGTGCAACTCAAATTTACCTGAGTAAAAGACTTCCAGTCATTGTTAGCAGATCCAAGATACACATCTCGAGAATCCGATATCCAAACTTTAGCATGGACCAAACCTGATCCAAACCAATTACTAAGCAATAACGTCACACTTTCCACATTTGCCCTTCCTGAAGCAAGATCAGTCGGTTCATCAGTGTTGTCAGGATACCGTCCTGTATCCTGTAAAAGCCTAAAAAGAATTTAGAACAAAGTTTGTTAAGCATGTATAAAACTGCAGCAGAATATTACATATTACATGCATCAGTATACCTAATATTGACGCCACGATCAGCAGCATCTTGAATGGATTTATATACACTTAAACCTTCACTAGAACCAAAGTTTTGCATGTTATATTCTGAGTATCCGTAATCTCCAGAACGAGGATCATTGGGACGTGCTATCAGTTGCCACATTTGTGTCATTATGTCCAGTTTATGGGATGAGTTTCCAGCTAACCATCTAAACACATCCCCTGATATATAATCAAAATATCACAAGATGCATTACATTAATAGTACTCCCATAACGTCAACGATTTCATCGAGACTCAGACTAAACTAAAAATAAAATAAGTATGGTTAGGTTCTAATTTTAGAACATTAACTACTCTATAAACTTTTTTTCAATGTTTAATAATGCACAAATTGTCACGTATCAGTTTTTAATTCTTCAGTATTTTCCAATAATTTTGTTTACTGGAAACAGTCTAGTACAGTACACCTATTTGCACCTTTTTATTGGGTGAGGGGGTGGGGGGAGGAGAGAGGGTGGTCAACGACTTACTTACCGGTGTCGAGAACGCCGGGAACGAGGGAGAGATGGGGCATATCGGTGGGAATGGACTGAACTAACCATGCTTTGCATTGATCATGGTCCAATTTTGCTGTAACTGCAGCTACTAACATTGGGGCTAAATGTATAAGTAGTAGCCAGCTCTTTTTGCAGTTTATGCTTGTTTGCTTCATCATGACAGGGAAAATATAAATATTCTGCAACTGTATGAAACTGTATTTCCGTGCTGAACAGTGAAGTGGACAGACATTATCTTCGTTTTATGACCGACATTTTGACGTGGGTCCATAACATTAAGTATTTTGTATGTAGAGGTTGGTAGGGGGTATTTAAAGGTAATGTAATGTATAGAATTAGATAGTTTTAAATGTTTCGTATGATTTATAAAAAGATTATTTCATCATAAGCATGATTTATCCTATAAGCTAAATGATTTTAATGACGTTGATTTAACCCAAGTTAGGTGTACAAGATAAAAGTAAATTACATAGTCATATATTTAACCCTTCAACTTTATTAAATATTCACAATCAATCCCTCATTTGTTCGATGGTGCACATAATTAATCATTTGTGTAGTTTACTGCACGGAATATTTTCCCGTCTAATCAACTTAGAAAGAGAAAGCGTACTTCCAATAAAAACGCGCTTCCAGAGATCAAGTAAGCAAAAAAAGAAAAAAAAAAAAAAAAAACTAACGGAGACAAAAAAAAATGACACACTACAAGATCCATTTAGTTAATTTGATCTAACACACTTTGGCTGAAATGGAAAAAAATCTAACAATTTGAGAACCATACTTGTTTAGTTGAATATTTCCATCGTTCTATCTCATTGCATCATAAGTTTGACATGGTGACATCATTTTCAGTACTAAATAGGTGACTTTGCAAGTGTAACTTGCAGCAATTTCTTAATAATCTAGGGGTGTTTGGTTTGATGGAAATGAAGGAATGGGCATGCTTCCTTTTATTGGTGTTTAGTTGCTTTGTGTGGGCATCAAAGCTGGGAATGACACTCACAAAATCAGCTTTGTTGCAAACCCACCAAAGGTGATGCGTATGGAACCCATACCGATCTACTTTGATACTCATTCCCATCGCAACTCCTAACTTTTAACCAAACACTAATCAACAATTAAAAAGAAAAAAATGTATCCGATCATCTGTAAGTGTCAACGCCCTTTATTGCTTTTAGATTTATCAAGGTAGTCAAACGAATGTTTTATCGGTAGCATTCGGATTAGTCATTAGTGAATGATAAAGCACTTTGATTAGGACTTCCAGTGCTCTGTAATCTATAATACAGTGTAACAAACAAATAAGCAAATGACTAGTACTAAAAAGAGGAATGATATATAAACCTAAAGAGCAAACCTAAACGTTGACCTAATGTCACATGCAAATCATCGCAGAGTTTAGGTACCCCCCACTTTCAAACACTACGTTAGAAACTTAGATTAATGACATGTGACATTAAGTCTATTTTTAGGCCTATATATCATTTCTCTACTAAAAAAATCAAGTCCCTAATGCACAATGTCTTATTCTTAAGCAATGGGACTAACATTAAACCTCAGCTTGAAAAAGCCTGTCCATCCTGCAATGGTTGAACCGGAATTGCATAAGGAGAATCCCAGTCAGCATCAAATATCTGCTGAAGCTGCGACACAATTGCAGGATTATATGTTCCAAAACTGACGCCAACTGTTGCATAAAAGTAATCCCACATCAGATTACTTGTCCCAATATGTGCTCGTGTGTTGCTAACTGCATATTTTCCATGGTTGACTCTAGTATAACCTGGATATATATTTCCTGTACTTGTTCCATTAGTAATGGCGGGCCCAGTTGAGTTAAAACCTGGAACCATATAGTACTTAATCTCAATTTTCCCAGAACAGTTGTTGTATGGTGAAGATGAGCATAGATTATTGGAATATAGAAGAGACTTCAAATACTGATCTGTGTTTTCAATAAAATGTGCCCAGTAAGCTACAAGTATTTTCACTTTGGCATGCTTGGAGAATGTAACCTGCATTTGTCAAAATAATAATGTAAATTAAATAAGAAAGGGTACAAATGCAATACAACAATTGTATGAGATCAATCACAAGTTACTTCTGATATTGCTGTCGATAAAGATGACCAGTAAACTGTTTGTGTTGCGTATTCAGATTGACCAAGCCAATCCATGGTACTAATTCTCACAGTTTCCCCGTCTTTTACTGATTTGATAGTGTCGACCCATGCCTGTTCATCGGCTTGGTACTTCCCAAACAAAAGCTGCAGTTATAGAATCATGTCATCCATATGAGGAAAAAATCATCAATGACATCACATATATCAAACATATAAACATCCGTTTTGTATCATCTAGACCAAAAGATAGCTAAAATGTTGACCTCTGGAGGAGCGAATGATAGATAGCTCAATAGAGGCTTTAAAGTCGAATAATTGCATCCAGGAGTCTGAATTGGTGTTTGAAATGTTGAAGGGTCAGTGAGGATTGGATAGCCAGCTGTATGTGGAACCTCCACATAATGAGGAAGAGGAGACCTGCAGCAAAATATTGTTACCATGTAATTAGATTTATGAATATCTTATTTTGATGAAGTTAGATTAGACCATGTTCATTAACATACCTGCACCTTCCTTTGATTGGTATAAAGTGTGACCAACAAGGTACCGTCCTACTGATCTGCCATTGTTGATCCCATATCTTGGCCGTGTAATCCGAATAATTCAAAGATCCAAGTTTCCATAAGTTATTATAGAAGATCTCAACTTTTCTTGCAATAGTTGGACAGTCAACAAGATAGATTCCCAGTTCTTTCACCTATAAAATCATCCATTAGTACAAATCTTTGTAGTATGCCTCGAAGAATTAGCACCTTTAGTATCATAATATGCATGATACGATAATATAAGTACTCTGTTTCATCCTATCTTTTATCTGTCAGGTGATATACAAATGGAACAAATCATATAATTGCAAGGATAAGAAACTATTGTCCTATACAATCCTTTCTACTGAAAGTGAACTAGAAAATGCGTGAATTGGCCAAAACTTAACAATAGTTTATGACATCCATACACAAAAGATCCTTAAGAAAGTTATTGATGATATTGTCAAGCTTCTTATGTTGTTTTCATTGCCTACCAATATTGATGCTCTTAGTAGTCAGTTACCATATTACCATAAAATTAATCATAAAAAACTCAAAATAAATGTTACATGTAGTGTAAAATAAGATCCAGGAACATATTCGTGTTACGGTGAACAACAGAATTGACGGGGTAATGTAATGGTCATTTTGGGAATATTATTAAAATCTAACATTACAATTTTGATAACATCCGATCCTTAATATCATGATGTTTAATACCAATGGTGTGCCAACTGTATTGTTGTTGGATAATGTGGAATAATCTTGAATTCTTGATCACTAGAAATCATACCATAATAGTATTCAACTATAGTTTGAATAGATACGAATCATAATCCTTTTTATGTAGTTACAGCAAAGTTTCATATCCAATGATTTACCTTAAAAAAAATTTTATGTAGTACAATTTAATCGTTGATTTCCCCATATTGATTGGACTCTGTGATTTACATAAAATAGTTACCTGAGTAAGAGATTTCCAGTCA
This sequence comes from Gnaphalium uliginosum, assembly GCA_963930675.1. Taxonomy (NCBI): domain Eukaryota; kingdom Viridiplantae; phylum Streptophyta; class Magnoliopsida; order Asterales; family Asteraceae; genus Gnaphalium; species Gnaphalium uliginosum. The sequence goes on along the minus strand of OZ005680.1, from coordinate 48,590,607 downwards.
TTGTTAGCAGATCCAATATAAACATGTCGAGAATCTGATATCCAAACTTTAGCATGAAGCACACCTGATTCAAACCAATCACTAATTAACAACGTTACATTCTTTACATTCGCCCTCCCTGAAGCAAGCTCCGAGGGTTCTTCAGTGTAATCAGGATATACTCCTAAATGCTGCAAAAGCCTTAAAAATAACCAAAAGTTTATTGACTATTGTACATTTGTACCACCAAGTATCATCATAGAAATAACTAATGCTGAATTAAGGAACAAAAAGGGCAGCCGTGTATACCTAATATTGACATCACGATCAGCAGCGTCTTCAATTGATTTATATACACTAGCACCTTCACCAGAACCAAAGCTCTCCATTTGCTCTTTCGAATACCCGTAATCTCCAGAATGAGGGTCATTAGGATGTGTGTTTAGTTGCCAGTACTGTGCAATTATGTCCAATTTGTGGGTTGAGTTTCCAGCTAACCATCTAAGCACATCCGCTGATCAACACATTAACAACACTTGCTTCATCACATGTTTGTTATAATGAAAGCAGCAACTATGTTAATGTAATCAAGAACCTGGGTATGCAACTTAATAAGGAAAAATCGTATACTTCGTAGATATTAAAAATGTTATTAGCACTTTTCACAAGGTGTTGTAGGTTTGCTTTTCAAAAAAAAAAATTTATTACAACGTGCGAATCCAATAAAATGACATTACAGTACACAACATTCAAGTACTTACTCCGGTTAGGTGCTAGAAAATGTATAAAACTTAATCCAAAATGTTATTACATCTATGATCGATCCAACTAAAAAAGTACAAGATGACATATACATACAATAGCAAGAAATGAAATTTTAGTACATTACACATACAATATAAAGTAGAGCTTTAGACCAAAGTTGAATACATTTTCACACATCAAACCTGTACCTGCTTATAAATTAGCAACTACAAGCCAGAATCCCTTTTTGACTTTTTTGGGGGAGGTCAAATGAAGCCAAAATTGAGTTTGATTTGAAAGTGAATGTAAGAAATAAACACTTACCAGAGGCAAGAACACCAGGAACGAGAGAGAGATGGGGCATATCAGTGGGAATTGACTGAACTAACCATGACTTGCACTGCTCATTATGGACCTTTGTTGCTCTTACTACTGCTACCAACAACAATAACAATGAAGTCAAAATCAAAATAAAATATATTTGTTTCATTGTTGTTATTGTTATAATTATTTGGAGGGGTATTGTGGATTTTGTTGTGAGATGGTGAAATGGATTCAAATAGATATCATAATCAATTCATCATCTCGTTGACTTTCTAGTGAGTTTAATCCGGAACAAGTAGTTGTGATTGGTCATCCCGGGTCCTCCGTCAATTTTATTCCTAATTCGTTATAAAATACCGGATCCCCATCGGTTATTTGATTTATATAAGAATCAAAATATGATTGTTCCTATTGGAACTTTTTAGTTGAAAGCTAGTTTTTATTTTAAGGGTCAATGACACGGATGGGCAAGGAACTTTCTCTTTTCACTGACATCACCGACGAATTGTTTTTATTACCATGATCGACAATGTACTTGATGAAACTTTGTTGATGTAGGTATTCAAACTTTTTTTGACCGATGACGTGTACATGTCACGTCGTTAAATTTATGTGACAAGGCATCTATGTAATATCTTTTTTATCCTAATTGGAAACCACATCATTGTAGCAGGCTATATATATTTTCCCTCAAATTAAAACACTACTCAAACCCTAGAACTGAAAATCGCAAATTATAGAATGTTGTCGTCTTCCACATCGTCAATTCGATCGAAGAATCCAAGCATGTGCAAGTGTAAGGTTCCGCTGCAATTAAGGATGCGTACATCATGGACTATCACCAACCCTGCTCTACGCTTTATTCAATGGTAATTTGTTGAATTCATGTTGTTTTCTTAATTTTAAGGTTTACTTCTTTTTATTGTCTCAATTCAGTTTGATTGAAAGAACTGTTCAGCATTTCATTGGCTTGACAAAGAACTTGCTAATGACTGGTACAAAACCAACATTTTCGAGTTGTACCAAAGTCTAGGGTTTGAGTAGTGTTTTAATTTGGGGGAAATGATATATAACCTGCTACAATGACGTGGTTTCCAATTAGGATAAAAAAGATATTATACAGATGTCTTGTCACCTAAATTTAACAACGTGGCATGTACACGTCATCTTGTTCGAATATCAATCGGTCAAAAAAAAGTTTGAATACCTACATCAACGAAGTTTCATCAAGTACGTTGTCGATCATGGTAATAAAAACAGTTCGTTGGTGACCTCGGTAAAAATGAAAAAGTTCGTTGGCGATCCCTGCCATTAACCTTTATTTTAAACACCCACATCGTCTAAAATTATACTAATAATAATTAATATAATATATAATCTAATCTAATCTAAATCTAATCTATTTAATCTAATCTAATCTAATCTAATAAATCTTAATAAAAGAAAATTTTACTAGCTTTAATTTTGCTTAAAAATCAACTCAATTAACCAATGAGAATGAAGTATTTCACCAAACATTCAATTATCCAATCAAATCAAAGAATTTATCTAATAAATCTCTTTTGAAAAACTCTTATATTTTTATATAAAAAAACAAGATAATAATACTAATAATAATTTAAAATTTGTTAATCAACAATTTCAAAATCATCTCATCGGAAATAATAATTAAAAAAAATCATGATTATCAAGTGATCATGTGTGATCGTAAATCACATTTCCTAAAAAATCTATTTGAAAAAATTCATTATCCATAACTAAAAAAAACTCCTCAATTAAATTAAATCTAAAATAAAAAATTATGATAATAAATATGAGGAATGAAATTTGAGTTTTAATTACTACTATACATGATTTCTTCATCTTCCACTCGTGGACATTGGACACACTTATTACTTAATTAAACTATCATTTATTAATAATCTTACTTTACGAATTAACCGTGACCAAACTTGTGGTGAGAATAATCTATTTTGACATTTATATTTGACATTAAAAGAGCAAATGGTGAGAATGATCTTAGTTATATGATATAAGCAATGTAGCATGGAGCCTTCTATTATGTTTTAGTGTTTTAAAGTAGTTTTAATTTTAAAAAATATAAAGCAAAAAATATATATAGCTTTTAATTTTTACTACAAGATGATGTCAAATATAGAATAAAATACAATAATACAAAATCACCATAAAAAATTGCGATCTTCCTTATAGACACTTTATCGTCGTTGATATTTCATATGAAAGTAAAAACACGAGGATTGAAAAAATCAAGAGTGTTAATATTAAATACATATAAATTTATTCCTAAAATACAATAAATTTGGTTGGCCACTCGTTTGAGGCTAGCCCCTCATCATCAACAAGGCGTGCATGTTTAATTGATACATGTTTTAATTAAATATATATTGTTACCTTAAAACTTTTGTATACACGGGTTTAAAAACAGTTTAGTTTATCTCCTGACTGGCTGACTCCATATTATTTAAAATTGTTTGAGGAATGCGAATCACTCAAGTATATATATTATTTATAGAGAAGAAATTCGTTGAAAACTCATCATTTGTGAAATGCCAAGTAGAAAAAGTCTCTAATTTGACGACAAATTAATAGATTGAGTAAATTAAAAAATTTAAAAGTTTGGTACCTTAAATTTTTTAGTAAAAGAAAAAAGTCATGTACCTTAAATTGAAAATTGAGTCAAGTATGGTTTTACCCATAAATTCTAGAATTACGCAATTTAAGCCTTAACACTATTAGTGCTTACTTAACTAATGATTACATATTGACTTTCGAATTTTTTTTATAATTTCCTTATGTACTGTCGAATAACTGTCTGTTTATAAATCCACTCAAGAATATAGAATTACACAATTTAACACTTAGCATTATTAATGCTTAAGTAACTAATGACTACATATTAACTTACCTATATTTGAAATACAAAAACCTCTTAAAAAGTCCGTGTAATCACGGGTCTGTAACCTAGTTAATTATATAACAAAAGAGTGTGGTTCCAGAGAAATGGAGAAATTATGTGTGACACCTCTCGAAATCAGGTGAAACTCCGTACATCCAAATCATACATTCTTACGTTAATTCCCTCATAATTGAAAATAACTTGACTTAACACCCCAAAATTTAAAAGTTAACTAAATTTCCTTAAGTTTAACGACACTAGCAGAGTGTCGCAGGTTGCGACACTTCGCTAGTAGCGACACTATGGGAAGTGTCGCAATAACCGCTGAAGTGACGATATGCAGGAGTTAAAAGTATAAAATTGGGATATTAAATCCCACTTATTATTCCCAAATATTCTAGAACTCAGGAGATCCTTAGTGTGTGTGTTCTTGGTGTTTTAGAGAGAGAAAACAAAAGAAATCAACAAATTGCTAAGGGTTTGATTCTTGGAAGTGTGTCAATCATCCACATCTTTATTAAAGGTAAGAGAATTGTAGTTATGGATAGTTTATAACTCAGAAACCCTTAGAATTATTGTTATTGATGTTTGTTTTTGATTAAAATCTTAATTTGAAATATAGAGAAGTAATTTTATTGTTAAGGAGTGAGTTTTGAATGGATTTTGGGTGTCTTATATGTTATAACTTGTAACCAGCGACTTGATAAAGTTAGAGAATTAAAAGCTAGCATAAAACTTGATAAAATTCCCAAATTTCTGTTGTGCTGTTCGTAATTGCGACACTACAGCTGCTGGTGTAGCGACACTAGTCCCAGTGTCGCTATTAGTGCCACTAAAATATGATATGCGACACTTGATGAAGTGTCGCCAAGGCAATAGGCGACACTAATAGGAAGTGTCGTTGGACTTAATTAAAATGTAAAACTTGACTTTTATTGATGTAAGCCGAAATGATGACTAATGAGCTAAGTTAAATTGTATATGTATATTTATAGACAGGTATTATAAACGTGGGAGGCTGAAGTTAGGAAATTAGCATCAATTTCGAGATAAGTAATGAGGGAAAGTATGAGATAGAGTTAAATATCTTATTTAAATTATCTTATTAATTATTGTCGTTTTAAGTTGTTCGTTTGGATTGATGATACTTAGATCACGCGTGTGGTTAAGTATTTACAGTCCCGAGTTAATTACTGAGCTAGCAATACTTAGATCACGTGTGTGGTTAAGTATTTGCAATTTCTGAGTTAATTATTGAGTCGCAATACTTAGATCACGTGTGTGGTTAAGTATTTGCATTTCGGAGTTAATTACTGAGTAGCAATACTTAGATCACGTGCGAGGTTAAGTATTTGCATTTATGAGTTAAATTATTGAGTTATAATACTTAGATCACGTGTGTGATTAAGTATTGGTCAATTTGAGGTGGATTAATGGATATGCCAATTGGAAGAGTATACAATTGAGTAAATATCCGTTTAGACTCGGGGAGTCAGGCTCGGGGAGCCATATGGAGATAATATATATATATATATCTTTTCTAAATGAGTTGTTGAGTTGTAATGAGATTAATTAATTTATTATATTTCCATTACTTACTAAGTCGTGAGCTTACCCCTATTGTTTGTGTACTATTTTGATAGGTACATCGAGTGGGGTCAAGGGTGGAAATCCGGGTAAAAGACCCGAAGGCTACTAGTGGTGGAAACTTGCTATATTTTTATAGTAAGTTATTTTGTCTCGTAAATCATGCTCTCGATATAAAGAAGCCCATTTTTAGAAGAGATGATCATTTTTGGAGTGGAATGTGTATTTTGAAAACTCTAAATAGTTAACCTAGCCGTATTAGTTGCAAGTAGGGTTTGATTATTTTGTATGAATCCGACTGGGAAATGTTTAATATATATATTAAATGAATCACTTGTTGATTTAAACTTTGTGCTTTGCGACACTAATTATGGTTGGCGACACTAGTCGAGTGTCGCAAGTAAAAAAAAAATTTATGGGCGTTTCAAGTTGGTATCAGAGCATTGGTTTAAGAGATACAGATGAGGAACCATCCGGGCACGATTACGATAGCGACGAATCATCTGTGAATCAGAACCTACCGTCCCGCTTTAGAGTGACCTCCGATGATGATAGTAGCGACACACCACCGTCATCACCGACAGTACCCTCGACGATGCTCGGGCGACATCTGGCGTAGCTAAGACATGGAACCTGTTCTCTGAGACTGCACGCGGACCGTACACGAGGATCACTGCCAGGAAGACGACTAGACGTCTACCCACCGGACCATTAACGCCACGTGATAGAGCACCGACTGAGCCAGAGGACCCACAGGAGGAGCCGCCACTGAAGAGGCTTAGGACTATACACTTAGCCTGGATGCCGAGCATGTTGAGGCACTGGAGAGCGGTCGAGGGTATCCCTTCAACCTATGAGAACGGTGAGTTCTTCCAGTCACCACCGTCTTTCACTCTTACTGGCGAGCCCATGGAGCTGACTACCTCTACTCTGGTCGCTATGGTCCACACCCACGGTAGGAGCCTCGCCAGGCTACACACACATGTCATGGAGTTGCTGAGTGATGCATCCCGTCTGGATGGAGACAAGATCTCCACATATGAACGCCTCCAGACTGTAGAGGGCCACACGGTTGCTGATAGAGAGGCAGCCAATGCTACCCTAGCCCGTGTAGAGACACAGGAAGGATGTGCTCGAGCGGCAGAGATCATAGCTAAGGTTAGCTTGATGATGACCGGACTGATCACTGCCGTGGGGATGTATCTATCTTACTTTCATTAGACCTACGTATGGATGGTTGTGCCTACGCTATATTGCACTGAAAACTTCTATTTGATAGGTATATAAGAACCCCATCATGTTTTGTATAAAACTCATGTATGAATGTTTTCACTTTATGTATAACATAGTGTATGGTTGTTTATATTTCGCATTCTCTGAGTTGGCATTGATTATTATATCTTATTCATCTTTTATCGTGTGTAATGGAACGAAATCATGCCACCCAAAAGTCGAAATACCTGTAACAGCCAAAGAAGCACATGACCCACCAACGTTGAATCAGTTGAAGAACTCGTTGCTCGACGAGTGGCCGATGTCATTGCCCATATGAGGCAAGTTGCGTTCCCCACAATGTAGGGAATGGTAGCGGTACTACGTGAAATATTGTTGGGGGGAATCGAGTTGAGGAACAAACCAATGTGACTAGAGAACCTAAGAATATCCAACAAGGGTGTTCATACAAATCATTCATGGCATGTATACCGAACATCTTTCACGGGAACGAGGGCGCCATAGGAATAGTCCATTGGATCGAAAAGATGGAGTCAGTGCTGGACATCAGCAATTGCTCACCCGACTGCATAGTGTAGTCGCCAACTCCATCTCCTGGGAAGTACTGAAAACGATGATACTGGAAGAATTATGTCCCTGTATCGTGCTACAGAAATAGAAACCGAACTGTGGGACATAAAAATGATTGGTTCTGATGTCACCGCCCGCACCACAAAATTTTAGGAGCTAGCACGGCTAGTGCCACACATGGTTACGCCGGAGTACAAGCGCGTCGAAAGGTACATTTGGGGATTGGTACCCTAGATCAGGAGTTTGCTAACATCGTCTCGACACTCCACATTCAAGAGCGCCGTTAGCTTAGCGGAAAGTTTGACCGATGAAGTAGTGAGAATGGGGTCATTGACAAAGAAAACTGGGGCGGGAAGGGGTGAACCGAACAGGACTGAAGGAAGAAGTCTTGGGATAGAGAAACGCAAGTGGAATAGCGAAAGGAATGACCAACAATTTCAGCAGAATGAGAAACGTCAACGAAACCCTAGAGCATACACGACAACCACATCAGGAAACGAAGGGTTAACAGGGGAATAGGCCAGGGTGTAGTAAGTGTAAAAGGCACCATGAGGGCAGGTGTACCCTCTGTGAGAACTGCAACCGATGGGGTCATCAAATCAAATTTTGCAAAACAAACCCTCCCACTAAAGTCAATAACAAACGACGAAATGTTGGATGTTTCAAGTGTGTGAACCCGAATCACTACCGAAACAAGTGTCCCAAACTCCGCAACAATAACAACAGCCACAACAACAACAACAACAACAACCGAGCCAACAACAATAACCGACCAGCTCGTGAACGAGCATTCGTTATTGGGGCACAGGAGGCGCGCCAGGACCCTAATACCGTCACTGGTACGTTTCTAGTAAACAATCAATATGCCTTTGTGTTATTTGATTCGGGCGTCGATTTAAGTTTCATATCTGTTGAATTTAGACCCTGTTTGGGAATAGAGTCCCCTAAGTTAAATAATAAGTATGCCATAGAACTAGTAGATAATAAAATGATTGAAACTGGAGAAGTTATACCGGGGTGTACCCTAACCCTAGAGGGTCATTCCTTCGACATAGACTTACTACTCGTGGAATTAGGAAGTTTCGACATCGTAATCGGCATGGACTGGTTGCCTAAAAACCGTGCCGAGATTGTATGTTTCGAAAAATTGATACGCATACCATTACCGACGGGAGAAACCTTGGTGATACAGGGAGAAATGAGAAGGAGTGCCGTAAAGATGGTTACTTGCATAAAAGCCAGTAAGTACCTACGAAAGGGATATCATGCATTCTTGGCACACGTTGTGAAGAAGAAACCCGAAGAGCGAAACATAGACGACATACCAATCGTATGTGATCATCCGGAAGTGTTTCCTGAGGATTTGCCAGGACTGCCGCCCCCGCGACAAGTCGAATTCCGTGTTGATCTAGTACTCGGAGTCGTACCAATCGCGCACTCACCTTAGCGTCTAGCTCCATCGGAAATGCAGGAGTTGTCCACAGAATTACAAGAGCTCCTAGATTTAGGATTCATTTGGCTGAGTTTTTCACCTTGGGGAGCTCCGGTCTTGTTCGTGAAAAAGAATGATGGATCCATGCGGATGTGCATAGACTATCGGGAGCTAAATAAAGTAACTATTAAAAACCGATACCCATTACCACGCATTGACGACCTTTTCGACCAACTTCCATGTTCCAGATTTTATTCAAAAATCGATCTACGTTTCGATTATCACCAACTGAAGGTTCGAGAGGAAAATGTACCCAAGACTTATACAAGTTATGGTCACTACGAGTTAATATATTCTTTATAGTATCAATTTTAATTGCTATTTGTTGATGCAATATCAACATTTTATGATAACAACTTGAAGACTTATACAAGCTATTGTCAAGAGGGAGTTTGTTGATGCAAAATCAACATCTTGTGACAACAGCTTGTATAGATTACATAGCTTCGATTGATTGCAAATTGCGAAACTCTGGGAATTGAGAAACTTTCTTGTTGTGCAAAACTCAGACTTGTACCCGGGAATTTTGAAATTTGCGAAAGTTGACTTGTGCGAAACACGGAATCTACAGCTAATTGAATTTTGAATACATGCGGAAATTGTATTCGAATAGTAAAACGTAAACCGAACGAGTAAATGTAAATAAAAGATGTGATCTTTTATTTATTTAACAATGAAGTTTACAAACTCAGCTAGCTTCCTCTCTCTCTCAAAAACTCTCTAGATTTTTACAATGAAGAACCTTTTATAAACTGAAGCTCAAAACTCTATATATATACAGTACTGTGAAACTCATAAACCTGCGAAACTAATACTGCGAAACTCATTCTGAGTTTCGCAACATGCGAAACTTAGACTAAGTTTCGCACAACAAGAAAGTTTCGCAATTCCCAGAGTTTCACAATTTATAATCAATCGAAGCTAGGTAATCTATACAAGCTGTTGTCACAAGATGTTGATTTTGCATCAACACTACTTATTGGTAAAAATAATTTTTTGTTGACGTTTTGATTGGAATTGTAAGATGTTTCATGAGGAATAATAACGCTTCCCCCAAAAAAAACACTCTTCTCTTGATCACTACCATATATATATATATATATATATATATATATATATATATATATATATATATATATATATATACCAGTTTTAACCCGCGTATAAACACGAATAGTTTTGAATCATTTAAATTGTTTTCATAAAAATTAAGAAATTTAAGAGGTTACATTTTTGAAATTAAGTGAAGTTAAAGGACGTAATTGATAAATTATTATTTTTTAATTGATGACATCTTTTATATATGGTACTAGACTTCAAACCGGTGTATACGTACGATTCGTTGAATATGTATATAATTTCATTAATTATGAAAAATATAGTATATTATATATTTAGTACTAACAGTGTAAATATACCTAACAGTAGCAATTCTGAAGTTTCACCAGCAGCACTAAGTGGGGGTGATGGTTTTTCTGTTCCACTACTATATTAACATACAATGCGGAAATAACAATTAATCTAGGGCATGAAATAAAATAAACCCTAAAGGATCTTAACTTAATAATAATAAGCAACAAAACAAAATAAAGATGGGGGTGATGGTTTTTCTATTCCCCTACTAGATTAACATACAATGCGGAAATAACAATTAATCTAGGGCATGAAATAAAATAAACCCTAAAGGATCTTAACTTAATAATAATAAGCAACAAAACAAAATAAATAGATAAGAAAATACTAACCTTTGAGAAAAACGGATTTCTCACACGCAGACCACCTTGACTTGGAGGCGAGTACTCAAACCAGAGCACCTATAATAGTTCACACCCATGAACCAAAGAGAAAATTCTAACTCCTAAGGTCCCGAATCTAATCGTGTAAACTCTTACAATGAGAAGAATGAGAAAGAAAGAATGATGTACATTGAAACCATGGCATGCCCCCTATTTATATAGGCAGGGGGAGGCTTAGGGTTTGTCCCTTGGCCGATGTGGGATATGTTGTTTTCGGGTTTCAACAGCCGATTGGAATATCCAGCCGGCGGTTAAACTCGCGTCTCCACCGCCTTACTACCTTTGCACTCCAGCCGCCGACTGAAACTTCCAACCGGCGGTTGGATTTTGCTTCCAGAATTTTCTTTTAGTTTCTAATTAATTAATCAACTATGATAATTAATAAACCAAATAATTAACTATAATATTAATTCTAATTAATATTGGCTCTCATTTATTTCTCTTTAACTGTTCGTTGAGGGCGACCCAAAAAGGACTCTACTTTTAATGATATACTTACCAATTAGTTATGAACTTGGACACTATATCCAACAGTCTCCCACTTGGACAAGTCATCAATTATTATTGGTCTAAGTTTATCCCATTAACTAAGCAGAGAGTGTCATCCAACGCTACTGCCGAACACTGAATCATATCTAGAGACAGCCCTTAGATAAGTGATCAAATATTCCTTTGTTCTACTGATATCTTATGAAATTGAGACATGGATTTTAATCAATCTCAAGATTCAAGATTATGTTTTCTGATTTCCGATTATTTTGACTATATGAGACTACTGAATTGTGCACATCAACTTAGTCTCGGCTAGGCCTAGCACTTTAGAGTCAACTTTTAATCATCAGATGGCCCATGATATCGCTTTTCCATTTTGGCAAAAGGAACAAATAAATTTCGACTACATAGTACTAGTCAACTCATCATGTTACACCTAGCATACCCTTTATAAGTGGCATTTAAGTGCAGCATTCGAATAAACTGAAGTATAACAGATTTGAAAAACTAGAAACTCAATGTATCTCCATTTTAAGAATAGAGGATATTATCATCTTAAAATCACTCGTGATTTTAATCCATGAAGTGATCTATTTAAGTACGGGTCTCTCCCATACTTAAATCTCCATCAAGTACTCATGAGTGTTGCAGCATTCTCCATGCTATGTCTAATCTCCATAGACAATCTACTAACACTTCATGACAGTCTTAAATCAACACTAACTTCCTGTAGTATGAACGACTGAGGAGTTTCGAGTAAAACTAATTACTCGGAAAGTGAATTCTAAACATGCAAAATGAAACACAATGACAAACAATAGTAAATGGTAGAACTCTTTCAAATAAATAAATCTCCATTATTTAATCACCAAATCTATTACATTTCAATCATTGCTATAATGTTTCAGATTCAAACTAACAACTAAAACTTTATATTATCTCTTAAACTTATGCTCCTAGCATGTTCATCGTGTTTGGACCTTGCCAGTGCCTTTGTGAATGGATCAGCCGGATTATCCTCTGATCGTACATGCTTCACAATCACGTGTCATTCTTCTACCTTTCTTCGAACAAAATGGTATTTCCTTTCTATGTGCTTTGACTTCCCATGATCCTTGGGTTCTTTAGTCAAAGCGACTGCACTTTCATTGTCGCAGAATATATCGATGGGGTCTTGTACTGTTGGAACAACTCCAAGATCTCCAAGAAAATTCCTCATCCATATGGCTTCCTTTGAAGCTTCGCAAGCTGCAATATACTCAGACTCACATGTGGAGTCTGCTACTGTATTTTGCTTTGAACTTTTCCATGTTACCGCTCCCTCATTCAGTAAGAATACCCAACCAGACTGTGACCGAGTATCATCTCTATCTGTTTGGAAACTTGCGTCATTATAACCTATTACTCTGAGTTCTTCTTCTCCGCCATAAACTAAGAAGCTGTCTTTAGTATTTCTTAAATACTTGAGAATGTTTTTTACAGCTGTCCAATGACCTTCACGAGGATTCTGCTGATGTCGACTCACCATTCTCAAAGCAAATGAGACATCAGGCCTTGTACACGTCATGACATACATCATCAATCCTATAGCCGAAGCATATGAGACTCGACTCATTCTGTCCAGTTCTTCCTTAGATTTCGGACATAGATCTTTACTAATCTTTATGCCATGATGTAAGGGTAGATTCCCTTTCTTAGAATTTTCCATTTTAAACCTTTTCAAAATTTTATCTAAGTATGTGTCTTGGCTGAGTCCTATGAGACGTTTCGACCTATCTCTGTAAATCTTTATACCAAGAATATATGCTGCATCTCCCAAATCTTTCATAGCGAAACATTTTCTCAACCAATCTTTTACATTTTGTAATGTTGGGATATCATTTCCTATGAGTAGTATATCATCCACATATAATACTAGGAAGACTACAACACTCCCACTGACTTTGACATATATACAGGACTCATCTTCGCTTCTAGAAAATCCAAACTATACGACTTTCTCATGGAAGCAGAGATTCCAGCTACGAGAAGCCTATTTAAGTCCATAAATAGCCTTTTCAAGCTTGTACACTCTTTTAGGATACTTTGCACTTTCAAAACCCTCTGGTTGTGCCATAAACACATCCTCTGTAAGTTTTCCGTTAAGGAAAGCGGTTTTGACATCCATCTGCCATATCTCATAATCATGAAATGCAGCTATCGCAAGCATTATCCTAATTGACTTTATCTTAGCTACTGGTGAGAAGGTTTCCTCATAATCAATCCCAAGGGTTTGAGTATAGCCATTCGATACCAACATAGCTTTATAAGTGTATACCTTCCCATCCATGTATGTCCTCTTTTTGAAGATCCACTTACAACCCACCGTCTTAAGACCGGGTGTAGTGTCAACCAAATTCCATACTTGGTTGTCATACATAGACTGAATCTCGCTTTTCATAGCTTCCTTCCACTTGGTAGCCTCAGGGCCATCACTTCCTTGTAGTTAGTAGGCTCATCCAAATCAACTAGTGTACCATCACTAATCTTGTCCTCTTCTTCAATATGGAAACCATAATAGAACTGAGGAGGATTGCTAACTCTACTACTTGTTCTGCGAACGGTTAAGGATATGTCTTCAGGTTCAACAGGTGTCACCACCTCTTGTTGAGTGTCAGTGTTTACTATAGGTTCTTCATTGGTCGATTCTTGAATCTCTTCAAGATCTATCTTACTCCCACTGTCCTCTTTAGATATCATTTCTCTCTCAAGGAACACTTCTCTTCGAGCTATAAACACCACATTTTCCCTGGGTCTGTAAAATAGATATCCAAACGACTCTTGTGGATAATAGACGAAAAGATACTTTTCAGATCTGGACTCTAGCTTGTCCTGAGTTTCTCGTCTAAAGAAAACCTCGCAACCCCAGATTTTGATGTGACCAAGAGAAGGACGTTTTCCCTTCCACATCTCATAAGGTGTCTTTGAAACCTTCTTAGTGGGTATTTGATTTAAGATATGTGCGGCTGTCTCTAATGCGTAACCCCAGAAGCTTATTGGAAGTGTTGCCCGACTCATCATAAATCGAACCATGTCTAACAGAGTTCTATTTCTCCTCTCTGCAACTCCATTAAGTTGTGGTGTTCTAGGAGGAGTCAATTGTGAAACTATTCCACAGTTTCTAAGATGATCAAGAAACTCGATACTAAGGTATTCTCCTCCCCTATCGGATCAAAGTACCTTTATCTTTCTGCCCAGTTGATTCTCTACTTCGTTTTGATATCTTTTGAAAATTTCAAAAGTATCGGACTTATGTTTAATCAGATAAACACATCCATATCTACTGAAGTCATCAGTAAACGTAACGTAGTAGCGATTTCCATCTTTTGTCGCGCATCGGAATGGTCCACATACATCTGTGTGTACCAAGTCCAATAGTCCTTCACCTCTTTCATATGATCCAGTGAATGGTGATTTAGTCATCTTGCCCAGTAAGCAAGATTCACATACATCATCCGACTCGATGTCAAATGATTCCAACACTCCATCCTTTTGGAGTTGGGCGATGCGTTTCCTTTTTATGTGCCCAAGACGATAATGCCACAATTTTGATTTATCAAGCTCATTACTCGAATCAACATTTAAAATCACATTGCTAACACATTCAACATTTTCATATATGCCTTTGCAAGGAGAAACTTTAAAAATAAAACTACCATTTAGATAAACCAAAATATCTCCATTCTCATTATCAAATGAAAATCGATAACCATCCTTGAACAATGCATAAAACGAAATTATGTTTCTTGTCATTTCTGACGAATAGCAGCAATTATTTAAATCTATCCGAACTCCAGACTTCAGCATGAGCTCGAACTTTCCAATCTTGGTCACGGGTGTGATTTTCCTGTTCCCCATGATTAAGTTGAGCTCTCCATGCTTCAACCTTCTACTTTCCTTTAAACCTTGTAATACAATGCAAATGTGAGTACCACACCCTGTATCCAGAACCCACGAATCAAAAGTTGTTGTATTATGGAGTTCGATCATAAACATACCCGAGTGACTACTCTTTTCAACCTTTTCGTCTTTAAGGTCATTCAGATATTTTGGGCAGCTACGCTTCCACTGCCCCTTTGTGTTGCAGTAGAAGCACACTGCTTTCTTCGGATCATTTGTAGGTGCAATCTCAGAATCAAGCTTTCTCTTGAAACTTCGACTAGACATTCCAGTCTTTCCTTTCCAAGTTTTTCTTTTCTTTGCATTGTGACCAATAGCCAACACAGGAGCTGTTGAGGTAGAGGGCACATCAGCTACTTTGATCCCTTGCTCAGCGGTTTGCAGCAAGTTATGGAGTTCCATTATTGAGGTTTCTTTCTCATTCAAATTCATTTGATATGAGATTATAAACTGATTGTAGACAGCTGGTATGTGAGACAGAATTATATTTATCGAGAGCTCATTATCAAACATCATGTTCAAAGATTCCAACCTATCAAAGTACCATTTCATCTCCAAGACGAAAGCACAAATAGAGGCTCCAGGTTTGGGTTTGCAAGCCATGAGTGATTTAACCACATCAAGGCGTTCTTTGCTTGCCTTTTGTCTAAAACATTTCCCTTAGCTATTGGTTCATTTCATAAGCCCAAGTATTCTCAAAAGTCTTTTGCAATTCAGGGCTCATGGAAGATGCCATGATAAAAGACACTTTGTTTGCATTATCATAATGTTTTCGGTGAGCTTCAATCTCCTCTTGGGTTGAATCATTATCAATAGTGGGAATCTGCTCATCGAGAACATACTCCTTGTTCTCGTACCTTAGGGTAAACCTAAGGTTTCGCATCCAGTCCATATAGTTTGGACCGGTAAGTCTTTCCCTCCCAAGAACTGAGAGTAGTGAGAAGTTCGAGTTGTTTGTGGAACTGGGAACGGGTGGATTTGTACCATTTTCAGTAGACATCTATAATATAAAACAGTTTTAGTTAGTATGAATATTCCTTAATTTTTTAATTACCCAATTCTAAATTAAGGCTAGGATCCATATTTTCGATTCGTTTTATGAAGAGGGTTGCCGTAATCATGTCACGAATTTATTTTAGGTAGACAATGCTTTTGTCAATTTCATTCTCTATGAAATTCCTAGTTTTTTGAGATTCATTGATTCAATCAATGACATGTTAATCTCGGATATGCTTATCTACCATTCATGACTGGGATGTCGAGGTTCATGAATATGATAGTGAACTTAACCATGCAAAACTCGCGTGGTCCCCGGCCCGAGTATGCTCGAGAATCGCGAGTCTCACCTAACCTCTCACTTATGTCCTCTCATTAATGTGCCGCTAAACCACACACAATAGTCCATATGAGAGATCTGCGATTTTCATGGGTTAGCATACAATTCACATTTGTTATACTTAAAACGGGATTTTGTTTTAGTACTTTAAGTCAATACTTTTGATCTTGACATCATCCTATCAAAAGTCCTCGGTAGCTCCATTGAAAGCACAAAGAAGCGGAGAAGTAGGTCAGCGCGAAGCATATTAAAAACCCACTTCTTAAGGGAAGTAAAGTGTCCCGCCTTATACCTCTCTTATAGTTCGTTCACCATGGGTGAGCCGATTTATCAATTGACTGATAATGTATTTAAACTTTAAATGATACATATATATTTATCATAATATATATAGGTCTCTTTAAACTTTTAAAGTTTAGAGTTCCATTTTAAACATTTTAAAATTTAGGGGTATCATTTAAACAATTTAAATATTAGTATTTACTCTAGATCCATATTAACATTTAATGATCATACAAATTTATCTAAGGATTACTATTTACAATTAACCATTAACTAAGCAGTAATTCCATGTTAAGTGCCTATATTATTAAGCTAAGGCTCTGATACCACAGATGAGTTTTCTATTCCCCTACTAGATTAACATACAATGCGGAAATAACAATTAATCTAGGGCATGAAGGAAACTAAACCCTAAAGGATCTTAACTTAATAAAAATAAGCAACAAAAGAAAATAAATAGATAAGAAAATACTAACCTTTGAGAAAAACGGATTTCTCACACGCAGACCACCTTGACTTGGAGGCGAGTACTCAAACCAGAGCACCTCTAATAGTTCACACCCACGAACCAAAGAGAAAATTCCAACTCCTAAGATCCCGAATCTAATCGTGTAAACTCTTACAAGGAGAGGAATGAGAAAGAGATAATGATATACTTTGAAACCATGACATGCCCCCTATTTATATAGGGAGAGGGAGGCTTAGGGTTTGTCCCTTGGCCGATGTGGGACATGTTGTTTTCGGATTCCAACTGCCGGTTGGAATATCCAGCCGGCGGTTGAACTCGCGTCTCCATCGCCTTACTACCTTTGCACTCCAGCCGCCGGCTGAAACTTCCAACCAGCGGTTGGATTTTGCTTCTAGAATTTTCTTTTAGTTTCTAATTAATTAATCAACTATGATAATTAATAAAATAAATAATTAACTATAATATTAATTCTAATTAATATTAGCTCTCATTTATTTCTCTTTAACTGTTCGTTGAGGGCGATACAAAAAGGACTCTACTTTTAATGATATACTTACCAATTAGTTATGAACTTGGACACTATATCCAACAGGGGGAACACGTGGAAGGTTCTTAATAGGAGTATATACTAAATATATTACAATACTAGGTCTCAAACCCATACACAACCAATTATAAAATACAATTATTTAATTTGTAAGTTTAATATTGTTAATTAAAAAAAAATACAATTATCATTGTGATAATTATTAGTAATATAAATTAAACTATAATGGATGAACTTGTATTTATATTTCAACAGTTGATACATCAAGTATGATGTAGTCTCTTCATTTTCTTACGAGCGGTTAAAATTCGGGTCTCTGTCCATTTATTACGGTAACATTGATTTTGTCACCATGTGAGTGACAAAAGTAACAACCATTAATTGCAAAATTATGGTAAGTTTTGATGTATTTGTTGAGCCCTTGCGATGTACAGTAATTAAAAAAATAAAATTAATCATATATTTTATAAGTTTTCAATTGTATTAATATTGTTGAAAATTTTATTATTGAAACTCAACAGTAACGTATACCAAAATGTACAGAAAATAATCAATTTTATATATTTTATTAAAACTAATTTCCTTAAACTTGGTAGTTGATGATGATAATATTATATCATTGCAATGTATGAAATATTAGTAAGAACATGAAT
Organism: Gnaphalium uliginosum; assembly: GCA_963930675.1. Lineage (NCBI taxonomy): Eukaryota > Viridiplantae > Streptophyta > Magnoliopsida > Asterales > Asteraceae > Gnaphalium > Gnaphalium uliginosum. The sequence continues at coordinate 48,572,247 of OZ005680.1, read as the reverse complement.
TTATTTTTTATGTAAGAAAAAATCATTATTTATAAAATGTAATGCATAAATTTAAAAATCTATTATAATAAAATTGAATTCGAAATATTCACAAAATAGAAGGAAGTAGTTTGTTAGAAATTTAAAATTTTAAAAATTTTAAAAGAGTGTTAGAAATTATGAAGATTTTTAAGAAAACATTAATTTGATGATGTGACATAATTATGTGACTTTTAGAAAAAAGTAAAAAGATGATGTGGCATGACTAAAAAACAAGGAAAAACCTTTGTTTTATATATATATAAATAAATAGAAATAGAAATAGATATCTCATTGAAAATTGGTGATCAGAACATACGATATTGAAAATTTAATTGTTGTAAACGCTTAAATTATAGGTTGTAAACATTTGAATCACGTCGTGTGTCATCATATTCTACTAAGGTGCATAAGTTTATCTCTTCGTATGCACATTCAGTTTACAACTTTTGTCATTCGTGATTTTCATAAGTTTATATTATCTAACTATAAGGGATTTAGAGAACGCGTTCTAATACTTTCTACATTTTTTATTTTAGAAAATAAAAATTACATCTTTTACATTTGGACGCGTTCTTTAAATTTCCGTAATTAAACGCGCTCAGGTCTGGCCGTATACGGTCAGGTCTGTCCGTATTTGCAGGGTCGTGTCTTCGTGCGCGGGATCGTAACTTGTTTTCGCTATAATTTCTTCGTTACTCGTTCGTTTTAGTTGATTTTCACGGCATCGTCTTCGTAATCGAACGAAGTTCAAGGATATAAGATAATATCTTCAGTTAGTCTTGGTCAACTTTACGTGTCGTTGCCCCTTTGTGTACGAGGTCGTAACTCGTTTCTTCGTTTAGCTCTAAAATCTTCGTTTTAACTCCGTTTTTATTGATTCTTATTGCATCGTCTTCGTAATTTTCTAATCAACACAATAACACAAATAAATGTAATATTTAAAGTAAAGTGTTAGTTATTTAATTAAAAAGGAACAGATAACGTGGGTAAAAACGTGACTTTTTACGCGTTATCATTCGTCCATTTCAGTCAAAGCGTCCATTTTAAAAATATATACAGTTTTAGAAATATCCACTAACTATACTATTCACCAATAAAATATTATCTATACCTACTAAAATCTTTATTGCATTGTTATAATATTAAGTGGACACTTTGTAGGTCCTTTAGGTCAGAATCTATTAAATCGTTGCAGATTATACGTGCGGAATCCGTATAATTAATTAATCGAACGTTAACGAAACACACAAACGTAAATATATCAAAAGCTTCTGATTTCTATTGATTTCAACATGTAAATATTACAGAAGATCTCTCACAAAGTCGCTGTGACACTTGCCCTAGCCGACCCCTGCGACACTAGGCTAGTTTTGCATATGCGACACTAAGCAAGTGTCGCAGCTTTACACTTATGTAATTCTAATATTCACTTTTTCATTACAAAACTGATTATTACAATTTAACGCGTACAGACTCTGACCAAGTGACTGACACACATATATACACCAAGAAACTCCTCCTTGTCATCAGTTTGGTCTTTAGATGTCTTCTATTCAGCTCCAATTTGCTGGGAAATTACCAACAGCATGTATTCCCTTCTCTATACAAATACCCACAACTTTCGGAAACTTTTCGGCTTCTGGCTTGTTCTCAATATCAACCAATATCCTATTAGAGTGAAGAGTCTGCAAATCTTGTCTTGGGAGATTTATTAAGCTAATTGGATCATAGACACAAATCTTTTCAGTCTGCACCACCTGCCTAGGTCCTTTAGGTTAGAATATATTGAATCGTTGCAGATTATACGTGCGGAATCCGTATAATTAATTAATCGAACGTTAACGAAACACACAAACGTAAATATATCAAAAGCTTCTGATTTCTATTGATTTCAACGTGTAAATATTACAGAAGATCTCTCACAAAGTCGCTCACACACTCAGGGTTTCGTCAACCCTAAATTGATACCCTAAACACCTATTTATACAATTCTGTTCTGGACCCTGCGACACTTGCCCTAGCCGACCCCTGCGACACTAAGCTAGTGTCGCATATGCGACACTAAGCAAGTGTCGCAACTTTACACTTATGTAATTCTAATATTCACTTTTGCATTACAAAACTGATTTTTACAATTTAACGCGTACAGACTCTGACCAACTGACTGACACACATATATGCACCAACACACTTATTTTAACACAAACAAAAATAAAAAATATAAACACTTATAGCATATATAAGAACGAAGGTACTACCAACTTAGCCACTTGACATTTCCAAACTAATTACTCCCTCCTTCCAAAAATAATTTTCTACCGACAAAAAACACACAATTTATAAAACTTAATCATTAGTGCTTTCACTCTCTTACTTTTTGCGTAATGCCAGTTTTACCCTTAACTAAGTAATTACTGCTTTCTTTGAAGTTTGTAATAATATTTTCAATTAAGGGTAATATGGTAATCTTGATCAAACTTCCTTATCAATTTTCAATAGTCGACTATTAATTTAGGACAACCCAAAAGGGAAACATGAACTATTATATTGTGACAAAGGGAGTATACAACATCTGTTGGGATCGACCCTTATCACAATAAATCACATAATCTTGTATAAGCCAATAATTAACATGCACAAAACTGAAAAAACACGACACACAAACGTTTTGCATGGAAAACCTCTCAAGAGATAATAAAAACCATGGACCCGTAGGCCACTTAACACGCCACTACTATGAACAATATTAAAAGAGTGGACGCTCCCCTCAACACTCTTGAATACGTTCACAAATCCTCACACCATTCTCAATCGCTAGATTACAATAACGGAATTCACGCCGTCATTATTGAATTACCAGACTCACCACACGGGACGGAAGGAGACGACTCTCATACGCTCTCTTTTCTCTCAACCTCCTCACTTAAACTCTACATTTAACTCCTATATAAATAGGCAAAATATATTTGTCCATCAAGTTAAAATCTTCCCCAAGTTTAACTTGATTTTCAAATCGCTCTATTTTAGAAAACTGAATCATATCCCAATAACTATAAAATAATGAAAGATGAATTTTATTGATTGAATGAGTTGATCAAAAAGATTACAAAAGACCCATATTTATAGACTATACTAAACTTGATGAATAAGAAAACCTAATAGAAAACTAATAATGATTATAAGTTAACTAGGAAACATATATATTATAAACTAACTAGGATACATATATTATCTTCTTAATAATATATTCTAATACGCCCCCGCAGTTTGAGCGGGAAAAAGACGAACGGTCAAATTGGAACGAAAATTTGTAGAAGAAAGTGCTTTGTATCGGCTATTTGTCTTTTGGCGGCATTGGCTTGCCTTAGTTTGCTATTGTCGACATTGGTTTGCTCTATCTGCATCGGCTTGTTTTGGCTTCATCGGCTCTTGGACCGGGAATTCTCAAGTGCAACGGTAGTTTTGATTTTGTGAAGAAAAGAAGTTAAAAGACAGACGGAAAAAAAAAGAGACGAATTAAGAATAAAATTTTGATTAAGAAGAGTGACTTAAAAGGAGACTACAAGAAAGAGTTGATTTAATTAGAAAAGTGAAGGAGAAAGAAAATTCGGCTTTAGTAGACGAAATTAAAAAAAGATCTTTTTGTTGTATAAAAATTAGAAGACGGGAAGCAATGGGATTGCATTTTTTTTTTCTTCAGATTATGAGAAGTAGAACTTGATGAAAAAAATGAATTATCTAAGCCTATTAGATAGATGAAACGATCTGTAGTATCTTCGTTTTACAAATAAATAAGAAATTGAAACAAATAAAAAGAGATTGTTGGTAATAGAAAGACAGAGTGGATGGGGAATTGAGAGATTTTTTTTATATATATATTATTATTTTTTTTTATTTTTTTTTATGTAAAAAGACTAAAGGTTTTGAATAGAAAAGTGGTAAGAAAGTTAAGAAGCATTTACTTCAGAAGACTGCAAAAGTTTAGAAAGAAGAAATTAATTAATATTTTGTATCATGACAATATTTAAAAAAAAATGGATATTGATATTTTTATTTTTTATTATTTTTGAACCCACATGAGAAGGTCATCGGTTGCAATTTTTTTTTTGGCTAGCAAGATGAAAAAAAAAACACTGTGACTTCTAAAAAAATAGATCGGACAATAACAATAAAGAAAAAGGGATCGAAGTCAGAAACAAAATAAACCAAAACTCTTACGTGAAAGAATGGAAAAGCAATGAGGATCCCTCCGGATCATCGATGTTTAGCCGATGACCGGAGGATGATAACCTTACGAACTCTATGCTCAAATCTTTGGCTCTGATACCATGTAAAATAATGAAAGATGAATTTTATTGATTAAATGAGTCGATAAAAAAGATTACAAAAAACCTATATTTATAGACTATACTAAACGTGATGAATAAAAAACCTAATAGAAAACTAATACTAAATATAAGTTAACTAGAAAACATATATATTATAAATAAATTAACTAGAAATACATATATTATCTTCTTAATAATATATTCTAATAACACCTACCAAACCCACCCTTTTCTCTCAAAACAGAAAGAACACTCATTTATCTGAACACCGTAAAATGGGTTCTTACTATTTTTACAAGTTCGATTTCTACACCGATTGGACACAATGCCCACTTGGTTGAGTTGGCACTATATCATGATAAATGTAAATTTCATGTTATAAAGGATTTTTCTGTTACAAACATAAAGTCAAATATTGCCTCTTCAAAATACAAAAATAAAGTCAACGTCAATTGTTGCAAGTTTGTGTACTGTTCCATACAAAACTTAATAATGTTCACACAAAACACGCCTTCTCATTCTGAAAACGCCATTTTTTCTCATCAATATCTTTATTATTACTTAGCTATTTGATATTATTAATAAAAAATATAAAATCAAATAATTATAAACATATTACATCAACATCGATAAGATCGAGCTCTATTTTATTTTCTGTAGAATCGAAATCATAAGACCGAATCAAGATATGATAACACTACTTAAACTCTCTAATTTCATACACGTGTGTTTTAATACATACAAAGACCTAATTTTGGATAGAATAATGAAATGTTTATAATTTAACTACTAATTATGTTGAAGAACATCAGGAGTACCTTTACTAGTCGCTTAAACGTTTAACCCATTATCATGTTATCAATAAAGTTAGAATCGAGATCATATATAGACCGTACATTTGCAAAGATCCTAGCGAAATCTACTCATTTTCATTAATTAAGTGATCTAGATCTTAACGATCTTATATTACACGTATATATTTTAATTCATAAAAAAGTATAATATGGTGTGAGATTAGAGGGGCGGCTACATTTTGCGGACAACGAGGGACAATCGATTTCAGTCGTTTATTTCTATGATCAATAGTCCAGATTCGCAACACTGCATTTTACGTAAAATGCAATGTTATTAATATGGAGTGGACCGTTAATCACAAAAATCATTGATCGAGATCGTCTGTCACTTTACCATGAAAATGCAGCTGATCCTCACCCTTGCTAAATTAATATTATCATCTGAAATAAGAATCAAGTATTAACAAAGTATGATCTATAAATAAAGGCATATAGACTCTAAATTTAGAATGTAAAGTCAAACAGAATGACAAGGTTAATACGTCGACACAACTCACAAGAATTAAGTCAAACGCCTTCAAAGTCAAATGTCACTTCAATAAACTTCTCCATTTCAGCTCTCTATTTATATATCGACACAAAATAGAAGCTCCTCAAAAAAAAAAACCATGTCTGGATACCCACATAATCCCTCCGGCTACAGTTACGGTGTACCACCACCATCTCAACAATCCTACTCCGCCCCTTACGGTGCTGCACCACCACCAAACAACCATTACGGAAGCCCGTTTGCAGCACTTGTTCCGTCCACATTTCCACCGGGAACTGATCCGAGCGTGATTGCATGTTTTCAGGTGGCGGATGTTGATGTAAGCGGTGTTATTGATGACAAAGAATTGCAGCGAGCGTTGTCTTCGTACAACCAGAGTTTTAGCATTCGTACCGTTCGTCTTCTTATGTATCTGTTTACAAACACCAACACTAGACAGATCGGTATATTAATTTCCTAGCCCTAATTAGTTATGAAAAACCGATAATATGTCCGCATTTCAATTTTAGTATCTAGTCCATCTTAAAAAGTACGAGTAATTTACCAAGTTAATTTCTAATTTTATCCTTAATTATTTTTACATTTTCTATAAAGGTGAGAGTAAGAATGAAATTGACATTTTACTGTCAAAAAGTGAAACAATAGTAAATTTTTAATAACTGTACATGCATGTGATATTTGTCTGGTGATCACTTATTTTGAAAGAGATAGAATATTGCTCGTATCGTTGACTTGTACGTTTTGGTGATATCAGGACCTAAGGAATTCACTCAAGTGTTCTACAGTCTTCAGAATTAGGGTATATATGTCAAACTGAATTTTACATATATTCATTACTACAGCGTAATTATGTTGATTAAAGATCGTTTAATCTTATGTATCTCGTATTAATTAATTTTAGGCAAATTTTGAGAAATTTGATCGAGATCGTAGTGGTCGCATCGATACCTGGGAATTGAGAGAGGCACTCATGAGCCTTGGATTTGCTGTTTCACGCATGGTCTTGGATTTGCTCGTCTCTAAGTTTGACAAGTCCGGTGGACCAAACAAGGCCATCGACTATGACAATTTCATCGAGTATGTCCCCAATTTGTAACTATAATTATCCCTCATTACGATTTTCTATCGGATTTTACTTTGCAAATTCTAATAATGTCGTCGTCTTTTCTTGTTATTTCAGGTGTTGCCTAATTGTTAAGGTATGTAACACGAATATAGAATATATAGCGAGTTATCGTATAAATTAAGGAGAATTTATGTGTAACAAACGATGCCAATTTTATGTACCCTTGGACTAAAAAGAGGGGCTAAAAATGTATATATACTTGAAAATTTTAAGAGGTAAAGGTATAAAAAATAACTTATCAGCACATAAGTTGCGTCTTGTTGATAGTACAAATAATATTCCCATAAATTAAGTATTTATGTTACAATCATTCTCAAATCTTATTAGATCGTATGATGCAGGGGCTCACGGAGAGGTTCAAGGAGAAAGACATAACGTATTCCGGTACCGCAACATTCACATACGAGGCTTTCATGTTGACAGTTCTTCCGTTTCTCATTGTGTAGTACAAGTGATCGACTCCTTCATGTAGTAGTATTTTATTTTGTGGAAATAATTATAACGTTCTTCTCTTTCAAAATTGTTGCCATATGTTATATCTCAAAGAGACAAATAACTCTAAAAAAAATGCAAAACGAAAAATTGAAATATTTTTTCCGTAACTAAACGCGCGTTAAGGGTGTGAATGAAATAAGTTATAAAGAACAGTATGTTTTATCTTTTTACTGCATTATTTTTCACAACTTTCAAGTTACAAGTGTTCAAAAGGAATTAACACTTGTAGGTAAAACTCTATATACGTGTCTAAAATGATGGATATAAACAAGGTTTGTTTTAGATTTGTTGTTTTAATTTGCCCTCCATTTTACCATCTGACACCACATTTCTTCTATGCATATTTAAATCAGTTATAAAAATTGATAATTTTATCTCAAAATAGTAGTTTAGTGATATGGGACATGCAACATAAATGTGGAGGTTTTGAGTTCAATCCGAATCTCCGTGTTAGGCGATTTATCTCTTCCATTTTGACCGTGAGACCAGTCGGTGAGAGGCCGTCAGAGGGTTGGGTTTCGTTATAAAGGAGCCATTGAATACATCAATAAATCATAATCCAAAAACTCAAAATCAACAAATGACTGCATATTTTGATTTTATATATGATCGAATCAATTTAATTTCAAACAAACTCGCTTGGTTGATATAATAACTTAGTAAGGTTACTCACGTAAATACCAAAAAGAAAAGTGTACATTCAATAGACGAAATTGGCAAGTTCAATACATACAATACAAGTTATGAAAGTACGCTCAATACCATAGTAAAAGAGGTAAATTATTATAATACACTTTCAAATAATAAACTCTATTTTATAAAAATAATTACTAAATAAATAGATAATTCAATCTCATCACTTCCCTTGTGATGTGTATATATATCATGAATGTCCAACTTATCTAAGAGTTTAATAAATACTTCTTTAAGACTGCTTTGGTAAGAATATATCGGGAAGTTGGCCTTCTAATCAAATGTGTGCCAATTTAAACAGCTTATCATCCAACCTTGCCTTAATGAAGAATGTGTCAACTTCAACATGGTTTGTATGGTCATGGTCTACTGGATTATGAAATATCGTGAGCTGTTTTGTTATCACAATAATTGCATTGACTCTTTGATGTAGCACGAGGCTACAAATTAGACAATACACGTATTGTCAGACGTAAAATAAAATAACTATCGTGTTATTAGACGGAACAAATGGTATTATTGTTGGATATAGTGTCCAAGTTCATAACTAATTGGTAAGTATATCATTAAAAGTAGAGTCCTTTTTGGGTCGCCCTCAACGAACAGTTAAGAGAAATAAATGAGAGATAATATTAATTGGAATTAATATTATGGTTAATTATTTGGTTTATTAATTATCATAGTTGATGAATTAATTAGAAACTAAAAGAGACGGATGGAAAATTCTGGAAGCTAAATCCAACCACCGGTTGGAATGTTCAACCAGCGGATGGAGTCCAAGGGGTAAGGCGGTGGAGCACGCGGGTCGTGGCTCGGATACTTGGGCAATAAGTAAACCCAACCGGCGGCTGGATAATCCAACTTGCGGTTGGATGGCCGAAAACAGGTGTCCCACATCGGTCAAGGGAACAAACCCCAGCCTCCCTCTTCCTATATAAATAGGGGGCATGTCATAGCTTCAAGGTGTTCAAATTCTCTCTTTCTCATTCCTCTCCTTGTAAGAGTTTACTCGAATAGATTCGGGACCTTAGGAGTTGGAATTTTCTCTTTGGTTCGTGGGCGTGAGCTATTAGAGGTGCTCTGGTTTGAGTACTTGCCTCCAAGTCAAGAAGGTCTGCTAAGGTGGTTGCGTGTGAGAAATCTGGTGTTCTCGAAGGTTAGTATTTTCTTATCTATTTATTTTGTTTTGTTGCTTATTATTATTAAGTTAAGATCCTTTAGGGTTTAGTTTCCTTCATATCCTAGATTAATTGTTCTTTCCGCATTGTATATTAATCTAGTAAGGGAATAGAAAACTCATCTGTGGTATCAGAGCCTTAGCTTAATAATGTAGGCACTTAACATGGAGTTACTGATTAGTTAATGGTTAATTGTAAATAGTAATCCATAGATAAATTTGTATGATCATTAAATGTTAATATGAATCTAGAGTAAATACTAATATTTGAATTGTTTAAATGATACCCCTAAAATTTTAAAATGTTTAAAATAGAACCCTTAACTTTAAAAGTTTAAAGAGATCTATATATTTTATGATAAATATATATGTATCATTTAAAATCTAAATATGCTGTCAGTCAATTGATAAATCGACTCACCCATAGTGAACAAACTATAAGAAAAGTATAAGGCTGGACACTTTACTTCCCTAAAGAAGTGGGTTTTTAATATGTTTCACGCTGACCTACTTCTCCGCTTATTTGTGCGTTCAATGGAGCTACCGAGGACTTTTGATAGGATGATGTCAAGATCAAAAGTATTGACTTAAAGTACTAAATAAAATCCCGTTTTAAGTATAACAAATGTGAATTGTATGCTAGCCCATGAAAACTGTAGATCTCTCATATGGACTATTAATGGAGTGTGTGTGGTTTACCGGCACATTAATGAGAGGACATAAGTGAGAGGTTATGTGAGACTCGCGATTCTCAAGCATACTCGGACCGGAGTCCACGCGGGTTTTGTACGGTTAAGTTCACTATCATATTCATGATCCTCGGCATCCCAGTCATGAATGGTAGATAAGCATATCCGAGATTAATATGTCATTGATTGAATCAATGAATCTCAAATGAACTAGGAATTTCATAGAGAATGAAATTGACAAAAGCATTGTCTACCTAAAATAAATTCGTGACATGATTACGGCAACCCTCTTCATAAAACGAATCGAAAATATGGATCCTAGCCTTAATATAGAATTGGGTAATTAAAAAATTAAGGAATATTCATACTAACTAAAACTGTTTTATATTATAGATGTCTACAGAAAATGGTACAAATCCACCCGTTCCCAGTTCCGCAAATAACTCGAACTTCTCACTACTCTCAGTTCTTGGGAGGGAAAGACTTACTGGTCCAAACTATATGGACTGGATGCGAAACCTTAGGTTTACCCTAAGGTACGAGAACAAGGAATATGTTCTCGATGAGCTGATTCCCACTATTGATAATGATTCAACCCAAGAGGAGATTGAAGCTCACCGAAAACATTATGATGATACAAACAAAGTGTCTTGTATCATGGCATCTTCCATGAGCCCTGAATTGCAAAAGACTTTTGAGAATACTTGGGCTTATGAAATGAACCAATAGCTAAGGGAAATGTTTTAGGCAAAGGCAAGCAAAGAACGCCTTGATGTGGTTAAATCACTCATGGCTTGCAAACCCAAACTTGGAGCCTCTATTTGTGCTTTCGTCTTGGAGATGAAAGGGTACTTTGATAGGTTGGAATCTTTGAACATGATGTTTGATAATGAGCTCTCGATAAATATAATTCTATCTCACCTACCAGCTATCTACAATCAGTTTATAATCTCATATCAAATGAATTTGAATGAGAAAGAAACCTCGATAATGGAACTCCATAACTTGCTGCAAACCGCTGAGCAAGGGATCAAGAAGATTGATGTGCCCTCTACCTCAGCAGCTCCTGTGTTGGCTATTGGTCACAATGCAAAGAAAAGAAAAACTTGGAAAGGATAGACTGGAAAGTCTAGTCGTGATTCCAAGAGAAAGTCTGAATCTGATATTGCACCTACAAATGATCCAAAGGAAGCAGTGTGCTTCTACTGCAACACAAAGGGGCACTGGAAGCGAAGCTGTCCAAAATATCTGAATGACCTAATAGACGCAAAGGTCGAAAAGAGTAGTCACTCAGGTATGTTTATGATCGAACTCCATAATATTACAACTTCTGATTCGTGGGTCCTGGATACAGGGTGTGGTACTCACATTTGCACTGTATTACAGGGACTAAAGGAAAGTAGAAGGTTGAAGCATGGAGAGCTCAACTTAGTCATGGGAAACAGGAAGATCACGCCTATGACTAAGATTGGAAAATTCGACCTCATCCTGAAGTCTGGAGTTAGGATAGAGTTAAATAATTGCTGTTATTCGTCAGAAATGACAAGAAATATAATTTCATTTTATGCGTTATTCAAGGATAGTTATCGATTTTCATTTGATAATGAAAATTGAGATATTTTGGTATATTTAAATAATAGTTTTTTTTTAAAGCTTCTCTTTACAAAGGCATATATGAAAATTTTGAATGTGTTAGCAATGTGATTTTAATTGTTGATTCGTGTAATGAGCTTGATAAATCCTAATTGTGGCATTATCGTCTTGGGCACATAAAAAGGAAACGCATCGCTCAACTCCAAAAGGATAGAGTGTTGGAATCATTCAACATCAAATCGGATGATGTATGCGAATCTTGCTTACTGGGCAAGATGACTAAATCACCATTCACTGGATCATGTGAAAGAGGAGAATGATTATTGGACTTGGTACACACAGATGTATGTGGACCATTCCGATGCGCCACAAAAGATGAAAATCGCTGCTACGTTACGTTTACTGATGACTTCAGTAGATATGGATATGTTTATCTGATTAAACATAAGTCCGATACTTTTGAAATATTCAAAAGATATCAAAACGAAGTAAAAATCAACTGGGCTGAAAAATAAAGGTACTCCGATCCGATAGGGGAGGAGAATACCTTAGTATCGAGTTTCTTGATCATCTTAGAAACTGTGGAATAGTTTCACGGTTGACTCCTCCTAGAACACCACAACTTAATGGAGTTACGGAGAGGAGAAATAGAACCCTGTTAGACATGGTTCGATCTATGATGAGTCGGGCAACACTTCAAATAAGCTTCTGGGGTTACGCAGTAGAGACAGACGCACATATCTTAAATCAAATACCCACTAAGAAGGTTTCAAAGACACCTTATGAGATGTGGAAGGGAAAACGTCCTTCTCTTGGTCACATCAAGATCTGGGGTTGCGAGGTTTTCGTTAGACGAGAAACTCAGGACAAGCTAGAGTCCAGATCTGAAAAGTGTCTTTTCGTCGGTTATCCATAAGTGTCGTTTGGATATCTATTTTACAGACCCAAGGAAAATGTGTTGTTTGTAGCTCGAAGAGGAGTGTTCCTTGAGAGAGATATGATATCTAAAAAGGACAGTGGGAGTAAGATAGATCTTGAAGAGATTCAAGAAACGGCCGATGAAGAACTTATAGTAAACACTGACACTCAATAAGAGGTGGTGACACCTGTTGAACCTGACATATTCTTAACCGTTCGCAGAACAAGTAGTAGAGTTAGCAATCCTCCTCAGTTCTATTATGGTTTCCATATTGAAGAAGAGGACAAGATTAGTGATGGTACACTAGTCGATTTGGATGAGCCTACTAACTACAAGGAAGCGATGACAGGCCCTGAGGCTGCCAAGTGGAAGGAAGCTATGGAAAACGAGATTCAGTCTATGTATGACAACCAAGTATGAAATTTGGTTGACACTACACTCGGTCTTAAGACGATGGGTTGTAAGTAGATCTTCAAAAGGAAGACAGAAATGGATGGGAAGGTACACACTTATAAAGCTAGGTTGGTAGCGAAGGGCTATACTCAAACCCTTGGGATTGATTATGAGGAAACCTTCTCACCAGTAGCTAAGATAAAGTCAATTAGGATAATGCTTGCGATAGCTGCATTTCATGATTATAAAATATGGCAGATGGATGTCAAAACCGCTTTCCTTAACGGAAAACTTACAAAGGATATGTTTATGGCACAACTAGAGGGTTTTCAAAGTGTAAAGTATCCTAAAATAGTGTGCAAGCTTGAAAAGGCCATTTATGGACTTAAACAGGCTTCTCGTAGCTGGAATCTCTGCTTCCATGAGAAAGTCATACAGTTTGGATTTTCTAGAAGCGAAGATGAGTCTTGTATATATGTCAAAGTCAATGGGAGTGTTGTAATCTTCCTAGTATTATATGTGGATGATATACTACTCATAGAAAATGATATCTCAACATTACAAAGTGTAAAAGATTGGTTGAGAAAATGTTTCGCTATGTAAGATTTGGGAGATGCAACATATATTCTTGGTATAAAGATTTACAGGGATAGGTCGAAACGTCTCATAGGACTCAGCCAGAACACATACTTAGATAAAATTTTGAAAAGGTTTAAAATGAAAAATTCTAAGAAAGGGAATCTACCCTTACATCATGGCATAAAGATTAGTAAAGATCTATGTCCGAAATCTAAGGAAGAACTGGACAGAATGAGTCGAGTCCCATATGCTTCGGCTATAGGGTCGATCATGTATGCCATGACGTATACAAGGCCTGATGTCTCATTTGCTTTGAGCATGGTGAGTCGACATCAGCAGAATCCTAGTGAAGGACATTGGACAACTGTAAAGAATATTCTCAAGTATTTAAGAAATACTAAAGACAGGTTCTTAGTTTATGGCGGAGAAGAAGAATTCAGAGTAACAGGTTATAGTGACACAAGTACCCGTAGCATTCTTACAATTCTCAAATAAAATGTACAAATATACAGAAAAGTTATAAAAAGATTGCCTCGTACTGGTTTGTATTAAACTATGGTACTGTTGTACGAAAGTACAGACCTGTACCCTCTAGTTTAAATTGTTTAGACTGGTGTTTGTTCAACCCGAACTATTGTTTATGTGACTCTGTTGTACGAAAGTACAGACCTGTCACCGCTAACTTGGTTCTAAAGATACGTCCATAGCTTCTCCTTCTATATAGAAAATAATAACATGTTTTGATTTCAAATGTATACTTTAATGTGAGTTATATAGTATAATATGCATGCTAATAATAACACAAGTGGTTCATCTCATTATGAGTTGAAATCATATACTTAAGTTCAAATGTTTAGCTGGATAAAATATCAATACTCGTCTTGAACTAATCTTTGTAACCGGTGATTTAAATATGCTAAGTAAATTTAAAATGGACAAACATACTGATAATCGAAATAAAGTTTACTATTTCCAAATAAGTGCATGTTAGCCTGATATGATTCCTAAAGCAGACTTAAACAATCCCGTCACCAAAAAGACGTTATGATTTTTTCGTTGGTTGTACAATAGAATAAACGGGTTTTACTTTTTCTCTTGTAAATTGTTATTTTATTTTATTGTTCTTCGGTATACCAAGTCTCTAAGTCTATATCAAATCGGTTCACGAGTGTAAATCTTGATATCAAATAAAATTCACAAACTGTCCAAGGTGCGACACAAGCCTTGTGTCGCAATGCGACACAACCTTTGTGTCGCTACCAATGTTGCATCTTGTGTCGCTATAAAGGGTTGAGGTATAAAAGCCGGACCCTACCTCTCAGTCGCTACGCGTTTTTGCGACACAAATAGCGACACAACACTCAAGTTTGCGACACAAGGACTGCGACGTCAACTTTATTTGATTTCATCTTTCGGCTTGTTTGTGTTACAATCAAATCCGTGTTTCGTGTTCATCTCATTCTTCTCGACTTATAGGTACCAATTTTAACCACTTTTACCGTGTAATTCATGTTTAATTGTTAAAATCATATACGGGTTTTTAGGGTTTTGCTTTTTGGTCCAAAATAACGAGGTGTTTGGTTATGTTACGGGTTAAAACAAATGATTTCTTGCTCTCCATACATAGGCTCATCATTTGGAGTGGTCAATTTTGAAAAGCCCCAAAATTGATCTTCATGGTTTCTGGGTTGGGCTTCTGTTCGTCATTGCGACACAACCTGCGACACAAGTCTCTGTGTCGCACTTGTGTCTGTTGCATTGCTGAGATGCGACACTAACTTTGTGTCGCTTTCGCTTGCGACACATGATGTGCGACATAAGGCTTCTGTCGCTGTGTTAAAATAAAATCAATTTATTGCAAAATGCGACACAACCCTTGCTGTCGCTTAATTTGTTAGCGACACAAGCGCTTCTGTCGCATAGTTTTTGAAATTGATTTCTGCGACACCATCTTTTGTGTCGCATACCTTTTTAGCGACACAAATGCTTATGTCGCATTCTTACTGCGACACAATCCTCTGTGTCGCATAAGACATTTTTATTGAAACAAATTGACTTCAAGTTTTAATGCTAACGCTTTTCGAGCTATATTTCTTTTGTGTTAATAGCAATGGCAGATATCAATGTGAATGATTGGGAGCCGAGACACAATATCGTGGCTTTTCTCGAGGATAACAGGGATTCGGCTGCGCCGTTCAGGCCGATGATCGCGTTTCTTCGCCGTTCCCGCATTTTTACCGCCATCACAGCCACTGCTCCTTTCTATAAGGACCTCGTTGGTTCCTTCTGGAGTTTGGCAGTCATTAATTCAGACTTGCCATACACGCGTTTACTCTCCAAGGTTGCTGACAACGAGATTATTATTTCGGAGCAGCTTATTCGCAATTTCTTCCAATTCAATGACCATCCAGACATGCCCGTTCTCTTTCCGAACTTGTTTATAAATGGTGGCATGAACCGTATGGGATATCCGGGCGTTCCCCGTGATCAATACCAAAAGGCCAATCTCACAAGGGTCTGGAGGTATCTATTGCACATAATGATTGTGTGCTTGTCAAGCAGGAAGGCTGGCTTCGACGGAATGAGCCACTCAACAGCCTCTGCTATGCTTGCTTTAGTATACAATAAGCCCTTCAATTTTTCTGGATACATCTTTCGGGCTATGGTGGATAATGTACATGCCGGGGCCAACTGCTGGAACATGTACCCGCGCTTTGTACAGCTATTGCTAAATCATCTAATTCCGGGAATTCCGGTGAATGCCGCTCACCGGTTCCGCCAAACCCCAATGAATATTCGCATTTTTACTATATGCGGCCAATATGCAAAGGGGGTCCCGGCACCGGCTGACGTGCCACTTTTTGGGCACATTTTGCATGAGGGCTATGTCCCTCCGGCTGACAATGGCTTTTTGGACGCTGCAGCTGCTCCTCAACCAGAGGATATTTTTGTTAATGTGCCTGTTCGAGAAGAAAATCCCCAGCTAGAGGCCTTTTTGGAAGATATTGAAGCTTTTGGCTGTGTCAAAGAGCCTGCTGGTATGGCACCGGAAAATGAGCCTCGTCTTGAAGAGGTAATGGGTGAGAGTTCTTCTGAGGGTGGTTCCACTCCACCAGATTCTCCTGGAATCGTCTTGCCCGAACCCTCAATGGAAAATATACGTCTCTTTGATATAAGACGCTTTAAGCGCATTCAGAGACGCAAAAGGGCAGGGATGGTCTATGTGCGACCCGATGTGGGTAAAAAGCCTCGTGATTCAGAATCTACAGATGAAGATTGGGTGCCCCCGCTAGTTCGACGTCGTCAATCTGCTGCTACTTCTTCTTCCAGGCCACGGGTTGACATTCCCCGTGTTGAGGTTCCTGTTCAACCTCTGCCTTCGGTCATCCAAGAGCTGCTGAGGCGTATGGATGACATGCAGCAAACAGCAAAAGCTCAAGCTGATCTGATCAAAACCCAGTCTGCTATTTTGGAAGCTCAAGCTGCACAGATTAAACATTTGGAGCTGCAGACTGCCAGGGTTCCTGTGTTAGAGTCTAGGGTTTTAGAGTTGGAGTCCCTAGCTATTGTTTCGGGGGAGTTGGGCCTGCGTGCCATTGAAACAACACCTAGGACTTCCGCCGGGACACAGACCGAAAATGTAAATGAATCGGATATTAATGAGAATATTTGTTTGGATTATTTTGCGTCTTCAGAAGAAATTCCAGGTCAACCGATCGCATTAAATATTGACTACTCTGAAGCAAATTTGGAATATCTTCAAAGTCTATTAAATGAAGATACGCATCCAACGCATGATTCAGATTTAAATGAGGCTGATATTGAAGAAGAGGTGCTGAGTGAAGATGAAATTTATGATGATGCGCCTATCGTTGAAGACTGGGAAGAGTCTGATAGTGAAAATGAGCCAGATAATGAAGCTAGTCAGTCTGTTCCTAGAATGTTTAGGGAACATTCGGACTGGCTAAGGGCTGTGGCAGTAGCTCCACCAACCTGTAAGTTCTATAAGGTTAAAGGAGACTACATTGGGCTAATCAAGAGCTGGAAGTTTGATAGCGACCACAATGTTTTCATGATAAAGAGATCAGACGGGATTCAATACTTCCAGCCAAAGTTCAAAAAGCTGAGTTCACATCCAAAGTGCGAGATCAACAGATTAGCTCAGCTAGAGCTTATTAATCCAGGAAGAGAAGGAAAAGCCGACTATATTCAAAAGATTATTAGGCGAGAAGTATATTCGAAGAGGTATAATATGATAAAGCCTATTTTGGGAAAGCGGCGAAAGTCAAAGACAAGGTTTGACCCTGTTACAGGACAGCCGGTTGTCAAAATAATTTATCCGCCGGCAGATAGTTTAAAAAGGATTCCCCTGGAGATATTACCACAAAACTTTCTACGAAGACTTTGCTATTGGTTTATCAACAACTCTACTGGTGAAGCTGAAATCGTGTTTATTCCAACCTCAGAGCCAGAGATTAAAGATAAGTGGGGATTAGCAAGAAAGCAGATTCGCATTTTTGATCCAATCAGTTTGATCAATTTGTCTGAGAGTGATTTGAAAGCATTAAATGACAAACCGATTGAATATCAAGCGGAAGATCAAGCTAAAGCGTTAAAGTTTCAAATGATTGTTAGTATCTGCGTTTTGAAGGGAATTCATGCTGGTGGATGTTTCCCGACAGACTGGAGCTAAATGAAGAAATCTTAAAGACCAAGCTGAAGACACGGGGGAGTTTGTTGGTGCATATTTGGTGTCTGTAAGTTGGTCTCGGTCTGTAATAGTTTTTGGTCATGTAATTACAAGTTTTGTTTTAGACTTAGATGTTATATTTTGTGTTTAGGCGACACAGAGCTTGTGTCGCGTATGCGAAACAAGGCTTGTGTCGCACAAGTCGGTCAGGCGACACAACCCTTGTGTCGCATGATCAGTTTTGTTTGCCTATAAATAGAGGCTCTCGAGTTCAGTTCTAGGGTTGACGAATCCAGGGTTTTAGAGAGTGATTATAAGGCATTTCATTGTATTCAAGCTAATTGATTATCATATTAATATACAAGTTGATTTGCGTTTGATTCGTTTGTGTTTTACGTACTATATACAATCGTTTGAAGTCCGCCTCTCGATTGTGTGTGTTGATTCGATTAGGTCCAAGATTAGGGAACCTACACATTACTTGTAACAACCATATCATCAAGATACACAGTAAGAGTTGTGAGTTTACTATCTTGCTTCTTTAAGGACAACATGTGATTTGCATTGCTTTGGCCGTAGCCAAAAGCTTTCATTTCAAATTAGGCCCTTCGAGATTGGTTGAGCCCACCCAGAGATTTTTTAAATTTGCAAACCTTATTTTTTTATCTTCACTCGTTATGTATCTAGGTGGAAGATCAATATGTACCACTTCCAATAATTCTCTATGTAAGAACACATTTTTACATCAAACTATTCAAACGGCCAATCAAGTTTTCCAGCTAAGGTATATAAAACTCAGATTGTGTTGATCATTGCAACTAGAGAAAATGTCTCTTGGTAATCTATTCCATGGGTTTGAATGTAACCCTTTGTTACCGGTCTTGCTTTAAAGTGCTCAATGCTCTCACTTGTTTTATACTTTATGGTATAAATCCATCGACACCCAATTATTTTCTTTCCTAGTGGTTGGTCAACTTCCCATGTTTCATTCTTTTGTAATGACTTCATTTCTTCTTTCATTGATCTGTTCCATTTTGGATCAGCTAAGCCTTCCTATACACTGCCAGGAATAGCTATAGAATATAATTAATTCTTGAATGACTTATTTGAGTCGCACATGTGATGATCAGACACATAATTACTCGTCAGATACCTAACTTTGAAAGCCATTGTAATTTTATATGTAGATTTAGGTATACTGTGATTATGACTATTGGGTAGTTATTTTTCATAAAGGCAGGCTCTTGAGGTAGATCACCCTTCGGAGAGTCCGAGACATTGATTAGTATGGTATGTTAGCTTGAAGATCTATATCTTTAGACTCATGACATCTAGATTCATCAACTTCTTCATGTTTATTGAAACCACTTCAACAATTTTATCAAGCTTCTCATATTTATAATCAAAGTTCTGATTTTCATGATAATATTCCCATGAAATTCATACTCCTGAGATAAGAACATTTTTTCTTCATGAAAAACAACATTTCTTAGTAACACACAGCCAACAAATACGATCTAATTTGATCATTTGATATTTAAGAGTGTGTATGAATGAAGCACGTCCAAACACTTGAAGAGGCAAATCTAGATTAGTTGGAGCAACAAGTTCACTAGTTAATGCTTAAACTAGAGCCTATAGCCCAATTAAACTTGATGAGATACGTTTGATTAAATAGCTAGCTATAGTGATGTGACGTAAAAAGTCATGTTTTTACGCACATTTGTCGCACCCCCAAATTATGATGCAGCGTAAGTCGGGTCGGGGCGCGACTAATCAGAAATCATTACACAAAGTCACATCGAACGACCACTATATGCGTCGTTTTGAAAACAGTACAAAAATAGCACATTGATAATCCAACTGTATACATCAATTTCTGAGTTCACGAATGGTTCTAGAGATTCTAATACATAACTCATATTACAAAATAGTAATGCAAGGAAAATCTCCGATGTTTATAAATCATGTGACTCAAGCTATTGTATCTTGGAGTAATCCTACTCCTGTTGTGAACCTGAGAATACATACTAAAATGGTCAACAATAATGTTGGTGAGTTCATAGGTTTAGATATCAAAATATGAATGTGACCACGAGATTTCCATGTTTGTTTGTATCGCAAAACTACGATAAATAAATGTATACTACTGCCATGAGCTCATAGTCCGAAGCTTAACCAATATGAGTTTGCCTCATGCAGATGCCTAATTCGCGCTAAGATCCATACTGACGAAACTATGATATGTAGAGGACTTTTGTGTGGATTATGAAAGTGAAACTCATGCAATCCGTATATGTGTAAATCTGTACTCGTGTTCATGAAAAGTTGTGTATGTATTCTCACCCCAATAGTTAAAACAGTAAAAGTGGAGCTATGAGACTCATCTGAGTCTTGGCAAGCTACGTTTATAACAATAAACGAGTATCTGAAAGCAAGTAATCAATCCGTGGGTTCTCCGAACCCGCAACTTTCTAATGCCCTAAGCACATAAGATTGTATGTAAGTGAATGTCTCAAAAGACCATCCATGCTAGTTGTCCAGTCAACTAGTGATGTTAAATGTTGTTTGTTCTTCGATTACGTTTAGAAACATGTACGGCCCGTTGGTGACGAGTTTGTTATAATAATATTTCTCACAACTTGTATCATTTCATTTGTTGCGTTTTATACCTTGTGATTGTATTTCCCTATCGTTCTTGTGTGTACTTATTTCGAGGTCAATCAAATGTTTTGTGAACGTAGTATACGAACTTATCATGGTGTAGCGAACTTATTAACACTGTTAGCTTTAAAGGTAGCGACACAAGGTTTGTGTCGCTAGTTAATACTGCTAGTGTAAGTGTTGCGACACAAGGGTAGTGTCGCAGTTTAATACTGCTAGTTATAAATGTTGCGACACAAGGTAGTGTCGCGGGTTTGTACTGTTCGTTGCGAATGTTGCGACACTCGGGTTGTGTCGCATCGAGTTTCTACTGCTCACTTAATTTCCACTGTTAATACTGTTGGTGCGTTTAACTCTGTTACCACTGTTTCCACTGCTAGCACGTTTTACATGGTTTCCACTATTAGTTTATTTTACTTTATTACTACTGCTAGTGCATTTACTAGTTTCCACTGCTAGTTCGTTTACCCGATTAATACTGCTAGTGTACTTCCTAGTTTCTACTGCTAGTCAGTTTCTACTGGTAGTCGAGTTACTACTGCTCTCATTGTTTCTACTGTTTATGATACTATTGCTAGTTCAGTTTCTACTGCTAGTCAGTTTCTACTGGTAGTCGAGTTACTACTGCTCTCATTGTTTCCACTGTTTATGTTACTACTGCTACCCTCGTTTCTGCTGCTCGTTTCTGAAATTCGTTTTTGTTCGAGGGTTTCGATTAAATGAGTTTGCTCTGGACCCTAAACTATTACGAGACCAATATCAATGTTCTTGCACTCGTAAAAAGTAAGTTTTCATATATTTTGGTAATCCCGAAAGTGTTCGATTGTTGGGACAGAAATACAAACGATTCTCTGGTAGGTTACTTTTATAATTTTCCTTTTAGGGTAACTTCAAGTAGGTTTTTAGTTTAGACTTTGTGAGTGAACTTACTAGCATGTTAGATCAACAAAATCTTACGAATAACAAAGAAAGTTGAGAAAAGTGTGCCCTTACCCGAAAAATATGTGACGAACAAGGTGTGAAGGAAAATGGTGAAGCTTGACTCCTTGTTCCCAGTTAGCATTCTTGTGATCTTTGGTGAGAGTTGAGAGTGAAAGTGAAAATGGAAAGATTTCTGGTTGTGGCTGCCGTGAGGAGAGAAAAATGAGAGGAAGTTTTGGGTAAAGTTCTGAAGATTTGACCAATGAAGGGTTGAGTTGTGTGTGTAAATAACCAAAATGATGATATTCTATTGGGAAATGTGTGGGGCCGGCCTAGGAAGTCTTAGACTTTGCAGAACTTCCATTTCTAATGTGGGCTCCACCCAATTTCCCCACTTGCCCAACTTATTTAATTAATTTGTTTGTTTTAAAAATTGTTATATTAAAATTTGAGTTTCCTTTTAGTTGTCGGGCGCGATCCGCGCGTTTGCGTTACGTACAACGCGTACTAGATATTATTATAATATAAGTTAAATAACGACCAATTAATATAGTTACGTTATTTAAGAAAGGTTTTTCACCAACGTCCGTATTTACCGTGTCGGATTCCATCCGATTGAAATTGCGTAATTAAAATTAATTACGTACGTGCGTATAATACAATATACAAAGTGTTACCGTAATTAGTCCTATTTCACACTAATTACAAGTAGTAATTACCTATCTTAGGTATAAATGATGGCCTAATTTGTCGGGTGTCACAACATTATTCCTCGCTATTTAAGCCAATATTTAGTGAAAACATCTTAAAACAATAGTTATTTACTAAAATTCACTAAAGTGGTTCACATATAAAAATCACCAAAAACGTTCAATTAACAGGCAAAACGAAACTAATAAACTTCGCCTGATTCCTCCACTAATATATACCATGTGATATCAATATCCTAACTAATTTTATATGATCCATAGGAAATTACGAAGTCGGGGAATCAAAAATCAAGCAAAACGGATAAGGAAATGAGAAGATACGGCATCCGAAGATCAACCGAATGTATTCCAAGCACATATAAGCTATAGACATCCAAAATATATGATTTTAGTATCATTAGAAGCGTAAAGGAATTACGAGATCATACGCGAAAGAATCAAGCCAAAAACACAAGAAACGAAGAAGATACGCGCAAAACAAGCAACGAACGAAGTACCGAACAACGAGCAAAACACCAAACGGCATCACAGATACCGTATACGGCCTTTGTGACCCCGTATACGGCCTCTAGGGTGCCGTATACGGCCCCTGTTGCCTTCCGATGATGCCATTTTTCAGTTATTTTGAGGTACTGTGCTGTTTTGGACTTGTATTTTGTGCTTTGGAGCTTGTACGGGGATCTTGGGCCTTTGCATACAAATACCAACCTCCTCCTTATTCCAAATCATCCCTCATAAATCCCTCATTCTCACATCTCTCTTATTTCTCATTCTTTCATTTTAATTTCTCTCTCTAGTTTCTCTCTCTAGAGAACTAGAGAGATTTAGTTAGACAGTTAGAGTCTAGAGGAAGTTTTAGCTTGGTAATTACGTTGTAACGGCTTATCAAGTTCAGACCATTGTAATTATCAGTATTACGCTACTTAATTTCCGGTGATATCTATTTCTTTACTTACTGTTATAATGTTTGTTTTACATGTTATTTCAGTATATGTTTTTATTATTGCCATAGTAATTACTTAGCTTAGTAATGTGATTGTTGAAATGTAGATATTAGGAGCAGGGATGATGTTAAATTAATATTTTAATCATATACGATTGGAAATTGTTATGCTATGTATCCGGTTAAACTTATCCTGACTTTAAACCTAATTTCTCATTCACCCTTTCCAGTTTTTTATGTGACTATTGTCTTAGTTAGAATTTGATCAATCCTAGCTACGAATACATAAGTTATCTCTGTTACAGTATGAAGCTATGAAATCTCCATAAAACGGCCCTATACTTGGTATAGCGTTGGAAATACCTCTGTTAAAGTACAAATACGTGGAAGCTAAGGAAATGTCGTAAGTCCATCTCATCGTGGATTACCTAGAAGTTACCCTTCTAGAACATGGCCTAGGAAACATAAAGCTATGGAAATGCTTATCGCATCGTACATCGTGAGTAAACCTAGGGATGAACAACTGATGGAAAATGAGGGTTTAATTCAAGACGGAAGTTTTTGTGCTTACAATAATTGAATATGGAGTTCTGAAATGAAAGCAAAGACTCGGCTGTAGTCTCAGATGCTTAAACAGCTTAAATCTATTTAACTGATAGTTTAACATACATAGAATGCAATTAGTATTAGCCTTGATAAAACTAATTAGACATAGGTGTTAAGAAAGATCAGAAGATAAATTACAGTCTGTTGCCTCATTCTTGCACCCCGGATATATAATTATCCTTAGAGGGTCACTTGGTCTCTTAAAGACACTGAAGGGGGTTACAAAACAGCCTGGTCTGATCAAAATCATGATAACCTAGGATTCAGTGACATACGCTTTTAGAAACTAGACTAAAAATGTAGGATCCTAGTGTTTACACCGAATGCATGTTTGATACTTATCAAAGGAAATCTCCAATCAACTTTATAATGAACATCATCCCGAAACCCTAATTATCAAAGTTTCAGCAATCACTCTCTACCTATCTGCTTAAATATCTATCTTTACTTTCAGTTATTTATTTTATGCAATTAGATAATTTAGAAAACCTACCTATCTTTTAAATCAATCATATCAAGCGAACTTATCTTAGGTAGTCCAATTCAATTCAATTCGTTCCGATTTTAAAAACGACACTCGAGTTATACTTGCTGCTTACTCAAAAGATACGTAGTACTTATAGTTTGAGCCTCAGCTCATATAAATAATAAAACACACAGACACGCCGCTAGCAGCCGGTCTAACGACTGGGTAATTCCTGACCGACCGTTGGTGGCGCGTCATGTAGCAATCGCCTCTCCCTAGTATGACATTGACATATAGGTTGTTATCACTAAGGAACTTACAACCTCCAACAAGTATCAATTTTTCCTCTATGCCACCTCATTTTGTTGAGAAGAGTTAGAGCAAGTGGGTCATGTGGGTTGATGTACAACCCCATAATCCTCCAAGTATAAATGTTCATGATAGTTTGTAGAGGTGCACAAACTCGGGGTCGGGCTTGGCAAAGACCGGAACTAAAATGGTCCGGGTCGGGCTAAGCCCGGGCGTTGACAAAAAAAAAAGAGGCCTATTAAGGCCCGAACAGGCCAAAAGGGCTTAATCCGGACTTTTAAAAGTCCTGATCAAGCTTTTTCGTGCTTTTTTTATTTTGATTTTGTTAAGTATTAATTGTTTATTGGATTTTTTTAGTACTATATATATGCGAATTTTAACATGGTTTTATATCTATTAGGGTAAAAATGTAGTTACTATTGAAGTATAACATATGTACGATATCATCATAGTTATTTAATGTATACATATATACGTACGTGATAAATAGAAAACTTTACATATTCAAAAGATATGTGATTATTTAAAAATATTAAAAACATGTATGTTAAAATGGGATCGGACTTTAGCTCAAAAAAATCAGGCTTTTGGGCTTTATTTTAAGAAAGTCTGGGCTTTCGGGCTTTTTCTGGCTTTTTAGTCCTTTGGGCCCGGCTTGGCCTGAGCCGGACCGAACTTTTATGAATAATTTCAGGTCTCTTGTTGACTTTCGGGCCAGACCAAACTTCAGGCCGAACCTTTTTGAACTTTTTATAACTCCGGATTTGAGCTAAAGCCCGTGTGTGCGCTTCTAATAGTTTGGTAAGAAAAAAAGGAAAATAACTATTCTTGGGCCATATAGATGCAACACCTGGCCAATTACAGGCCTATGATTAAGCAACTTGAGCATTTTTTATGACATTAGTGTTTGAACAAAGTTTTTCATTTCCTTTGAGTGTTTTTAGCATTAATTTTGATATCTACCAAAACTAGCGCGCCCAGAAAAGTTCGTCGCTAGTCCTAAGTTTTTTCCTTTTCAGTTGAGATGCTTTTCTCCAATGGTTACGTTTGATAAAGCATAATGATTTCGCATGGAAGGAACTTGTTTCTGAATACAAATAAAGTGTTTGATAATGATTCTGAACGGATAATCTGAATAATTACCATTTTAACCATTTACATCATTAAGTAGTCTAATATAAACATCATATGTAGTAGAATACAACAACATAAATATTGTCTTAAATCTTGAATATAATATAGTAAATACCTTTACAATGTCATCAATTTATAATTTTTCAAATTCAATTGAATTCCTCAATTTTACCTAATTTTTAAAATCAAACCCACATTTATGATGTCATTAATTTATAAATTTTCAATTATTCAATTGAGTCCCTCAATTTCACCTAATTTTTAAAATAAAACCCTTTAACATTATCAATTTTTAATATACGAATTTAAAGTTTAAAATGTCAACACTTTATACATTTGATTTTAAATATAAAGTAAAATTGATGATCTAATATGTTTTACTATTGGCATCTTAACTTGGTAAAATGGAAAATAAGTAAGTTTAACATTAAATCAATGACACCTATATGGTTTGACAAAAAGCTTTTATTATATAGTTGGGATTATTCACTTTATTAAACACCTTAATAAGATTTGCACTCGAATACAAAAACAACCAACTGATTCACTAAATTTACTTGATAAATTGTGTTTTTTCCTTAACTCTATTATAGAACTTAACTCGATATAATCTTAAATTTTTTTCTTGCAAATATTATATTGGCAACTCAATCAAATAACACCATATCGGTTTAGCTTCAAAACATACACAAGGACTTTTTTTTTTCTTTTAAAATGAGGTTCGTTTCTTAGAGTGAAAATTGAAACACATATTTCAAACGTAGTAAATAATTTCTTTGTGACAAAGATAGTCACCAAACAAATAAGATGACAAATGTAATTTATAAAGAGGTATTACAAATGAATATTAATCAAACAAAGGTGTTTAAGATTTTTTATATAATATTTGGTAGTAAATGCTTACCGCCGTTGAAAATTTACAATTTACACTCTCAATTTCAATATAAACTGCCTAAAAATATTTTAAATCCAAATAATATTGAATATCTCTTAACTCATAAAAATATTATAATATATCACATAACATATAAGGATTCTTTTAATATTTTTAAAAAATAATTACAAATTTATCAGGCAATATACACGAGTTTTAAGGAATAGATACTTATATGCACGTTTAACATCTTCCATCTACATCGAGATAACATCAACTTTATCCGCAGTGAAAATATAATAATAATAAGTCAGCAGTTGATGTGTTGCTGCATGAATTAATCTTGCTACACCTATATACTTCATCATATATATATATATATATATATATATATATATATATATATATATATATATACACACACACTAGATGCGAACTCGTGCATCGCACGTAACAAAAAAATTATAGTAACAAAAAAACACATCCATGGTACAATTTAGGGAGAATTACATATATCTCCTTCATAAACCATACAAATATCATATATACCCAACCCAAATTAAAAATATCATATATACCCAATTCACTATTTTATTTTTACCAATAATTCTAAAATCAACAATAATTGTCTATAATGACAATTTTATCCTTATTCCTTAATCTTTTTCTCTTTCTAAGCACTCTCAAAAATCAAAGTCTATTCAACAAACTTAAAAAATAAAGTCGACTACCATCAGTTAATGAGTTCATCACATGATTTTTCTTATTTCTAAATATATAAATAATATCACCATCACCTACTTTTCTTAATGCATACTAATATATAGATACTTCACAAAAAATAAAGTCCAAACACTTCTAGAGAGATGTTCATTTACGTGCTTTGATGAACCGAAAACTTCAAAAGTGCAACAAACAATCAACAAATATATTTTCTATTGTGTACAACTCATTTTGTAATTATGCGATTTTATTAGATTTCAATTAATTGATTTCATAATTGCTTAATTTATTTTATATTTAGTGTTCAATTTTTTGATTTTCTAGTTGTAGAGATATTTAGGGTTCTAAGAAAGAGAGAGAAAGATTAAGTAATAAGGATAAAATTATCATTATAGACAATTAATATTGATTTTAGAATTATTGGTAAAAATAAAATAGTGAATTAGATATATATGATATTTTTAGTTTGGCTTGGGTATATATGATATTTTTATGGTTTATGAAGGGGATATATGTAATTATCCTAGAATTTATAGACGTCCTACTTATAATCAACAAATATTATTGCTATCGATATTCATTTATTTATTGAATCAAAGAACAAATTTAAAGTGATTGGCAAACTTAAAATAATATTATATTGAATCATTTGCTCATATTTATGGACAATATTTATATTTTCATAGGAGGTTAAAATGGAGATTTAAGAACATATGAAGATAGTATTTTATTTTATTTAATAATATTAGTCATGGACATTTGTAAAATAGTTTAGAAACAGAAACGTATGTAATATAAAATAATAATAACATAGTTAAAATTAATAAGAATAGTAATAATAATAATATACATAATCCAAATTTAATTTGAAGACTAAAATTACCCCATTAATCATCATGTGACATATATGCGACTCAAATTTTATATGTTAATGTTAATTATTGTTTTTTAGTTAGTATGGTCATCTAAACTATTTTAAAATTAATTATTTTATTAAGTAGAAATATGAGAGATTGACACATGGCATTGTTTATGTGGCAAAATCTGTAGGCATCGTATATATTCCTTTAGTATATATATATATATATATATATATATATATATATATATATATATATATATATGTACTAAAGGAGTATAAAAAAAAAGCTCCAGAATTTGCCACGTAAACATGAATGCCACGTGTCAATCTCTTAACTTCAGCTAACAAATTATGTAATTAATATTATATTATTATTTTATTATTTTATTATTTTATAATAAGTAATAAATAATAAATATAAATGTTACATATATTATAATAATATGGAAAGATGAGTCACATATGAAAACAAAGTGTTATAAGTTATTTAATTAATATTATTTTATAAAATATGTATTACAATTATCATTTAATCACGTTATATCTAAAATAATTCTACTAAATTACCGTTCATTGCACGGATCTTCCACCTAGTATATATATATATATATATATATATATATATATATATATATATATATATATATATATATATATATATATATATATATTCTGTTGAGGCATTTTATCATACAGTTGGTGCTCACAAAAACAAATTCAATCTTTCAACAACACTTTATCACTAACAGATTGAAATCTCAAATGAACTTTTGAGAAGAGTTTGCAACTAATTATTTGCAACTTATTAATTTAATGGTTATTATAAGACATGATAGTTCTCGTATTCAAGAGGGATATATCATACATGACCTTCACTTCCAAAATCTCACAAAATCACTTTCGTGGTACAATTAATTAACTTACAAAAACTTCAACATATGAAAGTCAATATAATAGATCGATTCTGAAACAAATATTTTTAAGCGAATAATTTGTTGGAGTGTATAAGCAATTGATAGAAAAAAAAAAGTAGAGAAAGAATCAAAAAGAGGACAACGGATTTATGAGTTTTTTAAGAGATGGGAGTAGTTTTAAAGAGTATTTAAGGAAGTCATGTGCCCTTAGATACAATAGACAATTAATTTCAAGAATTGGACTGACAGAAAGAGAATTCAAGAATTGGAGATATGAACATCAAGCAAAGTGATAGATCTGTTGGCATGAAGGAAAGATGAGCTGTGGAACTAAAAGGGTATATAGGTAAATAGAACGCTGCCGAACGGTTCACCTTATCTCTAGACTTTGAATAGTTCACCTTATCTCTAGACTTTGAACAGTTCAGTGTCTCGTTCAGCATCCAAGACCATTCAGAGGTTTTTAAATTGCTTTATCAAACACACTGAATGAACGATTCAGCAAGTGCTGAATCATTTCGATTCAATTGTTTAAATCAACCACACTACCAACCCTAAAATTGTTTGTATATTTCCCTTTATTTTCTCTCTTCTTTCTTTAAGTTCCTCAACTGTTACTATACTTCATTGTTCTAGTCCTTATTGAGCTAGACTGATGTAACAAACTGACATGGCTCTTGCATGACATGTACATATACTCAGGGCGGTGATTTTCGATGGTCCCGTGTGATAATCACACAGTTTGCCCATAACACAAAACTATTAAAGACGTAACGTAACAAAAAAAAATGTGTTTTATCACATACTAAAACTAGTTGTTTATAATTTAATGTGTTTAATAATTAATTGATTTTTAAGTACATTTCACGATTTTTGAACTTTTTGATAAAATTAAACCACTAATTTGGTTATTAACAATTAAAAATATGGAAATCAAATATTTAAAATACGGTTAACAATTTAAGATACAAAGATGAAGACTAAAACCAAAAAATATAAAAATGATATAATACAGTAATAAACAAGTATTATTATTTTATTATTCATATATATATATATATATATTCAAAACAGATTATTGCAAAAATGGGTAAAGCTTAAGCAACAAGGAGGAATCGAACACCAAACAGCCAGCATAAATGCTTAAATAGACCCAACCAAATGAGATAGATGACACATTTAGCTGTGTTTCTTATTATGAAGTAGATAAATAAAGGAGGTTGCTAGTTAGGGCCCCCAAAGATTGAAGGCCCTGTGCGAGATGGTAGCACACCCAGATCACCGGGCCTGCATAAACTTATACTTTATATAATAAAATTAACACAAATACTTTGTTTGTGTCAAAAATCTAAATTATTATTAACTTATTTAAATAAAAAGTTTGTCAAAACCGAATAACAATAACATATCAAAACCATGCCAATCCTACGCTTAAAATAAAAATGAGATAAAAATTTGAATCATCGTAGTGATTATGATTCCATTCCTTAGCTTGAATACTGATGCATCTGTTCCACTGCTATCCGAGTCTTCTCCTGCATCGTCCCTACAAAACCGATATAAAAAGAAAAAATTAGAGGGTGTTCTAATATAAATTACTATTGGTATGATCAAAATAGTTTCTACATTCCCAGAATACTACCTAAAATATTTTTAAGTTTTTCTAGCTAGCAATAATGAACAAATATATAGAAATTATGATGATTGTGGAAGAAAACATAATTCCAATTAAATAGGTAAGAAAGCTTACTCTTTTTCTTCAAATTCTGTAACTAGTCTTCCATTAAGATCTTGAACAGGCCTTGCATTTTCTTGAAATGTCTACAAGATTAAAAAATCTAGAGTCAAACAAAAGAGCTCATGGGAAAAATATGAAATTTTGACACATATTCATATGAGTACAACGATGAAGCTAAATTGGGCTCTATATGTTACAAGACTTGCCTTTTCAAGAGGTCCTTTCAGCAATTGGACTTGGTCTTTTGAAATTGACTTAACATTTTCTGCAACTGTCCAAATGACACCCTCTGAGCATGGAGGAGTTGTAAGAGAACCAAAATACCTAAAATACTTTTTGTTGTCACTTGTACTCTTAGTTGCACTTATCTTCCCCAAATCATTCCCATCCTTGTCAAGCGATTTGATCTTGTCTTTGATCGCCTGCATCGTTGATTTGAATTATACATTTGTATTGTTAAAGAGATCTCTATTGTATCATAATCTATAGTACATGTAGAGGAACAAAGAGTCGATACATTTGCAAGAAAAGGATCAGACTCTCCAACTTCATAAAGAATGCCAACAACTGCCAATTGATCCTTGTCATTCTTATGAACGAAGTGTAGTTCCGCATCATACCTATATATAAAACAATAAACCAGCTAAACTTTAGACCTTTTCTACAATATAAGTCCTTAAAAGGCGATAACAACTACTACACAAAACACACATACTGTTTGCCATCAATAGTGTGTTCAGATGGAGTATGCCAATGACATTGAACTAGCTTATATGTTGAACCGTTCACTTCTATGCCTCCAGCATCTCCGTCCCATTCCACCTGAAAAAAAGAATACCAAATTTTAAAACATCAATTGATATAATTACAAATTAACAATAACAACGACAACCGGTGAGACCATGTAATACAAATTTGTGTGCTTACCACAACAGCGTGACCTTTGTTAGAAATTTTGGCGGGAGCCTCTTTGTAAGCCTTTTTCAAGTCACTTGCTTGAGCCTTTGTTTTTTTGGTATCGATATCAATAGGAGATTGTGATTTGCCATTTGAACAAGCTTTCCACTCGGCAGTAAGAGATCCCCATTTCTCTGGTCCTTCTGGCGACCCTTCATCGTAGTTGTATTCATGCTCGTCGGCTGCATCCATTTCAAGTTTAATAAGAGGCAAAAATTGGGTGTCAAATGGTGATAGAGATGGTAAACATAAATAACACACCACTTTTACCATTTTAGTTGTAGTTTCTTGTGTGTTCAAAAAGACCCAAACAAAAATCCCCTTTCAAAACAATCTAGTGTTAGTTTACAATTTATTTCTTTTGGCTTAGCTTAA
Organism: Gnaphalium uliginosum; assembly: GCA_963930675.1. Taxonomy (NCBI): domain Eukaryota; kingdom Viridiplantae; phylum Streptophyta; class Magnoliopsida; order Asterales; family Asteraceae; genus Gnaphalium; species Gnaphalium uliginosum. The sequence continues at coordinate 48,540,004 of OZ005680.1, read as the reverse complement.
ATTACTATCAACTTCTACAATACACAAAGATGTAAAAATTGATACGTATTGTCAACAGGGTGATTAACATGTACATTCTCTTTGAACAATATAAATAAAAATTATATATATATATATATATATATATATATATATATATATATATATATATATATATATATATATATATATATATATATATAACGCTTACTGGCAGCATTGCATATCGCGATGAAAGAAAGAGATGAAACGATGAGATAACTGAATAAAAGTGATAATAAATTTGGGTTTGTCATGGTTAATTGGGATGTAGACTCGAATGTATACGAACGACTGTGTTTGCGAGTTATGAAGCTATACAAGTATGCACTTATGGATTTTTATATGCATGTAATAAGCATACCAATAGCAACAGCGTCGGATACGGATTCAACAACCTGAATTATGTTTTTACTATATTTGGTAAAAATTGAGTAATAACTAATTTAAGACAACCGATGATTTCTCTTTGAGTGACAGTGGCCTTATACATATGCAGAAGAAGAAAAGGTCAAGTACAATACTCCACACTGTAAGGAGTGACTTTGTTTAGTTTAGCAATAATTAACTCTAAGAGTATTAATTTTTTTATAATTTTATTTTCGCAGTTAAGATATTACCGTAACACCAAAATATGTAGAATTTTAAGAAATTCAAAATCCTGAGAACTAAAGAAGCAAACTGTCTAGATTAACTCTAATCTCATATGTTTTCATATTTTGTTATAAATCAATTGTGATGATACTGATGCATCATTACATAATAATCCATGAATTTCGTTTGCATGTATTTTCTTTAATTTAATACAAAAATATTTAAAAAAATAGGGTGAAAAATTATAAAAATTTGTTTCCGAGGTCAATAATTACCCAAACTTTTTCAGATTACCCAAACTTTTTCAGGACTGTTAATATGAGTAAAAGTTACTCCACCTCATAAATGACCTTGATTAGATACTGTTTGATATTTATTTTGATTTTTATACCTTAAAATATGAAAATATTATAAAACTATGTTCTGTTCTTCCAAACGACTTGAAACTTTTACACAAACTTCAAAATGGTAAGAACTGTTATAGTAAAAAAAATTAATAAATTTTTATGACCGTTTACTATTTAATCATATTTATTTCGACTTATGAGTATTAAAAATTACCATAAAACTCATTTGTTATATCAAAAATACAACTAATAGAACATGTTATTTGAAAATACCCAATATATTCTATTGAGACTCATTTTTTTGAAAGAATGTATCAAATTTATAATATACTAAATCAAAGTACTTATGAGGCATTTTATAATAGTTAGTTAACTAAGTATTACTTGGAACTTTGACTTTAATATTCGAATCTCACTAGTGTCTTTACGTTCCGTAGGATTGGAGTAGGCTCGGACGTCCGATTACTTTTGGTGGAACATTTGTGTTTACCTTTGCGCATCATTGTGAGTTTTCACGACCTTTTTACTATTTATGCATTTTTAGGGGGAAAGTATGTTTTATGAACTTGTCAAATCTTGTATTGCTATAATTCTACACTTTGGTATATATGCTATTGTTAGTTGCTTGAGTAACTATCGTGCTTAAGTCCCCGGAACTCTTACACTACCTATTAACTCATTTTTGAGCCGTTAGTATTTATTGATAGCGCTATTTGGATTGACACCCCACTTACACTGAATCGTGAGTGCATAGTTACCGCTCTTTTACTCATGTTACTGATAGAACATGTAGCTTGGGGCAACCTCGGTCATTAGGTTTGGTAGTAGCCTCAATTGCATTAACATTTATGCATACAATATTACCTTGTGCATTAAAAACAACCAGTTACTCATCCACTATGCAGATTGATTTTAAATTAATAGGTTTTTGTGTTATCGAAAACCTGTGAACTCACCAACTATATCTATAGTTGACCCTTTTAAAATGTCATGCTTTTCATGTACCAGTCAGTAAGGTAGGCATTTAGGAAGACATGTTTGTTACAACATTTTCATTTGTGTTTTCGAACTATATTGTTACTTTTGGAATACTGTTTAAAACTTGTAATCCGTACTGCTTTTTAATTTCTATGGTTTGTATTATCCGTTACCTTATGCTATGGAACCCTGAGCTGTTACACCTCGTGTTTCCGTTATAGCGGGGTGTGACACAGCAACAGAGAGATTACCTTGTGAAACTTTGCTCAATTCACGTTCAATTTGATATATGAGAGGGCCATTATTCTGTTTCAGGCAGCTATCTCCTTCGTAGCTCATATGCAGAAGTAGTGTAATTGTAAATGAAAGCCTCTGACAATTCATTAATCATTTAATTCAAGATCCAACATGTAACCATATAAGTCACGCCTTATCCACCTTTGATAATTTGTATCATTTTCAGTAGGTTTCTGACTTGTTCCATCTATGAATCCAAGCGTTAATTTCGCACCTAATGCCACTCTGATGGTTCGACTCCATCTATGAAAATTACTTCCATTAAACGGAGTATTAGTTAGAATGATCCCTGGATGATCAGAGCTCGAAATATGTAAAGGATCGTTGCTCAATTTGTTGTTGAAATTATGAGGATTAGGTACCTGATTTTGATTAGCAGCCATTGATGAATCAAAATTGACGATGAATCAAAATTGACAACAAATTTGCAAAGAATCAGGTCAACTAACAGCAAATTCTGTTAATTGAATGAAACAGGAAACAAATTGAAGATCAAGAACCGATCTAGATTCAATTCAAAATACGAATTATTGATTTAATTTGATAAGAAAGAAGAATGTGTGGATCAATTTTAACCTAGACCCTCTGATACCATAAGAAGCAGAAGCAATTCAACTCGAAATTGGGAGAAAATATCATTGATTATCAGAATTCATTACATTCAAATGAGACTATTACAAAGATACATACAGCTACAATCAACTAATTCTAACCAAATAACCGCTCTCAATAGCCTTAACTACTTCCAACTTTGATGTAGTTGTCATTTCCGTCTGAAACTAATAAATACCATATTATTTCATAGAGAAGAGTTCAATAAAGAATGACAAAAAGAAATGAAAAAAATGGGAGAACCAATAGAAATGCTCCATTTCAATTACTCATTTTCATTTTTTTTTTAAATCTAAATATCTCACAAACCGTATATTTATAAATTATAAAAATTACAACGTTGAAATCATCATTTTTTATCTTTAATTAGAAATCTCACATTACATATTTCCGACAAACTTTTTTATTCCATTTTGTAATGGATATTTGATATTCATATGTTAAATCACATTAATTTTAACACTCACGTATGATTATATTTACAAACAAATTATACGATTTAATCACTAGCTATAATCACATATGAATAATCAAATTTACAAATGATAAGTTTAAAATCACAAAATAATAAAATTTAAAAAACCTACGGAGAAAAAATTAGTTGTAATCACATGTGATTAATCATTAAATTAGTAATCACATGTGATTAATGAGTAAATAAATACAGATTTCAATAATTTTCTATAATTATACATGTAAATAAATATAAAGGTGAAATCACATGTGAATTATCAGTTATTATCACATATTTCATTTATAAAACAAATGTTAATAAACCTCAAATCAATAATCACATGTGATTTTGGCCGTAAACGAATGCAATTTTTAAAATCTTATTTATATTTGTTTATGTGAATGAATAATAAGTTGTAATCATGTGTGAGTTAACATCAACTATTGATGAATAGTCGTGTACCAATGTTATATTTACTCATAAATCACATGTAATTATATAAGTCACATTTTCTACGATCCAATAAAAATGAAAAAAACTTGTTGAAAATATAGCTTGTTGCATCTCAAATCGAAGAGAAAAAGACGCTGATTTCGAATATGTAATTTTTATAATTTTTAGTCATGATGTTTGTAAGATATTTGATTTTAAATATACGAGTAAAAATTTGATTTTAAAGGAAATTGAGAAATCCTAATAGTTCTTCCATTTTTCACTTTTTTAAAAGTTTTCATTGAACTCACTCCTTATTCGATATATATTTTCCATACTATTCGATACCAATTATATAAAATGCACTGAATATTTAAAAGTAAAAAACGTTAAATTTTACATCAATTTATTACTGAAAACACGTCACGAAAATAAAAAAAATGATGAATTCAAAGCAGTAGCAATTCAGAATTCAGAATCATGAGTTAAACTAATCGATGTATAATGAACTAACAGAATCTGTGAATACATTATGAAAACAACACACGATCAACGTAACAAAAGTAAATTAAAATAAGAAGGTGGCCTTAATAGACCAGGAACTCGGGTATGTATACAGATCGGGATTGGGTAAATAGTGTATATATAATATTTAATATTTAATATATTTAATTAACGGGCCGATTTTATCAAAAACAAAAATTTTGAATTAGGAAAAGACGTAAGCAATTGGATCAAAATGAAGGAAGTCAATCGAATGCTCAAAATCCTCAATGTTTTGATTGATTCAAGTAATTACATTACACATATAGTTAAATTTACACCTTCTAAACGTAGTCCCAAAAATCTCATATCTCGCACGTACCGATAAGTTAGTTATTGTAAGACCGAAACATTTCGATTTGTTATCGAAAACGGGTGAACTTTTGGCCACTTCAATCCCGAATAAAACAAAAGATTTCAGTAGGAATTTCGAACAATAACTACACAAGATGTATACATGTTTAACATCAGGAGTAGAGTAAAGAGATCGAAAACAAAGTCGACTTCAAACCCGAATTGAAAACTGTTAGATGATTATGTGCGTGTGTTTCTGGTGAAAGAATGATTTAGGGACGTGATTCGTAGTATATACTCCATATTTACTCCCTCCTATAATTATGGGATTTATTTTATGCCACTGTGATCGTTGACCTTTCTAAAGTTTTAAGGTAATTTGTTTTACCTACTATTATCATTATTTTTATTATTCCGTTAAGATGATTTTAAGGTAATTTTAAAGGTAATTTGCAAATATGCCATTGATACGCTTCAAAATGTCAAATTTGTCCAAATTAATTTATAATTAATTTTGGATATATATGGGATTCAAGAGTGGCATATATGATATTTATAAATTAAGTCGGGCAAATTTAATATTTTAAACCTTAAAAATGACATGTATGCAATTCTCTCATTAAGATAAGTCATTAAAATTTGTTCCGATTATTTATTTAGTTTAATCACCTTGTCATATATACATATATATTAATTTAATATTTATTATCTATATCTATAACCCTTATAAAACATTTCCACTTCTTCCTTACTAATTTGCATTTGTCATATCGGAATTGACTAATTTACTCCTTTCATTTATTTACAACTTGATATTAATGTTAACATTATAAAATTGAAAACTATTAACACATATATGGTAATAATAGAAGTCAACTAATCAAATAAATTAGTATAATTATTAAACTACATCGAATATCAATTAGTTGTAAATCAAGACTCACTATAAGAAAAAAAGTAATTTAATTTTTTAAATAAGAAATGACTATCAAAGCATCAAGGCTCACCATGTCAAATTCAAATCGCTACATAATATAACTTCATTACTAACACCAACAAAAATATGTATTTTAACCACTTGTCATTTCAATATAAATCAAAACACTTGCAACAACAATGGTGACTATTAATTCATCATAATTCATATCAATAATTCAGCACTCACGATTACGACTATCACATGTTAACTGTCAAACGTAAGTTTAATATAAATTTTATCACTCAACACTATAAACTAACCCTCGTCTTTTACATATAAAGTGTCGTACAACCGCAACATTGCGTGGGTAACCTACTAGTTACGTATACAGTATTTCACATTCTCTCACTTAAAACTTAAATTTCCAAAAAAGAAAACTTAATCAAATTATATAATACCACGATATTATTATATAAAGCATTTGAGATGATATTTTTAAGATTGAAATAACCAATGTACCCCTACAATATTAGTTATTCATTAAAGAAACCAATGTAAAATACTAACATACCCCTACATTTATTAAATTTTCACTAATACTATCATTACATCATAAACTACTAAACATATCTAATAACTTTTGGGAAGAGACATGTCAATCAAAGACTGAAAGGTTGGGAAGAGACGAACGTGTTTGTAAACAAATCTGCATCTTGCAACCCGACAATCAAGTGTGCAACTGGCCAGTGGTGAACTTGTGGAGTATTAAATATATAATACATATAGTGGGAGGTTCAAATGTGAACCACTTAAAAGTTGAGAACTTTAAGAGCCACTAGAATACATGATTATTCTAATTGTGTAATGTCAAAATATTTATAAAAATATTAATAAGAATCAATAAAACCTTGAAAACCGAAAAATTACATGTTAGAATTTATTTTAACTAACTTTAACCGATTTATTCACATGTGAACTGTTCATTTGTGAACCTATGTGTTTTAACGTATTTTTATATGTAACTTTGCAATTTTTGACTTTTTTTATTTCTCATTCGAACAAATATTAATGTTCACAATCTCACATGAATATAAAATTAATCATATGTGAACAATTACATATTCGTGTAGTTCTCACAAGTTCTCAACTTTTGAAGTGGTTCTCATCTGAATTTTCCATATTATATATATATATATATATATATATATATATATATATATATATATATATATATATATGTAAAACCGAAAAGCTAAATTTTCCCTTTAAAAAAATTATATCTTAGTGTATTGACATATAATTTTATTTTAAAATATTACATAAAAATATAATACTATAATCGAATGAACGTGAAGTAAATAAATTTTTTCGCTACAATGCGTGAGATTAATGTATTATGCTATTATCATATAATTTGTATACATATATTATTATTATTATTATTGGGTTGTTATACAAATAACAGGGATGATCAAACAAGGTAAAAAGTTTAAGAAAAAAAAACAAATGGAAGAACAAGTGCAAGAATATAACATAAAATAAGTTACATATAAATATAGTTTTTAGTATTGTTTTTAATATTATGAATATAATAAAAAAACTAAAGAAATGATTAAAAATTTAGGCAAAGGTATGTTAGTCATTTTAAGTTAAGGAGCGACTGAACACGCAATAACACTTGAGGTTTTTGGACTGTCGATAAAAAAATAAAGTACAAGAATTAACGGTGCTTGTGTGTAAACTACAACTTGCCATGTTAGTACTTTTAATGTTCTCATGTGTCTTTCACTAATACTTTATAATTTCTTAACTATAATAATCAAACACATAACTTTAATTCTCGAACTAAACAGAACTGTATAAAAAGAACATTGATGCTTAAAACTTGTCACATTAGCGTTCTTTCTCATGATACAAAATTAGTGTTCTTTCTCATGATACAAATATTAGTACATGAACGTGGTGTTTATGTACTCCATTTTTGGTCAATCTTTGTTGATCTTATTAATTTTGGATATGTCGACGAGAAAACGAAAAATCAAATAACAAAAAAAGTTAAAAGAAATTATAATCAAATCAAAATTAAAAATTTTCATTTCAATCATCATATTTAATATTTAATCATTTGAATATTTAACATTTTAATAATGACAACATATGAGACGCGAATCGAGCCACCGCAAAATCTCAAAGCCAAATCGAACATTAATAATTGAAACACTTATAACCCCTAAATCATAAAATTACTCGTTTGCTACTTTCTGTGGGCATGGTGCTACTACTCATTAACACAGAAGTATGAGGTGAACCTAACTAACTAATAATTACTAGACATAATAAAGAATGGTAGCATCATGAATGGAAGTATGAAAGTAGGAAGTAGGAACTCAAATAAAGCACTGATTGAATGGGGACTGGGCTTCAACCATTTTTTGGCCCAAAAGAATGGGCCCAGATTTGCTTGTTTTTGTTTTTCTACAATATCATAAATATTTTAAAGATCAGAAAAAACATAGAGTAATCAAGGATGACTGGATGAGTGAAAATTTAGAAATAACCGACCGATAAAGGCTGACGTATAGAAAGCATCATGAATTGACTTTTAACAAGTGAATAACCGAGATGTTTCATTTCAGTTCAGGTTGGACAAAAACCAATCGATTTATTAATATTTTTAAATTTGTTTTTAAATTTCTATTATATATTTGTATTACATTTTTATACATAACCTCTCTTTTTTTCTTTTTCTTTTTTAATTAGGACTTTTATTTTATAGTGATGTATATACCACACCAAGGTTTTTCAACTTCTTACAAATGTCGACTCTACAAATGTCGACTCTTCAATAGCCTATTCAATAAGGCTCAAAAAGGTTGGGCTCTATTAATTGTTTAACAAGTTTTTTTTTTTTTTTTTGGGATATTGTGTGTCCTAAACAGGACACATGTTACGTGATATTGACCAATAAGCATACAAATAATTTTCCCAGCTTTTTTACCTTTTGAGAAAGTACCCCAAACATTTCTGCTAACCAAAATACTTAACTAGCAAACCGATGTAAGCAGGTAAAAGGTGGGGATTTTCCCTGTTAGGTTATCCGGAGAGGGCAAGTATTTTTTACTCAGATGTACGCAGTCTAATCGGGTATTCCGTGACTGTTTCTGACCATTTCTCTAATCATCTCAATATGTGCAGCTAGTGAGGTTTGAACCTGAGACCTCTTGTGAGGATATCAGGAGGCCAACCAGTAGCAAACCAATGTCAAGTGTAATAATCGGAAAACTAAAATAATTGTTCGTTTAAACGATAACCAAACCCAGACCAAAACATAAACACCTTGATCCTGTTACTTACAAAAAACACTGTACAGATTTATCCGCCATTGCACCCTTCTTTTATGAAATCAGGTCCTAGGAGGATGTGGCAGAACGAAATAGATAATTTAGGACTGAAAACCAATTTCGCATTTACTCGCAAACATTCGGTTTAGCTTCAACAGCCGAGAGTGTTCCTTCATCCCTCAGGTAGAGCTGACACCATAAACAAAAAAATGGATACGGCTATATTTACATGTTACCACTCAAAGTCATCCTTCATTGCATCTTCAAGATTATACTTAAACCTCTGTATAAAAAAAACCAATTCTATACCTCAATTATTCTATTCACAATGAAGAAAAGAATATAAGAGTAAATAAAGCATTTTGGCAAACTATAAAAACCAAGAAACGTAAGTTAGAGTCGTAATCTTATAGCCCAAACCTTGTTGGTATCGGAAAGTACAGCATATGCTTCCCCAATTATCTTAAAAAGCTTGTCAGCATCTTGGTGGATGGTGGTAAAAATCTCTTTCCAAATAGGACCATCCGCTCCACTCTCGCTTCTTGCTAAAAACTTACCCGCCTGCATTTAAAGATAACTAGTTAAAGAGTACTATCTGCATATTCAGCCCACATATACAAAATAAAAATCGCAAAAGCAAAACCTTGTCTGGATGATGTCTGAGTGCAGCTTTATGATATGCTTTTTTGATGTCTGAACCAGATTCTGATCCTTTTAATCCCCTACCAAGACACAGTAAATGAACATTCAATGGCTATAAGTTACTATTAATATAATACAAACTGATCAATGCAATGCAAACTTACAAGATGAGGTAGAGATTCAAAGACATTCCTTGCTTCATGTTTCTGTTCACAGAAGAAAGCCGTCGACGAGCTACTGCTAAATCTTCCACACAGTTTGCTTCACTACGCTTTTCGAGAAGAGAAATGAGCCTCTGAAAATCAAGAGATGCATGCTCATAGTCTCTTATCTTCTCATGTAGATTGGCCCTCCTAGAAATTGCCTGCAAAAATGACAATGCTGTAAGTTTATTAATCAATAACAATAATATCCGCAAACGGAAAACTATAATTGACACCTATACTCTATAAGAAACATGAAGAACGTCCACATAATACATATTTCAATGTTCCAACAAACAGATTAAAACAGACCTTCATATAACCAGCGTCAAGAGCTATAGCAAGATTGCAATCTGCAATAGCATCAGTGACTTCACCCAAAGCTTGGTGTGCAGCAGCACGATTGCATAAGCAGATAGCAGTGAAAGGCCTTGATTCAATACTCTGCATTATAGCATTACTATAATGCTTCAGAGCTTCTCTATATTTCCCACCTTTAAAAGCTTCATTTCCTGCATTCTAGTAAATAAAAATAAATATGAAAAAATCAGTGAACAGAAAAGAATCTACATTATTTGCATTGTATATATGTGTCACAAGAAAAGGCAGAAGTCAATTACAAAGTGAACTATTTGAAATAATCAATTCAAAGACTACCAGCATTATCACACTGGTATACGCTAACAAAATGAGTAAAAATATACAAAAAAATTCACAAAACAGTTAAGACAAGTATATTTGTTTACAGTGAATCTTCAACAGAAGTCTGTAACAACTCGGTGCAACTTGTGATGGAAATTGTTTACAGGAAGAGTGAAAACAATTCTATAAGTTAAAACAATACAAATAGTAAACAATCCCCTTGATTTGTTTCATACCTTATAGTTAAGAAGTTCACGAATAGTGGCTGCAGAAGGAGAGGCTGGAACCTCGGTCCTAGAATGAAGGGCAGTAAATGTTAAATTCTGATAACAAATGTCATTCTTTTCAAAGAACATTCATATATGTATGTATGCATGCACGTATGATTATTACTTGGTTTCAGAAGGCGCTAGTAGCTCATATTTCTCGAGAACGGCAACAGCCAAGTCAAACTTAGCCATACTAAAGTAACACCTAGACATCAAGCTCCATCTCCAAAGCTTCAAGGGTTTCTTTTGATCCTCATCTGACATATGATTACAATCAGCCGTGGTGGCACAATTCTTTTCAGCAAAGAGAAGTGTTTGCTCACACATTTGAACTGCCTCTTCATACTTATGCAGCTGTCACATTCCACATATTATAAATTTAACTTTGTCATGGGTCAAAGTAACATGAGATGATTCAGATTATAAACGAAGTTCTAGTTAGTTGCAACAGTAAATACCATAAAGAGAGCCTCTCCTTTCATTTCAAATAGTCTCTCTGAATAGCGACTTATTGCTAATGCTTCAGTAATAAACTCCAATGCATTAGTTGCTGACTCTATGCTTTTATTTTGCAAGAGTTCAGCAGACTGGTTGATATGATTAACGACTTTCTGTCAGTCAGAAAAAGACCAAATCAGAAGCTGATGTAAAGAAGATACCTCTATTAATCAACACATACAAGGTAGCAAAATTCAATTTTAACCCCTACACGTTAATACATTAATACACAAACATATGTACACAAATCTTGATAACACAATTACTTATGATACATAACTGATACTAGTATGTGGTACCTCGACATTTTGCACGCCATCAGATGCCTCAATAGTAAGCCTTCTATCCAAGCAAACCATTACAGAGTCCAAGCACTTTTTGTAATTTCTCAGTGCATCATCAAGTTCTCCAAGAACCAAATGGCAGCTAAAAAACACAAGACATAAAAAATATCCCAAACAATATGGATACACAAGTCCAACGTTAAGCCCACAAGTATCTTAAAATTATATTTTTACTGGAAACAAAAAAAGCCAAAAATCTTACTTTCCAGCTGTTAGGCAGACCTTAAGAAATCCAGGATCTAATCGAGTTACAATTCTGCAGTCATCTAAAGCTTTGCTTATCTTTCCAACCGACATTCTTTTAGCAGCCCGATTACTGTAATACACAACAACAGATTCAAGTTCCGGTGTCTTAGAGCATATATCTGCAGCTCCAACCAAAACAGAAGCTATAGCTTTTGCTGCTCTCCTCCATTGATCTGTCTTTTGAGAAAGCATCATGTTATCGGCATTCACATTAGAACATGCTTCTTCAAGATCGTTTATCTTCTCATGCAACACATATTTTGTGTCTCTGTACTCATTATTCAAATGAATCCACTTCATAGTCATCTCCTTATTCTCGTTAACCTCACATGATAACTTTGTTCTGCATTCTTTTAAATCGTTTTCAAGCTCATTCATGTTAAGCAACATTTCCCTATTCTTTTCTTGAAAAGAACTTAATTCCAATGTAGCTTTGTTCAAGCGACTGTTCAGACTTTCAATTTCTTGGTCACGCAATCGTAGCTCTAGTTCCTTCTGCTCTATCTTCTCTACTAACTGAATTATTTCAAAACTCTTTTGAGGCAACTCTTTAATAAATAGCTTTGCTGGTTCTGAACTCGTTGAAATTTCGGGTGATGCAGTATGAGCAACTCTGCATGTATAAATGGTTTATTTTATCTAAGTATCAATATGGAACTCATTTTGTCACAAATATCTTACTATGTTCAGTCTCAGTAAGCCATTGTACTTCTAAAATCTTGTCACATTTGAGTCACATTATGTAACCAGTTAACTGGATGAACCAGTCAGCATGCCTACGTGACAATACCGGGCCTATGTGTCATTGTAAGCGTGTTGGCCTATTTGAGACAAAACCAAAAAGTATATTGAAGCATAGGTTGACTTGGTTGACCAGCTACGTATTGACTCAAGTGAGAACTGACACAAAGAATGTCAAGAACTTATAGTTCTAACTAACCGCATTAACAAATCTTATACTGATATATATATCACAAACATTAAACATATATATACAACTATTACGCAGTAGAATTGATCAACAGAATCCAAACAATAATGTACTGATAGAAAAAAAAAAATCTTACCTCCGATTATAATTCCGATCGGCAGGTACCGGACAGTCACGAATAAAGTGACCGGGCTGCCCGCACCTAAAACAGCAAAAATCGCCACGTCCACGACCACCACCGGCACGACCACCGGCGCCGGTACGACCACCACCACGGCCACGAGCAACCGTTGCGTAAGTTTGTGTTTTGTCATGATCAAAATTTGATCGGTTATCTGGAATTTGGAAGGTTAGGTTTCCTGGATGAACTCTAGCCATTGCGATTTACACGAAAACAGTTTTAAGAATTGTTAGGGTTTATGTGAGGTTAAGATTTTGACGATTGAATTTCACTGTTTACGTCAAACTGTTTATTATCATCGCAAAGTCTTTCAGAAGTATGTGCTGATTGATGACATTATTTAAATTGCTTTTTCAAAGTTGCCTCCTTTTCAGCTCTGTTTTTTTTTTCTTCTCAATTGTTGCTACCCTATTACGATTAAGTTAAGATTTATATATATATATATATATATATATATATATATATATATATATATATATATATATATATATACTAGCTAGGTGACCCGTGCAATGCACGATAATTTATTATAATTATTTTAGATATTACGTGATTAAATGATAACTGTAGTACATATTTTATAAAATAATATTAATTAAATAATTTATAGGACTTTGTTTTTGTATGTGACTCCTCTTTCCATATTATTATAATATACGTAGCATTTATATTTATTATTTATTAATTATTATAAAATAATAAAATAATATTAATTAAATAATTTGTTAGCTGAAGTTAAGAGATTGACACGTGATATTCATGTTTACGTGGCAAATTCTGGAGCTTTCTTTTATACTCCTTAGTATATATATAGATATATATATAGGGGAAGGTGAACTAACTAAAAAGTTAAAAACTTATGAGAACTACTATTTTACGTATTTGTTCACATGTGATTAACTTCATTCATATGTGAACATTGATGTACGTTTAATTGATAAATAAAAAAGTCAAAAAAATCCTAAAATTATATCAAAAAATACAAAAATACAAATATGTGTTCACATCTGAACGATCATGTGAACAAATCGGTTCAAATGTGTTTTACGACGTGATTTTTAGAATTTTTAACATTTTTTTCTTTCTATATCTATCATATATCAATAATCACATACGAATAGAGCGAATCAGATGTGAGCAAATACGTTATCTAGTAGTTCTCACAAGTTCTCAATTTTATATGGTTCTCTTTTGAACCTCCCACTATATATATATATATATATATATATATATATATATATATATATATATTAGGTGGAAGACTCGTGCAATGCACGTTAATTTATTAGAATTATTTTAGATATTATGTGATTAAATGATAATTGTAGTATATATTTTATAAAATAATATTAATTAAATAATTTATAGGATTTTGTTTTCGTACGTGACTCCTCTTTCTATATTATTATAATATATGTAGCATTTATATTTATTATTTATTACTTATTATAAAATAATATTAATTAAATAATTTGTTAACTGAAGTTAAGAGATTGGCACGTGGTATTTATGCTTAGGTGGCAAATTATGGAGCTTTCTTTTATAATATATATATATATATATATATATATATATATTAATTTTTATTTTTTTGGAAAATAAATAATTTTATAACCAAATCACAAAATTACAACATTCCACAACCTACTTCACAAGCTATCTAACACACTTTGAATCTTTTATTTTACTCACAGATACTTTAAAACTCCAGCCAGTTCCTCAATATATACAAACTATACTAACTCACCGATCTTTTGGTGACATCTCACTACTAGCATGACTTTCTTAATCCCACGTTACAATTAACAATTGTCCACCAATTCATGACCACAAATTACATCATTCCCATGCAATCAAAACTCATGCATGCATCATATAATTCAACACTAATGTGAACACCCCAGGATCAATAAGCCAATTTTGCCACTGCTTCCACAAACCCGAACCCTTCTTCAGTCTGCGACTAATCCATTCGAAGCTTCGAAGTTGAATCTCTTGAACTAACACCAGAATAGATAAAAACTTTGATCCAAACACCTTGTTATTTCGATTTTTCCAGATATGATATCCCGTGACCCAAACCATTGTTAGCCAAATTAATCTGATTTGTTTGGTTTGAACTAGTTACTCACATAATTCTGCATTTCAGCAGTTGTATAAATATTGGTCAAGTCTTGCTTCCACCATTTAAACACCCGCTCCCATATTGCTCGAGCTTCTTTGCACAACACCAAACAATGGTCTACCGATTCGATTCCATCATCATATCACAACAGGGGCATAATACCGTGTGAAGATCGATCCCCCTCTTGTCAAATTCCTCTCTCACCGATAGCCTTCTTCTCTCGGCCCGCTACGCGAAGATTCCAACTTTTATCGGAACCAATTTATTCCGTTTGATTTCCTGACTCGCACTCTCGATCATTAGGACTTTCTCGTTAATTAATGATGACAACTTTTTAACTGAAAAGCAACCTCCATCATCTAGACTCCACCACCATTTATCCCTGCAACTTGGATCGGGAACACAAGACGATACTAGAGAGAACAGTTCATCAAGCCCTTCCCCTTGGCTCTCTTACCTAACCCCATTCCCATACCCAATTATTATCTCTCAATACCCTTTTATTGTTCACCATTGCATCCTTATTCGCTTCCAAGTTGTAAAGTCTTGGAAACTTATCCTTTAGTCGAAAACCAAAAACCCATATGTCCTCCCAGAAAAGGATTGAAGGCCCATCACCAACCCTTTTAGTAAAGATGACAGAAAATCAATCCCCATTTTTTTTTATTTCCATACCCACTTTAGTCACACCACCCCCCATTTCATACGATGAAATCACCGTATCCCATTTAACCCGTGTCATTTTTTTACACTCCCCGACACCACCCCAAAAGAAATCTCTCCTCACCCGCTCAAGAGTATTTAACACACAAATAGGGGCTCGAAAAATAGAGAAATAGTACAACGCCAAACTACCGAGAACGGACTTTACCAAAGTCAAACGGCCACCAAACGACATCGTTTTAGCCTTCCACTCCGTCAATCTCTTATTGAAGTTTTCTATAATCGGTCTCCATGCACTATCTTTTCGCATATTCGTACCAATTGGTAAATAAGTGAATGGTGCCACACCCGCTTTACATCCTATCCTTCTAGCCATTATGTTTATTTCATTCACCATTAATTCTCCGTTACCCCGAGTCCGTAAACACAACTTTTCTGAAAATTAATTCTCAAACCCGATAATGCTTCAATACATTTTAATATTTCATGAAGTTTATCGCGTTTAACTTATCCCATTTGCCAAAAAAAATCGTGTCCATCCGCATATTGCAAATGTGAAACGACAATCTCATCTCTACCAACCGTAACTCCTCGAAAGTGCCCTCTGTTGACGGCTTCATTCATCATGACATTCAAACCTTCTGCTGTTAAGATGAATAGAAAAGGTGCTAACGGGTCTCCCTACCTCACGCCTTTCTCCATGAAAAATTCCTTGGTCGGTGACCCATTGATCAAGATAGATACAGATGATGATCTAAGACATGATTCAATCCACCGACACCATTTATTTCCAAAGCCCATATAATGCATTACTTCCATCAAATAATCCCAATTAAGACTATCGTAGCCTTCTAGAAATCCACTTTAAAAATTAAGAACTTTTTCTTTATCTTCTTCAAGTAGTCTAATGTTTCATTTGCGATCAATACACCATCCAAGATGTACCTAACTTCAATAAATGCATTCTGCTCCTCGCCGACTAATTTTCCAATAACACTTTTTACCCGTTGAGCTAACACTTTCGAGATGATTTTATAGGAACGTCCAATTAGACTAATTGGACGACAGTCACCCAAACTCAATGGATCTGGCCGTTTAGGAATCAACGTCACAAAGGATGCACTGCACCCTCGTGAAATATCACCCTTATACCAAAACCAGCTCAAAGCATCCAACGAATCCTTTTCATCACATCCCAAAACTTCTTTATAAATTTAAAATTGAAGCCATCTGGTCCGGGTGCCTTCGAGCAACCACACCCTTGAATTGCATTCCATACTTCATATTCAGAGAATGATCTTTCTAACATGTTTGCTTCTTCAAGTGTTAATCTAGTTACACGATCATTTTCGAATACTGGTCTATCCCTGTTTTGTTTCTCGAAAACTCGCTGAAAATACCTTAGTGCTTCCGTTTGAATTGCTTCTGGATCTTCATTCCATACTTCGTCAATCATTAGACCCCTAATATTGTTTCAATTATGTCTTCTTCTTATCATTGAATTAAAGAACTTTGTGTTTTCATCGCCTTCCACATCCTATTGAACTCGGGCTCTGTCTTGCCATCTTTGTTTTTTCCATGTCTTTTTCCAACCACTTTTTTCGCGTTTCTAACCACTGATTTTCTTTCTGTTTCATCCAAGTTCCGGTTTTCAGCTTTTGATTCCCATTCCATGGCTTCAATACGGTTTTGCTCTAACTCGGAATCAATACTCCCAAACTTTGTCTTGCTCCATTTCTTCAAAGCATCCTTCACACTCTTTAACTTATCGCGAAAGATACAATCTGGACGTGTCCCTTTCACGTTGACTCCCAAGCCTTCTTAACTATACTTTCTGCCTCGTTATCCTCGAACCAAACATCGAATACTCTAAATGGTTTTGGACCAAAATCAACCTTCTTATTTTTCATCATGATAGGGTAGTGATCAGAATTTTTGCGATCTAATGCCATTGCTGACAAATCTTCCCATCTCTACTTGAATTCCGAGTAAACTAAGAACCCATCTAACTTGCTGAATTTAACACCATCATCACTAATTCTAGTAAAATGCTTACCACCCAACGGAATCTCGATCAGTTGAGCCCTTTCAATAAATAAATTAAACTCACGGGCACCTCTTTCTTTAAACTCAATCTTTCAGCTTCATCTCGCACTTCGTTAAAGTCCCCACATAAACACCACCCCGCAGCCATGTTGTTTATCATGTCTAAGATTCTGTTCCATAATTCAATTTTTTTTATTGTCATCGTGTGATCCATATATATTAGCAAAAATAGTTTCACCCTCAGCCCCGTTCCACGAACCTTTAATAGCAATGAAATTAGCGTCTCCCACAGCTTGATTTACGTTAAAAATACTCGAGTCCCATATAAGTATTAACCCTCCTGATTTTCCCGTTGGTTCCTTTTGTGCAAAACCAAGTTACCCCACATTTCTTCTATTAAATAATCATCAACTCTTTTAAACTTGGTTTCTTGTAATGCTAAAACATGTGGATTTTCTTTCCTACAGATCTCCTTGATCCAACCCACTTTACCATCCGTCCCCAGACCTTTAATATTCAAAGAGATAACCTTCATTTTAAACGATGTAAATTCGAAAGATTCACGATCCTGATTTTCATTCTTCTTATGTTCCTTCCAGTGAACCCCCAAGCTGGATCCAATGTCCTTTAACTCATCTATATTATCGAAATTCGCTAATAGTTCACCAGACACTGTTTTTTCTCCCTCTGCAACTAGACTTGATGACTTACCTTTTGACCCGGGCTGCACCGTATGATCTTTTTCTTTTTTTTGTTTCTCCTTCTCGTTCTCTTTTAGTTCTTGTCTATGATTTCATGTATTCTTGTGTCTTGCCATGGATTTAACTCGCAAGAAACGGGACGATCTATGATTCCCATGGGAATTTTCACAGCAAATCTCCCTCCAATGGCTGCTCCGACTGTTGTTCACGTGTCTTCTTATACCTATTCTCAATATTGTCATGACTAATTTCATCCGGCCCATTATTCACTTTTTCCAACATCATTAATTTACGTGGAAATTAAACAAAATACTCTTTTTAAAGAACTTTAATAAAAGTTTCTCCCCTTTAAAAAAAATTTATGTTTTTACCCCACCCAGGCGCATATCCGAGTCGCAATTTGCGCGTAACCGAGAAATGTAAGTCGGTTACCGAAATCGCAGCCCGCGTACCCAGATTGCAGCCCGGATCGCAAATTGCGAAGCAATTTGAGGCCCAGTTTTGCGCCCCGGGTATGCGGGCTGCGATCTCGGTCACTGACTTGCAATCTCGATCAGCGGCTAAAAATTCTCAGTCACGCGCAATTTGCAACCGGGATTTGCGTCCCGGTTGATTTTAGTTGAATTTTGGATAAGATGTTGGTACAATTCGCCCGCAAAAATATCTCGCACACTTAGTCTCTACCACGCAAATTTAGTCGCTCGGCAGTTCCGGGATCGCAAGATTCAAGTCGGTGATCGAGATCGCAAGTTGAATATCCGGATCGCAATTTGCGACCCGTGTTTTGCGCCCGGGTACGCGGGCTGCAATCTCAGTCACTGACTTGAAAACTCGGTCACGCGTAAATTGCGACTCGCATATGAGCCCGAGTGGGGTAAAAATGCAAAAAAATTTTAAAGTGGGCAGACTTTTATAAAAGTTTTTTAAAAAGAGTATTTTGTTTAATTTCTCACTCATAGGCCCACAGGTGTTTCCTGACCCTTTGTCCATATTTGCATTGCACCACCCGATGGCCCATTAGATACACTTAACTTATTTAATTCATCAAGGTTCATTGGGCCCATACCTTTTTTTTAACGTTGAATCCACACCTAGAGGTGCACAAACTCGGTTTTTGGGCCAAATCGATTCGGGTTGAAAAATCGAACCGGTTTTCAGTCAAGGGTCAAGAACCGGTTTTTCCAAAAATTGGTTTGGAACCGAACCGGTTTTGGAGGGTAAAAAACCTTAACCGATTGATAACCGGTTTGGAACCGGTTCGGGTTCAAAAACTGGTTTCTAACCGGTTTACCTATATAATTATTTTTTTTTCGATCGTTGAGCGTTTTAGGTAAAAACAACGTATTCTTCAAAAAAAATTCGATAGAATGTTAGTACATTAGATATGGAAACATAACTTAACAATAACTTAAAACAAAGTCTTCTAAATCTTCATAAAAATATTATTGAAACCAATAATTCAATATAATTCAATCTTCTTCGAGCGTTAAGCGTTTTAGGGAAAACCAACGTATTCTTCAAAAAAATTTCGATAGAATGTTTGTACATTAGGTATGGAAACATAATTTAACAATAACTTAAAACAAAGTCTTCTAAATCTTCATAGAAATATTATTGAAACCAATAATTCTATATAATTCAATCTTCTTCGAGCGTTAAGCGTTTTAGAGAAAACCAATGTATTCTTCAAAAAAATTTCGATAGAATGTTAGTACATTAGGTATGGAAACATAACTTAACAATAACTTAAAACAAAGTCTTCTAAATCTTCATAAAAATATTATTGAAACCAATAATTCTATATAATTCAATCTTCTTCGAGCGTTAAGCGTTTTAGAGAAAAACAACGTAATCTTCAAAAAATTTTTCGATAGAATATTAGTACATTAGGTATGGAAGCATAATTTAACAATATCTTAAAACAAAGTCTTCTAAATCTTCATAAAAATATTATTGACACCAATAATTCTATATAATTCAATCTTCTTCAAGCGTTAAGCGTTTTAGGGAAAACCAACGTATTCTTCAAAAAAATTTGATAGAATGTTAGTACATTAGGTATGGAAACATAATTTAACAATAACTTAAAACAAAGTCTTCTAAATCTTCATAAAAATATTATTGAAACCAATAATTCTATATAATTCAATCTTCTTTGAGCGTTAAGCGTTTTAGGGAAAACCAACATATTCTTCAAAAAAAATTCGATAGAATGTTTGTACATTAGGAATGGAAACATAATTTAACAATAACTTAAAACAAAGTCTTCTAAATCTTCATAAAAATATTCTTGAAACCAATAATTCTATATAATTCAATCTTCTTCCAGCGTTAAGCGTTTTAGAGAAAACCAATGTATTCTTCAAAAAAATTTCAATAGAATGTTAGTACATTAGGTATGGAAACATAATTTAACAATAACTTAAAACAAAGTCTTCTAAATCTTCATAAAAATATTCTTGAAACAAATAAGTCTTCATAATCTTCAAAATCTTCAATTCTTCAATTCTTCTAACATCTTCAATTCTTCTAACATCTTCAATTTGCGTAGTCTTCAAAAGTCGAAATCTTCTTCGGAGGTAGCCTCTCGCGAAGCTTCATCGAGAGCAATTTCTTCATCGGAAAGTGATATTGCCACACCCGCTTCCACCTCGATATCGTGTATATCTCCTTCGTATTCCAATTCACCTTCAAGACTTGAAACGTTTTGTATACGTTTCACGGCGTCTAAGTGATCCTTCAAGCAAATACACATCTCTAATGAGGCCGGTGTGAGTCTTGTTTTTCGTATAGATAATACCCTGCCACTAAGAGAAAAAGCGGATTCCGAAGTTACTGTAGAAGCTTGGACGGATAGTAAATCTCGGGCCATGATGGTTAGAATGGGAAATTGAGATTCCCTCCCTTTCTACCAAGCCAAAATATCAAAATGTGCGAATTCTTCGGGTCCCATTGAGGCTAAAAAATCCGTTCCGGTATATCTCCCATATTCGCTAGTGGCCCTTTGGTCACCATCACCCCTGCCCGTTTATGGTTTTCTTGTCTTAAACTATTATATAAATTAATCATTGGATCTCGGGAAGAAGATGATGAACCAAACATTGTGGAAGCCGAACTAGAAGAAACCATTTTTGTTGAACCATATTTTTGAAAATAATGACCAAATAAATCTTTAAAATATTTGTTAAAATAGTCCTTTGTATTTTGTGCAAAAAATGGGTCCTCATCATTCAAATCCAAATCGTTACAAATGTTATCGATAAACAATTCCACCCCGGAAATGTTCAAACATGGGTTTAATGCGGCGGCACAACTAATTACTGGTGGCATTTCTTTAAAATATTTTTGTAGTTTTGCTATTATGGGAGCCACCATTATTGCATATACATTACCACAAAATTCGTATTCGCTTAGTTTTGAACTCATTAAAAATATTTGATTAACCCGATAATAAAGTAGTTGCGGTTTTATAAACTATGAGCAATTCGGTTAACTTTTGAAAAACCTCTCAATATTCGGAGGAAAATGGTGTTGCAAGACCTTTTTGAACAAGTTGATCATGAAAAACGTATAAAGTGTTGCATTGGCGTAAACCATACATGAACATGTTGTAAGTCGAATTCCATCTTACGGGCATGTTCCAATTAGGGGTTAAAAAAATGGAATCCGTTTCCTTACACAATCTCATATAATGTTTGTATCTAGCCTTACCCGAACAAAATATATCTTGTAACATAGTTTTATACGCGTTTTTTACTACGCTTATTTTTTCAACCGCTAGTTCGTCTTGCACAACCAAGTTAATGATGTGTGCAACACATCTACTATGGTAGAAAATGCCTTTCAAAGGTGGTTCGTATTTTAGTATTAATCTTTGAACGGCTTTTGTATTATTTGTCGCGTTATAAAACGAGATTGAAAAAAACCTTTTGTTCTATTTTAAACATTTTCATTACATCTCGTAACATGTAAAATAAGTTTTTACCCATGTGAGGATAGTCAAAGTTTCCAAAAGCAATGTTACGTTTCATCATTTGCCAAGTTGCGGGATCAATCCAATGCGCGGTAACACAAAGGTACGAACCGGGCAAACCATGAGGAGCCGACCAAACATCGGTTGTTAAAGATATATTTGTATTTAAGTTTTCAAAACCGATTATTAGTTGACTTTTAGCATTTTTTTCGCAATTTAAGAGCATCACGTCTAAGAGTAAGACGACTTACATAATTATATCGCGGTTGAAGAGTATTTTGAATCACCCTAGTCAGCCGAGGGTTGTCGAAGTGGTTGAACGGCAAAACTTCTTGAATCACAAAGCCGACAAATGCTTCTCGACACCGCTCCACTTCGTATGAAAAAATACCCCCATCTCGTGACATGGTTGCTTGACTCGACTCCGGATTACTTTTCACTCCATCACAATACTTTGTAGCATGTGATTTCAACATTGAGTTGGAGTCGGCTTTCAAAAATTTCCCGCAACGTTTACAAAATGCCTTAGTCGAACCATCTGACAACAACACTTTGTCGTAATTACACCAAATCTCCGGATTTCGTTTGGTTACCAAAACTTGAACAACGGTTGGTGCATTTGAAGAACCAACATCGTCGGAAGTTGAAGAAGATTAAGTTGCCATTTTGAGAGCGTTTTGAGAGTGTAAGAGAACTTTTTGAGGGTTTCGTACGTAAATCGTATGCGTTTTGAGTGTTTAAAGACTAGAATTAGCAAGATTGAGTGTTGTGACTAAACCAAACCCAAGGTATCTATTTATACTAATTTTAGGATGGTAAAATGGTAAAAAAACACACCAAAAACCCGCTCCAAAACGGTAACAAACGGCTATATTTCGGAAACCCCAAAAACCGGTTCCAAACCGATTTTTCTAACCGGTTTTCCAAACCAGTTCGGGTAAAACCGGTTCCAACCCGGTTCGCTAACGGATATATAAAAACCGGTTCCCAAACCGCTGGTTTTTACAAAAACCGAACCGGTTTTGGTCAAATCCGGTATTGACCGGGTTCGGGTTTCGGTTTTTTTCGGTTTCGGGTTCCGACCTGGTTTTTTTGGTCACGCCTATCCACACCCATTATCTCAAGTTTTGGATCGAACTAATCCATTGACACAAATTGTTCAGGGTGTGTTTGACAGCAACGGGGTGGAGCTGTGGCTGGAGCTAAAGTTTGTGGCTGGAGCTGGCGTTTGGATTTTTATTCAAAAGCCATTTCAAAAAGCTTCTTGTTTAAGGGCTTCTGGGGCTTATTTTTTCAAAAAGTCTCATTTTTGTTTTGCTTACAAACAAGGTTTATGGGTTGGGGCTTATAAAAAGTAAAAGCTCAAGCCCTTAAAAGCCCTTAAAAGCTTTGTGCCTAATACACCCTTAATTTTTGTTCGTTATCTTCTACGTGCACGTTTCCCCTTGATACCCGTGTATAGTGTTCTGTGCCATATGAATTGTAGAGAACTATAGATCCCTTCGTCTTCTGTTCCACCGTTTTTGAAATTTGAAAAATTCCTTTCCTCGAGTTTGACCTCTGAACTCCTTCTGTCACACCTGGTGGTAAAAAAATCTGCACAACTCAGGTTTTGAATCCAAATTCAAACGGGTTTAACTTTTGACTCGTAAATAATCAACCCACCAAATTTTGCATGCGTATTTCATTTGACATGACAAACATTTTCTAGTTTATACTTTTCCAAATTTCGTAATAACGACAGTTTTGGACTTTAAATCAAAATATAATCACTTGGGCACTTATGCACCTATTTTTTGCAACAAGTCTATTCACTCTATTAAATAACATCCAGAACTTGTAGCTATACAAGTTTAACACATTCACAGACAACAAAGTTGCCCAAATCATCATTTCGACTAGTTTACTAAAATGACCCATTACACTTTTAAACCAAATAACAACTTGGACGATTTATAACAAGCTAATAACAACTCGGCAATTTAAAAGTACATTTGTCAAACCTCTTTGCAAGTGAAATCCACATTCATTCTTCATAATCCCTTTGCCACCTCTAGATTCACCTTTAGCATTTAACCCACTTGCACCTACAACATGTAACAACTAAAAAGGTCAGCATTAAAGCTTAGTGAGCTTATGAGCAATTAAACAAACAACATTTAGGAAATTAATCAACTTTAACAATTTAAACAGCAAATCAACTTTAATTATTTAAGCCACTTAACAACTTGGACAACTCAATCACATGTGCGGATTTACAACATGATCAATTTGTGCACGCATGAATTGGGCACGCCACTTTAACAACTTATGCACATAAGAATTGTGCACACCACTTTAACAACTTATGCACAAGGAAATTGTGCATACAACTGTACCAACTAGTACACAAGGGGATTGTACACAACATTACATCAACTAATGCACGAGGCACACCATTTTATCGACTAGTGCACAAGGAGATTGTGCACTCCAGTTTATCAACTAGTGCACAAGGCACACCCCTTTATCACAAAGGGATTGCACACACCACTTTATCAACTAGTACACAAGACACATCACTTTATCAACTAATGCACAAGGGGATTGTGCACAACACTGCATCAACTAGTGCACAAGACACACCACTTTATCAACTAGTGCACAAGGAAATTGTGCACAAGGCACACCACTTTATCGAAAGCATGAGATATATAAGCCTCATTTCCTTTTTGCACATAAACAATCATAACACATCATATGAACATTCACATATATAAAAGTACTCATGTTCTAAATTAAGTTAAGTTGATCTCACTTTTAACTCCAAATTTATACATTTTATTGCAGCCCCAACTAGCTATTTTGGACACCACTTTTGGACCCTCTAGACCTTTCCAAAACAAACATATATTATACCATTACGAAGACGTCCCAACATACTCTAATGTACAGCTTTCAACTTTTTATAAAACATAATACGTGCCAAGTTACAGTCTTTCAAAAACATCAAAAAGTCGTTTCTCCTGCTCGAATTTTAGCAAATAACGCCAAAGGGCTGATTTGCAACCCACTTTTGAACCACCTATACATATCCGTTTTCATCAAACTTTATATCGATTTAAGACCTTCGACCATACTTTCATTATCTACTTTCAGATTTTTTCAAAACAATATACACACATAGTTACAGCCCCTCAAAGATCACCAAAACAGTTTATTTTCACTTTTCGCCCAATTCACCCAACGACCCGAATTTGCAATATAGCCACCACGCATATTACAACCAACATACTAATGATCAATTAACATCATATACAACTAATATTAGAGCAGGTTACCCTTAATTTGCAAAAATCAACTGAAACCCCATTTGGTCATGAATGAACAATTGACCAATTTCATCTCTAATTCAACTTTTAATCAATAACTATAATTTATATACTCCATTAACCTCATTTGAGGATAACCCACCCATAAATTCATTCAATTCGTATCCAGACCCCCCAATTCACCATATTCCCTTAAATTTAGGTTAAAATAATCAAGAACACTTACTCACTTTAGATTAGGGATGAGAATTACTACTCGAATTCGACTTCCTCAAGCTTAATTTGATGTTTTCCAGCTGATTTCCTTCTCCTCTCTTTCTCTCTTGCATTCTCTCCCTCTCTCTAGAAGTCTCTGGCTTCTAATTTCTCATATGCACGTACATGTGTGTGTGTATTTATTATGTTTAGTATTTTAATTAGGTATTTACACCCCTAGTCCCTCTAGTCTCGTTTATTTAAAGATACACCACTTAAATAGTTGTTCCCAACTTAATATTTAGGCGACTTAAATATCTCCTGACTACTAATAATATATAAAACTTTATACAGTAACTTATAAAATAAAACATATACATATATTATAATATTACCTCAAATTTCGGAGTGTTACAATTTGTCCCGTAAAGTGTCTTCAATGTATGCATGCATACCACACACGAAACACACAAGTTGCACTAATTTAACGTCTGGAGTTAAGTTCACATTTCAAAACATATGCAAAACAAAATTCACGACTTTTTTTTTCTTCTTCAAACTCAAACCTTCTTATAACTATACTATGTTCTCCATCCTTCAAACAGACCAGTGGTAATTTCAATCGAACTTACAAATGCTCCCTTTTTGTTTTCTTTTTGTCCAAGAGAATATCACAGACACCACACGAAATAATTTCGGTTGCAATCAAAACCTGCGTAGCAGTTATATATATTGTACAACACCATTATAACCTCAGGAAATCAATTAAGAAACCTTTCAAATGTAAAACAACCGCAACTGTATTGAGTTACAAATGATACAATGGTAAACAAAATCACGGTGCAGGGTTCAATGCAAGATCTATGTGATCTTACTGCTTGAATCCCTATTTCACCTTATATATATGTGTAAGAAGATGTGTATGCAACTCCAGGAACTCTACTTTTAATCCCCATGTAACTTATATCCTAGATAGAAGGATGATCATTTTGCTGTTTGGGGACCAGCAGAGTCATGTGTAAATCAACCATATTCGCCTGGGACTCGATTCTGTTTTTAATGAAAGAAACATAATTTTCTTGCCGATGCTTCTTAGGGATTTACCAACGGGGATAGGAGCCATGGTAAGTCTTTCTGGAGTCTTCCCAATAGTGATAGTGGGAATTACTGTATGTTTTCCTTGAATTGTGTGAATTTCTGTGGTTAGTGGTCCCAAACGGAGAACTGTAAAAGTCAGATGCTCTTCGGCTACTGCTGCAGACGTTTATGTTCATGTCATCCCACATTTCCTCTTCAAGATCATACTTGGACCTCTGCAAAGTAAGATGCGATGTTAGAATATAAAAATCTAGATTAAAAACAGAGAATGTGAAAGAAGAAAGATGCAGACCTTGGTAGAGTCTGAAAGCACAGCATATGCTTCTCCAATCATCTTAAAGAGACTGTCAGCATCCATTTGAATCGATTCAGTAATCGCTTTCCATTGTTGCCCATTACTTCCACTTTCAGCTCTTGCAAGAACCTGACCAGCCTACAAATCACCACAATCGTTTTAGACAACAAAACGAATGACAAACGTTATATTCGATTAAAAGTCTGCTTCATGTAGTTATACAAAATAAAGCAAAACCTTGTCTGGATGATGTCTGAGAGCTGCTTTGCGATAAGCCTTCTTAACTTCCACTGCAGCATCTGAAGGTTTTATTCCCCTGAATATAAGCAAGGACAATGAGCATTAAACTGTTCTGCTAGAAATAAACTTGGATATGGTTACAAAAAATTTACAAAATTTTTGATACAAAATGATGTGTACCAATTAGATGTGGAGAGCGAAAATGAAACTTAACATGATTGGTCCATTCATGCATCCATGTCATTATATATCTTTTTTGTTTGTAGAATTTTTGTAATCATAGAATTTTTCAGGAAGGTTAAAGTAGGAACTTACAGAATGAGGTAAAAGTCCAGAGACCGTTCTTTTTTTGCTTTTTCTTCAATAGAAGAAATACGTCGGCGAGCTTTTCTTAAATCTTTCACACTGCCATTAGTTGTTCTCCCTGGTGTGGCGGACTTCTGGGAGTTCTCTACTGACTGTACTTCAAGAATGGCTACAAGTCTCTGAAGATCATCAGCTGCATGTTTGTAGTCTCTAATCATCTCCCATAAGGTAGCCCTTCTCGAAAGCGCCTAAACAATTGACAAAGCAATAACCGGGAAAACTACCATTAATCAGTAACCGATGCTAGACAAGGGTTTGATCTTGCATGAAATCTTAGATGAATCAACTCAAATTTGAATAAGCGACATGATCTAAGTTACACATAACTAAAGGCTATTTGATAAACCGGAGACTGAAACAGCAGCATACCTTAGAGTAACTTCCATCAAGAGCTATAGCTGTGCTGCAATCTCCAATGGCATCAACAATTTCGCCCAAAGATTGGTGTGCAGCAGCACGATTACAAAAACAGACAGCTGCAAATGGGAGTGATTCGATGCTCTTTGATATTGCAATAGTATAATGCTCTACTGCTTCCGTATGCTTATCACTCTGAAAGGCTTCATTTCCTGCATTCTGGTTCAAGAAAAAGGAACAAATATTGAGTACATTGGCAAATATGCACTGATATGTATACCGTTCGGATCATCTGTTAGCAACAATAAATCATGAAAATACAACATTCTGCTCTTATTAAATCTAAAATATATGATCAAGGTCTAAATCTTACAGGAATGAACAGAACTGTAGGTCCTTAAGAGAAGCAAATGAGCAATTCAAGAATCCTATGTTCAAAAACAAATAACTATACATGCTATCAGTGATTGGTAGTAATTCATAAGGTAACATACTGCGATGGATACAAAAGGATAAAACACAACTAAAGAATCACCACCATATTCCCCTCGACAGTCATAAACGCTTATAGACAGTGAACAAAGTCTGAACATAAGGAACAACGGCAGTATACGCATCAAGAATTCAAAATAAACTGTAGCCTAGATGATATCGCTCATTTTATAAATATTTATCTTACGCGATATCATGTCATTTGTATTTATTTTATAGTAAATTCTATGAACTTTTGGTACTTAATATACTTTGAATGTGTTGAATATTGTTAGGAATGGATACAAGAAGAAAATGAAGAAACGATGAAGAAAGACGATTTGTTGAAGTTTCGGCGAGGCTCCACGGTTTTGGTCATAACTCCTTCATACGGACTCAGATTGAGTTGATTCAAAAACCCAAACGAGCAGAACTGAGAGGGCTACAACTTTGCAAAAGATGAGTCTGGATTTCAATAGTACCCGGCGGGTAAAGGAGTATACCCGGCGAGTACCCCTCAAAGGCCACTTTCTGTCGATTTTTAAACTGAGCTTTACCCGTTTCCACATGTTCTACCCGTTTGGGTACTCGGCGGGTAGTCATGCTGACGGGATTTTTGACATAAATCTCAATTTTAAACCCTAAAAACATATCCAACTTTTACTCACGACTTGGGCTACAAATTGAGGGTTATTTCGGAGCGTTTTTCACCATTCTTGAAGATCATTCCATCCATCTAATCATCCGGTCACGAAGATCGATCATCATCACGATTTAATCACTCAGTTTACATTCTTTTCATTCAAAACAATATTTACTTTGATTTTAATAATTGATCTCGTTCTTTCTAGTGTTATTATGAGCTAATCTCGTTTACACTTGCTTGGATGATGTGAACTATTGATTAGGGGTGTTAATCCTTCGATTTCAATGTTAAGTTATTTATGTTTAATCGAGAACCTTGTGTGTTTAAGTTTTAATTCAATTGATTTATCTTGTTGATGAGTTATTGTATGATCAATTTAGTAGGAGCTTTTTCTTACTAGTAATTCGTTACAAATATTTGTCCATGAATGATTTGCAGACAAAAATATTAAATATGATAATCATTTAAACTTGAATGTGTAAGTTAGTGAAGCTGATAGGAGTTATTCATTAGATTAAATCATAAGTTAGTGAATCAAACTTAAGGTGTAAGAAAAGTGGACGCTAATCCTGGCTTAACTAGATTCGCAAGTACAACATAGATAAACTGGTTTTAACAAACACCCCGAAGTCATTAGTGAGCTAGTCCAAGTAAGTGTTGTTTTTAATATAAGATCACTTTATTCAACCGATTCTTCATAATCCACTTTCTTACAACTTTTAGTTACACATCACTGGATTTTAGTTATAGAAAACTACAGCATTATGTACGCATATTGTTCACATTACAATACTAACATGAAGTTCATGCATACTTGTGTTTCAAATTGCTATTATACAAGGATTTCTGTAAGGTTCAAATTATACTTTTCTTTGCTACCAATTTTAAAAGGTTTGTACTCTTAAGTTCATGGTCCAGAATATTGACAAGCTAAGGTCGACCATCACAAGTTCTCTACATCTTCAGCTCAATGAAAAATTCCCATTACACCTATGAAACTCATGCTTAAAGTATTTTATTCATTTTGAAGGGTTATTACATGCAATAAAAACTACATAGAATAAAAATAGGAAGTCATGTGAGCAGAGAAAAAGAAGCCTGAAACAAATGTTATTATTTACCAGCTAAGAAGACACGAGGCCATACATGTACAGTTTCTTCCATATTAGATTAATAAACAAATGTGCTGCATAATAAAAATTATAATGCTAACCAGTAGCCATACCTTGCAGTATAAAAGCTCACGTATAGTAACAGACAAAGGGGTTAATGACTCAGAGCCCACAACCCTGCTCCTGCACCATATAATTTACAAAAATATCAGTGCCTAACTTCTATTGGCCGTCCGTAGCAAATTGGGACAGTCTTCATTATAATTATATAGAGAATGCATTACATGTCTGCAGTAGGTCTCAGTTGCTCATGTTTCTCAATATAGTCGAGAGCTATTTCAAGCCTACCCAAATGGAAGTAGGATTTGGACAGCAGGTTCCACCTCCAAATCTTTAACGTGTTCTTGCAATTATAGCCATCTGTATTCATGTGACCAGCAACACCTCTAGTTTCAAAATTCTTTTCGGCTAAATCTAGAGTTTGCTCACACAGTTGAACCACCTCTTTATGCTTCCCCAACTGTTAGCTCAAATCAAGGTAAAGCAATCAATTTTGATAATCAACCAAGCATAACCAATGAAAACTATAAATCAAGTAAAGCATAACAGACCACAAGGAGAGCATCCCCTTTCATTTTAAGTAGATTCTCTGAATAGCAGCTTATGGACAAAGCATCGCCAATAATTCCCAATGCCTTGGTTGCTGACTCGTAGGTTTTCTGTGGAAGAAGATCTGCAGACAGCTTCACATACTGGGCAACTTTCTGCCATCAGAAAATTTATGGTTAGAATCTGCCAATGAGAAGATTCTATAGATTCTCAACCTATTCATTGAACTGAATTTATAGTTTCCTGGAATTTAACATAGTAACAAATAATGTTCCAATCTGTAATCCAAACAAACAATTTAAATTTAAGATCTCAAGTCCACAGTGACCTTGAAACTGAGTTACAAAGACGCCAAGCACGAATCACAGTACCATTGCAGTGATTATTGAAACGCAGTCAAAGCTACATAAAATACATAGTTACCTGTGCCTTCTGCAGGCCATCAGCAGCTTCAATTGCTATTCTCCTATCCAATATAAGCATAGACTCCAAGCACTTGTTATAATAATAGCATGCGTCCTCTAGCTCGCCTAGAAGTAAATGACAACTACCAAAAAGAATCGATAAGACATTACATCCCTTAATTGCAGAGTTCCAAGGAACCTTGCGACTCACAAAAACTAAATATTTCCAAATGAAAGAAACAAGATGTTTAGTCGTTGCAATAAGTCATCTGTTGCATGATATGAATATAAATCCCTTTGCTACACTAAATACGCCTTCGATTCCCACAGCAGAGTGACAGACACCCCATTAATCAACACAAATTATGCATCGTATAGCTTAAAGAACAGAACACCAGAACCGACCAACTCATGACATATATAAAGGTTCAAGCACACCCGCCAAGCAAATCCAAAAACAACTTACAGTGAGCTATCAGCTTTTATATTAATTTAAAAATTATGTACTGTTGTCATACATACAGATATAAATTTATTAGAACAATAGTACGAGAAAACATCAAATTTAATACACTTCATGTGAGCAGTTACGCATTGCCACATATGTAGAAGTACTCACTTGATTTTAAAATGAGCATAAAAAATTTATGGAACATGTGAGTTAATTCCTAGACATATCCAGTAAGTTTGCAATGAAGAACTAAATGTTTTAATGTTATCAAGTTGTAATCTAACCAATATGTATGAGTTAGGACGCCAAGTGTTAACCAAGCTATACAATGAAAATATTAGTACAAGAAACCAAGTCTAAAAAGCTTGCCTCAGAGATGACTATTTATCTACGGAAGTAATCCGTAGATAAATAGAATAGATATGAACACATGTTTGACGACATGGTCACAACAAAATTCAAGATTCAACTAAAATGAGTATATGGAAGAAGAAAACTTAATATTGTTAAAAAAACTCAATGTGTTTATTAAATGCATGCCATTACTTTCTCATTGACACTTGCACAAACTCTAGATTGAGCATGCTCAACTTTCATATCAACCAGAAAAATCAGAAGTAGAATTAAACTAAGGCAAAAGCACACAAAATAAAATAGCAACCAGCAAATCAAAAGTTCAAAATTTCAAATGCCTAATGATGAACATCCTACTCAGCAAACGGTAACCACTTGGTTGGGTATTGGGTGTGATAGTATATATAAACCAATGTTATTTATAGTGACTTTTTATATGAAGAAGATTAGTGGATGTAGGATTGGTCCACATCATAAACAGGAATAATAACACCGTTTAGACTCCTGAACTCGAGGTAAACCTATGAATTACAGAAAATCCCCTAGAGAGGCTCTAAACTTCCCAAACAGTAAGATTTAGCCATTTATGGCAACCTTTCTCATGTTTATGGCCATATGCCCATTTGAAATTTACTCTTGCAAAAGATAATAGAGTGGTTCGAGTTTAGAACAATAAACATAAGGTTAAGAACGGATGATATCCAACAGCAGATAGGGACCGGACCATCACTAGTTAAACAATCTATCATCTTCATCAGATTCCTACCAGCTATACTAACGGAAATGTTGGAGTATAGTGCCCTATGTGACAATCCGCAGGAAAAATGTTATGAGGTGCTAATATCCTAAATGAGTTCCATATCCAAGTTAATGATATAACCGATTCGGCTTTTTGCTATTTTCATTTTACACTATTTAAAATACACAAAAAAAAAAAAAAAATAGACCACAGACTACTCCAAAAACCTACTCTGCACTTTTGCCGGACTTGAGCCCATGACTACTTGGATGAGGAGCACCTTATTATGCCACGATACTACTGCTAAGCCAAAGACCTTTCGGTGTTAATAATACTAAATTACTAATTCATATAACTTACAAGCATTTATACAGTTCCCTATCACTTTTCATGTTACCTTATAAAGTTCCCATTATTCTGCCATACATGCCACTCATTCAAATCAGTTATTTGGGAGTATGATAGTTTGTGTTATATGGGAAGGGGAAAAAACCGAAGCATGTCATATAACTCATGGGAGTTTAAGGAAAGAACAGTTTGGAAGAGCAATTTAGATAATGAGCACTACTTGAAGACAGACAAAAAGCTTACTTTGCAGATCTCAAGTTGGCCTTGACAAAATTGGGGTCTAAGGAAGCAGCCATTCTACAGTCCTTTAGGCCTTCCCTCAACCTTCCAAGAGCCATACGTGCAGCTGCACGATTGCTATAGCACAAAAGAAGAGGCTCTATACAACATCCAGGTGTCTCGGTATGGCATATTGAACTAATACCCTTTGAATAGCAAACTTCAGCTTCTGATAAATTGCCATTTTTATAAGCCTGGTTTCCCCTGACAAAAATCAACTTCTTTAAAAAATATATAACAAATAGAGTCTGAACACTATAGCATATACGAACCCTAAAAACTTAAGGTATAGAATTGTGAAATATCAAAACATGACTGAAAATATAAACCTTTTTCGCCATTTTTCACATGTATCCTGATCGGAAGCCTCTGTATGTCCTCCATTAGCAGGTTCATAAGATGCGCTAACTCGGGTCTTTTGATTTGTAAATTCTAAACCACGACCTGTTTTCATCTTATATTTCTTCTGATGAGGCCGTTGTCTCGCTGACACATCAACATCAGCAAATGATGTAGCGGAAGATGATGAGAAGCTTTTTTCACCAAACTTCTCTGTAGTATCAACAGCACCTTCATTTTTGTGAATTTGAGAGGTTGCAGGGTCAGTAGCAGTTGGTTCACAGTCAGTAACACCATAAGGGGAGACATCCATTGGTGAACATCCAGAAGGTTCTTCAAATGAGTGGAGAACTTCTTTAGATACACAAGTACGACCACCCTGCTGACAATTTTTCCCTTGCTGCTTCAATTTTACCTTGGTCTTTTTTAACTTTCTCAGGCCAACAGAATTGGTTTTACTAAATT
This sequence comes from Gnaphalium uliginosum, assembly GCA_963930675.1. NCBI lineage: Eukaryota > Viridiplantae > Streptophyta > Magnoliopsida > Asterales > Asteraceae > Gnaphalium > Gnaphalium uliginosum. Next base: position 48,505,632 of record OZ005680.1, on the reverse strand, counting down.
CCAACTTCTTACCTAAACCGGGAAACATATCTGATGTGAAAGAATTTGCCAAGTTTATATCTGGCGTATTAAACCCTGTAAATGAATCCTCAAATTCACCAACTTTACTCGAAAAGCTGAAGTTATTGGTTATTCCAGTTCCATTGGTTGGAGGTGCTTCAGAATAATCAACTTTGGGAACAAAACCAAGACCTGTAGTCGATGACGAAGATGAAGATCGAACTGTCTCTTTTATCGATTCAGTCTCAGTCTTTGGTTGATCTTGATAGCTGTGATCCCCATTTGAACTCTTCTCATTTTGATTTGTTGTTGTTGTTGTTGTTTCAGTGTTGCTGACAGAATATACCTCAGTAGCCGTGTCACTCTTTCCCTTTTCTCCACATGATATGTTTCTTTCGTCACTTCCAAACACAAACAAGTTATTGGAACTGGAACATGAATCACCATCAGAATGATTGATTTTATTTGTAGTACTGACTTTTGTCGGATCATGGATATTTGTTGTCTTTGTCTCTTGAGGGTTGTCACCAGAACCATTGCCTAAACTACTTTTGAATTCAAAACAGCTGCTACCATCACGAACAGAATCTGTATGATGGTCTTGCTTCTTCAAGTAATCAGAACTCCCTGCTCCTTCACTCTTCAAATTGCTCATTTCATTTACAATATTGAGTTTCCTTCTTCCCTTGAAGCTCGATCCTTTCTCAGTCTGACTTCCCATATGAAAAACCCCATTAACTTTGCTGTTTGAAAACATTATTCCATTATCTACATTTCTGTTAACAGGAGCACCAGATTTTATTTCCGTATCACTCGTCGAGTGATCCTTCTTCCCCAAAACTTCAGTTGCTGTTTCATCAGGAACCAATTTCACAATCTTCTCTTTAGATTCATCTTTTTGGTAATGCAAATCTCTCCTGATATCTCTACAATTGGCAGAAAACACAAAGTCCACATTTTCAGATTTTCCACTATCTGAATTATTGTTCTCCTCTCTCTTGAGGTTATCATTCAAGGGCTTGACTTCAACTGGTCCCCTTGATCGCAGATTCAAGCCTGAAATAGAATCAACCAGATGGGATTCAACCTCAGTCGTAAAACTATTGACCTTCACAAACCCATTGACACCTGATCTTCCCACTGTTCCACCAACTTCAGTATCAGGCGCACGTCCATGCACAACGTTGCTTGAATTCGAGTTCATTACACCATTGCTCATTTTCACACCAAACACAAAATCCACACCATTGAGTTTTCCAAACTTATTGTCACCTCTTTCACTAACATTTCCGGTTTCTCCATTTTCATTCATATCACCAGACTGAAACTTATTTCCACTATCCTGTACCTGTTCTGAACCCAACTTATTTCCTAACTTACTATTATCAGTAGCTCCCATACTAAATTGCAACATATTAGAATCCAATAACTCACCAAGACTCTCTTTCTCACCATTTCCAGCACTAACAGTTTGTCCTAAACTTGACTTCAACACCGAACCTTTATCACTCGCATTAAACACAAAATCGACATCAATAACTGCACAATTAGCAGGCTTTGTACGCACTGAACCGTTATTTGTATGTTTCTTCACTTTCACATTTTTCCTCCTTGACGGACGTACGGAGGCCATGGTGGTCGCTTCATTTGAACAATCAAAATCAACTCTATTTGAATTAAAACTATTATTATTAAATATACCTGAATCAGTAGAATATTTGAGAACGCTAGGGTTAGGGTTTTGAAAATTCGAACGCTGTGTAGATGATGATTGATATAGGAAATCTTCGACTGCGGGTGACATGACAATGATGCGCACGATCTCGACGATGAAGTCGTAAAAAAGCCGTCGTGTTGCCGCCGGTGGCGGTGGAGAGGCGGATGACGGAGAGTTGGTTTCAGCTTAAGTTTCACACCTGAACCATTTTGTTTCTCTGTTTTAAAGAAAGTAAAAGGAGGGAATGTATAAACTAAGGGCAGGGGATACAAACTTTGTTTTGTGGTTACTATTCTATTGAAATATAATAATAATAATAATAATAATAATTGTTTCACTTATCTAAATCATCTAAATTTGAAAAATAAAATTTTATTTTATATATACTATACTAGGATATTATTTAGGCCGTACAAAACACAGCCCACGCTAACTAAAATTAACTCTACGTGTGATAGTGTGATACATATTAATTTTTTATAATGTATTTATCACATATGTTTTGTAATAAGAATATCTCGTATTAAAGAGCTTAAATATCTAATAATTTTGATATAATTTTACCATCAAAAAAATTAACTAATGTTAAAATTAAAATTTAAAATGTTCATTTTCACCGGTTTTACCATAACAAGTGTTCATATTTGAACATTTCACTAATTTAATATCTAATTAACTTTAACATGATTCTTAATCTAATATCAAATGAAATTAAAAATGTGGACAGTTTGAATACTCACGCTATGTATGCTACAATACAATGATGACGTTTAAGTGATAGACCGATCATAGTTTGTATTAATGCATAAGTAATACTAAATTACATCCACAAATATGTTTGAATAGGTAATGAATTAATAATCATGGAAGGATGTTTCATGTGAACCTTATGTATCAGCCAAATATATCAGGATCAAAATATAAACTCTAGGTCAAGAAGTTTGTAGGTTTTACAAATATCATTTTATCTTTTTGTTATGAAAGATCTTTGTTACAATATGGTTAACCAAAGATACTTAATTGATTGGTCATTTATTCTAATAAACATTGTTTTGAAAAGTCGGTATATTTATGCTCAACTCTTCGATTGATAGCTAGTAACTAATCAAATTCTTCGATTGTCTCTATTTTTATGTCGTCTATATTGTTCAATTGAGCATTCTTTTCCTTGACAGTTTCAGTAGCACCATTTTATGCCTTATCTTTAGCAAACAATTGTAACAAGTCATCGTAATATTTGATGTTAATGGAGCTCCATCGAGCGGATTTTCTTGGAATCACCAAACTCAATTATGGGAAGCAGAAACTAAAGTATGACAAGACTTGATAACGATAAATGTGAATTTTATACATTATTTTATTATATTCATCAACATTTATAGTGATCATATGTTAGTGATTGTGGACAAGTTTATTGATGACTATAAACGTTGATGAAAATAATAAAATAATGTATAAAATTCACATATACCGTTATCAAGTCTTGTCATACTTTAGTTTCCGCTTCCATTAATTGAGTTTGTTAATTCCAAGAAAATCCACTCGATGCAACTCCGCGAAAAGTAAAAATAACAAAGAGTACATAGATGCTACGCATATCTTTTTTTAGTTCATGATTATGAGTTTTGAGTTATTATATCAAGAGAAAAGTTCATTATAGTCCACCATTTTTCAAAAGTATGGGAGAATGCATGCTAACCATTGGATCATCAAAGATCAATGGCCCCAATTTATTTACATCATTTTCATATAAAAAATACGTAATACGCATGTACACAGAAACACAATCGACTAAATCTAGGGTTTTACACTCGCGTTTGACTAGGGTTTCTGAATTCAAAATCAACTGAACGTGGAATTAAACGATCAATTGAAGACATATCGATTGAGATTCAACATACGAACATTGCATTACATGTTAGTTGCAGACTTGCAGACGCGATTTAATCGAATAAAGCTGCAATATAACGCAAATAAAGTTGTAATTACATCTAATTGAAGTTGCGAATTTATGTGATATAATGTGATTTCATACGAATGAAGATCTGATTTCAAATTGATTGATAATATATATTTGTGGTTTCTGCAAATGCGTAGCTGCTTTTAAAAGACGACAAAATTATAACGAACATAGTTTGTAGTTTATGGAAACATTGATTGTACGTTCATTAGTGAACAAATTTTAGTTAATTTAGAAGAATAAATGTGATTTCATGTGTTTTAGTTGATAGAAATACAACATATTAAAGGGAAAACCTTACATATAACACATGTGATATCTAATCCTGTAAATTTTCTCTGCTATAGAACTGTTGATCAACGTAAAAAATGGTTGAATTCAAAGAATACACTGAAACTCAGGACGAGCAACCTATTGAAGAGAATACTACATGTGACTTCAAAAAATATATTGTAACATAACTTTTGATCTTATATGTATAATAATAACACATGACTGTGATATTCTGTTAACACATATGTTACTGATAATAGCACATCTGTTATTTACAAAATATCATTTGTGAATATCTAACAACATATGTGTTAGTAATAAGAACACATATGTTATTTTACTAAATATCATGTGGTTGTGTAACAAAAACACATGTGATTGTGAACTTTTTAGAAAACATGGGTTATTATTACTAAATATCCCGTGTAACACAAATACATGTGATTGTAAATTTCTAATAACACATGTGTCAGTAATTATAACACATGTGTTATATTGAAACGCCCCAAAAAAAAAATTAGTATGTGATCCTGGCAAATAGATACGCGATCGCGTAATGGACACCTGAATGGAGTACACGATCCTTTGAAAGGGTACGCGATCACATACTCGGTACATAAAAATTCTCTGTTCAAATTTTAGTACAAGGTACGCGATTCCAGTGAGAGTACACGATCGCGTACTTACAACATAGAAAGTTTATGTGACAATTTCTTTATTAGGTACGCGATCGCGTACTGAGCTCTGGTAGTGAAAATCTGCATAACTCAAGTTTTTATTCCAAATTCTAACGTTATAAAATAACCATGTTTCATGCACTTTTATGCCAAATTTTTAACAAGTTTCAACAACATATCCGCAAACGCATTTAATTTTCTTCTCATAATTCAAACATACCAAATAATTTGATAACTACACTCATTTATCATCATCTCTCAATTCATCTATATATAAAACTAAGTGTAATTTCAATAATCACACATAGTTACCTATTAAGTTCTTTCACAATAAAATCACTATTTTGAGTTCATAACAACTTAACAATAATCATATATCCTTCCTACACCTATAATTTCATCATTCCCTAAATTTTCATATTTAAGGTTCATACTTAACATAACCGTACAATAACATACAAATGCTTGGTGTAATGCTAGGTAATACCGGATGATTTCCTCCTCGGGTTCCCAAGTAAATTCGGATCCCTTTCGATGCTTCCATTGCACTTTCAACAACCTAATCTCTTTATTCAACTTGGCTCATCTACATAATTCAACTTGTCGTTTACCTCTATCTCTTCTAATGGTACATAAGTTGCCTCATCCACCACGCACTTCCTTAAAAAGGAAACATGGAAAGTGTTGTAAATTTCTTGCAACTCTTCGGGTAATTCAAGTCGATAAGCTACCTTTCCTACTCTTGCCACAATTTTAAATGGTCTAATGAAACGAGGGCTTAGCTTCCCACGTTTTCGGAATTGAATGATTCCTTTCCATCGCGACACTTTTAACATAACACGGTGTCCCTCTTGAAACTCAATTGGACGCCTTCTCTTATCCGCGTAAGACTTTTGTCTATCTTGTACCGCCTTCAACCGTCCAAAAATCTAATTAATTTTATATGTGGTTCTTTGGACAATATCGGTACTTGCCAATTCTCGTTGGCCAATCTCCCCCCAACATATTGGAGTTCTGCATTTTCTCCCATATAGCATTTCATAAGGTGGCATACCTATACTTGCGTGATAGCTATTATTACAGAAGAATTTGGCTAATGGCAAATGTGAATCCCAACTACCACCGAAATCAATAGCACACGTTCTCAACATATCCTCCAGAGTTTGAATTGGCCTTTCGCTTTGACCGTCGGTTTGAGGATGATAAGCCGTACTCAAATTAAGTCGAGTACCCATGTCCTCTTGGAATTTTGACCAAAATCTCGAATTGAATCTACTATCCCTATCGGAGACAATAGATATCGGTACACCATGTCTTGCCACTATCTCACGCATGTACAAATCAGCTAACACTTCAGAAGAAGAAGTCTCTTTAATAGGCAAAAACAAAGCACTTTTCGTCAATCAATCCAGTATCACCCAAATTGCATCATGATGATGCGGAGTTCTTGGTAACTTGGTAATAAGATACATAGTGATGTGTTCCCATTTCCAAACAAGTATATTCAAGGGCTGGATTTTCCCGTAAGGTTTTTGATGCTCGGCTTTCACTTGCAAACATGTTAAACATTGTTCCACATACTTTACTATTTCCCTTTTCATACTCGGCCACCAATAATCAACCCTTAAATCATGGTACATATTGGTGGCACCGGGATGGATAGAATATTTGGACTTGTGTGCCTCGTCAAGTAACAAAATTTTAAGCTCTGCCGAGTTAGGAATCTAAATCCTGCCATAACAGGTTTTTAAACCACGTGAATCATTAACAAAATTCTGGATTTGACCATTAATACGTTCTGCATTCACATCACCCTTCTGCCACGCTTGATTTTGTATTTCTTTAATTTGTTCGAATAAGTTTGGAGTGACCGTCATACGAAGTGATTTAACAGACAAGATATTATGAGACGCCTTTCTACTAAGTGCATCCGCCACCACATTTGCTTTTTCTGGATGATAAAGGATTTCACAATCATAATCCTTCACCAAATTAAGCCAACGTCTTTGCCTCATATTCAAATCTCTCTGATCAAATAAATATTTGAGACTCTTATGATCGGTGTAAATCATACATTTCACACCATAGAGATAATGTCTCCAGATTTTAAGAGCAAAAACGACCGCCACCAACTCTAAATCATGCGTTGGATAGCCTTTTTCATGGTCTTTTAGTTGCCGCGACGCATAGGCAAGGACATTACCACGTTGCATTAGCACACAATCCAACCCATTGTGAGAGGCATCACAATAAACCACCATATCTTCCGTGCCCTCGGGAAGCACAAGGATTGGTGCCTGACTCAATTTCTCCTTAAGAGTAAGAAAAGCTTGTTCATGTTGATCACCCCACTCAAACTTGACATTCTTACGAGTACGTTTAGTGAGAGAAGTAGCAATTTTGAAAAAATCTTGAATAAAACGTCGATAATAGCCCGCTAAACCAAGAAAACTTCTAACTTCGGTTGGATTCCTTGGAGAATCCCACTTCATCACTGCTTCTACTTTAGATGGATCAACTTTAATGCCTTGGTCATTTACTACATGACCGAGAAATTGGAATTCATGGAGTCAAATTCACATTTCGAGAATTTGGCATAAAGCTTTTCAACCCGTAACATTTGCAATACTTGTCTCAAATGAGACTCATGTTCTTTCCCAGATTTCGAATAAATGAGGATATCATCGATGAAAACGATTACGGACCTATCAAACATGGGTCGACACACTCGATTCACGAGGTCCATGAAAGCAGCTGGAGCATTAATTAGCCCGAACGACATCACCACAAACTCATAGTGACCATATCGGTTCTAAAAGCAGTTTTAGGTACATCGTCTTCTCGAACTTTCAATTGATGATAACCCGAACGAAGATCAATCTTAGAAAAATAACTAGCACCTTAGAGTTGATCAAACAAGTCATCAATCCTAGGTAAGGGATACCTATTCTTGATGGTAACCTTGTTCAACTCTCAGCAATCGATGCACATTCGCATAGTGCCATTGATAACATCAAATAATGTCATATTTATATTATAATATTCTCTTACTTTTAAGCATTTTTATTGCAAATTATTTATATATATTGCTGATTTTGTTTATATTTGCAAAAAGGTGTTTAAATTAAAGAAATAAAGAAAAGGAACGAAAACGGGTTAAAAACTGAAGAAAATGAAGAGAAGATTAAAGATCAAGAAAGACTGAGCTTAGAAAGAGGAATAAACCCAAAAGGGTGGATTATTGGGCCAAGAATGAAGAATAAATTCGGATTTGTTAAAGATTAAAAGCCCAAGAATGAGCCTGACCTGAAATGCAGAACATTCTAGAATCGCGTTTTAGCCGGCGGCTGGAATATTCAGCCGGCGGCTGGAATATTAAGCCGGCGGTTGAACCTAAATCAGGAAGGCGGTCGAACGCGCGGGTCAAGATCCGGGTTTCGTGGGTAAAAAGCTAATCCAACCGGCGGCTGAAATATCCAACCAGCGGTTGGATGCGCGAACCTGAAATCTATAAATAGAGGCCAAACTCAACCCATAAACCATACAATTTCATATACGAATTAAGTAAACCTTAATTCGGTTTTAGGGTATGAAAGTCGACTGAAGAGGTTTATTGGAGGCTAGGAAGCTAGGGTTTGAAGGTTTTCAAACCTAACAAAGATATAGTTCGGTTCTTGGGTTTGATTCTTATTATTTTCTATTTATTATGTTTAATTACATGTTTTTAGATCTGATTAGGTTTACTTTGAAAATGAGCAAATTCTTTAATTGTATTTACTTAGATGAATGATTATTAGATGAAGGTTTATGATATGTTTATGTTGATTTGAATTATGAATGATTATTGAGTTTATTTGAAAGATCCATATTAATTGTGTGTTGATTGATTGTTACTTAACGTAGTCAAAATATTCATGCTATAACTAACGTTTATATGAGTTGATTGATTATCTGCAATTATGTAATTTATTATTTAATTGTGGCTTGAGATTGTAACCGGTAATAGGTTAAGAGAATAACAATTAATATAACCTGATTAATGTGATAATTATTTAATCAATAATTATAAACTTGCGTTAACACGAGGTTGCTGAATAAATCTCAATGATCTGTTGATAGTATTAATTGCATAAAGTTTAGGTTAATAACACGTAGAAGAAATTCTTGTGTATTCAAGAGAATCTAATATTAAGCTAAAGTTTATTAGGGATCAGTTAACCTTAACAGGAGGTTATCCATATATGTTGAAATCACCATAAAAAACAATCAATAGCTCAATAAACATATCTGAAACCTGAATCGAGGAATCACTATTCGAAGTAAATACATGTTTCTCTATCTGATTATCTTTAATTACTTTTTATCTTTTTAATTGTTTTAAGTTTAATTAGTTTTCTTATTAAAAATCGTTCGTACGGAACTAAAACGCACCCCTTATTTATTTGTAATTTGTAATTCTAAGATTTAATTAATTATTTTAATTTACACCGATTCTTTGTGGTTCGACTCGGTCCTACCTAAGCTATACTATAATACGAACAGGTATTCTTGTCTGGTTGTGTTAAAGTTAATTTTAGTATTTCCAATCAATCAAAACTTGTTATTTTTAACTACCACTTAACACGCATCAAGTTTTTGGCGCCGCTGCCGGGGAACGGTTGTCAAGTTTTTAATTTTTAATTTTACCCTGTAAAAAGATAAATTTTTGTACACTGTAAATCGATTGAAAAATCGGCTCACCTATCGTGAATACAACAAAACAGAGATATGAAGAGGGTCGCTCTGCTTCCCAAAAGGGATAGGTTTTTAATACGTTTCGCGTTGACCTGTTCCTCCGCTTCTGTGTATGATCAATGGAGCTACCGAAGACTTTCGATGAGCTTTGTAAATTAAAAATTGTAAATTAAAACTTTAATTTATTTAATTAATTGTAAATATTAAATGTTTATATATTATCTAATTTGTGTGATAATTTTTGTCTATAGAAAGTATTTAGCTGTATTTAAAATGGAAAGTATGCAAATGGATAATACGGAATTTAAGGACATTCAAGTCAACGAAACTTCTGTTAAGTTGATTCTGACGATCGGTTCGACAGTTCAGAATATTGAGAATTCACCGGTGGGAGAAGAATCGGCTGAGTTTGACACTTCTCTAGGATTACTTACAGTACGTGTTTTTTCAGATCCCGACGACATGATCGAGTGTTTAGAATATCACCAAGGCGATATTCGTTTTCTGATAGCTACCATCAGGGCATCTACTATCGAATATACCATTTATCAGAACCAACTCATTGAGCAACTGGAGAAAGAATATGAAAGATTCCGAAACGCTGAGGTAGATTTTGATCCACAAATCTTTGAAGATATTGTGATTGAGCTAAAGGAGAATTTGATACTAGGAGAGATGCTTGATCCTGATTACTGCGAGGAACAGAGAAACTATTATAATGGAGTATACCACACTTCCGCGAGATCTTCATTCCCCTACTCGGATAAACAAAAGCAATTATTGGAAGAAATTAGGGAGAACACTAGGTGGGTCACTGATAACTTAAGCGATATGCGAGACATAGTGGCATTAGAGAAAGTGCAGAAGTTCGTAGATTTGATGAAAGCCCAAGATCATCTCAACACTGAGAAGTTTTATGTGGATTGCACAGTGGAGTACTATGTCCAAGAGATAATTGATGATCTCTTTTACTCTGCTTCCGATGAAAACCATTTGCGAATTCCCGAAGACTTTCAAGACGAGCCTAAAGTGCGCCTTGCAACCTATGTGATAAAAGAGCTGAAGTCTGCATATAATGGAGTTCATTTCGAATCACACCAGAATCTGTTCCATTTGGGAATGTCTGAGATTTATAACCATATGCTAGGTATCTTCTGGAACTCTGGGTTACTTCTTCCCATACAGCTGAAAGAGATGATGAACAGTACCTTAGGAGATATTGGTAAGACCATGAGAAACCCGACCGTTAGAAATTATGCTAATTTGCAACTAGGTTTCTATGGGTTCATGGATGCGTTAAGACATGTTCTGCCACAGCGCGAAATGAAGATTGTAGGTGGATATAGGGTTGTTAATGAAGAAGGAAGTGTAGCTAAGGGCATAGCAAAGATTACTAAGGAACTTGATGATCTGCAAGAAGCTGCAGAGATACATCATAAGAGATTTCAGGATTACTCATCATCCGTTTCCGACATTACTAAATCATTACTCCATCACTTCTTGCAACTCTGTCCCAAGGATTATAAGGAAACAGTTACTGTGGATTTGAAAAAGAGGTTCCATGCTCCAGCATTCAATGATATCTGGTATGACCGCACGAGCAGAAACTGACTGAGAGTGTTTGCAATTATTTTCTATTTTATATTTCCGTACTTAGTTTTTCTAATGATTATGTAATTAACTTATTTATTATGAAATATCATTCGCGATTTAATTAAAGTTTTATTTTTGTTGTTAGTTAAAGATTGAGGGAAGCATGTTCATAATAAGGTAAGTATGAACTATTAATAAAACTTTATAATAAAAAAAACAAAATTTAAAAAGTTATAACAATTTTATAAACGATTAAAACTGTTTGTGACAAAGCAAACCAACCGCAGGTTGAATTTTTCAGCCAACGGTTGGATTTATTCGAATTAAGCCGTAAACAAACTGGTCTCACAAAGATGGGCCTGTTGGGCTAACTTTCCAACCGCCGGTTGAATTACTCAGCCGACAGCTGGAAGTACTGGGTTTTAAACCATTTCACAGATTCTTCTTTCTCAATTTTCCAAAACCCCAAAACTAAAAATCACACCAAAGTTCCGGCAAATCTTCACGTAATTCGTTCTTTTCATTGCAATTTTGTTTGTTCTTCCACAAAGGTATGCACATTTCATTCTTTACTCATTATTATCTCTTGAATTTTTGCATTGCAAATTTTTAATTAGGTTTTCATATTTGGGGGATTTTATATTTCGAACTGTATGATAGTTTTTGTATGAAATAAGTTAGTGAACTTGTGATGTTAGATTCATTTTTACTTAAGAATTCGAATTTGAAAGAGATAGATGCTATGGTTAAGGTTTGAATGTTGCACATTTAATTGATGGAAGATTTGCATGAAATAATTTGAGTTTACAAGGTGTTTGAATGGAATTGTGACTTGAAAAATGGTTTTGGCCGGAATTTGGGGAACAAGGGAGACAGCCGACGGCTGAGCCGTCCAACCGTCGGTTGAATTAATCAGCCGACGGCTGGATTGGATTTCCAGAAAGTTATATTATTTTTTCTAAAAGTTAAAATATTATGGATGATTAATTAATTATTAGAAATTGTTTAAATAAATAATTAACCCACATTTACATTTTGGTTGACTTAGTTGACTAATTTTATAACGCTTGTATTTGTATATATATGCATGTTTTTGTAGAAATTGTAGTGGTTATAAATTAGTTATATTATGGTTAGTATATTTATGTGCATAGGTAATATTATGTCCGTTTAAAATGCTATGGAATATTAATAGATTATGTATATTATTATTGTACTAAATTGTAAATTTTGTTGTAGATGATATTTAACAGACGAAGGAATCGGAGAGAGGCTTTTGTAGCCAACCCTATCATTAGGACTCACCCCATTTTTGAGTTTGATCATGCCGCATATACATTAACGAAGAGGGCCGACTTTCGTGACCGGTTGGCAGCCAACATTGATCAGCACATTATCCCACCGGATGTTTTAGACTGGGATCTCATTGATAGAGTGTTGGATCCTAATACTGGAGTGTCGGGAGTTCAGACACTAGAGCATCTGTTGGCAGCCAGCTATTTATTGCCTAGTGGCAATGTTGGTTATGTTTCCTATGCCTGGAGGAGACTGTTCAGCATCCACAAGATTATCTTCAAAGAGCTCGTGGTGGAGTTCTATAGTACAGTGAGATTTGATATCGATGAGGATGATGTCAGACTTCATAGGTTGACATTTCAGCTAGGAGTGGTGCCTTGTGCACTAAGCCTAGTTGAGTTTTCTCGAGCTCTTGGGCTACATACTTTGGATGAGGAAGCAAATCCTCATTTTCTTGACCATTTCACAGCTGCACGCTGTGAAAAGTATTCTATTGTGGAGGTGGGCCAGTTTTGGCCAGAGATTGGGAATGGAGATTATGGAGAGAGAGGACCATCAGATTTATTTATTAGAGATCCGATCCATAAGTTGGTGCACCGGCTGTTGACATGCACAGTAGTAGCCAGAAAGACGGGGAAGGAGAAGGTTCACAAGCCTGATTTCTTCTATCTTCACTGTATCACTCAGGGAACGCTCGTGAACGTTCCTTGGTATTTAGCTTACTGGATGGCACGTAAAGCCACTGGCACTAGGGCGCTGAGCGATATATGTGGTGCTCATTTGGTGACCCGGTTGGCCAGTTGGTTCGGAGTTCCTAACGCGATGTTTCAGTCGTGTACCCCTGTTAGTCCCATCATACAGCTCTTGGGACAACAACAGCTTTTGGACACAAAGGATCAAGAAGCTCCCGAGTCAAATAATATATGTGCAGGTTTTAAATTTACGAAAAAGGTACCTGCCAAAACATCGGGGACATTCTTAGCTTCATCGGCGGTGAGCTGGAAAGAACAGCTTTTAGACCTCGGTTGCTCCACCTCCTTCTTGTCAACATTCTTACGTGAAGTGGGGAGGGCAACTAGATTCTTCAATCTAGGACACTCAGATTTAATGTGTCCCGGTTCGAGGCAATTAAAACAAACACGAATAGGCTCAGGGTAATCACGTCCCAGATGGCCCTCTCTTCCGGATTGGTAACATGATTTAGTGCCTGCTAAACATTCCCCATAGTGCTTCTTGTGGCACTTTCGACATTCAGGCGGCTCCCGCCTTTCTTCTCTTCTTCCTCCCCCATTAAGCTTAAACTTTTTAGACGAACCCACAATTTGTTCAGCTTTTCTTTTTGAGATTATCGTCATCTCTCTTTGTCTCTATTTCCCTCTTTCGTGCCTCATTCACAAAATCTTCAAACTTCGTCCATATATCAGGATCAACAAACTGACGAATATCTTTCTTCAATACCCCATGAAAACTATTCATGAGCCTTTTTGGATTTTCTGTGTACTTTGGGCAAAAACGTGCTCTATCAAGAAAAACTCCAGCTAGTTCATTCACCATCTCACTCTTCATATCCATTATTAAGAACTTCAGATCAGATAAAATAGAACAAACTAGGGTTTAATCGATTTAGGACAAAATTATATTAAAAACGCAATTTAACAGATCACATAGACTGTAAGATTGAGAAGATACGGAAATCGAACTATTAAGTGTTGAATTAAAAGAATAGATGCCGGTTTAGAAAGATCTCAGTTAGGGTTTATGAGAGGTAAAAAGAGCGAACTGTTTGTTTGAAAGTAGTAGTGTGCGTGAGAGTTTTGTTTGAAAGTAGTAGTGTGCGTGAGAGTGAAGGGAGGGAAGGAGTTGGATATGGGAATTTTGTGAAATTACAAAGTTGCCCCTCCACCCAAATAATATATGTTACGTATTTTTTATATGAAAATAATGTAAATAAATTTGGACCATTGATTTTTGATGATCCAATGATTATAATGCATTCTCCCATACTTTTAGAAAACGGTGTACTCTAATGAACTTTTTTCTAAAAGAAATATCTTAAGTTAATTATCTACCAACAAGCTTTTGCTTAATTATTATTTTGGTATCTATAGTTGACATAGTAAAATAAGGATAGAGTTCGTAGGGGCATGCCTGGAACGAGAGACAGACGTCTGGAAGGAGAGACAGACAAAACAACTGCATCTTAAGATAAATTTGTAATGGTAAGATGCAGTGACGTTAAAATGTACATAGCGCTTTGAAGATGCAGTAAATTTGAACCGTCGATAAAAAATCAAGGGCTGAAATTGTTTGCCCCTCGTATCCTAATCGAAAAACACAAGATTTAAATTTTTAAACAAACTAACCGACTACTAAATAAATGGTCAAACACATAAAGTCTTTTTTGGGAATTTTATATACACTTTGTGTGACCACCACATTGATGTATGAGCATGTGCAATTTGGAGTGTAATCAAGTACCAACGTATTAAACATTGTATTGAATCACTGTTTAAGGTAAAGGTTGTTCTAAAACTAAAAGCATACAGGTTGTTTTTTCTTGCTTTGCAAAAAAAGACATCTTTACTAACTTGATAAATGCCTACACAAATAACTTGTGATGTGGACTTGGTATATGACCATAATAGCCACTACTTGGTAATTTTAATCTACTTACTAAAAGAGTTTATATTTATGAAAAAGGTAAAATCGATTATCAGGCGACCTCCCATCAACCGGTCTCACGATCAACATGTACGTTAATACTTATTGACATACGAGCTTGTATTTATATACGAGTTGAAAATTAGTATTCTTAATACGGAGTAACAATTTTTTGTTTTGATGAAAAACTTTCTAAAAATATGTATGGAAGGCATCATGTCACAAATTACTTCAATCATATATGGTCGCCCAAAAAGTTGTAAATACCTTAAAAAAAGCATCCTTGAACTTTCTTTTATCAAGTGATCGGGTGCCATACTTTCTTTCAAGAGAAATTGTAAAGATAAATAAATACTTTTCTGCCTAATTTTTATTCTCCACATTATTAATTTTATTTTTCTTAAAACAATTTCTATTTACAAAATATAAATATTAAAATTTATTAAACTCAAAATTTATCCTCATTTATTACTTTCAATTATTAGTTAATAAATAAAATATTTCAGTCAACTTGACTTAAATATAATTGACATTCTTCCAACCTTTATTAAATCCAACAAAATTTGTTAGTGAACATTATAAATGGGACAGAGAAAGTATTATATTATAGTTCTACAGGTTATTATATTATTCAAGTAAAGACTATTTCTTATATGCAATCGATCCTTATTATCATAATATCAGTTACTCAGTTAGACTACTTTAAGTCAATTTCACATTGTTGAAATATCAAATGTCGGGCAAGGTCGCACCTTCATGTCAGACAAAGTCGAACCTCCATCTCGACTACGTCTCCACGTCTTGCTCCGATCTGTGTATAGAATTTGTAAGAAGTAATAAATGGTTAGCTCGCTTGACATCCCTCTTGGTCAATCTCGAGCATGAAAGTAAGTATGCCAAAATGCCAAATCGTAAGATTTTAGAGAGGATTGACTATTCTAAGAGTTGTGACTTGTGAGTAATATTATCAAGACCATCTTAACTACTTTAGGAAAGCTAATTATAATTAAGTAGTGAAAATTAACTACCTAAATCAGCTTTTTTAACCACTCTCTTTAAAAGTTTGTTAACCATAGCTCCGAGGAGAGTTACAGTAGTTAACAAAATCATATTTATAAAATTGATTCTTGCAAATAATTAATATAATAATAATAATAATGATAATAATATTAATCTTATCTTAAATCTTAAATTATATATAGGAAATCCATTAACGATGTCATCAATTAAGAATTTTCAATTAGTCAATTAGGTCCTTTAATTTTATAAAATTTTAAAAATAAAACCCCTTAAATTTTCAATTTTAATTTAAATAACAATAATTGGTATTGTTATATTAAATAAATTAAAACATACAAAAAGTAAACATAAAAATAAAAAGTGATTGATAGAAATTCAACAATCATACTAAATTAACGTTTTGAATTATTTTATTTCTTCTTTTAGTTACTAAATCATAATATTTAACTATTACTTTCCCATATAATTTAAAAAACGTCACTTGCTACTTATAATTCGAATGCAATAACAATCACAATAAGATTTAAATGAAAGGAAATAACATTAAATAAATTAAACTACAACTACAAAATTTAATTTATGAAAACTTATATAGCTATAATTATTCTAATTTATCACATATCATACAAGGATTCTATCAATTTTTATGAAAAAAAATACAAATTCATCGGGTCATGTGTATACACGGGTTTTAGGACTAGTAATAATGATAATATAAGATTCACCTTGATAACAATATCATTTAAAATTAAAGTTCAATTGATTAATTAAGTCCTTTTATTTTACTTAATTTAAAAATAGAACTTCGTACTTTAAATTATTAAAACATAACTTTTACAATAGTTATATTTAATCAATGAGTTGTAGTCTTGAATTTAGAAAAAAAAAAACTTCTTTCTACTATACTCTATCTAATATACCAATTTATAACAGATATATATCTCTATCAAACTACAATTATAAATATAACATATTTTATTATAATAATAATTTATTTTTCAAAATAACATTTAGATAAATAAAATGACTTTAAATACTTTCACTTACATCTAATTCACATGTAAAATCCAACATTTAAATTAACAAATTATCATTTAAATGTTTTATCTATTTTCTTAAGTAATAATGTAGTGTATTGTAATACTCCATATAACATTTACAAGGTATATCACATGTGTATACACGAGTTTAAATCCTAATATTCGTAATATACTGTAAGAAGCAGGTGATGATGTCATCATCGTAAATTCAATTCACCAACTAAATTTTTTGATTTTATCCGATAAAAATCTTCTTATTTTAGTTTATTAAATTAAATTAAATATTTGTCCTTTCAACATCCATGATTTAATATTTCTTCGTCTAAAACTATTTATTACTACTTATTTAATTATATTGTATGAACTTTTCACTACAACTCTGTTCGTACTGACTACATAAACCACCCTCATGTCAGAAGCTGAAAGATGGATTCATAGCCATATATAATTCCATAAACACATAAAATAGTTTCCAAGTCTTAAATATTTTCTTTTAAAAAATCTAAGTCTTGATTTATAAATGACACTTGTAAATATCATGTGATATTATATATTTTTACAGATAAATCATATTAGAGGAATGCAAAAAAGATTACTCTTTTGAAACATATTAAAATGATAACTTTAGTTCACATATGCATGTGCCTATAATTGCCTTTCATGCTACCATTAAACGATGATGATGAAGCCAGCATGGGCATACCGAAAGATGAACCTTGGGTGCAGTAACCATCAATAAATGATAACCTTTGTCTTGGAATACTCAGCGATCGAGCCTTTGCCATGAACGATTCGGTGGTGGCCATGTATGCTGGAAAATTTGGTGAATTTGGTAACGATGTGTCATCTGATCGATCAGGCGATAAGTGGTAGTGTTTTCTTGATTTACATAATATTTGTGGTCTAAAAGATGGTGAATTGTGTTCTTCTGTAAGGTGTTTGTGTCCAAACCTCAGTTTCTTAGGTTGATTAGACTTGATTGATGTTTCTTGATCAAATCGATGGTGGGATCTTATGGAAGTCGAATCTTGGAGAATCTGATCCTTTTTTGTATAATTTTGTGGGCTAAAAAGACCTTCCTTCTCTTTATATATGTTAGAGACTTGAACAAATGAAGGCAAACATATTTGATGGACCTCAGATTGGCACGTGTTCTTTAATTTGTTTAAGATTCTTCGTCTGACAATTTGGCCTCGAATCAAAGCTTGAAGCTTTACAACTCCCCTCAAACCTGTCAAGGCTTTCCATGCCTATTTCGAGTATTAACCACATAAAACTGGTCAAAACAAAGCATAAACGTATGCTTGACTTTTATGACGTCAAAGATACATAATTTCAACATCAAAATTGAAATGGTATTTCTATAACTTCCCGTAAAAAAGTTACGTAAGTGTAGCATACTATAATAATGGCAGTGCAAAAAGTAAATAATGATGTTAAGTACTTGACCAAATCGATATGAGTCAAAATTCAATCTTGTAGATTTGACCCAAAAAGTCAAACCGATAGCACTAGTGAAAGAATTATGTACCAGATGTGCACGATAAAAAGACTGAATTTTGATGGCTGCAGCATTCTGAATTTTTCTTTCTAGATCTTCAGGAGACCTTACAAGCCTAGCAAGCTCAGCAGCTGCATTTGCAGCCGCAATGGCTGCTTCAGCTGCAGCCGTCATTGCAATAGCAAGTGCTTTTGCGTATTGTTTCTGATCCTCCATATGATGGTTCACTTTTATCTTGGGTGTTTCGAGTGCATGGTAATGGTGGTTCAATTTTAGGATCCCAAAACACCATCTTCTACTCTTTGTCCCCTGAAATCAATCTCAAAAGGCATAACATTATGGTACCAAACTATTACGTACTAGGCTCAAACAAATGGTAAAAGTAACTTGAAACTCACCTTTTTGTCTGCCGATTCAGCCTTGCAGACGAACAATCGTTTTAAGAAACCAAACCAACACCTTTTCTTCCCCATCAGACCGAAACAGACGATTTGATAAAACCCAAAGAATTAATGTATAACAATGTAACATAAGGGGACGTTTCATTTCAGTTTTTCAACTGAAACAGAAGAGTGAATGACATGATATTGTTTAGGGGACACCACATGAAACTTGGCTTTTTGAATATGACTTGTGTTTTTGCAAGAAATTATATAAGGGCTATTTATAGGGTATGACATATCTGTCACGGTCAATTTGTATTTTATATTTCAACTGATACCCGTTTCTTTAACGTGACTAAAATTCTAACATTCATTTCATTCTATAACATGATTAAATAAATTGTCATGTTAATCGTAGTTATTAAAAAAATATTTTAAGTTAATTATTTACCAACAGGCTTTAAAGTGAGTTTACCACCTTGATTTTGGGGGCTGCCAGTAGCAATGTCAATGGGGCGGTTTTGAAGCGGGAGTGTTAACCTCAACCCCAAACTCGTTATTTCCAAACCAGCCTCAAACCTCAACGGGAATCTTATTTGGGTATTCCATTGGTGACATAAGGTCCCCCAAACCCTAACAGGAATCGGGGTACCCACTAGGGAAATCATTTCCTTAAAACCGTTTTCACATTGATAATATTCTAAACTCAAAGTTTTTGCTGATTTCCTTTACAATATTATCTAGCAATGCAAAAAGTAATATTCTTTAAAAAAAAAAAAAATTAACATAATGATCAAGATAACATATAATAATTGGTTTACATTAATAATACAAGTGCACGGTTCAAAATTACCAAATTCATTACAAAATGGTCTTGTAATATCCCGACTAAATCACAATACACCAAGTCAAAACAACAAGAGTAATCAAAGTTTGACTTCACAATCTTCATAATAGAAGGCATAAACAAAATGTGGTACGAAGCACTAAAGATATATAAAAATATTATTATATTATATTATGTTATATATATATATATATATATATATATATATATATATATATATATATAGTCAAAGGTTATAATTCACATGTATCCGGTGAGAATACAGTATACAGAGTATAAAAATACAGTATATACAATATACAGATATATATATATATATATTATTTGTGTATTGACTTGGTATCCAGTGAGAATACAGTATTTACGTCAGAACGGTAAAAACACATCATAGTCTTCCATTTTTTTAAAATCAAAAATCCTGATTTTGACGGTGGCATTTTCATAATTATGCTGAAGTTCAAATGCGGTGTCATTTTCATAAATATTGCAAACTTGGGTTAACATTCACAATTTACATTTATTATTAATTTTTTCCTTTTTTTCACACAAGTTTTTACAAGGTGAATGTTTATTTATATTTTGTTTAACAACATGTATGAAGCGATGAATGTTTACTTTTTATTGATTCAGATAACTTTTTACACGATGAATGTTTAATTTTCATTGGTTCACACAAAATTATAAAGTATAAAGCTTTAATTAATTAAAAACCTAAGAAACCTGCTAGTGCTTTTATTGTATTCATGTAATTAATTAAATGTATCTATATATATTTCAGTGTACTTTATATTTGTGTACTTATTATTTTTTATTCTGAAGCTGCAGATATGTGGGACGACGGGCAAGGATGATCCAATTTTATATTTAATATTTACTATAATATTATATATATATATATATATATATATATATATATATAATATAATAAAATAATATTACTGCAATAGGTAAATAATGTTCTTGAGAAGCTAGCGATTACGTCTGTATGGTTGCTGGTTAATTTGTTTTTAGCTAATCTATTAGTTGGCCTTACTTAAAACCGCGCTGTGGCTGATTAACGATTAGTTTTGAGTACTCATATATATATGAGTATATATATATATATATATATATATATATATATATATATATATATATATGATATTCAATTATAAAATATAATAAAATAAATAATGTATAATATAATATAAATGCATCAACAGAGTGTATATAATAAAGCTTAACAAATTTTCAGAATTGTGAACCAAAAAAGGAGGTTAATAGCTGTGAATTAAAAAAAAAATAATTCCTTCAAAGTTGTTGTGAATGTCACGGTCATTTTCATGAATGAAAATTGAAGTCCCCATTATTTACAAAAATGTCACGGTCATTTCTCTTGACTTTTCAATAATTACAAAAATGTCACCTCCATTTTGGGAGCTTAATTTTAAATGGATGGTTCGGATGTGTTCTCACCGTTCTCACGTAAACATTATGCTCACAAGAAGGAAGTAATTTTTTGAGGGAAGTAGGGAAGCTAACCAGTCATTCGCGATGAAGGATAATCAAACGTAAAAAAACATATTGTTACCAAAAAATATTAATCAAAACCGATGTTATATCTACTAATATTCATAGATAAACTCCTTTTTATAACTTATAATATCATATGATGAAAATTAAAAGAATTTTCTAACATTCATCATTTATGAATGTTAAGCGAAGTGGATATTATCAGTTTCTTTGAAAAATTATTCGTTAACATTCGTCCACGATGAATGATAATCAAAACGTAAAAAAATATATTTTTACCAATAAATATAAGTCAAAACCGTTGTTATAACTACTAATAGTCATCAATAAATTATTTTTTATAACCTATAACATCATATGATGAATATTAAGGGAATTCACTAACATTCAACGTTGATGAATGTGTAGTTTCCCTCTTCTCTAAAAAATAGTACTTTCCTATAGATTCGGACCCTATATATATGTATATATATATATATGTATATATATATATGTATATATATATATATATATGTATATAGGGTTGGGTTTTAGTGAAAACAAGGAGTTAAAATAAAAACGGTAAAAACGATGTCAATTTGTATTCACAATTGTTTTTAGTTGTGAACTTTTATTTTTTTCGCTTCACATATATTTTTTTTTATTGTAAACCCTTATATTTTTTTATTTTTTGTAAAGTTTTCATTGTGAACATTTATTATATTTTTTTCACAGAAATTTAGAAATTTTTTAAATGTGAAGCTTAATTTTTTTTGGCTTCACATAAATTTATGAAAGTGTGAAGTTTAATTTTCAACCTTCACAATTGTAAATTTTATGTGAAGTCAAAAAAATAAGCTTTACATTTAAAAATTAAGTGTGAAGCAAAAAAAAAATTCAAATTCACACTTCATAAATTGTGAAGGTTAACTGTTTTCACCGTTTTTATTTTATCTCCACCCCTTTTTATATATATATTTTGATCTAAGGGTTGAGATCTGTTTTCACCGTTTTTATTTTATCTCATTGTTTTCACAAGATCTCATTCTATATATATATATTACATTTCGAGACAGTGCGGAGCAGGGAGATAGTACTCATTCCCCGACCCGAACCCGATAAAAATTCCCATTTTGCGCCCCAAAACCCGCCCAAAACCTGATATGTCGTTCCCAACACGACCCAAAAAATGCGGGATTCGGGGATCCCCATTGGATTCGCGTTCTTTTTGCGCTGGGGAAGAAAAAAGGAATTGAGTCCTTTCACATTATCACGGAAAAAGGATCCCTAGCTGCTAGAGGCTCGAGTTTCTAAAATTTAGAAGCTCGGGCTTTTGGTTAAAAATAATCACTAATTAGCAAATCAAATTAAGTGAGACTTCTTGAAAAAATAAGTCCTAAACGCCCTCAAAATGGATTTATTTGATGTAGCTTATGTAGGCCCTTAAAGACTTCTTTAGTTACGGCCACAAGCTCTAACTACAATTAGTTATTATCAAACATACGAGTAATTTGACCTAATTACTAGTATCTATATATGCGATTTTTATATGCTTAAAGAAAACATTTAGTCAATTATTCTACCTTGAAAGTAGTTGATGAGTTACAAACTTACCAAAGTAAAGCTTGTATAAAGGATGTGATGCTAAAGTTAATAGGCGTCAATCTATCATTAGATTGGTTCACATAAAATAAATGGAAAGCACAAGATTTAATTATTAGTTGTTATAAATACTTAAACAAAACTGAATACTAAATATTAATGGTCAAAAAAGGTCCTTTTTGGGAATTTTGTATACACTTTGTGTGACCACCACATTGATGTATCAGCATGTGCAATTTGAAGTGTAATCAAGTACCAACGTATTAAACATTTTATTGCATCACTGTTTTGCAACAAAATATAGATAAAATTAGTTGTTCTAAAAAAAGCATACAATTAGTTGCTTTTTCTTTGCTTTGCAAAAGGACATCTTGACTAAGCGGCCTAAGCCTACATAAAAAAATGTTTTTTTTTTTTTTATTTTATTTTTTATATCGGACCACATAACAGAAAATACGAAGACCATATACGGGGGCCAAGTTCCTGAGTTCTAAGTTCTAACGAGCAATTTAACATGGCATCGGGGCTCCTGATACATGGTGCGTCGCACGACCTGTAGATACGAATGGAGCTCGAAAAATTCCGGGTTTGTGCAAGACCGGTTTTTGCTACAACTCGTAATTTTTAGACCCGACCCCATGACCCACAGTTTTGACCCATATTGACCCACTTCATGGAAGTGATTTACAGAATCACTAAAGTTGCACTTCCAAATCAAAAGGATTTTTTATGCCTTCAATAACGAGTTTATTTTGAAATTCGATATGTTGTTTAATGGCAACGATATGGTTTCTTTATGATACACCGAACAGTTAGATACACCGAATAGTTATATTCTCCTTCAGTTCTCTCTAATAACTCGGACGCATAGCCATAATCTGCTGCAATTTTCAGGCAAGTGTCGACTCCGGCAGTACGCTGCTTTGGCTGCTGTACCATGCGAAACAGACTCGAAATCTGTTTTAAGGGAATTGTGTGCAACGCAAGCTCCGGCCTTTTCGATTCGTTTACTATTGCTTGTTGTTTCTGTTGTGTTTCCAATGACTATTAGTTTCATTTATGATACATATTCCTACAACTTAAAACAGACTTCCAAACGAAACGGAAGTCAAAAACGTTTTATTTATCTTCTGTTTCCTTCATATCGTTTATGGAATGAAGATTACCCTTCTGAAATTGGTACTTGTGTATCATGATCAGAAGGATATCTAACCAAACGTTTGAAGTTTTGATCTAACTGATTTCGGAATATTATTAACCGTTGCTACTTTCTGTATGTTTTGAATGGTACAAGCTACATTAGTTTTAAATTTAAATCAGTTTATATAACAGCTTCTAACAACATTTCTATACAACAACATTTAATTGAGAACGTGTATAAACCAATTTACTTGCTTCTTGTTTAAATAGTTTATATAAACAGAAAAGAGACATCGTCGTGGAAATCAGTTTATATACAATTTATATTTGCTCTAGTTTAATAAGTTTATTCAAGTTTCTTTTTAATAGCTTTTCAATACAAAACATTCCTTGGTTCTTATTCCAATAGTTTTGTAAGGAGCAACTGTTCGTTTACAACAGTGTTTGTTCAATATCTTGAATTCATAGATTAATCTGTTGAATCTGTCAAGATCCTTCAGCTTATTAATCGAATCGTTGCAATTGTTCAGGATGACAAGTCAGCCCATGAGTACCCAACCGATCTTTACCACTGTTGTTGTGACTACTCCTGTGATGATTGCACCGTTTCCTAACTCGGTGGTTAATCATCCTTAAAAACTCGAGAAATTCATGAGTTTGAACTTCAAAAGGTGGTAACAAAAGATATTCTCTTACTTGACCACTTTGAACTTTGCTAAGTTCTTGACTAAATCCGCTCCCCAACTTAATGATGGGGAGACCGATGCTCAAGTTGTGAGTGCGGTAGATGTTTGGAAGCATTCAGATTTCTTGTGCCGAAACTATGTTCTAAACGGTTTAGTGGACTCATTATATAATATGTATTGCTAGATCAACACTGCCAAAGAATTATGGGAGTCGTTGGAACGCAAGTACAAAACCGAAGAAGCCGGGACCAAAAAGTTTGTGGTTGCTCGATTCTTGGACTTTAAAATGGTGGATTCAAAGAACGTTATTAGCCAAATCCAAGAACTCCAAGTTATGCTCCACGACATCCATGCCGAGGGAATGACCCTTAGTGAAACTGATACGTGTTAAGTTGTAGTTAAAAATAACAAGTTTTAATTTATTGGAAATACTAAAGTAAACTTAAACACAACCAGACAAGAATACATGTTCGTATTATAGTATAGCTTTGGTAAGACCGAGTCGAACCACAGGGAATCGGTGTAAATTAAAATAATTAATTAAACCTAAAATTACAAATTACAATTAAATAAGGGGTGCGTTTTAGTTCCGTGCGAACAATTTTTAATAAGAGAACTAATCAAAATATAAACAATTAAAAAGATAAAAAGTAAATTGAAACTAATTAGAATTGTGATTCTTCGATTCAGGTTTCAGATATGTTTATTGAACTGTTGATTGTTTATTATGATGATTTCAACATATATGGATAGCCTCCTGTTAAGGTTAACTAATCCCTAATAAACCTTACCTTCATACTAGATTCTCTTGAATACACTGAAGCGTGTTATTAACATAAACTTTATGCTATTAATCCTATCAACAGATCATTAAGATTCATTTAGCAACCTCGTGTTAACGCAAGTCTATAATTATTGGTTAAATAATTATCATATCAATTAGGTTATATTAATTGCTAGTCTCTTAACCTATTACCGGTTACAGTCTCAAGCCACAATTAACTAATAAATTACTTAATTGCAAATAATCAATCGACTTATACAAACGTTAGTTATAGCATAAATCTTTTGACCACGTTAAGTAACAATTAATCAACACACAATTAATATGGATCTTTCGAATAAACTTAATAACCATTCATAACTTGAATCAACATAAACATATCATAAAACCTTCATCTAATAATTATTCATCTAAGTAAATACAATAAAAGAATTATCTCATGTTTATAGAAAACAAAACCGAATCTATAAACATTTTCTTACACATAGTATATAGAAAAGATTAAGAATCAAACCCAAGAAACCGAACTAATCTTAGTTAGGGTTGAAAACCGTCAAACCCTAGCTTTCTAGCCTCCAAATACCTCCTTAAGTCGACCTTTAAACCCTAGAACCGAATTAAGGTTTACTTAATTCGTATGTTAATTGTATATGGTTATGGGTTGATAATGGCCTCTATTTATAGATTT
This sequence comes from Gnaphalium uliginosum, assembly GCA_963930675.1. Taxonomy (NCBI): domain Eukaryota; kingdom Viridiplantae; phylum Streptophyta; class Magnoliopsida; order Asterales; family Asteraceae; genus Gnaphalium; species Gnaphalium uliginosum. Next base: position 48,479,539 of record OZ005680.1, on the reverse strand, counting down.
CAGGATCGCGAATCCAACCGCCAGTTGGGTTGGATTTTTACCCGAAAACCCGGATTTTGACCCGCGCGTTCAACCGACTTCCATATTTGAGAACAACCGCCGGTTGGATATTCTAACCGCCGGCTGAATGTCAATTCCAGAATATTCCATGCTCGGGCTGGGCTCTCTTCTTGTTGGGCCTCCATCCGATTTTTATCCTTTTATTTGGCCCAATATCTTATTTTCTTTGGGTTGTTCTTTCTTCAAAGCTCAATTTTCTTGGTCTTTAATATTCTCTTTATTTTCTTCAGTTTTCAGCTCGTTTTCGTTCCTTTTCTTTATTTCTTTAATTTAAACACCTTTTTGTAAATATAAACGAAATCAGTAATGTATATAAATAATTTGCAATAAAAATGCTTAGAAATAAGGGAATATTATAATATAAATAAGACATTATTTGATGTTATCAGAAACTTTTCAAGTGGCTGCTATGATTGAAAAGTTGCCACCGGGTTGGGTTGATTTCAAGAACTACTTAAAGCACAAATGAAAAGAGATGACTGTTGAAGACCTTGTTGTTCGTCTTCGTATTGAAGAGGATAACAAGATGGTCCAAAAGAATAGCTATTCAGCAGCTCCTGCTAAAGCTAATGTTGTTGAACATGGTCAATCTTCTAAGAGTCGCAACAAAGGCAAGGGCAAAGGGAATAGAAAGGTTGATAACAAGGTCAAAGGGAAGGCTTCGAACCTTCGTCCTGAAGGTGGAGTTGAGAAAAAGAAATTCCAAGGGACATGCTATTGTGACCAACCGAGTCATAGGGTAGCTGCTTGTAAGATGCCAAAACGTGACCCTTCACGTCAAGCTAACATGGTGGATGATGATGTGATGGGACTTGTGGCTATGATTTCTGATCTTAACATGATGATATTGGAAGTGAACCTTGTGGGAACTGATTCCAAGGTATGGTGGATTGATACCGGGGCCACACGTCATGTTTGTTCCGACAAGAGCCTCTTCCACACATTCAAGGTTATCGAGAATGGTGAGAAGCTCTTCATGGGAAACTCGGCTACCCCAGGAATCATGGGTGAAGGAAAAGTGATCTTAAAGATGACCTCCGAAAAAGAGCTCACATTGAACAAAATGTTGTATGTGCCCAAGATTCGTAAAAATCTAGTGTTCGGGTGGTTGCTTAATAAGTTTGGTTTTAGTCTTGTGTTTGAGTCTGATAAGGTCGTGTTGACCAAGAATGGTATGTATGTTGGTAAGGACTATGCCCAAAATACTATGTTTAAACTAAATGTAATGGTTATCAAAAGTGAAATGAATAAAACTACTACTAGTTCTGCTTATATGCTTGAGTCTTCTTCTAATATGTGGCATGGTCGTCTTGGTCATATTAATTTTATTTATATTCATCGTTTAATTAAATTGAATTGCATACCAACATTTCATAATGACTCAAATTACAAATGTAAAACATGTGTTGAATCCAAACTTACTAGATCATCATTCCAATCGGTTAAAAGAAAAACCGAACCTCTTGATATAATTCACACGGATATTTGTGATTTAAAAACAACTCCAACAAGAGGTGGCAACAAGTATTTCATCACATTTATTGATGATAGCACTAAATATTGTTATGTATATTTACTTAAAAGTAAAGATGAAACAATTGATAAATTCGTGTAATACAATAATGAAGTTGAGAATCAACTTAACAAGAAAATCAAGGTTGTTAGAAGTGATAGAGGAGGTGAATATGTATCACAATTTGCTGACTTTTGTGAGCACATGGTATTAGACATGAATTCACCGCTCCTTACTCACCTCAACAAAATGGTATTGCCGAGAAAAAGAACCGTACCTTGAAAGAAATGATGAATGCCATGTTGATAAGTTCTGGATTAAGTCAGAACATGTGGGGGGAAGCTATATTCTCGGCTAATTATCTTTTAAATAAGATACCCCGTAAAAAGAAGGATGAAACCCCTTATGAATTATGGATGGGAAGGAAACCTTCCTACAAATTCTTAAAAGTGTGGGGGTGTTTAGCCAATGTGGTTGTTCAACCACCCAAAATAGTAAAGATAGGACCTAAGACTGTAGATTGCATATTTATTGGATATGCTCACCATAGTAGTGCCTATCGGTTTCTTGTGCACGAATTGAAAATTCCCGATATACACAAGAATACCATTATGGAATCAAGGAATGCTTCATTCTTTGAAAATGTATTTCCATGTCTAGCTTCGTATGAACAACCTAACGAGGTTGATCATGATGAACAACCTAACGAGGTTAATCATGATGAAAGACTAGATAGTCAAGTTAGACATGAACAATCCAAGGAAGAGGATGTTGAACCGAGAAGAAGTAAAAGGGCGAGGGTTGAGAAATCGTTTGGTCCCGATTTTGTATCTTTCATGGTAGAAAGTGAACCTAAAATCTATCGAGAACCCGTTATTTTTTCCGAAGGACCTCAATGGAAATAAGCCATAACAAGTGAAATAGATTCTATTTTACAAAACCATACTTGGGAACTAGTGGATCTTCCTCCAGGATGTAAACCACTAGGTTACCGATGGATCTTTAAGAAAAAGATGAATACGGATGGCTCAATTGATAAAGATAAAGCTAGATTGGTGATCAAGGGTTATAGGCCACGAGAAGGACTAGATTATTTTGATACCTACTCGCTGGTGACCAGAATAACTTCTATAAGAATGGTACTTGATATAGCCGCCATTCGAAATTTAGAAGTTCACCAAATGGATGTAAAGACAGCCTTTCTAAATGGGAATTTAGAAGAGAAGATTTACATGGAACAACCTTAGGGTTTTGTTGCCAAAGGACAAGAGAACAAAGTATGCAAGCTTGTTAAGTCATTGTATGGATTAAAGCATGCTCCAAAACAATGGCATCAAAAGTTTGATCATATCATGATAGAAAATGGTTTTAAGATCAATGAATGTGACAAGTGTGTCTACGTGAAAGACACAACTAATGGATACATCATCTTGTGTCTCTATGTGGATGATATGCTAATCATAGGTAGTGATGATAAGATGATAAGATCAACCAAGGAAATGTTGAAAGCAAGGTTTGACATGAAAGATATTGGTTTGGCTGATGTAATTCTTGGAATCAAGATCACAAGGACCAAAGATGGTCTGATGATACACCAAACGCATTATGTGGATAAGATTCTTGAGAAATTTAATTCGGGTGATTCTAGTGTAGCTAGAACTTCAATTGATATAAGTCAACACCTCTCTAAGAATAGAGGTCAAGGTGTTTCTCAACTAGAGTATTCAAGAATCATTGGTAGTCTCGTTTATTTGATGAGTTGTACAAGACCTGACATAGCATATGCAGTGAGCAGGCTAAGTAGATATACTAGTAATTCAAGTGCTGAACATTGAAAAAGTATAACAAGATTACTAAGATATCTAAGATACACTCGTAAATATGGACTACACTACACAAGATATCCAACTGTAATCTAAGGATACACTGATGCAAATTGGATATCTGACATCAAGGATTCAAGTACAACTAGTGGGTATGTTTTTACACTAGGAGGTGCAGCTGTATCTTGGAAATCTTCCAAGCAAACGGTTATAGCTAGATCCACGATGGAATATGAGTTTATCGCTTTGGACAAATGTGGGGAAGAGGCAGAGTGGTTACGTCAATTTACCGAGGATATACCTAGGTGGCCTAAGCCGGTAACGGCATTAGTATACACTGTGATAGCCAATCGGAAATTGGCAGGACTCATTGCATAATATATAATGGTAAGTCTCAACATATTCAACGAAGACATAACACTATACGACAACTACTCTCAACAGAAATTATCACAATTGACTACGTGAAGTCAACTGATAATATAGCGGATCCGCTTACTAAAGGCTTAAGCAGAGAGGTAATTTATAGGTCGTCGAGAGGAATGGTACTAAAGCCCTTAAACAAATAAGTTTATACGAAGGTAACCTTACCTATATGACTGGAGATCCCAAGATCTAGGTTCAATAGGACATCCTACTTGTATAAACTAAGGGAGGTCACTGTGGGGGAATTTATTTACATAGCTAAACCATTTTAAAGGGAGTTAATAAACTTCCTAGTCCTTTCTTATATCACCTATGTGAGAGAGAAGTGGGGTCGCTTCGAATGAAAATGCGGAGGGCGCATTTTCTAAGGGCTCTTGCAGAACCAGGCTAGTATTCGGGACCATAAAGGACATGACTATGAGGAGTTGACAGTGTCAGGTAAAGTCATGTGTGAACATGTATTGTCGTCTACATAAACAACAGATCGGTTCAAAGACATTGCCGTCTACTGACAGTTAGTAGACTAAGTACATTTCACAAGGGAAGGTTCAAAGGGTAACACCTACCTATCCCATGCAAGACTCAACTGTTGAGATTTCAGTATGATTATGTGTCTTATTATATCAATCTCCATTCATGTGGGGCATTGTTGGAAAATATTAGAATAAAACATGCATTTTTTCCAAACTTTGGACCTAATTATCTATATGTAAATATAGTAATTATATGTAATATTTTATATGGTTGTAGAGCTCTTGAAAAGACCTTCGTAACGACATATTATATGGTTATATGCCTTCATTTATAGTGGACTACATAATTAAAAATAAAGACTAGGCCTAATGGCTAACACACTTATCTAACACTACTAACTTTACATTATTGCTAGTGCATTATTTATCACACACCACACCACACAAAAGAGAAATACATGTGCCTAAACAGTTGGCACTACAATAATCACATTGAAAGAAGAAAAAACAGATGCCTAAACAGTGGCACTTTAATTATTACATGTTTTTTATTCTGCCATTGATGATTCTGCTTATGTTCTTGTACAGTAGCTGCAATCATGTCTTGGTGAATGTTTCAGGCTTGTGCATAATAATTTCTTCATGTCTCCGGGTAGGAAAATGGGGGGGGGGGGGTGAAAATCCTTGGCCAAAGTGGGTCGGGGCTCCTGATTCATGGTGTGCTCGTGCGACCTGCGGACACGAATGGAGCACAAAAAATCCCGGGCTTGTGCAGCCAGGTTTTTGCTGCAACCCGTAATTTTTTGACCCGACCCGACCCATGACCCACAGTTTTGACCCATATTGACCCACTTTAGTTTTGTTATGGAAGTGATTTACAGAATCATTACAGTTGAACTTCCAAATCAAAAGGATTTTTGATGCCTTCAATAACGAGTTTATTTTGAAATTCGATATGTTATTTAATGGCAACGATATGGTTTCTTTATGATAATGATATGCACAGCCCTATATAAAGGGTGCAATCATTCTCATTTAGATACACCGAAAAGTTATACTCTCCTTCAGTTCTCTCTAATAACTCGTACGCATAGCCATAATCTGCTACAATTTTCAGGCAAGTGTCGACTCCGGCAGTACGCTGCTTTGGCCACCGTACCCTGGAAAACAGACTCGAAATCTGTTTTAAGGTAATTGTGTGCAACACAAGCTCCGGCCTTTTCGATTCGTTTACTATTGCTTGTTGTTTCTTTTGTATTTCCAATGATTATTAGTTTCGTTTATGATACATATTCCTACAACTACACACTATTTATTATGTGTAGTTGATTAATCATGTTGAATTACTTTTACACTTTATACCCTCTAAATTTTTCATGTGTACACGTTTAATCCCTCATTTTACACTAACAACACATATCTTTAAGTGTTATTAACAACATCTAATCTTTTCCCATATTACATATTTACATGGACCTCTATTTAGACCTCTCCCTATAAGGTCGTCCTTTGGCCGTTTTCACATAATCGAGCGGTTGAACATGGTAGGCAGTAAATAATCAATGTAACCGTCAATGTTTGTTTTTCTTGCCTTTGTTCAACGATAGATGAAAGAGAATGGATAAAAAAAAATTCTTTTTCTTCTCTTCTTTTTCATTTACGAATAAAAATAAAGGTAATATTAATTGTGTGGTCTGGAGAGTTCAGTTCATTAGTTCTCATAGACAATGTTCAGTTATTAGTTAGTTATCTTTTTAGTTATACTGACGTAATGTTAAAATAGTAGCCAGTTCTTCAGTTCTATAAGTCACAATAGTGAGTGGTCTTACAGGCAACGTTAGAACCTTCGCCATATGTAAACTGAATTAATCTCTTCCTCAAGTTATTTTTCAAATCAATCAGCATAATAAATGTAAATGAAAAATCATATTTCATTTCCAATAATTGGTATGAAAATTATACAATCGGTAACAAAAAGATATTGTATAATATTATTTTGATTATTTAAATACGATCCACAACTATAATATTCTTACATTCTTCCACTTGGAAATAAGATAGACATATTATATTTTTATAATATATTTCTATAAGTGATCAAATATATGATCAAAACATTATCATCACTTTAAAAACTTATTGATTATAACAAAAACTACTTAAACAATAAATGATAAGTGCATACACTACGGAAGTCTTACTTTCAAAACAATGCATTTTCTTCCTTGATCACAATACATTATAATCTCTTATTTAGTATTGAACATTATAAATAACCAATAACCATAAATCATGCTTGGTCTACTTTATTCGATAAAATTATGAACTAAAACACAAAATATGCATATAGATCTCAATAGTATTATCAAGCCCCATATGAGTCACATGATTCTGAAAGACTTTTAACAAGCCTCATCTAAGATCACACGATTATGAAAGACTTCAGTTGGCGGAATTTTTAGTCATCGGATCAACAATCATTGACTCATTATCGATATGTACAATTGTATCGATATACTTGTATGACAGTTGATGGTTGATTGCAGCAGGTGACGACAATGGGTGTTAGTACATTGTAGTATATTACACGCATAGTTCTTGTGGCTAATTTACTAAAAATTATAATTATAATCCTTTTACTTTCGAAATTACACCAATCATCATGATGTTTAAAAATTTGCATGTATCGAATCTCCAAATCAAATGGCCATTGAATGATCCATTAACACTTGGCATATGCATAACATGTGACGACTAAAAATTGCATTTTACCTTTTTTATAGTTATATTTATTTACATTAATAGACTTTCATCTAATCAAACAAACATTTCTAATGACTTCCTATCTCGCTCTTTTGCATTGAAACACGATCCATTACCTAATCAAATATTTAAGGTTTTATTTTCAATGAAACAACCTTTTCTTAGTAAATTTAGGCTCTCTTTGTTTGCAACTGAATGGAATGGTTCAGATCTGAAAGCTGAACCGTTCAACATTTTTGACAAAGATTAAAGAACATCTCTCTACTATACTTGTGTGCTTAGCGACATTTTGAATGCTTCAGCATCACACCCTATTCTTAACCATCCAGAGGCACATTTTTACCCTACTACCCTTTTATTTCCATCGGTTTTGTCTCTCTCATTATCTTTATCGCTTCATTTATTCTCATCTCCGATTTCATCAATTCTTTATCATATCTTCATATTCTCTACATCATTATCTTTTGCTTTAACCTTTTTTATTTTACTTTTTAAGATTGCTTCTTCTTCTTGCTCCGTCTTCAAAAATTTTTTTTGAGTGTTTTTAGGTGTTTTTGGTTGTTCGGGGCCTTCTAATTGTTTATGTTTGTGTTAATGTTGAAACAGAGAATGTAGCAAAATCAATTCCAGCAATTGAGTGAGAATAAAAGACCACATGTATGAAATACGAATCAATCCTTTTACTAGAGATGAAGTTAGGGTTTGATTTTTATATAAATTAATTGGTATATTACAGTATTGATTTTGTATGATAAGATATTTAGATATAAATTAATTGGTATATTTCACTATAGATTGGTGTATTACACTATTCATTTTGTATACAAATTAAAAATGTATCATTCAATTTAGTTGTACTCTCTTTGTTGAGAAAATAAAATAAATGGTTCGACACTTGTCATCACATGTCAGCACGCGAAGAGGCTTTTTTTGTAATTTCAAGAAATTAAAGTGATTGCCCTATCTGTCCAAAATTTGTACTTTCTTCATTCACACTTCCCATCTCCACCACCGGTCACAACCTTCTGCCACCACCAGCCACTGCAAGTTGTCGGCCGCCAGCCGTCAGCTTTCGGCGACCGATTATTTTTTTCATTTATTTTTTCAATATACGAATTTAAAATGCAGTACAATTCACATTAAATACAATTAAAATGCAGTAGTGTAAAATGCAGTAAAATCCAGTATAAAAATATTTGTTACAATGTGAAAAGATGTAAAATGTAGTAGGATTAACATTCAGTGCATATATGTAAAATGCATTAGGATCAGCTGCATTTTGTATTTCATGCATTATATACTACTACATCGCGTAAAATGCAGTAGATCCACTTTTCAGATCTAATTTTTCAAAGATTTACTTTTTCGGATTCATTTCCTCAGATCTACATGTTTTTCAAATTGAAGGAGAGTTCACCGGCGACTTCTTGGTTGTCGATGACCGGTTTTTCAATGGTGGTGGTCCACCAGTTGTTCAACACGTGGTTACATCCAGTGAAGGCCGGTTCGTCAACGGTGATGGTGATGGTAACGTGTGGTGGTAGAGGTGGAATGTTGTTTTGATTTTTTCGTCATCGATTTACAAACACAACCGGTGAAAAACTATTTTGGTCAGAAAAGTAGATCTTGAGTATGTGTTTATAATATGTGTGAGTGTGTGTGATAGTGTGTGAAAATTTCTTAATACAGTGAGTAAGTGAGTGTGTGTGTGTGTGTGTGTGTGTGTGTGTGTGTGAGTATGTGTTTTAGTGTATTTGGAAGAAAAAAAAAGAGAAAATAATGTTGGCCAAAACACTAAATGAAATTACCTAAATTGATTGATGGGTGTAACAAATAAAATTACCATTGTACCTGTTATCTCATTTAATACAATTTACACTTTAGTCATTCATTTAAATATATCAATACCCCTCGCATAGATGTCGTCTAATCTTGACCATTGAAAAAAGAAATGGAGAGCTAAGGTTGAATTTCTCATTTTTCTCATATAGGACCTTCACCTATGATCCCCAATCTTATTGATTTCATATAATAAATTTAGATAATCCAATTCATAACAAATCAAATAAACTTTTTAAATCTGCACTAATTTATACAAAAAGTTAAAATGGTAATTTTCTGTCATTCGAAATATTAGTTTAGAATATTTATCAAACACTCGATTTTCATTCAGAACCATATCTATTTAGAGCTTTTGAATTGTTCATATCTTTGAATTGTTCATATCTTTGAATCGTTCAACGCTAAGAGTTTATCAATAATATAAAAACCTAGTTAAATAAGTCTCAAAATATGGCTAATTCACTAGTTGGCTGATATTTTTTTTTCTAGTCTTAATTCTTGAAATTTTAAGCCTATTGTTACCTTATTAGATTAATTAATTTCTAGGTGTAGGTAATTAGCTCTACTTGTACTTTTAGTTTAGTTAAATTATTATAATCTTTAAATTATCTTAAATATAACATATGATTCACCTTTATGATGTCATCATTCAAAATTGAGATCCAATTAAGTAATTAGATCCCTCTATTTACTTATCTTTTTCGTTATTTGAAGGTTTATAAATTGTGTTGTATTTGTAACTAATACAAAAATATATAAAGAATACAATAATAAAATATTTCAGACGTTCTATAACTTCTATGTATTTGTAATATAATATGTATTATTAAGATTCATCTTTATGATGTCATCATTCAAAATTGAGATCCAATTAAGCAATTATCTTTTTCATTATTTGAAGATTTATAAAAATTGTTTTGTATTTGTAACTAATACAAAAATATATACAAAATACTATAATAAAATATTTCGGACGTTCTATAACTTCTATGTATTTGTACTATAATATGTATTATTAGAAAAAATTATTTAGAATACATGGATATGTATTATTAATTAATTACAAATTGTTATAATGAGATATAGTATAACATAAAACAATTATTTAAAATAAAAAATGCTGACAGAAAAATAATACTCATCTAGGAAGTTCTCAGAAATATCAAACATTTATTACAAAACCATTAATTTAACAACTATCTAAAATCAACCACATTAATACATCTAAATAAAATTTTAAGGTAATAAATTTATTAACAATTATTAATCTACAATAAAAATATAAGGTAGGAAAAAGAAGTTAAGACGGTACAACCATTCTAAAAACATCTATTTGTATTTACTTAACTTAGTATTTTATGTATAAAACTTACTAAAAACATGTCTATTTATGTAGAAAAATATGCCCAAAATACATTCAATATACGTTTTTTAGAACTTATATAAACACAACATAAAATTTTAAAGTTCGTCACAATTAACTGTAAAAGGTGTTACACTTAATACATTTTGAAACCATATACATTTTTAAAGTTGATGAAAGTAATGAACTGATATTCAAGTCTTTAATATTTCATAATATAATAATATCTTTAATATATATACTTTTCATAATCAAAATGACAAATTACTAATTAAATTTTTAAATTTTAATTTTTGTTATATATAGTAAATTTATCCATCAAAAGTAGGCATACGGATATCCCAACGACTAGAGGTGCTTCATCGGTCGTGTTTCAGGTTAATAGAGTTATTCAGTTTGTTTTATTCGGATTTTGATCAACTCTTAATCCACTTGAGACCCAATTCAAACTATATGTCACCCAATCCAAAACCAACCAAATAAGAGTTTGGGTTATTCGATTGTGTTTCGATTTAGCCAGATAAAAGTCTTAAATTATGATTTAAATTATTAAGATAATTGAATTGTCCAAATACAAAGTAAAAACATTTTAATTGTTCATATTGGGTCATTTGGATAAATGAATTTATATTTGAGGTAATTGAGTTATATGAGTAATTAGAGTTGTATGCCGGCTATCGGAATTGAATTATCAAAGGTAAGTATTAACAACTTATGCTTATTCAGTTTTTCGAGGGGTAAATACATTTTGTCGGCATCCTACCCTCATACTTTGTTCCATGGTCGGCATCTTACCCATAAAACTATCAATATATACATTGTACGCTACAATTATGTGCTAGAATCCTTGAAAATACACATTTGACCGTTTGTTTAGATTTTATGCTGACAAAGCAGCCACGTAGTGTGCCACGTATTAACTTTTTGCCACATGGATTTCTCGGTGACAGTGATAGTTTTATGGGTAGAATGCCGACCATGGAACAAAGTATGAGGGTAGGATGCCGACAAAATGTATTTACCATTAATATTAATTCCACGTAACAATAAAATATAAATATTAATTGCCACGTAATTAATTTTACCGGCTCTCCCGGTAACTGGTCACCAAATTACCCATATCGGAACAAAAGTAACAGGTACAATATATACATTGATAGTTTTATGGGTAGGATGCCGACCATGGAACAAAGTATGAGGGTAGGATGACGACAAAATGTATTTATTCTTTTTCGAGTGGTCCCTAACTGAAAATATTTAAACCAAAATCGAACGATTAAACTGATTCCTTATCTGGTATCACCCAAAAATCAAACCAAATCCAAATAAAGTAATCCAAAATATCCAAACAATGCATGGATCGGTTGAGTTGTTAAATCAAATAATAAACAACCCTACCAACGATAATCAATGGCATGAAAAATCACATTAAATATTAATCGTAAATCATGATAACATATAAAAAAGCTCTTTACAAAATACTTTAAAACTCTTTTACAAACATTAAAATACTAATATAGTTATGCTTGCTAAAGTAATATAAAAGTTACATTATGAATAAGATATTACGTGTGATAAAAAATTTACCGAGTATTTTATATTCAAATAATAAATTAATGGTATATATATGCGTTCTAAAGATCTATAAGTTAGTAATTAGTATTACATTATAATTTATTAAACTAATTAGTATTATAATTTATTATTAGTTTAATCGATACTGTAATATCTCTTTACATTGATGTTTTACTTTCAAAGTTCATTGTGTGTTTAAATTCATATGTGTTTATCTTAATAACTTATTTTTATACTCAGGAGCACCTGAACCAGTCCAGTATGTTACTGAGTGTGAACTTTAACACTAAGTTCAATACTTTAAACCATTTATATATATATAGTGATTTAGTGTGAAAAAATTGTGAAAATTAACGCACGAATAAATATTTAACCAATAAAAATATATTAAAAATAAAAGATCGGGCCCACATTCTCTTCATCCACAATTGTTTCATCAACATTGATCACTTCTCTTTGTCAACTATGTCGAAGGCATAAACGTTTGCCATCTAATTTTAGTTCTAAATATTTTTAAAAAATAAATACAAATTCAATGGTCCGTGTGTGTACACGGGTTTGAGGATTATTAGTCATATAGGAAACCTTTGATGATGTCATAAAAAATTCAATTAACCAATAAAATTGCTTGATTTTATCAAATTAACTAAAATTAAAGATTTGATGACATCATATATTACGATTTAATAAACCAATTAAATTCAAATTATTATGTAAAAAATTAATTCAGATAATTTATAGAGAAAATTGTATTTATATCTATATCTAAAAGGCATTCGTAATACATTAAGAATATTTTTATATCAAACTTAGATTTAAAAAACTAAATCTGTTGTTTTAAATTAAACTTTTTATTTAACATTTGTCGTTTTATATATCTTCATACTTTTAAGTTATCCATGTATAGAGGTGAGTTTAAATAAAAATGTTTAAAAAAAAGTAAAGAATACAAACACTAATAGGATTGCTGAAACGCCCCAAATAATTTTTTTTTTTTTTTTTTTACATTTCTTTCAATGTTACGCGATCCTAGCTCCCTCCTGGGATCGCGTAACTATGTACAAAATCATTCCAGAAAGCTTTTCTTCAATGTTACGCGATCCTAGCACCTTCCTAGGATCGCGTAACTATGCACAAACCCAGAACTCAGCAAAACTCAGTTTTTGACCCAACTTCTAATGCGAATAACTTTTGACTCGTCTACAATTAAGACCCGAAATTTTGCACGCATGTTTTACTCTACAAAATGAAACTTTCCTAATTGGCACTTTTCTAAAATTCACACTAACGACCGTTTTGGACTTAAATCCGAAAAGTGACTATTTTGACACCATTATGAACCAAGTTTGCAACCATTTCAATCCATCAAATTTGGACAACTTCCAGAACTGTAACAACATCCTTTTTGACACAATGAATACAACCAAACCGCTCAAATCAACTTTTTGACTCATTTTAATAAAATGACCCGTGGGAAGACCCATTTCGACCCATTTGGAAACCATCAACAACTTAACAATTAGACTTCCAATTTCATTAACACAACTACAAATTAAATTTCACATTTACGTCAAAACATAAAATCCGACCAACATTTTTACACAACCACTTGACACATCAAAATATATAGACTACATATTCAAGTGTAATTTACAAAAACGGGCTTTCAATACGACCAGAGCATGATTTAGTAGGGATTTACTTACTACAAACCAAGTAGCAAGCCACCATTAGTCGATCTCGTGTCCCTTGCCCATATCACCCCTTGACCCGCTTTGTTCACCTACACATTCAACATGTAATATCGTAAGCATATAGCTTAGTAAGTAATGGGCTTAATCACAACTATAAATATAATATCAACAACCTCCTTTACGAATATAATGTCATTCACAACTATATTAATAACAACTCTAACAATAACATAAGCAACTTCTCAACTTTAATAACAACATCAATACTTTCCACCATTCATCAATAACATTCTGATGACTTAAAGATCAACTTATATTCATCAAGCTAGTGCACATTGAATACTCATGTATCTCAATGACACTACTTGGCTATTTTCAACAACTCAACTTTTATTCATCAAGCTAGTGCTCATTGAATACTCTTGTATCCCAATTACACTACTTGGCTATTCTCACCATACACCCTTTTCAATTCATCTAGCTATTGCTCATTATCTCAATGACACCACTTGGCTTTTCTCACCATACACCCTTTTCAATTCATCAAACAAGTGCTCATTATTTCAATGACACTACTTAGCTTTAATCAACAATTAACCTCTTGTATTTTCTCATTATTTACATACATAACACCAATATTAATATTTAAATTAAATCAACCATTACCTACCTTGAATTAGTGATCAATTAGCACAAGCAACTCTTTCCACTCATTTATCACCTAAACATAACAATTCATACATGTGAGTTATTTACAACTCAATTTCAACTCATTTTCCTCTAATTAGCTAGAGTTTAAGTGTGTTACCTCACACACCTAAATCTCTAACCAATTTACCATACACTTAATTCATAACCTCACACATAATTAAATTATCAAACAATAATAACTTAAAATCACCATCATCTCATTCCTTTACTTATTCATTTACATACAACACTAAGTGAAATTCCAATAATCACACTTAACTTACCTACTAAACTCTTAACGATGAAAATCACTATTTTAAGTTCATAACAACTATAAAACAATCATTATATACCCATAAACCCATAAATTCCGAATCTTTCAATTTAGGGTTCATCACCCTAATCATCTAACAATCAAATTAAGAGTTTAGAAAGGGTGTTCTTACCTTAAGATAGACAGATTGAAGCTTAGAATCACAATTTCTCCAACCCTAACTTCCAATTTCGTTTCTCTCTTTGGCTCTCCTCTTTTGATCGTACGTACGTATACACACACACACACACACAAATCCTCTTGATTCTTCCAGATTTTAGAAGAAAAAGGGAGGTGTTTAAGCACCTTTTCACTTTCAACCCTCAATTTTAGCATTTAACACATTTAGCCCTTAACTAGTAACTCTTTTATATTTCTAACTCATAAACTATATTTGTATTTAACACCAAATACAAATATAAATATTTAAATAATAGTCATTTTTATAATATATAAACTTACAAATTTTTGGGATGTTACAACTCTCCCCCACTTATTAGGATTGTGTCCTCACAATCCATTTTCGATTCAACATCAATTTATATTTAATGATCTCCTCCTTGGTTACGTATGTATTAGATATCATTTAATTTTAAAAAAAGAATTTGTTATCATCAAAAATTACATGTGATTGCTAGTTTAATATTTAATCACATGTGATTTGGTATATAAACACATGTGATTTTGTATATAACCGCATAATTTTCAATATATATTAATATTTGATATGCAGGTTACCGATAAATGATAATTCATATATGATTTCAACTTGATTTTCATTTAATTGTATAATTATTGTCAATGATTTAATATTCGTATTTGATTACTCTTTAATCTCATCTGATTGATACTTTGATGTTCAATCGCATGTGATTACAAATTAGTTTTGTATGTTTAAATCTTTTTAAATCGTCAATTATTGTTTATTATTTAGTATTAAATCACATTTGATTTAATATTCCGAATTTTTAAACCTCATTAAAAATGAAAAACAATAATACTATATCATGTGAGATTTCTAATTAAAGATAAAATGATGTTGTGTCTAACGGTGTAATTTTTATAATTTATTGACGTACGGTTTGTGAGATATTCAATTTCAAAGAAAAATGTGAAAATGTATATTTGAAATAGTGCGATCCTAATGGTTTTAATAATCAAACACTTAATATACATTGATTTTACATCTTGTCGATGGAACCTTTACAACATAATAACACATACATTATTAATCAAAATTTCACTTATTTATCCAAATGTCGGGAGCAAATTATAATAAATATCATGTAAACATTAAACAAAAATTTAACGTCCTATAAGATTCTGCTAACGGTAAATAACTCGTGGGTATATAAAGTATTATATTACATAATGTATTGACTGGGCCAGGCCCAAAAGGTTGGGTACTGACCGGTCCATGCCAAAAAGGAATATACAAAGGCTACTAGGCTAGTATTGATTGGACCAGACCCAAAAGATAATAGTTGAAATGGTTGTTTAATAATTAGGGTGGTTGTATAATAATGGTTTTGATATACCGTCTTTTGGTAAAATTATTTTCTCAGTACTCTCTTCGTCATCTCAATTTAAGTGTCCATCTTTCTTTTTTGGAATGTCTCAAAATAATTGCACTTTTAAATTTAATTGATCAGAAAACATTTAAATGGATTCTTATGAAATTTTAAAGGCATTATAATCAATGCATTTTTTAAAAACTGTGTGCACATTTAGAGTGAACAATTAAATTGAGACGGGAAAAATATTTACTTATTTCACCTTATTATCCCTTGCTAAACTTTATTCTTAAAATTAAAAACCGTCAAAACTAGTAAATATTTTACATTAAATTACGGACAATAAAAAAATTGAAGCAATGTATACTCTATCCTTCTCATCTTCTTGGTTCCTAAATGATATTGATGTATACGACTCCTAGCTATTAACTTGCGATAACTGAGATAGATAATTGAGATAGATTGAGCAGCTTGTCAAAGTTAGTAAAAACACCGGTGTAACATTAGGTTATTACAAAGCAGAAGGCGATGTTTGAGTCCCAAGTACTACACTTGAGACATAACAACACCTGCCAAAATAGAAAGATATCTCTTTTTGGGAAATTTTTGGTAAGGTTAGTCAACAAATATCTCACTTTCAAAGTTCCCGAATTGTTGATTTCATTACAGTTTATGCAAAGAAACTATTTTCAACGGGGTTCATCTTCTTTACATGGGAAGAAGTGTTTTGACCAATAGTAAGGCGGCTACATTTCGGGTGGTAAACCAAGACTTGGAGCCCGACTCCTACTTAGTCAACGAGATTGAATAAAACTACGTACGCATGAAGATTTAAACAGAGAAATCACAGTCGCGAAAAAGTATTGTAACTTTTGTTGTTAACAAAGATTATGACAAAAATGGAATTTGATGATCATATTGTTAGTTAGGGTTTGGATTAAAAAAAAAAAAAGGAGCTTCTATGTACATATTTATAATATTATGAGACGAGAATAGGTAGTACCATTAATAAATGAATTGAATTCCAACACCAAGCAACTAGCTAGCCAAATCTATTGTTTTACCATGAATACACCACAATAAGAATTAATGAAATATTTTTTTGACCAAAATTGTGTTCAGTAAAAACTAATGGACCACGGTTGGTAATACGTTTCACATTTATTATAAACTATAAACTAGTTATGTTTTACTCTTTAAATTACCAATCGTCTAACGAAGTTGGCTAAGCACATGATTTTCAAATAGAGGCTCGTGTTCAAATCAACTCCGTTGAACAATCGATATATTAAAATTTAGGGTAAATTATAAAAAACATAAATGTGATCGTTCATTTTTTCAAAAAACATCCTCCAACTTCATTAATAACAGAGATCATACCCAAAGTTGTCACTTTTGTCTCAATGACATCCCCCCGTCTAACTTTATTACGTTTCCGTCGTTAAGTCTATACATGTGCCATGCACGTGAGGGTATTTTTATCCTTTCTTTTTCCCATCCATTTAATCGATCTTTTCCTTTGCATTTTATACCCATTTAATTGCATTTATACCCATTTAAAATTAACTTACTGTTAAATGGGTCGATTAAATGGGTATAAAATGCAAAGGGAAAAGTCGATTAAATGAGTGAGAAAAAGAAAAGGACAAAAATACCCTCACGTGCGTGCAACATGTATAGACTTAACGACGGAAACGTAACAAAGTTGGATGGAGGAATGTCATTGGGACAAAAGTGACAACCTTGGGTATGGTCTCTGTTATTAATGAAGTTGGAGGATGTTTTTTGAAAAAATAAACGATCACATTTATGTTTTTTGTAATTTACCCTAAAATTTACTTGTTGATGCAGTTATATAAGTAATGTGGCCCTTCATTTTGTATTTTGGACCGGTTTTGTCAAGTGCTTATTAAAAAATTAGGGTTTATTGTACGGATCGTCAAGATACTTTACTTTTTGTTTTAGTGTCACCATTGAACCGGTTTTATTACCAATGTCGACAATGAACTTCTTAAGAATGTTTCGAGGTCACCAAAATACTTTTGTTTTAACGAACCACATTTTGAATTTGTTGATGAGGCGTTGCCATGTCATTTCATTTATGAGACTAGTATTCAATATAAGCTAAACATGCACATGTAAAATTAAACTCATCCTCTCTGGTCGACTACCATCTAATTTCCAGTTACTTTTCCGGTAACCACCAGTTTTTTCGGCGAATCTAAATGCAATTCATTCGGTAATCACTATTATGTACACGTAGGATTAACTTCATCTTCTCCGATCGGATGAATTGCGTTTAGATTCGCCAAAAAATGGTGGTTGCCGGAAAAGTAACCAAAAATTACATAGTAGTCGATCGCAAAAGATGAAGTTAATTTTAAGTGTACATGTTTAGTTTATGTTGAATCCTAATCACATAAATGAAATGAAATGACAACACTATTTCAGCAAATTCAGAATCTCGCTTCTTTAAAAAAAGTATTTTGGTGACCTCGAAACACTTTTAATAAGTTTATTGTCGACATTGGTAATAAACCGGTTCGTTGATGATATTAGGACAAAAAGTAATTACGTTGACGATCCGTACCATAAATCTAAAAAGTAATGTTCAACCAAGTTGGTTAACCACTTCAACTTGTGTGGATTTAATATTCGAAGTATGATTAAGTTGGAAGGTCGACGATGATATTCTCAATGTGTGTATTTCAAAGGTGCATTTAATTCGATTGATAGTTGTAGTTATAAATTATACGGGTGGAAGAATGGTTATTTAATCCAATATTTATTACTGTTTTCATATTCTTGTTATTTTTATTTCTATCCACAACGTTTCAGAAAAATATACATACGGAGTATAACCAAAGTTGACCGTACAGATTTTTTTATTTTACCAGGATCGAGTTTGCAAAGCATTTTAGGGAAGTGCTATTTGAACCATCGCAATAAACCAAAACAAATGATTCTACGTAAAAATTGACAGAATTGAATCATATGATGAGGACGTTCCAAGTTGGTCCATAAATAAATATTAATTAAATTCTTTTTTTCTCTTACTTTTAATTTATTATACACATATGAGATGCATTATGCGAATGTATGGGATCCCATATACACTATGCATGTGAATTGTAGTGGGTTGTCATACCCTCTTCTTAATAATAGTATACGTGCAATTGTACACGTAAATGATAATCACTATGTAAAAGTGGTATTAAATGGATATTACCCGATACCTCCTACGCACCCGTTGTGGATTCGCTATAGATATGATTCGACATGGGAAGATCCGTATAGGAATCAATAGAACTTGTACAATCAATTTATAAAATCTAACTACAATTCAGCATATATAAATCTCGATGAACAGCGAGTTACTATGAAGTTATTTGTTATTGTTAATTTTTTCTCTTTCATTATTGTCTATAACAATTTATTTGATATAAATAATCAAAAATGATCCGGTGGTATACGAATAATATTTGGTATAAATAATAAAAATTGATTTGGTGGTGTACAAACAACTATTGTACAAATAATATTAGATGGTGTACACATAATATTTGGTGGTGTACAAATAATATTTGATAGTGTACGAATAATATTTGGTGGTGTACAAATAAACATTATATAAATAATATTTTGTGGTGTACTAAGGGCACTCCAATGGGTGACCAAAACCGACTGGTTACTTTCTGCCAACTCAACGCCATGTCAGCTTTTCTCAAAACTGACTGAAACTGACTAACAACTGACTGACCCGTGCCAATGGTCACGGTCAGTTTTTCGGTCATTTTTTAATTTATATATTTAAAACACAATAATTAAAATAAAACACATTTCATTAAAATAAAAACATTACAATGATTATAAATAAACATTACATTTCCTAAAAATAAAATACAATAATTAAAAACATTACACTTATTGAAGGAAAAAAATGCGATTAACGTTGACGGAAATTTGGTGGGAGATGCGCAACGTGTTCGATTAGAGCATTGCGAAGTTGATGATGTGCCGTTCGATCGCGTAATTCCTTGTCCATACGTAATTGAGTTGCAACCCTTTCTTGCCATGAACGTTGTGGTAAATTTGTCGGGTTTGTCAAATAATCTTCTTCAAGTTGACACATATTTCGACCGTTGTCTTCGATTATCATGTTGTGTAAAATTACACAACAATACATGATTCTTTTTATTTTGTTAATGCTATATGGTCTTGCCGGGTTTCTGATGATTTGCTAACAGCCTTGAAGCACACCGAATGTTCGTTCCACATCTTTTCTTGCGGATTCTTGATATCTCTTGAACCGTATTTCTTGTTGCTTTAGTGAAAACTTAAACGACTTTACAAGAGTAGCCCATTCTGGATAAATCCCGTCGGCAAGATAATAGCCTTTGGTGAATTGTTGTCCGGCAATGGTGAATTCTACTTGAGGAACTCTATCTTGTAGTAAATCGGAGAATAAATCTGATTCATTCAGAACGTTAATGTCGTTACTCGAACCTGCAGGACCAAAGAAGGCGTGCCAGATCCACATATCGTAAGAGGCTACCGCTTCGAGTATGATCGTTGGACATCCCTGATCACCTCGGGTGTATTGACCTTGCCATGCCACTGGACAATTTTTCCAAGGCCAGTGCATACAATCGATGCTTCCGAGCATACCCGGAAAACCATGCAACTCGGCATGACGTTGTTGTAAACGTTGCACATCTTGGAGTGTAGGTTTTCTTAAGTACTCGGTCGAAAATAGATGAAATACACATTTACAAAAATTGTCTAAACAATCGTATGACGTTTGTTGACCCATGTGTAAGTATTCATCAAACGCATCGGCGGCACAACCGTATGCCAATTGGCGTACGTCGGAAGTGTACTTTTGAAAAACGTTAAAACCAAGTGTACCAACAGCGTCTCGACTTTGGTGAAAATATGCAAAATATGGAGGTAGCGGAAGTTGGGAGTACGATAATATACATTGACATATACGGATAAATAAAGGCCGGCTCATTCGGAAACGTCGTCAAAAGTAATCCGGCAGGAATGTTGGGTGCTCGGCAAAGCAGTCTAAAAATAAACGTTGGTCCGCCTCGTCGCGATTTCTCCGTAAAAATCGTCTTTGTCTTCTTGGCGGATTGAATGAGCTTTCTACATCTTCGTCGGAATCGAAGTCTATCGAATTAATCATATTGATTGCGGCGGTCGTATCGAAAACACTCGTAAGCGTTTGAATTTCTTCAATATCGGAATCGGAATTGGAATTAGACATAATATGTATTTTGTGTGGATAAAATGGGTGTATAAATTATATAAGTTTATAGAGATAATTGGTTATTTTTTGTGTGAATTATAGTTGTTTGGAGTGAGTATACATATAAGAGTAATTGTGTATGAATTAAGGGGTAAAATAAATAAATAATTAAAAAAAAATTGTTGGTTTGTGAAGTTGGCCGTTTGGCCCAAAATTTGAAAATTCAAAATTTAAAAAAATTGATCCGTTTGTAAAAAACAAAAGAAAAAAAAACAAAAAAAAAACAAAAAAAGAGCCGAAGCTCGTCGGATATCCGACTAAAATGAACCGAAGGCTCAACCGACGATCCCGTGCCAATGGCGTCGGTTTCGTCGGCCAGACCGACGGCCCAACCGACGGGTGCATTGGCACTGCTCTAATAATATTTAGTAGTATACTAATAACTATTGTACAAATAATATCTGATAGTGTAAAAAAAAAAGTCACCTCACAAATTAAAACTTTAGATTTAACATTTAAAAATAAAAATCACTATCATTAAATATGTATTACAACATGGTAAATTAAATAATATCAAAAAAATTAATTTCAAATGAAGTTGTCATTTTGTCCAAGTAACACTCCCCTCGGTCCAAATAGATTTTGCCAGCATTTTAAAGAGTTGTTTTATTATCGATTCAATTCAAATAAACACTCGAACGAATTGGGTTAGGGTTTTGTTTCAAAGAACAGGGTTTAAGAGCTCAGTACATCACAAATCAATCATATCATATCCAGTGGTAAATTTACTTCATTTTTATTCTTAATTTAATTCCAATGTTGTTTAATTTCATCTCTAAAACTATTTCAATCCATGTGAAACCTCATATCAAACTCCAACATCAACACAATAATGTCTTATTATCCTCATCATCCTCATTTCAATCATACCTATTTACAACCACAACTTCAAATCAAAACTCATTTACAGTGAATTACCTCATTAGTTCATGTGGGATTTCACCGGAATCTGCAGTTTTAGCATCTAAGCATCTCGATTTATCGAAAACCCCAAATAAAGCAGACTCTGTTCTTGCCCTTTTGGGCAACCAAGGTTTAACCAAATCACAAGTTTCAAATGTAATTTCTAGGCATCCTAGAGTCTTATTATGTGACCCTGACAAGACCCTTTTGCCCAATTTTAAAATCTTGAATTCCATAGGTCTTTCAAGTACTGATCTTGCAGCGATCGTTACAGCTAGACCGAAAGGTATTTTGGGTAGAAGGTTGCAAGAAACAGCATTACCATGTGTTGATTACTTAAAAGGTGTTTTAGAGTCTGATGATAAAGTTATCTATGCTATTAAGCGGTTCCCTCTAGCTTTGACATATGATTTACAAGTTTACGCTGCTGAAAATATTCGATTACTGCGAGAACTAGGGGTACCAAACGCGACTATAATAAGTATGTTGACACAGCAGCCTAGAACTTTCTTTACGTCTGCTGATAGATTTAGAAAAGTTGTTGAGGATGTGATGGAAATGGGGTTTGATCCTTCGAAAACGAGGTTTCTATGGGCGATTCATGCTGTCAGGGCGATGAGCAAATCGACTTGGGGTAAGAAGATTGAGCTATATAAAAAATGGGGTTGGTCTGAAGATGAGATTTTTATGGCGTTTGAGAAATATCCAGGGTGTATGATGGCTTCCATGGATAAAATTAGCCGAATCTTGGATTTTCTTTTTAACACAATGGGTTGGGAAAGAGATTATATCTTTCAGTGGCCGATTGTTATTTGTTTTAGCTTGGAGAAAAGGATTATTCCTAGGTGTTTGGTTTATCAGTATTTAGCGGAAAAAGGGTTGACGGAAGATAATGATTTTGCCTTTACTAACTGGTTGTTGTATCCGGAAACAAAGTTTCTCAGTTGGGTTATGAAACGGTATGCAGAGGAAGGCTCGGAACTCTTGAAAGTGTATCACAAGCATTTGGACGAGGCAAAGGGATCAACTACTTCTACTCTGCGAACTAAAGATGTTATCTGATTTTTTTTATCATGACTTCAAATTTTGATGTGAATTCGAAAAGGTTATATAATTCACAAACTCATTGGTATCTAACTATCTATTATACCTTGACTTGATTCTTATTTTGTCACTAAGATCAAATTTCTTATGTTCTAAATTGCTTGTTCATGTACCCCTTCAAAAAACATTATGCTTTGACAGTAATGATTCATGCATTCAACCTGATTCAAGTATTCAATCTGGTTTGTTTGACAATTGGCACATTGTAACATTGTTTATATGAATGAATATATTTATTGGTACTATTGTAAATGTTAGTATATTTAATTGGACACAGTTTTGTATTCCTTTTGACACATAACCTTTTTGGTTTGTTGGTTGGTTGATAGTTGACCTAAACTGGTCCTCAGTAATAACATGTGAGGATCATACGGTAGTTTTA
This sequence comes from Gnaphalium uliginosum, assembly GCA_963930675.1. NCBI lineage: Eukaryota > Viridiplantae > Streptophyta > Magnoliopsida > Asterales > Asteraceae > Gnaphalium > Gnaphalium uliginosum. The sequence goes on along the minus strand of OZ005680.1, from coordinate 48,455,787 downwards.
TACAGGTTTTACATTTTGCTATGACATGCTTTTCAACCAGCATTACTTATTAGTTGCACCTTGCACGTACCACTCATAATAAACACAAAGTGCATCACTGTTATCAACACAACATTTCCTTCAAAGGATAACACCAACCTATGCTTTGGAGAATTCAACTATAATTTTATCGGAACTTTTGTTTGTTTTCGGTTGATCTCTATTCATTTGGGGGATTGTTGGAAAATTTGTTTGAAACCATGAGTTTTCACCAACTACTTTCGAAGATACCGAAAAAAATGGATTTACATATACACACAAAACCGCAGCCATCTTCTTGATCCTATTTCAAGTGAAGACTATGTCGCATCTCTTTCCGATATACGTTCAGGCAAGTAGGTTAGGTCCAGGTACAACTGCTCTGATCGTTGTACCCTAGGAAATAGACGGGAAATCTAATTTAAGGGAACTGTGTAAGACACTTGCCTTGATCACTCTTCGTTTACAATTATTAATTGTCCTTCTGTTTTACTTACGGTAGTGAGGTCGTGTCTCTGCTTCTACACCCGTCTTCTGTCTTTATGATTATGTGATTGATAATAATAATTATAAAAAGTATTTTCTGTATACTATGTACTACAACTATTTCCTTCATTTTTTTTTGTATTTTTGCTTTTAACTGTTGAGAACGATTTATATGTTTTTCCCACACAATTCTAAAAGATAATACAGGTGATGTGCGCTTTCGCAATTACTATGCATTGCAATTGTCTGATCCCTGTTGTGAAGTTTTGAAAAGATATTAAGAATAGTGAGAATGCCATACAAGTAATTATATGTTACACCATCGGCCTTTTGTGGTCTTTGCTAAAAGTTGTGAAATATCATCAGGTCTACTTGAGTTCCTTGCATTACTTGCTCAGGAGTTTGAATTATCTGAATTCTGATTGCTGCATATTTAGGTTCATGTGGCTTGATATTGCTGCAACCATTGATCAATCTTTTAGGTGAAGTTAGGTTTTCTGGTTATATTAGTTAAATCTCTTTGCCTTTGAGATTGACAAACTGGAGGGAGATGAACGACTGCCCTAAAGGTACAAGATGTGGTCTTCTTTAATCATTGACTTTTAATTTTCATTGTGTTAGTTATTGCATGATAACCAAATATTAATTATTTAATTGATTCGGAATTGATTATTGAGTCATACTTGCAGAAAATTTTGTCTGATATGAAATGTGAATTCATGCATCAGGTACACACTCTTGATTCTTCAGGCTAATGAAGCCCTTACTCTGATAGTTATTCCCAAGAATTTCAGCAATAAGAAACTTCATAAAGTTGAGGTATGTAACGTGACAAGTTTATTTCATACTACTTTCATTTGGATGCAATGTGCAGATGGTGAATGTTAATTGGTTGTTTACGATTGTTATTTTTTTGGCAAGGTAGGTGGCCGTTAGACTCCTCCCAACCGTGACAGAAACCGACAGGCCACGTCAGCGTCACGTCAGCTTTTTCACAAGACTGACAGAAACTGATGGACCCCTGTCATCAGTGCTCCGTCAGTTTTTTTTCAGGGGACCCACAACTAATAAATTAAATATTTAAAACACAATAATTTAAATAAAAACATTATAATAATTAAATAAAAAAAAACATTACAATAATTAAATTAAAAAAACATTACTAAAACTAAAATAAAGTGATCTAATTCGAGCTCGATTCGTCATCTTCGTTCGTGTCTTCGGCCTCGTCTTCGTCCGAATCTTGTCCTCCATACATGTTTTGATATTGTTCCACCACTTCTTTTCGAGCCGTTTTGATTATTTTGAGTTCTTTTTTTAGGCAAACTTTGGAATTTTTTTGCAAAGAAAGTTCAACGCCTTGTATGCCGCTTTTTTCATGTTATTCTCGGTAATTGTTGTTATTGCTTTTTGTGACATTAAAGCGGTATTCTTGACGGCGGAAAGGGTTTCAAGCTTTTCGGAATGTATACAACTTCTTGAAGAGGAACCGGCGTCCGGTGAAGTCGAACTTTTGGCCGACTTTTGCCCCGGTGGACGGCGTATTGGGTCGTCTCGGAACAACGTTCTCATATTTGCTTCAAGAGACGAAGAAATCGGGAAGTCGTTCGCGTGAAGATCGGTGGCTTCGGGTTCGTGTTGGAATGGACGTTTGTTGGCCATTATGCCCGGTTCGGCGAAGAATTTTGGGTAATGTTTTAGTACATCCCAACATGACTCGTAAATAAATTTACGGTTGTCCATTTGTTGTTTAAAACCTGTTCGGGCCGCATTTAAAACGTGTTCGTCTCCGGCACCGCTTTGAGGGCAAATTTTGGCAAATTTTTTTAGATGCCTTGGAATACTTTCGTGTCGTGAGAAACTATATTCCATTTGCCCGTGAGTGAATTAAGGTTACGCTTAACCCTTGTGACGGAATTGTAACTCGAGTGGAATTTATTCCAAAAACTCTCGTTTGATTGAGAGTTTCCTTGCACGCCATTTTCGGAACAATGTATCCACCGTTCCGCCAATATTCGGGCCTCCTCGTCGGTCCACCTAATTTGAACCCTTTTACCTTTTTTGTCGGTTTGGGTCTCGGATTCGGGCTCAGGTTCGGATTCGGCCTCGTCCGAACTTTCTACTAAATGTTGGGTTTCGGGTACGGAGAAGTTAGCGGGTTGAAAGTTCGGGTTTTGTGTGTTTGGTGAAAATTGTGAAAATCCAAAGTTCGGGTTCGGGTTGGATGTGGATTCGCTAAATTGTGGGTTTTGTGACCATTGTTGGCTTTGTGAAAATTGTAAGCTTTGGTACCACCCTTGATATTGGTAGTTGTTCCGAGGGTCGTCGGGTGAAAGTTGGTAAGGATTTGCAATGGGTGCAAACTTGCAAATCCCGTAGATTGAGACGGGGATGCGTAGTTTGATTGAGCGGAGAACGATCCCGTAGGCGAAGGTTGGTTTGTTATCGGATTGTTTAACAAATTTTGCCACATATCTTTTTCAAGATTTTGATGTTCATTTTTTTGGATTTGAATTTGGATTTGGATTTGTTGTTTTTAGACATAGTGTAGTGTATGAATTGTAGTGAGAATTGTGATGTGTGGAATGAGTAAAAGATATAAGAATTGTAGTGAATTGTAGTGTCAATAATGGATAAATAATAGTGTTTATTTATAGTAAAAAAGTAGTATTTGAAAAAAAACAATAAAAAAAAAAACAAACGGTCATCAAACCGTTATATTTAAAATTTTAATTTTTTTTCTTCTTTCAACGCCTCTTTTTTTTTCTTTTCTTCTCTTTTGCGAACAAACAGTGCCCGGGCCCACGTGAGCGAACCGAACGAACGTCGGTTAAGCGACGGTCCAAACCGACGAACCGAACCGACTGGCTCGTGCCATCGGTTGGAAAACCCATTTTTTCTACGTTTTTAAAAATTAAATATATCAACAATGACTTATTGAAAAATTATAAAAATTGCAACCCGAGAATTAGTATTTTTTTTCTCTTCGATTAGACATCTCACATGATATACTTTTGACGACTTTTTTTTTATGATTGTACAATATTAGTAACACATGTGGTACTCGCTGGTAACACATATGGTACTCGCTGGTAACACATGTGTTAACTGCTGGTAACACATGTGTTACTCGTTTACAAAACCCAACGAAAACGAAAAAAATAAAAAATTTATTGAAAGTATACCTTGTGAGATCTCTAATCGAAGAGAAAAAAATGCTGATTTTTATGGTGCAATTTTTATGATTTTTCGACTTACCATTTGAGAGATATTTAATTTTTAAAAACGCGAGGAAAGTAAATTTTATAACACGTAGCGCGTCTTTATTGGTTACTCAATTCTCACCTAGAGTTTTTGTACTCGTTTGAACCTTACCCAAAGTTTCATTTCATTATGATATGACTAACGACCTTTGTTTATATATACTTCAAAGAACAACAATTTGTAATCAACGATAATTCCTTTCAAACGATAATTCCTCTACGTTGTTTTTTTTTTTTTTTTTTTTATATATATTTTATTAAGAATAAAACAAGAATACAAAAAGAGATATGTAAATTATAAGAATAGTTTAAGTAAGGTATGCTCATCTAATTTATTAATCTATTCAAATATAATAATTATTTAAATAAATTACTTTAGAAAATTTTAGAGTTCGTCACGTTGTAAATTGTGGAGGAATCTTTTATGTTCCTATAGTACATATATAGATAGATATAGATGTATAATATAATGATATGATAAATATTTAATCTACTATCTATATCTATATTCTATATATTATATAATGCATCTTATCAACAATATTCAAAATTACTAACTGACCCCATATCAACTAAATCTTCCATAAATAATTAGTTTGTTATATGGTAAGTCAAATGCAAATTGATTTTAAATTTTTAATCCAATAACATTGTTTAGTAAAACAACACCGAGTAATAATAACAATTTGTAATTGAAAATTAATATAAATATAGTTAGAGCTAACAAAATTGAATAGCAAATAAGCGAACCAATATACATTTAACATCTAATTTAAAATCTGCCAATTTGTTCGGTTAATATGCTAGTATTCTTATACACAATGACACTACAATTACGCTTGTTCTAAGACTATATCTTACAAGCATTTTGTCCTCTTAGAACTATGCTATTATAAATTATCACAACAAATATCATGATACACTAAAACCTAATGTTTACTGATTATATAATTTTATTTGTAGTTTGGTCGTTATTCAGATTGACTAAAGTATGTGCAACTATGAATTAAATCAATAAAATTTTGTATTCACACTATCATTACAAAATTACAATAACTGAATCATATACTAATTTGCAACTGCATTAGAGTTGATATGTATTTTTACCTTTGTTTCAAGTTTTCATATCACGTGTCTTATTTTCAAACTAGATCAACTTTCTACAATAACACATAACACATGTTACACTTTTACAAAAGTGCCACGGGTCTTTTCAGAAATAGTCTTCTTATCTTCGAATAGAGTTATGACTGTCTATATCTTACATCCTCCATACTCTGCCCTCAGCGCGATTGGATAATATTGTTGTTGTTGTTCACTGTTTATATAACTATATCGAGCATTTACTCCAATTATATATTATATTTATATTTATATTATAATATATATATATATATATATATATATATATATATATATATATATATATATATATACATATATTGGAAGGATCAAGAGGGAAGTTTTAAATTTGAGGGAAGGAGGGAAGCAAACCTCAACCACACATTTCTTTGTATCTTCTCCAACTCATATACAATACCTATTTCATCAATTTTTGTTTGAAATTCAAAATTAAAGCATGTAAATCAATCAAAACATTATAAATTTCAAATTCATCAAAGGCATTCATATATATCTTCAATTCGTCATAATTCATATTCGTCAAATATTAAGAATTTTCGGTATAACTTTTGAGTTTTTGTGAAAATTTTTATTCAACAATGAATACAATAAAATTAAACGAATTTCAACATACAAAACATATAAACAAGTAAATAATTTAATTATAGTCGTCCTTAACCATCAAATTTCACAAAAAAAAAATTTAGAACATTAACATTCATTTGGAATGAATGTTGATCAAAATTACGATCAATATTCATAAACAATAATTTATGATGAATATTAACTTATATATGTTTTTATACATTGTTGAACGAGATAACTTAACATTCATCAGTGTATAATAATGTATATAAGTTAACATTCATCGTAAAAGAATGTTTAAAAATATTAAGTTGTAATTTTGATTAACATTCTTTTCAAATGAATATTAATATTCTGAATTTTTTTGAGTTATTTACAATTTTGCCACCGTGTTTACTTTTGAGTTGACCAGAATGTATGGTTAGGAATAGCTTCCCTCTTTCCCCCATTTTTTTACTTCTCTTTTGATCCCCACCCTATATATATATATATATATATATATATATATAGGCGGGTTCAATGTAGAATGCTAAAAAAGTGAAGAACGGGAGAACCAATAGGATTGATCTATTTCCTTTAAAACCCAATTTCCACTCGTATTTTTAAAATCAAATATCTCACAAACGGCGTGACCAAAAATTATCAAAATTACATATTCGAAATCAACGTCTTTTTCTCTTCGATTAGAGATCCCACAAGATATATTTTCGACAAATTTTGTTTTTCTTTCATTTTTGTTGGGTCGTAAAAAATGTGATTTATATAATCACATATGATTTTATATATAATCACATGTGATTTATGAGTAAATATAACTGGTACACGACTATTTATCAATTGTGAATGTTAACTCACACATGATTACAACTTATTATTCATTCATATAAACAAATATAAATTAGATTTTAGGAATTGCATTCGTTTACGGTTAAAATCACATGTGATTATTGATTTGAGGTTTAATCACATGTGTTTTTCAAATGATTTATGAGATAATAAATGATAATTCACATGTGATTTCACATTTATAGTTATTACATGTATAATTATAAACAATTATTTAAAACTCGTATTTATTTACACTTTATTCAAATGTGATTAATAATTTAATGTTTAATAACATGTGATTATAACTAAATTCTTTTCTGAAGGTTTATTAAATTATCAAATAAATTTTTTTATGTGATTTTAAACTTATAATTTGTAAATTTAATTATTCAAATGTGATTATTGATAGTGATTTAAAACTTATAATTTGATTGTAAATATATTCACATGTGAGTGTTAAATCACATGTGATTTATTATTACGAATTTCACATACCCATTAGAAAATAAAAAAAAAAAGTTCGTCGAAAGTATGTCATGTGAAATCTCTAATTAAAAATAAAAAGACGCTAATTTTAACGGTGTAATTTTTATAATTTATGAATATACGGATTGTGAGATATTTAAATTTAGAAAAAAGTGAAAATGGATAATTGGAATAGAGCAATCCTATTGGTTCCTTCGTTCTAATTTTTTTTTTAGCATTCTAAGTTAAACTTTTCCGTATATGTATAACCTCCGAGAATATGAACCTTAATTATCGGTAAGAAAAATCTATTTAAACACTGACAAACCCCATCGTTTTCATCATTATCGCGATGGATTCTTCGAAAACGTCAAAATCAACCACGATCGAGTTCGATCCATCCCAAACCCTATACCTAAACGATAATCCATTGGAATCAGCCGTTAATTCGACGGTTTTTGATCCATCCCAAACCCTAACTGAAAATCAAGTCGATTCTGTTGTCTCTAAATCTACCTGCGCTTTAAACATTCGTGAAGGTAATCGTTCTCGAACCAATAAACCAAGCGTAATAGTTCCAATTCCCAACACATTCCCCAACCCAAATTATTATCTAGATAAAGACCGCTATATTAGGGAGAGATTGCAAAGTATTTCGGAGAGATTGAAGGAACCTCTTGACCCGATTGATTATGATGAAGTTTCTTATATGAATTCTTTGATGTACGGATTTATGTATTTTTCAATGAGACTAATAAAAAATATAATTATTTCTATATTAATCTATCGTTTGATTGATAATGATAAGATCATGTCAATGGTTATTTTTAATGTTTAATGTCTAAAGTTATTTTTATGCGTTAATTAGTATAATGAAATTCCATGTTAGTAGACTGATCGATGAGGCGTACAAGATGATGTGAAATGAATTATTTAGTATAATGAGATATTGAATTTTGATTTTTAAATTCATGATTTATTTGCGTTATTCAGTACGAGATGCTTTGAATTTTGCACCCGATGAAATTTTGTTGAGAGCCTAAGAAACTATTTTTGATTTTTAAATTCATGATTTATTTGCGTTATTCAGTACGAGATGCTGTGAATTTTGCACCGATAAAATTTTGTTGAGAGCCTAAGAAACTATCTTTGTGCTCATAGTCCTGTAGAGGCAAATATTAAAGTTATACGACTCTTTCATGTCCCAAAATGATGTATCTAAGCTTTAACTTATGAGCACTTTAACTTATGAGCACATTGCATATCTTTGACATATGTTACATACGAGTTATTTTTACCTACGCGTTGTGGCGGGTTGTAATTTTAGTTTTTTCATATGCACGAATTTAATGTTTTGTTTAATTGTTTGCTCATTTTCTTAACTTAAGACGTAGAAGAATTTCATTTTTCAGATAATATAATAAGGGGTGATCATGAAAGCATATTTTATTTTGCTCGAGTCATTAAAATTGGATTGTGTTGTTTGTTATAGATTTGTATCAATTAAATAACCAATTTAATTTGTCTTGGACTTTTAATCAATTCCCCCGATCTATGAAATTCACTCCAAATTAAGTTAAACCAATGTAAAATGATGATATTGATTAAATAAACTTGAAATGAAATTTCGAAACCAACACTCTAAGATATCTAAATTATGAGTTTAAAATTTCAAACTATAATATACACATCAAAATTTTGATGCACTAAATCATCACATATATTTGTCATACTTCTTTTATTTTTATTTTTACTTTTTCATTATTTTTGTTCCAAGATATATTCTTTATCATTATATTGAACTTTAATCCTAACATTACGACACGACACATAAAAGTACATTGTTTTAATATCTTGGTAGTTTATATCATTCTTAGATTAGTTTGGTTTCTCTAATTTTTTTTATAAAGAAAAATGAAAATACTTGTTAAATTGTAAATAGGAATGTAAATTATGTCAATTCGATTATTAAACTCGACTTCCTTAATCTCAGTAATCCAACTTTTTTTTGGAGCCAATTTTATTCCTGGATAAATTATTCAATTTTGGGACTGAATGTTTTTCTTGAATCACAGTTGTAACCCAAATTTAAGCTTATCTTACTCAATTTTATAAAATTACCTAGGATAGTAATAACAAAATTTAATGTTGATAGTTTAAAAAAGTAAGAAAAAAATACCACAAAATGAGCAAGTATGTATCTTAGCTCAAACTACTAAAGTTGTGTCGTCATTTATAAACATCTTATTAACATTAAAAAATTGTTTGCTAACACATTTTTTACGTGAGAGTTCGATCGATTAGAGAATCATATTGTCTAGATGAAAAAGGTGAAAAAGGTTAAGAATGGACTTAAACAATGATAGTCGATCCTATGTATATCATTTTTTGAAGTACCTAAAATGCTAATCACAAATCACACTTTTTAAAAAATTCCCACCAATTATTATTCAAGTTAATCATCATGCAAATTATTATTGATCATAATTTTGTTATTACTTATCCTAACAACACTAATAACTCGTGCACTTGTATTTTTTTAGTGTTAACTTGACATCATTTTATTGTGTTTATACTTTTTATTGTGTACATATTACTACTATTTTTTACATATGTAAAAATTATTATTACATACATAAAAAAAATTATATACGCATCCCTTTTAGTAAAAGCAACAAACATTTCTTTTGCTATCGTTCCTACGTTTTCTCATCAACTCTTACTTGTGTCTCCTGTATAAATGTTATATATTTACATACATTAATAAGTAGCAAATGTAAAAAATAAAATAAAAAATAAAAAGCATGGTGCCAGCCTTGAACATGCTACCTTGTTTATAAAGTGTAACTCATTAACCACTTAGTTAGCACTCTTCAATGTGAATGTGCTAGGAATAGTACAAATACCTTTGATAATTGTATATATGTAAATATCTTTGATTTTACTTATATAAGCTTATTTAAAAGTAAGTGAATGTCATGTAGGATAGAAATTATCTAGGAATAAATTAATATTTTATACATTTAACATATTGACAAATGTAAGCATTATTTTAGATACACATTTTATATAAAAATTCCGTTTTTATACACGAGTTTAAAATCTATTATTTTAATATACTAAAGTTAAATCGCATACAATATCTCATACTTATCATGTTATTTTAAATTTGATTTTTTTGACTTTTCAAATTTACATGACATTTACTTTAACCAAAATATAACGGGTATGTCTTTCATTTATCAACTTACCATGATCCATACAACCACCAATTTGTACTACAAACTTCATTATTACTACTTTCTTTTTTTCTCTTTGAGAAACACTATTATAAATCCATTGCTATTTTTTTTATTTTCTAATTTACAAAGAAGATTTTTCATAACTTGCATATTTCATCAAATTTTTACTCCGTACTATATATTTGCTTTATCAAATTCTAATGATTGTATATTTTCGTCATGTTGATAAATTTGCCAAAGAATAAAAAAATAAATTTTAATAAGGTCGACCAAAAATATATCCTACAAAATTGGAGATGCAAGACTTTTAAAAAATAAAAAATAAAAATCACTAATTAGAAGATTAAAATGGGTAATTAGAGTAAATGACTAAGAGCAATTACATCTTTTTGCAACATTCACTATGTTATTTAGGTAATCAAAGTCTTAAATAAAGATCAAAGACTCTAATCTAAAATGGTTAACAATTTAATGGTCAAAATTATTTTAGGAGGACCCAATTTTAGGATGTTTACCTAAATACCATTTTCTAATATATAAGACAAAATTGACGTTAGTCTCCAATAATTTTTCATGCTATCTAGTTTGATTAGACAAATAAAAATAAAATAATGTATATGATTTAACGTATATTATAAGACACAAAATTACATTTAACAAATAACAAGAAAATATTCAAAATTATTACTAGCTCAATTATTAACTAATTCAATTAGTTAAATATAATGTGAAATAAATTTTGTGTTGATTTAGTTTGAAATTTATAATAAAAATGAAATGTATAAAAACACTCGTATAATTTAAAGGGTGAAGTTCAAATAAAAATGAAAAAAATGTTGAGAATAGGAGAACCAATAGGAAAGCGCCACGTGTCACAAAACTCATTTTCTCATCACGTTTTTAAAAATTAAATATCTCAAGAATGACTCATTGAAAAATTATAAAAATTGCACCATGAAGATTCTCTTCGATTAGACATCTCACATGATATACTTTCGACGATTTTTTTTATGATTGTACAATATTATAACATATGTGATACTCGTTGGTAACCCAACGAAAACGAAAAAAAAATTGTCGAATGTATACCTTGTGAGATCTCTAATCGAAGAGAGAAAAAACTCTGATTTTTATGGTGCAATTTTTATGATTTTTCGACTTACCGTTTGGGAGATATTTAATTTTTAAAAACGTGGGGAAAGTGAGTTTTGTGACAAGTGGCGCTCTTAGTTCCTCCATTCTCACTTAAAGTTGATGTACTCATTTGAACCTTTCTCATGATTTAAAATGTTTTTATTTAGTTTATCTTATGTTATTTAATTAAAAGTAATCTTTTTAATAAAAATGAAATTTAAAGAAACAGAAGTGCCACTCGTGGTTATTCAGAAGTGCGCCTTGTCGAGAGATGATTACCGATGGTGTTACTGACAGTTACGATCACAAGTGGTCTTAAAGTGACCAATAGTTGTTAGTAAAGTCATATTTTTTACATGTCTTCCTTTGTTTTACTTTCTCAAATTAGTGTTTATCTAATATAATTATGTAAAAAACTGAAATATATATCACATTAAACTTTTTTTCTTTTTCTTTGAGCAATACTTAGATTTAACTTTGTACGAAGTCTCGTTTAAATCAATATGTCACAGAGAAAAGATCATTAGAGTACAATATATTTTGAAAGAATGAAAGTATCAATTAAAATGCGCCACATGTACAAAAATTTATTTACCCCAAAGATCTTAAAAATTAATTATCTCACAAACTGCAAATCAAAAAATTATAAATATTGTACCATAAAATTCCTCTTCGATTAGACATCTCACAAGGTATACTTTCGACGACTTTTTTTTTTTTTTTTTTTTTTTTTTTTCATTTTTGGTGGGTTTTACAAATTACTAACACATATGTTAGTGTTTGGTTATACATTTGATTTAGGGTTACGGTTACGGTTTAAGTTTATGGTTTAGGGTTTAGAATTTAGCAGGGTTTAGGGTTTAGGTTTTAAGGTTTAATGTTTAGATTTTAATAAGATTTAGGGTTTAGGGTTTTGTAAAACATTTAGGGTTTAGGGTTTAGAGTTTAGGGTTTTTGCAAAAACCCTAAACCCTAAACCGCAAACCCTAAATCCTAAACGCAACATGTTAACACATGTGTTAGTAATTTGTAAAACCCACCAAAAAACGAAAAAAAACTCGTCAAAAATATACCTTGTGAGATGTTTAATCAAATAGGAGAAAACGCTGAATTTTATGGTGCAAATTTATAATTTTTCGATTTGTCGTTTGTGAGATAATTAATTTTAAAAAGATGGGGGTAAATGAGTTTTTTTACACATGACACAGTCTTATTGGTTCTCCCATACTTTATATAGATAATTGTTGTACTCTAATGATCCTATCTCATATGTCACAATATCACTGTTTATCTAATTTGGCAATCATATAAATTATAAAGAGTAATGATAAAGTTACAAAATATTTACAAAATTTTGTTCACATAATGAAGTGTACAAATGAGATGAAGTGAGAGAGTGATGAGAGAGAAAAGAAATTTTAATGTGATTGATTTATCTCATTTGCAACATACTTTGTGAGTGTTTGTTTGTAAAAATTGAGTGAAAGTAGCCTTGCTCAAATATAATTATTTATTTATTTATTTACTTTGAGCCTATTAGATGAAGCCACGTGTGCAAGATGAAATTTCCCGCACTTTTGCGTGTCACTATCATTACGTCTTGAACCCTCGCAAACACAAAGACGCACAATTTCATAACAAACTCAAGTCCTTAATTACAGCTGTCATCATGACGTAAGATCTGAATCAAGTATTTCATTCAGTAGTTACGTACATCTTCAACCGTTTGTAATCTACTGTTACATTCATTCATTCTACAGGTACATTCATTCTATACCTATATATCTTCTTCATTCTCGTGAAATTTCTGGATATGTTTTCCAAATATTCTTTACAATTAGTTGAATTAGGTTTACTTAAATATCAAATTTGATCAGTTTCTGTCATCAATTAGTTCACGATTACAAAATTCTGATCTAACAACAAAGTCTCTGTTAATCATGATGTAAGATGCAACAGTGCTTCGAGATGATTTTCAGAATAAGACGAAGGGTATGACCTTCCGACTTTCGGATGAGAGTGATGTAAACCTTGGATTGAACCTAATCCTGCAAAGCGAATACACCGTGAGTCTCGTCAAGAAGGAGTTGGGGATTTCCCCTCTTGACCAACTCCGGCATGAGAATAAGTAAAGGGATTCGGTAGGAGAGCAAATGTAGTGAGAATGTATTAAATGAGAATTGAATGCTGACCTTTGTGTTGGTTGAAGAATATTTATACTTGAGTTATGCCTCTAAAGATTCTTGGGAATGGATTTGACATTTCTGGATTTACCAGAATCGGTTGTATCCATTTTGATGTATGTCTCTCAAATGGCTATTATGTTCACGCTTCTTTCTTTAGTTTCAGTTCGCCGCCTACGGATTTGATGGCTACTGAATATAAGATAAAGTAAACTTTATTGGATGAAGTGAATATCGGGTGAAACGAGTAGATTCCCTCTCAACTGTTTACATTTGTATTTTTTTCAACTTTTGGTATTAGTACTCTTTTCAACTTTTGGCGTCAATATACTTTTCCAACTTTTGACGTTATTCCTTTCTAACTTATGACATTAATATTACTTCAGCCGTCGTGTTACCCGAAGGATACTTGGTGCGTCATCAATCGTTATCGACTACTATGTTCGTTCGACATCGGGAGGTACTCTATCTCTCTTCAACGGTATGTAATTGCATAATCTTGTTTACGGTGTTGAAATTACTGAATGCTGCTACTGTTTTCAAACTTTTAATTACAGTTTATCGAATTACTCAGTGTACTCTGTTGTTTAATCCGATTGTTTGTGGTTCGGAGTTCTTTTAGGATATTTAAAATGCGCTATTAATTTATTTTTATCTGATTTCATTTGAATTTGTATATGTTCATTATGATCTCCATGAAATATCTAATGCGTTATGATTTTGTCTCTCCGTTCCTGTTCTGTGATTTAATATAACACATTTTTTAGATACTTGAAATATCTAGGTTTTAATAGTCATTCTGCAGTTTAATTTTTTAGATAAAATTTAGAGTACATTACACTTAATTACTTCTGTTCACGTTCATCTTTATATAGTTTCCAGATGCTAATTGCCATGTTATGCCATATACGTTTATGAATTCATAGTATGAATCATTTGTTATGACAGGTGGATTTTAATTACGTGATAATTGAATGTGTTGTCTGCTTCACTTGTTTAATTAATAAAAATTCTTGCTTTATTTGACTATAATTAATTAAGTGATGGCACTTTTAAAGGACTAATGTGCAGAAGAAAGATTTGATCCATAAAATGATTGATGAAACTTAAAAGAAAGCAATAGTAACTACTTATACAACCCACTCGTATGTTTGTTTTAGGTTCATAAAAAGTTTGTGTCGAAATGGATTGTTTACTTCAACTTATGATTCTTACTATTGTTTTCAGGAACCTTTATGGTTCAGGTTCATCACCATCTTTTAGCTAGATACGTGTAACACAAGTTTTCAAGATTTTCTGGTTAACTAAGTGTTAAAGAAAATGTCTCAACCAAGTAAAGATAAGGAGTTGAAATCGGGTACTGAAGTTCAAGCGAAATTAAGAAGACACACATTCTGAGTCAAATACTGATGATTCTGTGAAAAGTAATTCAACGTCTAGTTCCAGCCCTAGTGAAGAGGAAGGTAAGAAGTGCATGGATCCTATGGATTACATGGCACGAAAAGCCAAAGAAATCGTAATCGACAAGGCTAAAAAGACAGATACTGGAGCTGGTGAATCATCTGGAAAAGCACATGCTGGCAAGAGAAGAAAGAGAGCTCAAGGTGGTCTTAAGAAGTCTATTCATTAAGATCAGGACTGAATGAACTTGGTATGACTTATGATTCAGACTCTGAACTAGTGCCAACAAATTCTGGTGTTGGGATAAAAGGCAAAGCAAAGGAGGAGGAAGAAGAAGAAACTGATGTTTTTCTAGGTTCAGAAACAGAATCTGATGAAGCCTGTAAGAGACTTAAGAAGGGAAGAAATACTGATGATGAATCTGATGACAGCGATGGTGCTGAAGGTGGACGTGGAGGTGTGGCACACAAAAATCTATCTGGCGGTCTGGGCTTTGAACTCGTTAGAGGAAAATGATGGAAGAGTTTAATACCAAATTAATGTTGCTTTTGTTAGTACTGTATATGCATTCTTTCATGGCTTAAACCATTTGACACCTGATTACTGTTTTTGATATCTGACTGACATGAAAAGTAGACACTGGATTACTTGAGTTTTGTTTTGATTGCTGAAATGTATGAAATGATTCTCTGGCTCATTAATGTTTTTTCTTGAAAATGCAGTAGTAGTAGTGGGTAGCTGTAGTCGTGACTTGTGAGCTAGAGAATACTCGTTAGTTAAAGGTCTATGTTTAAATGTTAGGGATTGCTAAAACCAAAACATGCAAGATGTTCGGTCGTTTATACAAGTACTATTTGCCACAGCTAAAAGTGGTAGTTTGAGTAGCTAAGACAGAGCCAAAGTTGGAAGAACTTTTGGGTCTCACAGAATCAGGACACTGAAGTGTTTTGACACTTTGCTGAAGATCAAACATTACAATATTTAACTCAATATTTTACATAAGCTTATCCCTTCATTTTATTAAGCAAAAGGAATAATTTTATACATTCAACAAGAATCAATTGTAAATGAAAATAAATGATGCTAGAGAATTGGCAAATGGAATGATCTCAATATAGAATATAAGGGTTAATGCTCTGTATTCAACCTATAACCCAATTATGAGATGGTGATTATACATAAAGTTTGTTAATTGGGATAACTAATAATCTCATCAAATAATTACCTTTTATTTTACTATCTTATCTAGCTTAATTAGATTAGATAAAAGTTATATATTGTTAATTACATTTAACAATATACAATACGAAAGGTTCAAGTAGCAGTAGGACTGTTGATCCTGTTTAGTGTTTTGTTTGTTTGTTTGTTTGTTAACTGATCAGACATGTTATTAGTTGTTAATTCAACTACTGTGTGAAGACATTTGGTTTTTAAAAGAGCAACAATTTTTAATGTTGTGCAGTTGTGCTTTTGGGTATTAATCATTTGACAGCAGATTACTTTGTTATGTTTTTGATTGCTCAAATACATGAAATGTAGACACTGGATTTATGATCACTATCAGATTACAGAGATGAAAAAAACAAGTATTATTCACATCCACAATCCATTCACACCCTTCTAAAACAATCTAAACACAAATCAGTAACTTCTTTTAAAACTCACCCATTTTAGCCTGCTCTTAAGTTCATTAAAAACAACATGTGGTCTGAGGTCTAGCACTTTGATGACATGCCCTCTGCAAATGGCAATGATATCATTTTTCGGGAGATGGAAATCAAGTTTTGGAGGGCAACAAGCGGCTTGAATACTCAAGATAGAGAGAATCGAATCACTAATTTGAAAAGCATTGCCGATATGGGTTCAATGAAGAATAGTATTTTAACCCAATATTGAACACATTGAATGAACGTACTCTAGCTAAATAATAACGAGTTTCTCTGCTCCAACGATTCATACATATGAAAAGATCCATAATAACATGATTAAGCGTTGTCGATCAAAATCTAAGATCGGATACATACACAAGGCATTGATTATTTTATTGTTAGGTAATAACATATATATATTCGCTTCACAATAACATGATCGATTAAGCACATATAAAGTAATAACTAGTAAGAACATGCATGAACGGATGTCACAATTTCTATTTTGAGGTTAAATAAAAACAATAACAAGACTTAAAAAACTATTTGGTTTTTGGTTAAACATTCAATTCTCTGGAAATTTGAGCGTGAAAACGTAGTACCTGCAAAACGGGCACACCATTTGCATATGCAGCCGCAACCATTTGTTGATACATTCATGATGATAACTATGTTTGCATTCCAATGTTCCAATCACCTCTTCTGGTTTGTATTCTTGGCGACATATCGCACAAACCTCATCATCATCGCCATCAGCTTCTTTCTCTTTACCCATAAATCGACTCGTCTTGATCGCACGTTGTTCTAAAAACTTTTCCTTTGAGAGGGATAACGTAGCACGTTCAGACTCATACCACAGTACCAACCTTGCAAACTCCATAGCTACCTCATTAAAGTACTCCTTGTCTGCCTCCTCATTCAGACCTATTAATTTAGCAGTGACTACCGAGCCATGATTTGCTATGATTTCCATCCTACAAATTGTATAGCAATTATCAAACACTAACAAAGCTGCTTTAAAGTCGTCAATGTTTATGTTTGGATAATCGTCCTGCGTAAACAATTTTCCGTTGTCAATAATAAATACTTCATCTGCATCACCATCACCACCTGGTGGTACGTTTACAAGGACACAAATCCATTCGTCCATCCATACAAATTTGTACGAACCCGTTGTTGCCATCACAAATTTTAACCCTAACTCCGCAAGAAAAGAAAAAAAATCCTTTTTTTTTTTGTATTCGATTGTTGTTACAAATAATGTACGTGAGGGTACCAAGTTATTTATAGGTATAGGTATATAATATAATAATAATAATAATAATAATAATAATAATATAATATATGGTGAGGTTCAAATGAGAATGACAAAAGTGTCGAGAGTAGGGGAACCTATAGGAATGTGCCATGTGTCACAAAACTCATTTCCCCATATTTTTAAAAATTAAATATCTCAAGAATGGCTTATTGAAAAATTATAAAAATTGCACCATGAGGATCAACATTTTTTTCTCTTCGATTAGACATTTCACATGATATACTTTCGACGACTTTTTTTTTATTATTATTGTACAATATTAGTAACACATGTGGTACTCGTTGGTAACACATGTGTTACCTGCTGGTATCACATGTGTTACCTGCGGGTAACACATGTGTAATTCGTTTACAAAACCTAACGAAAACGAAATTTTTTTTTTTTGTCGAAAGTATACCTTCTGAGATCTCTAATCGAAGAGAAAAAAACGCTGATTTTTATGGTGCAATTTTTATGATTTTTCGACTTACTGTTTTGAAGATATTTTATTTTTAAACATATGACACGTTCTTATTAGTTCCTCCATTCTCAACTAAAATTTCTGTACTCGTTTAAATCTTACTCGTATAATATATAATAACTTAAAATTTAGGTAAGGAACAGAAAATTATTATATCTATATCTCTTAATTTTGAATCCACCGTTTGGACCACGTTTTCTTTTATTTTTCTTTCTCACTAAGAAAAGATTTCCATTTTTATTTATTTTCTTTTGACTTCCTTCGTAAAATCTGATATAAACTTTACCTTTTTTTATTATTTATTATAACATATGCAATTATAATTCGCTACATATTATAATTTTTGCTAATTACTTATGCAATAACATTGAGATCACAACTACTAAATCCTCGAGTCATAGTAATTGTCTTATTTATTTATTTATATACTTGGTAACATATAAATTGAAAAATATTATATATTGAAAAATATTATGACATGTAGTATTATACTTGATACATGTAGTATACAAACTTTTAAAACCTACCAAATATACTTATTTATTTAAGTTTGTGTACTACATGTTTATTATCACATGTGATAGTTATTATCGCATGTGATATTTAGTTGTTATCACATGTGATATTACACAGTATCACATTTGATAATATATTTTGTAGTTTTCAAAACCCACCAAATAATCAAAAAAAAAGTTTGCTGAAAATATATCTTGTGACATGTATAATCGAAAAAAAACGTTAATTTTTATGGTGTAACTTTTATAATTATTTAACTAGCCGTTTTTGAGATATTTTTATTTTAAAAATGTGAGGGAAAGTGAGAGTTTTACTAAATGAGTCTCTTTTGATTGGTTACTACATCTCATTAAAATTTATGTACTCATTTGAACTATACTCTATAACTATTGTTATTGTTTGAAAATGTTGATAAAATTCTGAAAATGGGAAATTATAGAATAATAACTAATAATTCAGGCACAACCGTTAACATTCAATCGTTGTTGGTTGTTACTTATCATTTACTTCCAAGTATTGAGACCAATAGTTCTTACGCGTGTAAATGTGTATTTACCAAGTGCTCCATTCCATTTGATAACCCTTAGACTCACTTTTTTTTAACCATTTCGATCTTCCCAAATTCTTCTAAACAACATTTCTTTTTCATTAAACTTTGTAAAATATATAATTAAAAATCTTTTACAACTTTGTAGATGAATTATTGTGTTGTGTTTGGTACTAAATTACACACGAAAAATATTGCCCTTATTGGTTGACCAACTCTAACATATGTAACTTTTTTTACCACCGCCATACGCGACCACCACTACCAAAATATCAATGGAAGAACAAAATCAACAATTTACTTAAGTCCTAAAACAACTTTCATAAGCAAATGTCACATGAAAATATAAAATCCCTGAAAAAAAAAGCAAATCGAAAACCATAAAACTTGAATCAAATTGAGAAACCATGAATACAATTTGAGTACAAATTTTACACATAAACCCTTAAGAAATACTTATAAATAATGAATTTTTTTTTCATATAAAAACCTCCCAAAATGTATAGATTTGGTCATCTTGAATTCTTGATGACGGTTCTATCGAGTAATTATGGGTGTTGGTCTGCAAAGAAAGAAAAATGAGTATGTAGAGTAGAATGTTATAGAGAGAAAGATAAAAGAAATTTGAAATGATAAAGATGAATGATTTTTGTGGTATGCTATTGTAAAATGGGATTTATAGAATTAGAATACATTTTTACCCTTAAAAGTTTCATGAATATCTCCGATTTTTAAGAGTAACTAGATCATAACTCGCGAATTCGCGGGCTATCACATTATTTTAATTAATATAAAAGTTTTGATATAGTGTTTTATGTTTATCAAATATGATGAAGTCAAAGTAGTCGAAACGTGTCTCTTTTAGTTAATAATGTTACCTTACATGTTACAGATACCCGCACGAGTAAATTAACTCATGAATTTGTTACAATTTACATGAAACAACGATATTGTTACTACAATAATATAATTCTTTGAATAAAACCGATTTATGCATCAACAATACACTTTTAGTACCTTTTAATTTAACTAGTTATTCTTTAGATATTCGATTAATTGACGCGATTGATTTTTGTGAGATGAAACACAACTTAAATTGATACGATTGATCTTTTGTATAGCGAGTCTTTCCCATATCGGATTAACAGACCCACACAAGTCAAAACCACCATCAAATGCTCAATTTCCATATAATGACGTGGGGAGAAAAGCCTTCTCCGCAAGATACTATCACTTTAAAGGTGCTCAAATGCTACTATTATATGTAAAATGTTAACATGCACATGTGTATGCATTCTTTTAATTTCATACCAAACAAAATGAAGACTATATTCTCATCAAATAAAATCACAAAAATGATTAAATGAATAGCTACGCAAGGGACATAATGAGCCCTCATTTGATACATACATCATCAAGTACTTAATAATTGCTATATCCTCCCGTCCTTGCACAGCTCGGCAAACACCTTGAAGGGTATGTCAATTTGATTTAATTAACTTCTATAATTAGGTTTGTAAGGCAATTTTAGACAATAACTCTTATTAAATTTAATATTATGACACAAAGTGGAGAGGGGTTATATACAGGCCAAAATACATTTTAGCACCTTGAACTTGATTAACTAGGTCCTCTAGTACCCCGAACTTGTAAGGGTATAGCATAATACCCCAACTTGTCAACTCAGTCAAAATTAGAATTCCCACTCACTAACTCGGTCATGTGACAATCACATTTCTCTCCGTTAAAAAATTAACGGCTTAACTTATTATCGTTAGTAAAAAACCCAGATATCCACATTTCTTTATCGTTAGCAAAAATCCAGATATTCACCGTTATCTAAATTGAAGAAATTGGTTTTAAAATGCTTAAATCTATGAAGGTTTCAATTTTTTTTTTCTAAGCCTAGATCCAAAACGATGGAGCTATGTTCGTGAAATTGAAAAGAATTTTGCTTAGAAAATTTTTTAACCGGTTGAACATTCGAGGAAGCAAACTCGTGAATATCCATTCAAATTAAAGTATGTTTTTTTTAAAAACTAAAGAGGTTATTCTTTAGATTACAGTTGTGATATATTTGGAACTATCTTCTTCATGTAGTGATATTGAAGGTGTAGACAAGATGTTCGACAAAAGTCCTATCAGAAAAGAAAAGAAAATAAGAATTGATTACGAGAACTTGGAACCTACGACTAATATTATAATGGAATATGAAAAAGAGAGAAAAGCTGACAAGTACTTGAATTTTGATTCACGATCTGCACTTTTGATCACTCGAAACATTTAATTTTTTGATTAGGGTATTTGAGAATCTGAATTGAAGTTGTATCATTTTAAATTGCTGATTATCAGAGCGAACTGTTAATTTTCTCACTAAGAGAAGGCATGTTATTGTGACATGACCGAATTAGTGAGTGAGAGTCGTAATTTTGACCAAGTTTACAAGTTTATGGTACTAGAGGATCCAGTTAACCAAGTTCAAGGTATTAAAATGTGTTTTAGCCTTATATATATTAGATGTATAGGGTATGTATCCACCTATATTGAATTGAGGATACAGAAATGATAAAATCGTTTTTGATTGGACCGAGTAGGAGCCTTCATATAGATTATATGCTATGCTATTAGTATAAACTAGCACGTTGGCCACGCAATACGGCAGTGACAATTCACTTATCTAATGTCATTATGTTTGATATTATTTTGGTACCCTAAATATCTAAATTTCAAAGAAGTCAATCAAAACCACATAATATACAAAATGCAAAAAAAGTGATATTGAAAAAAAAAAAGACTTTTCCTATTTGATGTAAAGTTCATTCACATAAATAACTATAAATAAGATTTTAAGAATTACATTTGTTTACAGTCAAAATCACATGTGAGTATTGATTTGAAGTGTAATCACATGTGTTTTTAAAATGAAATATGTGATAATAACTGATAATTCACGTGTGATTTCACCTTTATATATATGTACATGTATAATTTTAATTATTTTTTTTAGAATCGTATTTATTTACGTTTTAATTACATGTGATTACTAAATTCTAGATTAATATTTAATCACATGTGATTACAACTAAATTATTTTCTGTAGGTTTGTTAAATTATCAAATAAAATTATTTTTATGTGATTTTAAACTTATAATTTGTAAATTTGATTCTTCACATGTGATTATAGCTAGTGAATTAAATCTTATAATTTGATTTAAATATAATCAGATGTGAGTGTTAAATCACATTACGAATTTCAAATACCCATTAGAAAATGAAAAGAAAAAAAAAAATCTGTCGTAAGTATGTCATGTGAGATCTCTAATTAAAGATAAAATACGCTATTTCTGACGGTGCAATTTTTATAATTTATAGATATACGGTTTGTGAAATATTTAAACTTTTTTTAAAAATGTAGAAATGAGTAATTGAAATGGAGCAATCTTATTGGTTCATCCATTTTTTATTTTTGAAAAAGAAAAATGACGGGTTAATAATGATTTGATCGTCAAACTTTCAACATTTTTTCATAACTCAACTATTTTTCTAATGGTTTAAAAGAAAAGTTGAAAGATTAAAACGAAAAAATTAAAAGTTCGAGGATTAAACCATTATTAACTAAAAATAACAAATACACACGTTAACTTGGAATCATAAAGCTCAGGTCTTCCTCTCTTCAAAAATACATTTTCATCGTTGCAAGAATAAGATTTACGTTGTGTTTAAAAAATGCAATAAAAAGTAAAATTACAAATATGATACAGGTTTCAAACGTATATATTGAGAGACATAACAGAATTCTTTTGTACTATCCAGATAATCCAAGGACTAAAATTACAAATATGAAAATAGTCAAGGGGGTATTTGTTTCAGAAAACACAAATCCAGTTGTCTTCTTAAATCAAATCGGTAGGAACAAGTTGACTTTGAACTGAGCTGAGAGAGATAGAGATAGAAACAGGTTTTCTGCATCTAACTGTGTGGAAGGATGACGTCAACATCTGAATCAATGCACCAGCATCCATTCATACCTTCAGATCTGATTCTAACTGATTACGTACCAATTCTACTTTCTCAATCTACTATTCTCGGTATTTACGGCGGTGCTTCCGTCTTCGTCATCTTCGCCGTCTGGATCATCGCCGGTACTTTCCGATTATTTAATTTCAATTTTAAATTTTGTGAGACCGACATTGTTTTAATTTGCATTTTGCTCTGCTTCTAATGCAATATCCAGAAATTTACAGATTGATTGAATCATCAGAAATATAAATAGTTTTAGTAGGTTGACTTTCTTGGTCAAACTTATCAGTTTTGGATCTTTGACTTGCTATTGTAAGTTGTAACATATTTATCTTCTCAACTTCATACCTTATGAAACTTTTTAATGTTTGAGTGTAAACTATTATAAAAATGTGCTGTATGTAATTTACATTAAATCCTATTTTAGAAAAATTTGGTGATTTAGACAACATATGGAGTTTTAGTAGATAGGTTGTTCTTGCAATTTATTGACAAATTTTTACTTCATTTAGTTGCAGGTGTAGGATTTTTGTCTTCAGTTGTATAATAGACTTCTGTGTTATTGATTATTATAGATATGAACATGGGTTTTGTTCCGAGTAATGATATATATGCATAAAGACACATGGCTTTAATCCATGAGTGCTAGAAAAGGGGCTGCTTGCTCACAAATTCTCGCATTAATGCCATATGTTTTTAAGCGTATCTTAAGCCTTGAGGTGTATCTGTTTTCTTCCTCATCTATAGTAATTTAACTTAAATTTCAGCGTATAACGCGATGTCTTTTGACTAGTTGGTGTCATTCATTAGGAATGTCTGTCTAGATGATTTTCATAAAAGATTTGAATTTTCTGTGTGGGGGGCGAGTAATGAATGGACTATTTTAACTAATTCCTTTCACAGTGACTTTTTGGTTATTGGGATTGATTATAAGGATCCACATGCTTTACCTGAACACTTCCATTTTATTTGTTCAAAATGTGACTCTGGTTGCTAGACTATCTATTATTCTAATGAATCATGACCCCTTTTTTACTCTCTACCACACACACACAGAGTTATAATTTGTACCATCTAATGTTAACTCTATTGAATGTCAAATGAGGCTATCAGCATTAGTCAAGGTCAAAGTAACATTAGAAAAATGAAAATCTAATGGAATCTTTTTCCTTATATGTCATGACAGGGCGGTTTCCTAAAATATCAAAACTCGACAAGGTTCTCATGTGCTGGTGGGTTTTCACTGGCCTCACCCATATGATCCTCGAGGGTTATTTTGTTTTCACCCCGGAATTTTACAAGCAGAAGAATCCCACTTACCTTGCAGAAGTTTGTAAGTTCTTGATATACATACTATTTTGTAGACCTACTCATTTGCGCTACCTTTATTTTATGAAGAATTAAAAGGACTCTTGAATGTGCTTTCTTCAGGGAAAGAATACAGCAAAGGTGACTCCAGATACGTTGGAAGGGATTCGGCAATAATTGCTGTTGAGGGGATAACAGCTGTTCTGGAGGGTCCTGCTTGCATTCTAGCTGCGTATGTCTACTTCTTTTTATTGCACAAATCATAAAATCATATTTCAGAGTGACATGCACACACAAATCATAAAATCATATTCTATGACACGTTCACATACGGGAATGGTTAGAAAGGGGTGTGATGGTTATTATATAAGATCTTGTCATGAATTCGAGCCCCAATGGCTAACTCTGCATCTCTTCTTACTTTAAGTTAGAGCTTGCACGATATCACTTGAAATGATGCGCTACAACTTAGATAGATGGGACGTGGTGTGTAAGTTTTAGTACTAAGATTCATTGAGCAATCTACAAAAATGACAAAACCACGGTACTTGCTTTTGTATGGCTTTTTTTGGATTTATATCTTAAACTACTCCCTCCATTCTGAAAAACTGGAAAAATAATTCCACTGATGTCCCATGAAAATTGCAATTCATTTTCTGAAAAAGTTCTAAGCTACTTTTGCCTATTTGTCCATTTTATCATTCAACTTCATTGATGTTATTGATTTAGCTTATTTGTCACTATTAAAGGATATATCAGAATTGAGACATTGTTCAAACTTTTTACCCCAACTATATGTTGTGCAACATCACTGTGACGGAGCTAATAACATTTTTTCTTTTTTCTTATGTTAATCAAATTTGAGCATCGTCTAAGTAAGAAACTTTCCTTAATGAACAACTAAAATGATTGCCTAATCGGTTATTTGATCATGTTAATTTTCTGACTTTTAACAGGTATGCTATAGCCACAAGAAAGTCGTACAGTCACTTGCTTCAAATAGCCATTGCTCTTGGGCAACTCTATGGAACAGCTGTGTACTTCATAACATCTATACTAGAAGGCGATAACTTTGCCGCAGGCCCGTATTACTACTACTTCTATTATGTCATTATGAATTCGTTTTGGGTCTGGATACCCTCCCTCATCGTTATCCGATCCTGGAAGAGGATATGTGCAGCAGTACGCTTACAGGACCAAAAGAAGACCAAAAGTCGTTAAAACTACTGGCATTTGGTCTGACTGTGTTTCTTATTGTTATAATTTATGACAATTAAACATTTTCCCGCTATTTATTTTTGATTGGTAAGGGAGCATGGGAAGTGTTCACCTGACCAAGAATTCTGAGAATTAACCTTGTTTAATTTAGATTTTGCAAACGAAGATGCAAAACTTACTTCATTTTGTTAACTCTAATGGATTATGTAAACAGTCAACTCTTTTGCTAGGGGCTTAACCACTTAAAAGCTCCTTGTCATTGTGTCTAGGCAAGTTGTAGTTACACTATATAATATTCATTCTGGATTGTGAAGAGGTAAGAAAGAGTGATATGCTCGAACCATCATATTTTATTACTTTTTATTTTGGTCTTTTTTGAATTAGCAGTGTACAAAATAAAACCCGGTAGTGTACAAATCATCTCTTTTTAAGACACACGATCATTTCTGTACTTTGTGAAAGTATCACAAGAACACAAAGTTATAATCAATGGACTAAAACTGCAAAATACAAAACAGCAAGGGGCTATTTGTGATGTTTTGGAGTTTAAATATTTCAGAACATGCAAAGCCAAGTAGCCAACCATTGTATGATGTTTGACTTGTACTTGCTTTGAATTGGAAGGATGGCCGGAGTCGAGTCATCTGGAGCTAATCATCCTTACATTCCTTCAGATCTCATTCTTCTGGATTATGTACCAATTATCCTTTCTCAATCTACAATTCTCGGTGTTTTCAGTTGTGCTTCCTTCCTAGTCTTCTCCTTCGTGTGGATCCTCGCTGGTATAGTGGTCATTTAAACTCCAACAAATTCGATCAGTTTATATCCACACCTAACGTAGATATTGTTAGGATTAGGAGGGAGTACTATAATGCTAACACATTTCACTCGATCAAATAGTAAAGGGGCAGATTAGCAGCTTGAACTTCATGGTCAAACACATAGTTGTTAAACTCTTACGAGTCACGAGTCAACTCTTACGAGTTGAGTTAAAAATTTGAAAAACGTGGCGACTTGAATCGCGACTCTTAAATGACTTTGACTCTTACAAGTCGTTTATTGAGTCTTACAAGTCGTTTATTGAGTCTTCCAAGTCGTGTGTGACTCTTCCGAGTCATAAAATCAAACAAACTTTTATTGCAATGTAATACAAAAATTTAAAGAACAACATCAAAGAAAGATATGACTATAATTATATTTTAAATTTGCAACACCCCAAAATTTTGAAGTAATATTATATTATGCGTAAATGCCTTATTTTGTAAGTTGTATAAATTTACGCGTACTATACCTAGTTGTGAAGTATTTAAATTTACCTAAATAATAAGTTGGGAATAACCAATTAAGTGATGCATTTTAAAGTGATTGGAACTAGAAGGGCTAGAGGTGTAAATACCTAAATTAAAACACTAAATAAATAAATATACATACATACATACATGTACGTACATATGAAAGGAGAGACAGAAACTTCCAGTGAAAAGGAGAGATCGCGAGAGATCGCAGGAGAAGAAGAGAATTCACGGAAACATCAAATTGAACCTTATTAACTCGAATTCAAGCCCTTCCAACCTTTTCTAACTTGAGGTAATCATTATTCTTGAATTCTTTAACCTAGAAATTGGGTTTCATGGGGGGTTTTGAGAGGTTAGTGATTATAATCCGAAATTAGAGCTTAAATATGTTGAATTAATACTAGTAAAGTTCATTAGTGATGGTTTCTAACCTAATTACAAGTTAGAGGTAAAGAATTATAAGTTGTGATTATAGTGATTTTGATGAATCATATTGAATTATTGTAAACTAGTGTTAACTAGTTCAAAGTGTGGTTTGAAAATGTTATTATAATATAAATATGATGTTTTGATTGAAATTAAAGTAAAGGTTTAAGTAACCAAACTTTAGAATTGAATTATGCTTAACTTGGTGATTTTGCTCGGTTTGACTTCAAAGGTCAAACTGATCATACGAAGTTAAAAGTGGTAAACAAAGTGAGAAAAGTTGTGAATAATGTTAATTGAACATTAGTATGTTAGTTGGAACATGTGTGGTGGTTATGTTCCAATTTCGGGTCGTTGGGTAATTCGGACGTTTCAAGTTGGTATCAGAGCGATGGTTTAAGGGATTTAGATAATCCACAGTAGGATTGTTTAAACTTAAACCAATATGAATTGCATGATTATGTGTTTAAAGTTGCAAGTTCTTTAATTGTTGATTAAATGATTTGTGTTTAGTAGTGTAGCAGATATGACTTGACTGCGATGACTCCCTGTTAACAGATACTTGATAGTTGCTATATGTCGGTTTAGTAGATAAGATGTTGAATGTTACATGCTGGATTAGTTTGATTATGATAAAATGATGCTATGTGGTAGATTACTTGCCCTAAGGTAGAATATGACATGTATGCAGTAAAATGAGTAGATGAAATGATTAGGAATGTGAGAGAATAATACAGTTGATTTGATACGAACAGAGAATGTAAAAGAATAATGTTGGCAATAACGACTACATGTTGTAGTATAGTTGTTGCTAAATGACTAATGTCACGTGTAGCTATGTTCTTGTTGATAATTGCATGTTAATGTGCTAACAAGATGTTAATAAGATGTTTTATTGATGAGCGGTCAGAATAAGTACTAATGACTACTGAAAAGTCGAGAATAAGTGGTAAGAGGATAAGCCATGTATGATGTGATTAGAAAATTTCCACTTTTAAAAATGTAAGACGGTTGTTGTAAATGGCCGTAAATATTATGCCAGTATGATTATTTGAGTATGTTATGTGGAGTTGTTGACTGTTAAAGATGCGTGATATAAATGAAATGGTAAATAAGTGGAAGAATAATATTGTATACATGACTAGCGAGATGTTATTATCGTTATTGTATGCAATCTATTTATATGAAAATAAAGTTGTATATGTGGTAATAAGGTGACTATATGTTACCTTTATTATATGTTGAGTTGTTATGTGCAGGAGGGATGTGGTATTGTTCAAGTTTGAATTATATGATTATTCATTCTTGAATTGTTGAACTCATGTGAGTTAGCAATTGTAATTGAATAGTTGCATGATTACATGACAGTTGAGAAGTAAATGAGGTAGTAATTATTAAATGATGAGAAGGAAAGACTAATGATGAAATAAAAGTCGAATGACTATCAAGCAAATATTAATTGCTTAAGTTGGAATTGCGTGATTATACGAAATTAATATATGATGATAGTATAACTGTATAATTACGTGAAGTTGATGGTTTCAAGTTGATACCTATAACTTATTCGTTTTATGTTGTTGTAAATTTATTGTTGATATGTGGTAGAGCAAAATGAATTACATTAAAGATTGAAGATACGAGGTGGTTTGAGAAGGAACTGTGAATGGCGTAATATAATGACGTCTGGCCAACGTAATTATATTACGGTGTGTCACATGAAATTGTTAAACCATTAAGTATCGGAAAGATTTAATGTGATTGACTAGAAAGTGGAAAAGTAATATAAACTTGCTAATTGAGTAAAGATGGAAGTTGATAATTGCCTATATGCGGGTTGTGACAACCTGTACTTAAGGGTAGATAATTACCTTAAGCTAGAAACGTATTACATATGTTTAGTTTGTGATTAGGACTAAATACCGGTAACACTTCGAATAAACGTACGTAATTGATTTTAATTACGCGATAACCATCAGATGGAATCCGACACTATAAATACGGACGTTGGTGAAAAATAATTTCTTAAATAACGTAACTATGTTAAATAATCGTTATTTAACTTATATTATTACAATAGTATATTAAACGTTATACGTTTTGTATAAAACGTACCGTAAAGCGACGAAAACGCGCGAATCGCGCCCGACAACCAAATGAAACTCGATTTATATTTCAATAACTTAAAATGAAGTATTTTAAATAAAACTTCAATCAAAAATTTCACGATTAAATCGTCAACGAAAAACATAACTAATAAACGTTTAACGTTTAAACGAACGACGAAACGAACGGGTAAACGACCATAACACATAACGCGAATTGGGGAACAAAATTTAAACAACCTACACCCATATGGGGACCCCAAGAATGCATCCATGCCCCATAACCATACCCTTTCCCCACTCCATACCACCACACCCTTATGTTTACTTCAACACACAAACAAAACTCACACTCAGCTCACCTTACCTCCCTCTCCCTCTCCCTCCCTCTCCCTCCTGCGATTTCCAGCACCACCACAGCCCCCAGCACCATCCTAAGATCACCATACAACCACCAAAGAGTCACCATAAACCGCCACCAAGATCTTCATGAAAATCGCAAAGAAAACGAGCACAACGTCTACTTCTTCTTCTCTTCAACTAAACACCTTTATAAGAAATTCCATCCTCTTCTATTTTACTTGGAAAACATTTATAAACATGTTATAATGTCCACTTAACAAGAACTTGTCCAAAAATAAAGTCGAAAAACGTTTTCGAAATACGTAAGTGACAACAGTTTTCTGTTAAGAAAAATAACCCGTTTTCAAGGAAATGTTTCGTACACTTAGCTCACCGAAAATGGACGATTCAAAAGACAAAACTTAATTTTAAGATGTTACCTTTCATTTCCAAGTGGTTTCGAAATTTTTCGACACCGTTTGATACCCGAAAACGAATTTACAAAAACATGTCGCCGGACTGATCTGATGGTCAGATTTTTGTACTAACTTCTCGAGCCCATAACTCGAGCTACACAACTCCAAACGACATGAGGCTTTTTCCTGGAGGTCCCAAATCTTGTTAGCTTTAAAAGTTGTACAATTGCATTTCATGAAGTTTTGTAGAACTCGTACAGTGATTTAATCTTTGAACGTGTATCCGCATTTGTCACAATTGGACATAAGGGGACTTAACAATTTATTTGACCAACTTAACGTTAACTAAAAATTGTGGAAAAATTACGTTAAGTAGCTAAGACATAGGGGAATGTCTGGAAATTTTCTCGGATTTTATCTCAAAACTTTGACTAGTCAAAACGAGCCACGAAAAACGTATAATTTTGAAGAAACGAACCCCAGGGACTGTTTTGGTATTAATTTAGAAACGATACTTTCGGGTTAACCACAAAACGTAAAACTTACTTGTTATTAGTCCTAAAACATATTTAAGGGTTCTGTAAAAGTTTCGGGTCAAACCGAGTTGGTTTGATCAAAGTCAACAAATACGGTTCGTACGTTAAACGCGAACCGACATATTCAAAATATAGTTTTAAAACCCGAGAACGAACACCAAATAATTTAACTTGAAATTTAAACAAAAACGACACGTATAAACTCAAACCGAGATGAAAAACGACACCTAAAACACTTAGAACGAAAACGAAGAACCAACAGACCCTTAGTGTCGCAGGCCTCCTGAATTGACTGCGACACTAACCCTTGTGTCGCTAAACAATTCGAATGTGCCAACTTGCGACACTAAGCCTAGTGTCGCAACATTCAAACCAGCAGTACTAAGTCTAGTGTCGCAACCATTGCAAGTGTCACAGTAACCTGCGACACTAACTCTAAGTGTCGCATAAAACAGGTTGATCAAAATCATGTTTTCACAAAATATTAAAGTCGCGTAACAACACGTAACCGTATGTGTATGATACCTGCTCGGATACACACAATATATACTTTTACAAGTATATATCGAAAAGAAACATAATAATAATGTCTTTAAGAATTATTATTACAAACCTTCACCAACGGGTCGTACACGTTTTCTAAACACAAATGATAAACAAACATTTGGACATAACTTGTTGAATGGACAAATAGCATAGGTGGTCTTTTGAGACATCTACTTACTTATAACCTTATGCGCTTAGGGCGATAGAAGGTTACATTTGAGAAATACTTATTTGCTTTTGTCAAACGCTTTGTACCAGACTCAGGTGAGTTTCATAGCCCCACTTTTAAACTGTTTTGATTTACATTGGGGGTGAGAATGCATGCTTCTTTTCATTGTTTTAGGAATACAAGTATAGAAAATGCTTAATATTTTTTTTATAACAAGTGTGCTAGATTTAGGCATTAACAAGTTTCACAAACGTACTTCTGGTTAAGTTTCAAACGCATGAACTATTAGCAAAAGTAAAACATATACGATATTGCGGTAAAGCAATACAAACAAATACGATATTGTGGTAAGGCAATACAAAACGATTACAATATTGCGGTAAAGCAATACAAAACGATTACGATATTACGGTAAAGCAATACAAAACGGATACGATATTGCGGTAAAGCAATACAAACGATTACGATATTGCGGTAAAGCAATACAAACAGATACGATATTGTGGTAAAGCAATACAACCTATTCGCGATATTGTGGTAAAGCAATACGACCACTTTCGATATTGCGGTACAGCAATACAGCCAATTACGATATTGCGGTAAAGCAATACAAACACTCAAATCTTGTGATTTACTTTTACAATATTGCGGTAGAGCAACACAACTATTTAAATCTTGTGAATTACAGTAACGATATTGTGGTAAAATGATACAATTGCTTAAACCTATGAACTCACCAACATTATTGTTGACCCTTTTAGCGTGAAATTCTCAGGTTCACGGCAGGAGTAGGATTACTCCAGGATATACTAGCTCGAGTCGCATGATTTACAAACATCAGAGATTTTCTTGCATTACTATTTTGTAACATTAGTTATGAATTAGAATCTCTAAGATTATTTGCGAACTTGATGTAACGTAAAAAGTCATGTTTTTACTTATATTATTCCTCAATTATTTGAGCTATTTATTAGTGAAAACACCTTAAAACAATGATTATTTACCTACTTTCACTAAAGTAGCTCAAATATAGACGTCACAATAAAAATCACTATAAACGTCCAAATAAAATACAAAACCGAGCAAATAAACTTCACCGGATTCCTCCACCTTTTTTCACCTTATGATATACATCCGCTAACTACTATTTCATGATTCATAAGTAATTACAAGATTGAAGAGTCAAGAATCAAGGAAAACGGATAGAAAACAGAAAAGACACAGCACCTAGAGATCAACCGAACGCATTCCGAGCACGTATAAGCTACACACATCCAAAATACATTATTTTCGTGTCATTAGAAGCGCAACGGGATTTCGAGAACATAGGCGAAAGAATCAAGCAAAACGGACAAGAAACGAAGAAGATACGCGCGAAACAAGCAACGAACGAAGCACCGAACAACGGGTAAAAGGCCATACGGCCTAGGGATACCGTATACGGCCCTAGGGGTACCGTATACGGCCTCTTACATACTGTATACGGCCCCTTGGGTGCCATATACAGCCCCCTTGGCCCTCCGGTGATGCCGTTTTTTGGTTATTTCGCGATTTCGTGCTATTCCGGGCTTGTATCGTGTGCATAAAGACTTGTACGGGGTGCTTAGACCTTTTGCCTATAACTATGGGGCTCCTCCATCCCACAAATCATCCCTCATTCCTCACAATCATCATCCAACACTCTCTCTCACACACTCACTCCCTCTCTAGTTTCTCTCTCTAGACTCTCTCTAGATTAGAGAACTAGTGAGTGATTAGGTTAGTGTTTTAGCGTAGTATTTGTACGGAGTCACTCCGAGACTTCAAGATTCGTGAAGATTTGTCTGTACAACCTTTTATTCAGGTTATAATATAATCTCTCATATTTATTTCTTAAACATGTTGTGCTCTTATCGTTTAGGAATGAATGCTAGATCTTTTATGTTAGGCTAGACACATTTGTGTTTGCTATGATGTAAGCTATGCTATGGTAGTTATACATTAATATCATGCCGTTACTCTGCTTGTATGAATTCAAATTGTTCCCGAACTTATAAGCTGAATCTCTATTGATTATCTATCCAACTTATGCTGTGGTTTGAAAACTATCACTAGGATTTGGCCAGTCGCTAGTTATAGAACCTCCAACTATTTTATGTATGATGATCAATGAACTCGACATGGCCGATGTTCTCTCGATTGAAATATATCCGAATGAGACACGGAGCATAAGATTAGAGATAGATTAGGTTCATATTTATCTGTTAGATATCTTTGAGAGAACTTTCGGGATACCTATGATTTGATTTATAGGTTAATTAATATGTATGATCTGAGCCTGTCACTAGTATGCTATCTTATTGCATGTTCTTGTTTGATTGTTGCTTTAGGAATATGTATGCTAGAAACGAACTCCGTTCTTACTATTATTAATCAACTGATTAGGTTTTCAGGAATGAATTGAATTAAATACAGAAAGTTTAACGTGCATGTAATAGTTATAATGATCTGTATGAATAACGATGAGCAGTTCAGTTAGCCGCTAGATAGGTCATCCCAACTTATTCCGCAGGGTAATTGTTGTTCGTGTTATTGTTTATTCAACAATTCATGCCATGATATAGATATATTAGATGTCTGAAATTGGGGAATGAGATTCGAGGGTGACCGTTAGCTGAATTGGTCAGCACATTTTGGAGAACTTCCAGTGTATCTGCCACTCTATATCTATTATCCCCGTGACATATTATCTATCTAATTGCGGACAACTCTACCTTAGATATTTGATAGGATAGGAGATATAGCTCATTAAGAAATATAAAACAATCCAGGAGAGTAATATGGAACCTCAGAATAACACAACGGAGATATATTTCTCTCTCCACTGTTATAATGTCCGTTTTGCATGTTATTTTAGTATGTGTTTTGATTATTGCCATGGTAATTACTTAGCTTAGTAATGTGATTGTTGAAATGTAGATATTAGGAGTAGGGATGATGTTAAATTAATATCTTAATCATGTACGATTGGAAATTGCTATTCTATGTATCCGTTTCAACTTATCCTGAACTTAAACCTAATTTCCCATTCACCCTTTCCAGTTTTTCGCGTGACTATTGCCTTAGTTAGAATCTGATCAATCCTAGCTACGAATATATAAGTTATCTCTGTTACGGTATGAAGCTTTGAGATCTCCATAAAACGGCCCTGTACTTAGTATAGCGTTGGAAATACCTCTGGTAAAGTACAAATACGTAGAAGCTAAAGAAATGTCGGAGGTCCATCTCATCGTGAATTACCTAGAAGCTACCCTTCTAGAACATGGCCTAGGGAACATAAAGCTGTGGAAATGCTTATTGCATTGTACACCGTGAGTAGACCTAGGGACGAACGACTGATGGCAAAGGAGGGTTTAATTCATGACGGAAGTATTTGTGCTTACAATAATTGAATACGGAGTTCTGAAATGAAAGCAAAGACTCGGCTGTAGTCTAAGATGTTTAAACAGCTTAACTCCACATAACCGATAGTTTAGCATACATAGAATACAATTAGTATTAGCTTTGATAAAATCAATTAGACATAGGTGTTAAGAAAGGTCAGAAGATAAATTACGGTCTGTTGCCTCATTCCTGCACCCCGGATGTAATCATCCTCAGAGGGTCATTGGTCTCTTAAAGACAATGAGGGGGGTTACTAAACAACCTGGTCTGATCAGAATCACTATAACCTAGGATTCATTGACATATGCTTTTAGAACTAGACTAAAAACGTAGGGTCCTAGTGTTTACACCAAATGCATGTTGGTTTCTCATCAAAGAGAATCTCCGATCAACTTTATAATGAACATCCCGAAACCCTAATTATCGAAGTTTCAGCAATCACTTTCTACCTGTCTGCTAAAAATCTATCTTTACTTTCCGTTATTTATTTTATGCAATTAGATAATTTAGAAAACAAACCAAAAACAAACCTACCTATCTTTCAAATCCATCCTATTAAAGCAAATTTATCTTAGGTAGTCCAATTCAATTCAATTCGTTCCGATTTTAAGAACGACACTCGAGTTATACTTGCTGCTTACTCAAAAGGTAGGTAGTACTTATAATTTGAGCCCCGACTCATATAAATATTAAAACTTTCACACACGACGCGACCGTCTAGCGATCGCGACTCCCTCACGACAAGGAGTCGATGACGTCACGATTCGAGAGTGACCGTTAGCTGAATTGGTCAGTACATTTGTGAGAACTTCCGGTGTATCTGCCACTCTATATCTATTATCCCCGTGACATATTATCTATGTAATTGCGGACAACTCTACGTTAGATATTTGATAGGATAGGAGATATTGCTCATTAAGAAATATAAAACAATCCAGGAGAGTAATATGGAACCTTAGAATAACACAACGGAAACACCGTAAAACGTCCAAGTACTCAGTATAGCGCTGGAAAGACCGACGGGTTTAGTACAAACGCGTGGAAGCTGAGAAAAGGCCGTGGGTTCAATACTTTGTATTATTCAAGTTTCCGAGATACTCGATCCCACTGGATTGGTCGTCATAACTAGAGGCTTTACCTAAATATAACTACCACTCCATAGCACTAGCCGAAATCATAGTAAACACTCGCGTCATTCTGATTCTCTTAGTCTCCGTACAAATCCCCCTTTATCTTTATTTACTGTTTACTTTAATTAAATACAAAACAAAACCCCTCAAAAGCTTTTAAATCCCCCGCTAAATTACAGTAGATAGTTAATCCTTTTAAAATCCCATGCCCGTTGTAGTTTAAAGAACGACACCTGAGTCATACGTACCACTTACTGCCCTAATACACCTTAGGATCATAAGTAGTGCTCAAAGCTTAGGCTTCCCAGCAAAATAAATATAAAACTTTCACACACGACGCGGCCGTCCGGCGATTGCGATTCCCTCACGACAAGGAGTTGATAAATCGAACGTCAAGGCGGCCGAACGCTAAGTTTTTGGCGTCGCTGGCGGGGACTTCAACGACCGATTTTAAGAAATTAATTATCTTAGTTATTTAGCGATCCTTTCGGAAGATCAATATCATCCGAAAGTTCCTTTCTCGTAAAATAGTTTAATTTTCCGTACTTTCACCAAAACCCTAAAATCCTGTCAACTAGTCATGACGAATCGTATCACTCTCGCCTCAACGATCAAGCCACCATTAGAAAGACGAGGAGGACCAATCGTTTTACTAACTGACGAAGCCGTTGAAATTAGGACACACTTCATTAAAATGATAAAATCTCAGTGTCAATTTCACGGTCTTTCACTCGAAAACCCGAACTCACATCTTAACAAATTCATAAACCTTTCCGACTCTCTCGAGAAAACAAGAACTAACAGAGACATCACTCGACTGTTTATTTCCTTATTCCCTATCCTCACATGCTCAAACATGGTTTTATGAACTCGAACCTAATTCGATTCATACTTGGAAAGAGATGGCAACTAAGTTTCTAGCTAAGTACTTCCCTCCTTCCTTGCAAACCAAGCTTAAAAATGATATCATCAATTTCCGTCAAGGAATAAATGAATCATTAAGCACGGCATGGGAACGATTTAAGAATTTGCTCCTAAGATATCCTAACCATCAATTGGCCGAAACAGATTTAGTCTGCACATTCTACAATAGCCTTAACCCTCATCATAAACAAACCCTCGATGCTGCTTCATTCGGAAATTTCATGCTACACGCATCAGAAGAAGCCTGGAGGCTGATCGAGACGATGACGATGCATCAAAATGACTTGGAGACAGATGAAAAACTTCCGAAAGAAAGCAATACTTTCAGTCAAACCTTGAACACTTTAGAAACTCAACTCAAATCACTCACTAAAGATGTCAAGGAGATACAAGAATCTTCTAAAACTCAGCGAAGAAAAGGACCTCAAAACCCTTTTTCCGAGCAAGAGTCTTAAAGAAGAAATTCTTGTCACAACTGGTGAAACCCTTGATAAAACTATCATTGCAAAACCCTTCACTCAACGGTTAACCATCCCACAAATCTATAGTTTCATCTTCTTCCTCTACACCTCCCAACATGTCACCTCATCAAAATATTGAACTTTTTAAAATCTTCATGGTTAAACGGAACAATATAAACAAACAAATACTAGATTTTCAAAATAAAATCGATAGGTTAATCAGAATTTCCGACGACCTGATCAGAAACATGGACGATAATGTCAAAAGGTTATTGTTAAAAATTGATGAGGCACAAATGATGAGAGATTACTCCGAGTATCTACCATTTAATGATATTTTGGTAGTCACTAGAGGAGAAAAAGAAACTAGGAATGAGAAATCTATAAATATTCCTTCAAATGAACCTTCTACTTCGCCACCTCCTGATTCAATACAAGTCGACATACCAGTCACTTCTATTGAGTCAGAATCTTCTAAAAACCCAGAAATCAATAAACCAACACGAATACCTTTCCCTGGTAGGTTTAAGAAGGAGAGGCAGGAAGCTCAGTTTGGAAAATATTTAGAAATGTTCAAAGGCTTACACTTAAATGTTAAATTATTAGATGCTTTAGTAGAAATGCCGAGTTGCGCCAAATTCTTTAAAGAACTCGTCTCTAATAAAGAGAAATTAAGGCAAATAGTTAAACTACCTCTAGATATAGAATGTTCTCTGATTATGCAACAAGGAGTTCCACCAAAATTAGGAGACACCGGCCGTTTCACTATCCCCTGCTACCTTCAAGAGGTTCAGATTAGCAATGCTTTAGCAAACTTAGGAGCTAGTGTAAACCTCATGCCATACTCACTATATAGGAAGTTAGGATTAAATTACTTATTACCAACCCGAATGACCATCTAATTAGCTGACAGATCAGTCAAACTCCCTCGTGGAGTTGCTGAAGATGTTATTGTCTGAGTAGGTAAATTCATTTTTCCAGTAGAGTTTGTCATTATGGATATTGAAAAAGACACCCAAGTTCCTCTCATCCTTGGCAGACCTTTCCTAAACACTGCCAAGGACGAAAAATCTTTAAAATTAGGAGTTGGAACAGAGGAGGTCACCTTTAATGTTGATAAGTTGATGAAACAACCTATGGGACAAAATCTTGGTCTTGTAGATTCTATGCAGGAAATAATCGAC
The DNA here is from genome assembly GCA_963930675.1 of Gnaphalium uliginosum. Lineage (NCBI taxonomy): Eukaryota > Viridiplantae > Streptophyta > Magnoliopsida > Asterales > Asteraceae > Gnaphalium > Gnaphalium uliginosum. Next base: position 48,417,070 of record OZ005680.1, on the reverse strand, counting down.
GAACATCTGGAAGAGATTCTCGCAGTCAGCAGCACTAATCCCATCCCGAACACAGTCATCACTACACGAAGACTTTGCAAAGGAGACAACGGTCTATGCTCAGCTATCTAGGATCCTCCAACAGCATCAGGAGAGTTACTATTTCCACCGGAGAAATCTAGCATACAGCCCAACAACCCTATCACTGGAACATCTCTTATGGCTGTCCCGCTTGGATCTGGCACTCCAGTCAACCTCTTAAAAAGGGAGCAACCAATTACGACACTTGATTCATTTTCTGCACTAGCTGAAATTCTAAGATCTTTCGAAAAGATGGAATCAGAAGTGTTACCAGTTTACCCACAACTATTCGAAGACGGTGAAAATTCAAATCTAGAAATTACCGTCAGCACATCTTCATCGGCTCAATTTCAGGAGTTTTCTTTCAACGATGATAACAAAACCATATTCACTAAAGATAAAGAAATCTCCTCTTCTTCCACCGCAAAATACGAGCTGAAGAAAGACATGTCTTCTAACAAAGAAGAATGGGTTGAAATAACATCAGCCAACATCCCAGAAACACCTGCAATTGAGTCAGAATACCAAACGAAGTTTGATGAACTTAAAAGAGACGAAATTGCTAGGATGAAACCTTCCACTGAAGAACCACCCGAATTGGAGCTAAAGGAACTTCCCGCACACCTTAAATATGATTTATTTGAAGGAACTTCGCACTTACCCGTCATCATTTCGAAGAAACTGAAACCTGAAGAAAAAGCAAAACTCATAGATTGGAGTTTGCCATTTGAAATCATGTGCGACGCTAGTGATTTTGCAGTTGGAGCTATACTAGGACAACGGAAGGTGTTTCAACCGATATACTACGCCAACAAGACACTCATCGATGCTCAAGAGAATTACACAACCACGGAGAAAGAGTTGCTAGTGGTAGTATTTGCTTTTGACAAATTTCGTTCTTATCTAATCTTGTCCAAAACTATTGTTTACACAGATCACTCCGCTTTAAAATACCTTTTCAAAAAGCAAGATGCGAAACCACGCCTTTTACGATGGATTCTGCTCCTTCAAGAATTCGATATCGAGATCAGAGATAAAAAAGGAGCAAAAAATGTCGCGGCAGATCATTTTAGCCTATTAGAAAATCCTTCTATGGAAAAGTTGCACGAAAAAGATATTCAAGACCAGTTCCCTGAAAAACAGCTAATGATAATTGGAAGCTACCAACAGGACAATAAATCCTCACATGATCCTTGGTATGCCGACTTTGCCAATTATCTGGTGGGAAAAATGATACGAAAAGGAATGCCGACTTCTCAGAGACGAAAGTTCTTCCGAGATGTAAAGAATTATTTCTGGAATGACCCTTTTCTGTTTAAGGTCTGTTCCGATCAGATTATTAGAAGATGCGTTGACGGGAAAGAGGCAGAACACATCCTTCACCAGAGCCATCATGGACCTACAACAGGACACCACGGTGCTAACATGACTGCACGAAAAGTATACGACGCCGGCTTTTATTGGCCCACCATATTTCGAGATGCTTACGACCTGGTAAAACGCTACGATATCTGCCAAAGACAAGGCAATATATCGGCACGCAACGAAATGCCACTTACCAATATTCAGGCTTGTGAAATTTTCGATATCTGGGGATTAGATTTTATGGGGCCCTTCCCTAAATCTAATGGCAAAGAATACATTTTAGTTGCAGTTGATTACGTCTCCAGATGGGCCGAAGCTCAAGCTCTCCCTATTAACGACGCCAGAGTAGTAACCAAATTGCTCAAAAAGCTATTCAGTCGATTCGGAACTCCTAGAGCCATAATAAGCGATCGTGGTACTCAATTCTGCAATACCAATTCATGAAAGTACTGCAGCAATACGGTGTCACCCACAAGACCTCTACGGCTTATCACCCACAAACCAATGGGCAAGCCGAAGTGACGAATTGAGCTTTGAAAAGGATACTGGAATGAACAGTCGGAAATCACAAGGAAAAGTGGGCAGAAAAATTAGACGATGCACTGTGGGCATTCCGAACCGCATACAAAACACCATTGGGATCCACACCCTATCGTCTAGTTTATGGCAAGGCATGTCATCTTCCAATAGAACTTGAGTATAGGGCATACTGGGCCTTGAAGAACTGCAATTTGGATATAGCTACAGCAGTTGCACACCGAAAAATACAATTGAACGAGTTAGGAGAATTAAGAGATCAAGCATATGATAGTTCTTTAAGCTTCAAAGAAAGAACTAAAAAGATCCACGACGCCAAATTGAAACCCTCCAGATTCAAAGCAGGAGACAAAGTGCTACTCTTCGATTCAAGAAATTTTCTGGTAAGTTCAAAATAAGGTGGAGCGGACCATACACGATATCAAAGGTATTTCCCTATGGTGCAGTTGAACTCGAAGCACCAGAAGATAATTTTAAATTTAACGGTCATCGCTTAAAACATTACTTTGAGGACTTCCCCGTCACCGAGGAAGTCTATATCTTCGAACCACCATGAACTCATACCAGGTATGAAGAGTCAAGCTAGAGACTCTTCAAAAACAAGCGCTCTTGAGAGGCACCCCAAGCCTATCTTAAATTACTCTCAATTTTTTATCTTAGTTGTTTTTATCTAGTACAGTTATCCTTGAACTAATAAAATACAAGATTGATACTTATCTAGTACAGTTATCCCTGAAGTGATGATAACTTATTTTCTTAAAAATCTTTCTAAAAACTATCATCATCTTTTCGCATTTGTACAGTCTATTATGAAGCATTACCTCTTTCTTTTATCATGTTTCATGATGGATACTCCGATCGAGACTATGGACCAGGTAGCTAGGAGACGACCTAAGCGCCCCAGACACCGCAGACACAGGAGAGCGATGCCTACCATCGCTGAGGAGGATTTAGTCGATGCTCCGATTAGTCACGAGGAGCTACTAGTAGAGAGCCACCCATCACCAGCACGCTCAAGGTCGCCACAACCAGCTCCACCACTCAGACAGCCACCCACTTTTGAGTATGGAGTCACACTGTCTGACCCGGCAGTTGTGTGGGCTCTTCTTCGGAGCTTCACCATTCAGCACGATGCCCTCACCGCCCTCAGCGAGAGAACAGGATTGCCGAGACCCCCTGATCAGCCATACAGACTTGGTCCAGATCCGGGACCATCTCGACCACCCTAGTCTTCCTTCCCATCCGCTCTTGCCACTGCCACACCTGAGCCTACGACCTCTCCTATACCACCACCATCACCACATCCATTGGTCGAGGAGGAGTTATTCTCCATGTTCATGGTTTCGAGCCCATCTCCTACACCATCACCGACTTCGGTCTTAGACAGAATTGCAGAGGCTGAGTTCGACCTGGACATCGATGACTTACAAGATGATTTTTAGTTTTTACTTATTATGTTTTATATTTACTTTATTACGAACTAGAGAAAGGGATGTTATGACTTATCTTTTATTTACAGAATCTAGCTTAGTGCGGAATGGATGATCTTAAACGAGACTGGTCCACAAATCCAGCAAATCACTTGCACCACTCCTACACAAATCTTGTCTGTTCCAGTAAAAGAAATGGGGAGTCTCTATACCTTTTCTCCGTCTTTATGATTCTAATTTGCTTTGTTATGTTGTTATCACAATATATGTGATCTATACTCTATCCTAAACTTATCACTAAGTGTGAGATTCCATCCCAAACATAACACTCGAGAAAACATTTTCTAAAATGTTCAAACTCTAAGTATGAGATTTTACTTCCAGTAAAATCCCTACTGAAAAGAACATTAGGGACAATGTTCTTCTAAGTGTGGGATAGCAGGTATAGAATACCATAGATAAAATTTATGTCCTAAAAGCAATCTCAGAAAATGTCTCTCAAAATTTTTCGAATTTTTTTAAAAAATTGAAAAAGAACGAGCTTAATCACTTGATTATCTCTAATCCTTTTGAGTCTTTAACATTTCTACAAGAAATAATTTTCAAATATAAGTAAAATATTTTGGAACCTAGGAAAAATAAAGTAAAATTTCTTAAAACAATAAATGGTAATCTAAGAGGGGCATCGCATGACTAGGTAAATAAAACCCAATCTTATTTGTAGTGAGGTATTTTGAGCCTAAATAAAAAGCATTCATTTTAAATGCTTCACTACTTCATTTGTTGTGTGTGCCGATGCATGTATCTCTAAATTAGAACTTGCTCCTGACATACGTTTCGAGATCACATTGGTGAGTGCCGTACACGGTACAGGTGCAATTAGTGGACCTTGACATTCCCTAGGATTTAAACCCCATTCTAGCCTACTTTCCAAAGCTTAAAACCCGACCGATACTCATTTTTAGTATCGAAGATACGATTAGTAAAACCTTTGAGCCTAAACCGATTTATCTTTTTAAATTCCCCCATCTATTAACCTACTTCCACAAAAATGCTCCCAAAACTTATCTTAAAAAATTCTAAGGTTGTGAAAAACACCTTTTAGAATATCAATCCTCTCAAAAAGCCTGGGTGTGAAAAATTGGCACCCTAAGAAAGGCGAGAGAACAATGGTGCGTAAAATTGGCACCTGGTGCGAAAAATTGGCACCCTGAAGAGACGCGAAAATGGTCAAAAGAACATAGTTCTGAAAGGATCTTCTAAAGGAAATAAAAATATCCTTAGAAATTCCTTGGCAAAGAAATTCTGAAGAAGAAAAGAAAGAAAGAAAAGAAAAATCCAAATGAATAAAAGCTGAAGTGCTTCAAAAGTATCATCCCCTCAAGAAAAATCTAATAGAAGACAAAATAGCTATCAAAATCTCTGTTTCATTCTGAATAAAGTTTTTCATGATCTTAGAAGTTTTAAGATAAGCGAAACCCTTGCAACCAAAAGTCTCACCACTATCCATACCCCCTTAACCCTCACTTATCATTACAACCCTCTCGAATGTCTTGCGTTAATTAGCACCGTCCTCACTTAAGTAATAGAGATCCAATTCTCGATCAAGCCTATGACGATGAGTGCTGCATGACTGGTTATTGAGTGATTTCAATTGTTCTAGATATAATAGGTAACCCGATACACATTGAGTGAATTGAGTGACCACCTTTTGTGAGATCACCTGGTCATGTATACTCTAAGATCACGAAAGTTGGAAGTATGCCTAAGAAAGTCATTGCTTGTCTCTGAAAGGAAACTTTATCTCCCCTTATGTTCTTAAAATAAATTGCTAATATGAGGAAATGGTGATCCTTTGGATATGTTTTAACTCAACCAAATTGATCTTAAAATATTTTTACGAGAGATAAAATGAGTTGTTGCTTGAGGACAAGCAATTTCTAAGAGTGGGATATTTAATGTAACGTAAAAAGTCATGTTTTTACTTACATTATTCCTCAATTATTTGAGCTATTTATTAGTGAAAACACCTTAAAACAATGATTATTTATCTACTTTCACTAAAGTAGCTCAAATATAGACGTCACAATAAAAATCACTATAAACGTCCAAATAACATACAAAACCGAGCAAATAAACTTCACCGGATTCCTCCACCTTTTTTCACCTTATGATATACATCCCCTAACTACTATTTCATGATTCATAGGTAATTACAAGATTGAAGAGTCAAGAATCAAGGAAAACGGATAGAAAACAGAAAAGACACAGCACCTAGAGATCAACCGAACGCATTCCGAGCACGTATAAGCTACACACATCCAAAATACATGATTTTCGTGTCATTAGAAGCGTAACGGGATTTCGAGAACATAGGCGAAAGAATCAAGCAAAACGGACAAGAAACGAAGAAGATACGCGTGAAACAAGCAACGAACGAAGCACCGAACAACGGGTAAAAGGCCATACGGCCTAGGGATACCGTATACGGCCCTAGGGGTACCGTATACGGCCTCTTACATAACGTATACGGTCCCTTGGGTGCCGTATACGGCCCCCTTGGCCCTCCAATGATGCCGTTTTTTTGGTTATTTCGCGATTTCGTGCTATTCCAGGCTTGTATCGTGTGCATAAAGACTTGTACAGGGTGCTTAGACCTTTTGCCTATAAATATGGGGCTACTCCATCCCACAAATCATCCCTCATTCCTCACAATCATCATCCAACACTCTCTCTCACACACTCACTCCCTCTCTAGTTTCTCTCTCTATACTCTCTTTAGATTAGAGAACTAGTGAGTGATTAGGTTAGTGTTTTAGCGTAGTATTTGTACGGAGTCACTCCGAGACTTCAAGATTCGTGAAGATTTGTCTGTACAACCTTTTATTCAGGTTATAATATAATCTCTCGTATTTATTTCTTAAACATGTTATGCTATTATCGTTTAGGAATGAATGCTAGATCTATTATGTTAGGCTAGACAAATTTGTGTTTGCTATGATGTAAGCTATGCTATGGTAGTTATATATTAATATCATGCCGTTACTCTTCTTGTATGAATTCAAATTGTTCCCGCTGAATCTCTATTGATTATCTATCCAACTTATGTTGTGGTTTGAAAACTATCACTAGGATTTGGCCAGTCGCTAGTTATAGAACTTCCAACTATATTATGTATGATGATCAATGAACTCGACATGGCCGATGTTCTCTCGATTGAAATATATCCGAATGAGACACGGAGCATAAGATTAGAGATAGATTAGGTTCATATTTATCTGTTAGATATCTTTGAGAGAAATTTCGGGATACCTATGATTTGATTAATAGGTTAATTAATATGTATGATTTGAGCCTGTCACTAGTATGCTATCTTATTGCATGTTCTTGTTTGATTGTTGCTTTAGGAATATGTATGCTAGAAACGAACTCCGTTCTTACTATTATTAATCAACTGATTAGGTTTTCAGGAATGAATTGAATTAAATACAGAAAGTTTAACGTGCATGTAATAGTTATAATGATCTGTATGAATAATGATGAGCAGTTCAGTTAGCCGCTAGATAGGTCATCCCAACTTATTCCGCAGGGTAATTGTTGTTCGTGTTATTGTTTATTCAACAATTCATGCCATGATATAGATATATTAGATGTCTGAAATTGGGGAATGAGATTCGAGGGTGACCGTTAGCTGAATTGGTCAGCACATTTTGGAGAACTTCCAGTGTATCTGCCACTCTATATCTATTATCCCCGTGACATATTATCTATCTAATTGCGGACAACTCTACCTTAGATATTTGATAGGATAGGAGATATAGCTCATTAAGAAATATAAAACAATCCAGGAGAGTAATATGGAACCTCAGAATAACACAACGGAAACACGTAAAACGTCCAAGTACTCAGCATAGCGCTGGAAAGACCGACGGGTTTAGTACATACGTGTGGAAGCTGAGAAAAGTGTTGGGAAAAACAATGATCAAGCCTAAGTTATAAATCTGAAGAGTCAAAATCTATCTCAGTTGTATTCAGGAAAAACTCAGTGAAATCCTGAGTCTGTGTTTCTGAGTCTGTGCTTCACAGACTGAAGAATTGTTTCTGAGTCTGTGCTGCACAGACTGAAGAAATCCCACAGACTGAAAGCCGTGCTCTACTTGAAGACTTATGGATTCATCATCTGAAGAATGAAGATTGAAGACAAAAGACTTCACAGACTGAAGATCACAGACTGATGATCACAGATTGAAGATCACAGACTGAGAGCACAGACTGAAGAGCACAGATTGAAGAATGAAAGTACAAGTGTACAGAAAATATTCTTCTCTCCTTAGGCTAGATCTAACTGATAAGATGTTTGAGAAAGGTCAAACATCGAACAAAGGTTTTCTTCTCAGCAAAGAAACCTTTTACTTTTTGCTTTTTCTATTTCCAAGAAAAGCAAAAAGGGTAGAGTGCAAAGTTGCCCAAGATGAATGTGTTATCTCTTGGACAACTGACTGAGCTGGTTAATAGAAGTTGATACTCAACTCTATAAATAGCAGATCAATAGCACTCTTCAAAGTATCCAAGTATCCAAGATATCCAAGCTCTCAAAGCAAAATAGTATACAAGACCTTTAAGTTTAGGCTCAAAGCATTACCACACTAACTGTTAAAGTTTGTAGTGATAATTGTATCTTAACATACTAATACTTGGATCGTATTCAAACCATTTGTGTGGGTATGAATACTTTGTCATCTGTGTGAGACAAATACTTTATTGTGAATAATACTTTGATTCATAATAAACTCTGTGTCAAAATTAATCTTGTTTTCCCCCTAGATTAATTTAAACTTGTTTGATATAAAACTTGGATATAATCTAACACGTTAAGATAACTGTTATTTAATATGTATCTAAGTTTTGGGAACCTTGTGACCCAACAAAAAGGCCGTGGGTTCAATACTTTGTATTATTCAAGTTTCCGAGATACTCGATCCCACTGGATTGGTCGTCATAACTAGAGGATTTACCTAAATATAACTACCACTCCATAGCACTAGCCGAAATCATAGTAAACACTCGCGTCATTCTGATTCTCTTAGTCTCCGTACAAATCCCCCTTTATCTTTATTTACAAAACCCCTCAAAAGCTTTTAAATCCCCCGCTAAATTACAGTAGATAGTTAATCCTCTTAAAATCTCATGCCCGTTGTAGTTTAAAGAACGACACATGAGTCATACGTACCACTTACTGCCCTAATACATCTTAGGATCATAAGTAGTGTTCAAAGCTTAGGCTTCCCGGCAAAATAAATATAAAACTTTCACACACGATGCGGCCGTCCGGCGATCGCGATTCCCTCACGACAAGGAGTCGATAAATCGAACGTCAAGGCGGCCAAATGCCAGAACTCACGGGTTTTGTAGACACTTTGATTATCAATGTATTATTTTTGTACTGTTTTTCAACGATGCATATAGTGGTCGTTTGATGTAACCTTGCGTAATGATTCCTGATTAGTCGCGCCCCGACCCGACTTCCGCTGCACACGAAATTTGGGGGTGCGACACAGGTATATGTGTATAAGTATAAGATGTGGAATGTGCTAGAAAATAAATATGAATGTAGAAAATTAATTTCTCCTAATGAGAAACCAAAAGAAGGAAAACGATATTAAGAGTTGATAGAATTCGAAAGATGACAGATAATAAAAGAAGAGATGGGACGCAAATCTCATCTAATATATGCTGATAATAGTCGTAATAGAAGTTTTGGGAAAGTTAAAGCAGTTTATGAAATAATGCTTTGCCAAAATTGGCATACTCAATCTAAATGTGTGCAAGAGTGTAAATCTATTTAAAAGATGATAATTATTGTAATAAAGAGTTTTACGATGAATGATTATTATTCGACTAGCAAATAGTCACTAAATTAATATAAAGGATGTAATAAATTAGAAGAGGTAGATAAATATTTAAAGAATGAGAGATGATGTATAAGTTGTGAAAAAGAGAGTAGACAGTTATAATTCAAAGGAATATTATATTTTAGCAGAATAGTAAGTGACTATAATACGATGAATATGGATAAATGTCTATAAATTAGTTGTGGGAATGATTAAATAAGGGCGATAAAGGCCCAGATGGCTCATTATGAGCAATAGTAGTGTTGATTAAATAATGAAAAGAGGTAGCAGATGATTAATTTAAAACTCTCGTATAATTAAAGAGGTGGAATACTACTAATAATTGTGGTGGATAAGGTGAAAGTTATAATGATGTTACTGATAAAAGGAAAGTATATTGTATAATTATTTAAATTGTTGTAGAGGTGATGATAGTAGAATGCAGTTAAATTACAATTATTGTTAAATTTTGCAGGAAATATGGGTTGTAATTCCCAAGGAATAAAATAAGTCTTGATTTAACTTACAATAGCGTGAATTGGAAATTGTTTAAGTGGTTAGTCAAGCAGAAAAGTATAAGAAGTGGTGACGAAAATGTAGTTCGAAACTGATAGTAACAAATTTTGTGTTAAATAGTTGATAGTAAGTTACTTCACTATTACAGTGAAACCCATATTGTGGCCTAAATTGTGAGTTGAAAATGATTATTCGATTCGAATCTACGTAAGTTGATTTGGATAATAGTGAGAGTACAGTGGTTTAGTATAATTGACTTTGTTGAATGTGCTCAAGTGGAGGTGTTGTATTATGCGAATCCTAAAAGGAGTGATATACAGAAACGATTGTGTAGTTAAATTGACAATTTACCCATGATTGAATGACTATACCGGTAGAATGAGAACCAAAATTTGATGAATGTTAGAGTAGTTAAAGTTGAAGTAAGATTTTAATCAGTAGTGTTGTTAGTAATGTCGATGTCATATGATGAGTAGAAAGCTGTAAAGTTGTTAAAGTTGATAAAGAATGTTGATCTGATGACATGATGGGCGTTATCTTCCAAAGGTTGAATAGAACATATAAACTTAAAAATGGATGCTAGAAGTAATATACTTAAACTAAATAGATGACGTACATGTACTTTTAAGTCTTGGTAAGCTAGATTGTTTAATGTGGTGGAGTTGCTTGAATGATAATTAGTGTTATGAGAGGTATATACATATAATAGTGGTGAATATAAGATGATTAGCATATTATGATAAAGAACAAAAGACGAATGTTATATCAGAAAATAAGTAATATATAGTAGCAGTTAAGCAATGCAGATGAGATTGATGCATACTATATGTAATAGTACCCTAGTGATCTCTCCCGCATATGGCAAACGATTTAAGTAGATTAAAGTACAATATTATCCTTATAACGTAAATAACTTATAATCGTGTTGTAAGCTGGATGATAGTAAAGTATTTAGATGTAAAAGTACGCTTCCGCATGAAATGGGTTGAAAAGACAATGTTAAGATTGAATCAAGACGAGCGGAAATTCGCGAGGACGCGAATTAAATAAGGTGGGGAGACTTGTAACACCCCAAAATTTTGAAGTAATATTATAATATGCGTAAATGCCTTATTTTGTAAGTTGTTGTATAAATTTACGCGTACTACACCTAGTTGTGAAGTATTTAAATTTACCTAAATAATAAGTTGGGAATAACCAATTAAGTGGTGTATTTTAAAGTGATTGGAACTAGAGGGGCTAGGGGTGTAAATACCTAAATTAAAACACTAAATAAATAAATATACATACATACATGTACGTACATATGAAAGGAGAGACAGAAACTTCTAGAGAAAATGAGAGATCGCGAGAGAGAGCAGGAGAAGAAGAGAATTCGCGGGAAACATCAAATTGAACCTTGTTAACTCGAATTCAAGCCCTTCCAACATTTTCTAACTTGATGTAATCATGATTCTTGAATTCTTTAACCTAGAAATTGGGTTTCATGGGGGTTTTGAGAGGTTAGTGATTATAATCCGAAATTAGAGCTTAAATATGTTGAATTAATACCAGTAAAGTTCATTAGTGATGGTTTCTAACCTCATTACAAGTTAGAGGTAAAGAATTATAAGTTGTGATTATAGTGATTTTGATGAATCATATTGAATTATTGTAAACTAGTGTTAACTAGTTCAAAGTGTGGTTTGAAAGTGTTATAATATAAATATGATGTTTTGATTGAAATTAAAGTAAAGGTTTAAGTAACCAAACTTTAAAATTGAATTATGCTTAAATTGGTGATTTTGCTCGATTTGACTTTAAAGGTCAAACTGATCATACGAAGTTAAAAGTGGTAAACAAAGTGAGAAAAGTTGTGAATAATGTTAATTGAACATTAGTATGTTAGTTGGAACATGTGTGGTGGTTATGTTCCAATTTCGGATTGTTGGGTAATTTGGGCGTTTCAAAATTAAGTCTTGTGTTGGTTGTCGGTTAACGACTTAACTATCGACTCTCACAGTGTTTTACTTCTCTTAAGAACAAAAATCCTAAACAATAATATAAGAAATGAGTAATTTGGAGGGTACCCCTGACCCTCGTACCATATTTCAATGGTACACGTCCGCCCACCTGCAATGAAGCATCAAGGCGGGCAAATCACCAACATATGATGAGGCACGGATTCGAACTCCTGACATGTCGGTCACATATGTGAGGTCTGGGCATTTGCGGTGACGGTACCACTTGGCCAGTGCCCAGTTGTTCCTAAACAATAATATATATATATATATAGGGGAATGTTCAAATGAGAACCAACTAAAAAGTTGGAAACTTGTGAGAACTACTAGTTTACGTATTTGTTCACATGTGATTAACTTCATTCATTTGCGAACATTGATGTACGTTTAATTGATAAATAAAAAACTCAAAAAAATCCTAAAATTATATCAAAAAACACAAAAATACAAATATGTGTTCACATTTGAACGATCATGTGAACAATTGATTCAAATGTGTTTTACAACGTAATTTTTAGAGTTTTTAGCATTTTTTTCTTTCTAAATCTATCATATATGAATGTTCACATATGAATTGAGCGAATCACATGTGAACAAATACGTTTTCTAGTAGTTCTCACAAGTTCTCAACTTTATTTTGTTCTCATTTGAACCTCCCACTATATATATATATTCATTGTAAAATAGTGACTCTTACGAGTCGAGTCAAGTCACGAGTTAAAAATTGAGATTTCGAGTCACGATGACAACTATGGTAAAAAGTATTAACACAGGATATATGAGTTACTGCTATATTGTTAGAAATTTTGGTTAGTGAACATGGTGTATGATTCAGTTGACCAGATATAATATTTGTAAATTGTGTTGAAAATCTCTTTCCGAAAACAATAATTTGACTTTAATTGCCTAGATATCAAAATTCACTTTGGGAAGGAGATTAGTTTTCTGATTTAGGCACAAAACAAGAACTCTAAAGCGCGTTTAGTTACGGAAAACTCCTCCATTTTTCTGGAAATTTTTTAAGAAAACTGAAAAATTAGAAAATGCATTCAAGTTGGAGTTTTCCGGAGGAGTTTTCTAAGAAAATGAAGTATATGATTTAAGGTTTTCTAGCTTTCCTAATTTGAAAATGAAAACCGCATCCCTTACATTTGAACGCGTTCTATAAATCCCTTATGATTTTCAAGGGACAAAAAACTCTATAAAAATAGAAAAGGAAAAATGGAGATATTTTTCCGCAACTAAACGCGCCCCTAATGTTTCCAAGTCCTCTGTAAATCATATATATAGTATACCTAGTATACCCATAATTCTGGAAGTCAATGGCAGCTATAATTGTCCAAATAAAAATGGTTTACTAATTCTTCAGTGGTTACATAGCTGTTGAAAAACTGGTCGGCTCTAAGATGACTAGGTGAAATCCTCAAGCTCAGAACATGATCGACTTACGCTGACCTATCAGTGTCAGCTAGAAGGCTTCAAGCTGCCTTGCAGCCTGAGCAGCCCCCTTGACCCACGCTTTTGTTTTGAGCCCCATAATATAGCAACTTAGCCAGGTGTGCACTCTGCAACACCTAACCCGTGTCCACTATATAACATGCGAATGTATAAAAATTAGTTCAGATAATGCTTAGTTTTTCTGCAAATGAAAAGAGTAATAGTTCAATGATAACAACAGGCCTTTGTAACATACTTGTATCTGATTTTAGTTCTTATGATTGCATCTGGATTAATGTACTCTACTGCAAGTAAAATGATGACTGCCAGCCTTCGTTTAGGATAAAGCAGCACTACACATACGAAAGTGTAACGAAAGCCTTCCCTTTTCATGTCATGACAGGGCGGTTTCCTAGAATTAGAAAACTCGACAAAGTTGTCATGTGCTGGTGGGTTTATACTGACCTCGTTCATATCATCCTTGAGGGTTATTTTATTTTCACCCGACTTTTACAAACAGAGGACTCCCACTTTCCTCGCAGAAGTTTGTAAGTTGTTGATATACTTACTACTTTGTAGACCTACTCATCTGCACTAGATTCATTGCAATAACTGGATGATATTTTTGAATGCGCTTTGTTAAAAATTACGGGGGAAGAGAACGGCAAAGGTGACTCCAGATACATTGCTAGGGATTTGACAATAGTTGCTCTTGAAGTAATAACAGCTGTTATCGCTGGTCCAGCTTGCTTCATAGCTGCATATGTTTACTTTTACTGATTTATGATTTCAGAGTCGTTTTTCGCATATTTTTCCCAGGCTGCAATTTAATTTAATTTAATTTAATTTATTTTTAAAAAATTTATTTATTATTTTTATTTATTTTATTTTTGTGAAAAGTTGATGATTAGAAAAGTTGATGATTAGAAAAGTTGGTCACTATACCTGTGCAGGCATTGAGCATGTTAATTTGCTGATTTTTAACAGGTACGCTATAGCCTCCAGAAAGTCAGTCACTTGCTTCAAATAGCTATTGCTCTAGGACAACTCTATGGAACAGCTGTATATTTCATAACCTCTTGCCTAGAAGGCGACAACTTTGCAGTAAGCCCATATCACTACTACTCTTATTACATATTTGCGAATTCGATTTGGGTTTTAGTACCCCTCTTTATCATGATTCGATCCTGGAAGAAGATACATGCAGCAATACAAACACAAGAGCAGAAAAAGACCAAAATTCGCTAGAAGTGCTGGGATTATGCTCTGAATGTCACTTCCTTATTGTTATGATTTATAAACTACCCATCACTTGAGGTTATTTCTACTTTGGGAATAATACTGAGAAGAACTTAACCTCACATAACATTCGTTACAGATTTTTGGCCAACAAAGTGTCAAGTGAAATGATGATATTTTCTATGAAAGAAGCAACTTCTATGACACAAAGAAACAAAATATTTAGCCTACGTTTCTCCGGACATGTTGCATGCAGAAGTTCCTATTGACATCCAGGAACAAGTTCTTTGAAATTACACGAATGCCTCACAGACGCGAGCAAGCCTATGTAGAAAGTGACCAAGTAGCAATATGGGTTCCATATATAAAATCAAGGAATAAGACACCTTCTGGGCCTAGTCTACATTATAATTGGTTCATGATTACCTTTGATTGGATCATTTACTGGTTATAATTAATCGCATCCAAGGGAAACCATTTAAAACAAACAAAAATTTCCTCATATATAGCATCGATCGTTCAAAATTTTACAAGCAACTCCATTAGAACCTGCTAACTTACATATCAATTTCACAAACAAACACATACAGATTAACAACACATATTCTACAGGAGACGACCACACCTACTTTCATCACATATCACATACATGTCTATTGTTTATATGAGCACTAATAAAAGGGTCAAGATTGCCACTTAAAACGAAATTTGGGTCTGCCAATTGAATGCCAGTTTTTACATCTTGAACAAGCTTGTATGGCCGAAACACATACCTTCGGGTTTCATGGTGCCAAGGGTCGATAATTGCATCATTCTTGATTCTGGTAACACTGGAAACTCCTTGGTCTTTCAGTATTACTAGGAGTTTTGCTTTCAACCGATTAAGGGCCTTCATCTTGTTTGAAAATTGGTTCCTTTCCCCTACAATATTTTCAACACAAGACATATTAGTAAATATAGTAAGCATAAGCTAATAAAAAAAGTTTATGAGAATAAAGAGATATAAGAACAGATTCGTCATAAAAAAACTGCAACTTTTGACTTGACACATGATGATCTAGGCATTTAGACATGTTTTTATCTTATCTTATTGTTACTATTTAACTATTGCATTTAGTTTTTGGGATTTCTAGCTCAAATATAGGCACTTTTTAGAGGGGTGACCCATTAGTTACCTGATGAGTGAACTGTCAAGCCAGTTGAAGAATGTTGAATTTGAACCATAGACCCTTTTTGACCTCGATCATCTTCACATAACGAGAGAAAGTTGATCTTCAAGTCTTTCTCATCAACAGTTAATGCAGGAGTTTCATCAAGGAACAGAGGTATTACATCAACAGCAGCCGAACTAATCTAAAGTACAAAAACAACAAAGATGAGAACATTTATTCAAATACGGGTACTAACATGAAAATACTGAAAGCAAAAGCAATGAGTTTCAGCATAACTCATACCTCAGATAAGGATCCGGGATGAGAAGTTATCTTTCGGTGGGTACCCTTGTCACCTAAAAAGTAACCATAAGCATATTTCTGTTCGAACTCAATGATTACAGACTTGATACCCACTGATTTTGATGCACATTTCTTCTCAACTATCCTTCCCTTTAAACCTTGCTTCTTGGCCCATTTCATGTACATTCCAACAAGTTGTTCTGCCCATACCTGAAAAGTTGAGCAGATTCTTATAATCTAATTAAAACAAGAAAAAGAAGAAAGGATATCTTACTTCAAATGCATAAGATCATCATCACATTCGTTTATTCATATTATAGAAGCGTTGACAAGAGAACTAAAGAAGATTCATGAACCTCAGATCGAATGCCTTCAGATCCCGCTTCTATTATAATGCAAGCTCCCTCAAATTCATATTTCCCTTTAAGAAGTTTGGACATTTCGTATTTATCCAAAAACTTGCTAACATCTACAGATGTGGAGTATGCCTGCTTAAGAAGTGAATAATTTATAATGTCCATTTCAGCCAACTCTGTGATCAGCTTGGCTTCTTCAACCTAAATACAATCAAATTTAAAAATACAAGCTGTAACATTTTGCCGTATACATTCAACATAACGAAAACAAGATAATAAAATGAATGAAAATATAATCAAATTTACATAAAGATAACATGTCACCTTGTACGTAAGGTCTTTAAGAGCATCAACCACTTTAGCACTATCAGCTAACTTAATCAGGATATCGCTAGACTTTCCTAAATCGTCCCACAAATCATATTCTTGAATCATTTCTTCCTGTTTGACTCGTCTTGCTTCTTCAAACTCCAAAGCACTCAAACCCAACATCTCGGCACGATTTACTGAATCTTCAATCTTCTTTTTCAATGAGAACATACCTACATAACAAACCACAACATCACCATGAACAGTTAAAACGTTTTTTCTTTTTCCTTTTTGGAAAAATGTAAATTAAAAAATGATAACTCACAACTACATTACTTAAAAAAACACAGATAATGGTACCGGAATGTATTTAGGTTCACAATTTTTGCTATTGTACGCATCCATGTTTTAGAAGTTATATTGTATATATGAAACTTTCTTGCAATGTCTCATGTATCTCTATACTATATATAGACCATCTCTTCATCATCTTAAAATTGGACTGAACATAAAGAAAAGTCTAAATTACCCTTCGTTTAATTAATTATTCGCCATATATGGTAATTACCTTTTTACCAAAATTTCCATTTCTTTATCATGTATATGTATCATTAATTACATATAATCATTACCACATATCATAATTACATAATGTTTATAATATTGATCATCATAATGATATAATTAATTGACACTCGCATTATTTAATACAACTAATAGTTGAATTAAAATATTTTATAATTTTTTAGACTAGTATTATAAGTAACTATGAATTTAAGTAATGGGAATATACATAATTAGAAAAAATCTAAATCATATAACCTGAATCCGTAAAATACAATTTAATTTATATAAATGACGAGACTAAATGGAATATATAACTCACTGCTTTGCGATACGCACAATGGACTTCTAAAACATGATACTTACGATAGCAAAAAGTGTAAACTTTAATACATTCCAATAACCGTTAGCTCAATTAACAAGAATACTATTAAAGTCAAAGCTAGTACTTTGCAATAGCAAGATACATATAACCTTGGCTGCATAACTTAGCAGTAAAACTATACAATTTGTAACGCTAGTAGTAATTAAAGTTAATTAATTTGGCATGTTATTGCATAAATATTCAAAACCCATATGAATTATGAACTCCAAAACTGACCCATTCAGTATAAAAATGTGAAAACATAGATAAAAGTCACTAACCGAGTTGTTTGTACGAATTGCTGGTGTGGATATCCATGGGTTGAGAAGACGCTGCTGCAGCTGAAAGTAGAAGCCTGTGACGGTATCTTATTCCGGCGATGAATCTCCGGCGAGTACAACCGTAGTAACGGTGGAAGTTTGCTGCTGCTGTTGCTGCACTTTCAGCCGCCATTTTTTGGGTGGAATTCAACTTCCAACAAGTAAACAAGAGTCTCGAAAGGAAGGGGTTTTGTAAGTTGATTATTTCTATTTTTTATTTGGATAATAATTGACCACTGCTGTTATTGCAGATTTTTTTAAACAAGTTTAGTTTACTGTTTAAATTATTTAAAAAATCATTGCCAAAAAAAGAAAACAATTATTAAAAAAATAAGTGGAATTTATTCGTCCACTCATTCTACAAAGAAACTAACTTTTAACTTCTATAAAGATTGTCAAAAATCATAAAACCATTATAATTAATGAACTTTAACAATATAAGCTAAATGAAATTTTATATTTATGCCCTAAAAGCATAGGTTAAAAATCACTTATTGAATTTAGCTTACTATAAATATAATATAAATTATAATTAAAAAGCATGAAATTAGTAAGTTTGATAAGTAATAATGGCATTTAATGAAGTTTAACCTATACCTTGGGGCATAAGTTATTCTAACTCTTTTATTGTAGTTGGCGATTTTAAGTGAAAATCTGCAGTTGTTCGTTGGGATGTTATGTTTTTAACTAGCAAAATCCTTAAAATTTAACCAAAATTATAAAGAAATATTTATAGATTTAATAGTAATAATTAAGCAAATGTCAAGATCAATTCCATGACCTTAAATGCTAATTCTATGTTGGAAATTCGTGACGAAAAAAGATTGGATAACTTTCTACAAGTGGACATGTGTTCTCTTGAACTTATTATAAGCACAGGACTTCAAGTTAAGTTAAAGGGATTCAGCAAACTGGGAAGCCTCCAAGTCTAGATCTTGTTTCATCACACAATTCATGAACCACTCATTACTAAATGTAGGTATGCCTTTCTTTATAGCTAACAATGGTTCTTCCATGTTGTCTTCACTTGCCACAAATATTGTTTTTGCTGAATCCTTCACCTTGTTTAGATTGCGAATTACCTGAATTTGTAACACACAAATAACTAACACAATGTAAGACCAACTAATTAGAGTTAAATGAAATCAATGATGAGAAAAAAAGAACTAGTCGACTTACATTTCCACCAGCAGACCTCACAATGGCAGATAGGGTATTGATAGGAGGCTGCACATGAGTTGCAACACACACTTCAAACCCTTTGAGCAGGCCTCCAGGATTTGTTCTCGCTTTAAGTACTGTATCCTTTAAGTCAGTCCTGTACTTCGACTCATACTCGAGATCTTTCAAAATGTAGGGCATTTCATCTGTATATTGAGAGAAGAGCAAGAACTGTAAGGACCCATCAACATTTAAAATGAAAAAAATCACCAAAAGCCTCATAACTCACCTACGAACCGGCCTTCTCTGAAGCTTTCTTTTAACCAAGCAGGTGATATAACCCAAGCTCTGTATACATGATTTAACTTTCATGTTAAATAACATGTTTGGTGGACATGAAAAGTACGTTTCTGGATAATTTATGATGCTATATAACGGTTTAAAATTTCAAGTAATAATAGGGAAACAATGTTGTGTCTCGGCTTTAAGTAGAACTCACCCTGAACAAAGAGCTGTACAAAAATTCAAGGTCTTTCTAACTTTTCCAGTGACAACGTGTGTGCATCCTCTTCCATCAGATGTAACAGAGCCACCAAGATCCTCGATTATCTGTCATCCACATGAACATTAAAGAAAGCAGTTATGAGTATACTAAAGCATTAAGCTATAATAGTATAATACCTTGGTAAGATTTGATTTTTTAGCATCATCCGCAATGTTCATCAACATGATTCTATAGCAATTTCTTTCTAGAGCATTGTCATCATAACTGATGCTTAAAGGACCTCCAATTGTAGGTGTACAATTTTCCAAATTTTCGTCCCTAGAAATGTTAATGGGGCTTACACCCATACAACATTGACTAGTTTTATTACTTGTCGAAAGACAGCGATTATCTGATTGACAAACAATCAGATGACCTCCTTTGACTTTTTTTGACTTCAGTGAGGTTTTTGAGGCTTCCCAAGTTCTCTTCTTTGCACCCGATGAAGAACATGAACATTTCTTAGCATCACCATCAGTTATAATTCTCATCTCATCTAAACTGTTTCCTGTATGTACGCATTCCACGCTGTCCAACCAAACAAGGTCCTGACACCCTATTACAGAAATTGGAAATTGTAACATTTAGAAATGTAAGGAAAATTATTGCAAACAATGCACTTAATATTTAAGATTTATGTAACAAGTTTTGGCTCACCGTCCAACGTGTGGTTATTTTTCAACACTTTGTCATCTCCAGAGCATTGGCTATGAACCATAGACGCAGTCGATGACTTCTGAAGAAGTTTTAAAAGAGAAGATATCAGCTGTAATGACTCTGCAGAATTATCTGCACATTCCTTTTGAAGATGAGCAACCATTAGTGTTGAACCACCAGGAAAGCATAAAGCTTTCCTAATATCTGCCCTAACTGGTAGCCTTCGAGCTTTACCCTTGGTGTCTACTTGTCCAACTGATACAAACCCCTGTCATTTTGCATTAAAACAATTTAAATAACAAAATCCTAGTACAGTAACGGAAGCATGATTTGTGAAAAAAATATGAAATCAACTAACAATAGAGATACTTTGTTAACCAACTAACATAGTGAACGTATTGACTGTTGGTCTAATATAAACATTTACAAACAGTTTTTCCTGATTACCTGCTTCAGCCAAAAACCTTCAGATTCCATATCAGCCCAGCAGAATATAGAGTGTACACCAACACTCTGCAATCTTTTCCTCATTTCCAAATATGTGAGGTGGCCAATACCCTGTATGTTTGACATGGAGCCTTACTTATATGAGTTTATTGATGTAAAAATTAAAGAAAATGGCTGAGAACAATTTACCACAGATAATACATTGTCTTGACAGTTAATCACTATAGAAGGAAGAAAGAAAACAAAGCACCATATGGTTTAGCAATAGAAATAGGCATGAATGAGGAAAAGACCTTATGTTGGTAAACTGAACTGACAGCAGCAAGCGGAACCTCAGCATATTGAGTATCAGCCGGGATTATCTGAAAACTTATAGCAGCAACAACCTGCAGAGGGTAATATAAATGACAAAAGTCAGGTTTTTAAAGCATATGTACACACACAAACCTAACAGAAAAAAGCAAAAATATTACACTCACTTCTAATACACAACTTCTAGTTTACAATTTTGTGATTAAAAACGTGTGCAATGTTTCATGTTATGGATTTATGCTAACTTAAATAGCTACGCAGCCAGCTTATTTAAATTTCACTAAGCAAGTTGCAGTCTTTCATACGCAACATAAAAAAAGTTGACAACTTGACAAGAAAAAAGAAACCTACCTCTTTGGGGCCTTCTTCAGACTTGGATTTCAAAACTAGTGTGCTATACTTCCTGCACATATAACAAACAGTTTATTGACAAATAAATCAATCATCCGTAACATATATGCTATAAACTTTGAGAAAGCTGATTATTGCAGTGGTGATACTACTTCACTAGTCTTAGCAAGCTTGGGAAATGGATATGAAACCTTAGAAAGAACAATCATAGAAACAAAAATCTTTACCCATTGGATACACATCTTTCAAGGAACATTGACTTCTTTCCAGTATTTGCAGCATAGTTCATTGAAGGTAGTTCTTTCGTGTATAAGGTTAATATTTCCTACAGAACAAATAAACAGTGGTTGATGATACATGAGTACCGACAGACGGAAAATACAATGCCAATCATATATCCTATATATGGAGGAAGTTCATTTGAGACAGCTAAAAAGGTTGAGAACCATGGAACCAATTCGGGCTGTTACATCATAAAAATGGAATCATCCTAATTTTATTTAAGGGCCCAAATTGGTTCCCTGGTTCTCAAGGTTTTTAGGGGTCTTAAATGAACTCACCCCTATATACATACATCATTAAGGCCTTGTGTTTGCAATGTGTGTGCATAGAGAGAGAAAGATGAGTTACTTGAATTATAGACTTGGACTTAGCATCAGAATCCTTGGGATTAACAAGCACGAAGTCATAACTTACTGAAAGGTAGCGAAATTTCAAATGAGTAACATCAATTACATACTAATGTTAAAGAAGAACATTACAAGCCTAAAACCAATATAAATAACCAAAGTGACTTACAAATCGTTTCATTTTATTTGAAGCAAGATTCAAGCTCAAAAAGTACCTTTTTACCCTTTCTTGTGATTACTACAATTTACTTATAGTGGATGGAATCTTAAGTCAGCAAGATCTATTCTTAATTTTCTTATTAAACTATGTAGTTTTCGATATTTAGGAAAACAGCATAGTGCTGGTACATAACTATAATACCTTTATTCAATTAGTACTACCATATAGATGTGATATATTACCATTTTCTGGAGAACAATCATTCTGCGTTGCATTATCATCCACAACTGCCAAAAACAATGGAAATAAGAAAAAAAGGGGTTGTTTATTTGAAAACCTAAAATGAAATTACTTTATTTAATATTATTTCATAATACCAGAGATTGTGATTTTGGCGTTTCTGGAGAGGGATATTTGAAGGGTATTTTGATTAGTATCAGCAGTGTACTTGTTTGCTTCGACAACCACATTGCAGTTTCCTGATGATGATGATGATATAAACAACAAATAGCTATATAAATATGTAAATATTGAAATGGGTTTTTGAAGGAAATGATAAAGTTGGATTAATTTATTATACCTATTGTGATTGGGGAAGCAGATGAGGAGGAAGACAAGGGCTTCTTTCGAGCCATTGATGATGATGATGATGATGATGATGGAGGACCTTCTGTAATCTGTAATTAGTTTTAAAATGGATGTGGGTTTTTGACTTTGATGGGCGCTAAAAAGGATTTAAATTAGCGGGAAAACTTTAAGGCCAAATCAAATGACAATTAAATAAGTAAGGATTTATTATTGTATATACGCCTAAAATACATACATAAAAGACTAAAAGGTTAAATTAAGTTACTCGTTTCGTTCTATAAAAAAATATTCTTTAACATTTTTTCTTTGAATTAAGATATATTGGTTAAATGTCAGTTTGTCCTTATATAAAAGACAAGTTTGACTAAATTTATTAAATTAATAAATAAGGGTAAAATTGAGAGCTTAATGATTTTTTATAGTTATTTTTCGAAAAATAGATAATTATTTTGAGATATATATAAATAGTAATGTGAATATTTATTTTGGAACGAAGTTAATATATATTTTTATGTTTAAGTATCATTTTTCTTAAATAAATATGGAGTGGTAAATGACCGTTTTTGTCTTTGTGATTAAATTTACATTGTTATACGGTCATTTTAGATAACTTTTTCTTTTAGCTCGTGCTAGACATGTTAGTTAGCAAATCATCCAAATGCATATTATGTCACTAGTGTACAAATTATAGTATAAATTATACAGAAAACCCATTTATGATTTCATCAATTAATAATTTTCAATTAGTCAATTAGGTCCCACAATTTTACAAAATTTTAAAAATAAAACTCTTTAAATTTTAATTTTAATTTAAATAACAATAATTGTTATTATTATATCAAACAAATTAAAACAAACAAAAAGTGTCTTTGTAACAATTTAAATAACAATTTAGTGATCCATCTGGTATTTTTATTTTGATAACAAAAAGTAAGAGATTAATGTTTTTGTTTGGCTAAAAAGTCATTAATTTAATGTCGTACATAAAGTATGTCATAAAATAGAGTTAAAAGATCTTAAATGTAAGTTAGTGATTGAAAAGATCAATGCATTTGGTGTTGCAAATAAATTATAAAAGATCGTTTTGAATTATTTTATTTCTTCTTTTAGTTACTAAATAATAATATTTAACTATTATTTTCCCATATAATTTCAAAACCGTCGCATGCTACTTACAATCACAATCACAATAAGATTTAAACGAAAGAAAATAATGTTAAATAAATTAAACTACAACTACAAAATTTAATTTATGAAAACTTATATAACTAAAAATATTCTAATTTATCACATATTATACAAGGATTCTACCAATTTTTATGAAAAAAAATATAAATTCATCGGCCGTGTGTATACACAGGTTTCAGGACTAGTATAAGATATTCAATAAATACAGAGTAGCTTATTACATCTAAATTAATACATACGATAATTGATCAAGTTATACATAGTTTCGAACTAAAGGTTTTATACTTTGCATCACTTGAAAATTAAGGAGTGTATATATATATATATATATATATATATATATATATATATATATATATTAAACTATGTATAAATATATTATAATTCATACATATAATTTTATATTTATATATATAAATATATATATTTATATATATATTGTGAGATTGTGAGAGAGAAAGAGTATTAATTTAAGAATCGACTTAATTATTTAATTAATGTTATATTATTATTTTATTATTTTATAATAATTAATAAATAATAAATATAAATGTTACATATATTATAATAATATGGAAAGAGGAATCATATACAAAATCAAAGTCCTATAAATTATTTAATTAATATTATTTTATAAAATATGTACTACAATTATCATTTAATCACATAATATATAAAATATAATTCTACTAAAGGAGTATAAAAGAAAGCTACAGAATTTGTCACGTAAGTATGAATGTCACGTGTCAATCTCTTAACTTCAGTTAACAAATTATTTAATTAATATTATATTATTATTTTTTTATAATAATTAATAGATAATAAATATAAATGCTACATACATTATAATAATATGGAAAGAGAAGTCACATATGAAAACAAAATCCTATAAATTATTTAATTAATATTATTTTATAAAATATGTACTACAATTATCATTTAATCACGTAATATCTAAAATAATTTTAATAAATTACCGTGCATTGCACGGATCTTTCATCTAGTATATCACCTACTACAATTATCATTTAATCACGTAACACGATTTGATTTTGATTATTAATTCAAATTCCAAAAATTTAGCATTAAATATCAATTCAAATTGTTTATCCGTGTTCCTAGCAAATTCAATTTTGACGAGGTTGTTGTGGTACCCTTTTCATTGTTTTTATGTATTAAATATTCATTCGTCTTGAAATAAATGTCCACATTACTATTTAAATATGTTCTAAAATAATTGTCCACTTACAAATAATAACTATAAAAAATTATTAAACTCCCGACACTTTCGAATAATGACTATAATTGTCCACTTACAAATAATGAGTACAACACTTTCCGTGAGAATTGAGGAATCAATAAGAACGCGCCACGTGTCATAAAACTCACTTTGACCCACATTTTTAAAAATTAAATATCTCTCAAACGGTAAATCGAAAAATTATAAAAATTGCACCATAAAAATCATCGTTTTTTTCTCTTTGATTAGAGATCTCACAAGGTATACTTTCGACAACTTTTTTTTCCGTTTTCGTTGTGTTTTGTAAACGAGTAACACATGTGATACCAGCAGGTAACACATGTGATACCAGCAGGTAACACATGTGTTACCAACGAGTACCACATGTGTTACAAATATAGTACATTCATAAATAAATAAAAAGTCGTCGAAAGTATATCATGTGAGATGTCTAATCGAAAAGAAAAAAAATGTTGATTTTTATGATGCAATTTTTATAATTTTTCAATAAGCCATTCTTGAGATATTTAATTTAAAAAAACGTGGGGAGAAGTAGATTTTGTGACACGTGGCGCATTCCTATTGGTACCTCCATTCTCACAAAAATTTTCATTCTCATTTGAACTTCACCCTATGAATATAACACCAATAGATTTACTTAAAAGCACCATTAAAACATAAAGGAACTAAACGTACGTGTTGATATCTTAAAGAGTAAACTATAAGTATCGTTGAGCTAAAAAGATAAAATCAAAGACATCTAAACAAACTAAAAACACTATGATTATATATTCCATTATTCCCCATTACTACCTGTTACTAATAGTAATACAAATATGCATATGAAGAAAATAAAAAGGAGTTCCTTTTGTTTTCTAAAAAGAAAAAAAAATGCGTTTTAAGAAAATTACATGTCATTTTTAGGAGCTAACATGTTAAGAGTAAGTAATTCGAGTGCATATTGAATATATCTTTCTTCTTCTTTGTTTTTTTTTTTTGTATTTTTATAATTTACAGATAATTATAAATTTAGAAAATGAAAATGTTAACTAACAAAATTTAAACGAACTTCTACAAGTGTCGAAAGAGTTAAATAATTGAAGTGTACATAGTTGTGTTGGGAAAAACAATGATCAAACCTAAAATTATAAATCTGAGGAGTCAAAATCTAACTTAGTTGTATTCAAGAAACTTAGTGAAATTCCTGAGTCTGTGTTCCTGAGTCTGTGCTACACAGACTGAAGAATTGTTTCTGAGTCTGTGCTGCACAGACTGAAGAATTTCACAGACTGAAAGCCATGCTCTTTCTGAAGACTTATGAATTCATCATCTGAAGAATGAAGATTGAATACAGAAGGCTTCACAAACTGAAGTTCACAGACTGAAGATCACAGACTGATGAGCACAGACTGAAGAACACAGATTGAAGAATGAAAGTACAAATTTACAGAAGATATTCTTCTTTTCTTAGGCTAGATACAACTGATAAGATGTTTGAGAAAGGTCAAACATCGAACAAAGGTTTTCTTCTCAGCAAAGAAACCTTTTACCTTTTGCTTTTTCTGTTTCCAAGAAAAGCAAAAAGGGAGGCGTGCAAAGTTGCCTAAGATGCATCTGTTATCCCTTGGACAATTATGTAAGCTGGATAATATAGAGTTACACCCAACTCTATAAATAGCAGTTCAAAAAGCACTGCTATGTATCCAAGTATCCAAGTAACCCAAGCACTCAAAGCAAAATAGTATACAAGATCTTTAAGCTTAGGCTTAAAGCATTACCACACTAACTGTTAAAGTTTGTAGTGATAATTGTATCTTAATATACTAATACTTGGATCGTATTCAAACCATCTGTGTGGGTTTGAATACTTTGTCATCTGTGTGAGACAAACACTTTATTGTGAATAATACTTTGATTCATAATAAACTCTGTGTCAAAATTAATCTTGTTTTCCGCCTAGATTAATTTAAACTTGTTTGATATAAAACTTGGATATAAACTAACACGTTAAGATAACTGTTATTTAATCTGTATCTAAGTGTTGGGAACCTTGTGACCCAACAAGTTGTTTATTATTATATTTGTTGGCAATTCAATGAGAGATATAGATTGTAAAAAGTGAAAGTGATTGCTATAAAATGCAAAAGAATACATAAACGTGTTAAAAGAGTTGAGTAATTTAAATGTAGATATATGATATGTTATTATTATTTTTTTGTTTGACAATTCAAAAGGAAGAATAGATTTAGAAAACGAAAGTGTTTGCTAAAAAAATATAGAAAGCGAAACGAAGACGCATGTGTGTCAAAAGAGTATGATACTAAACAAGTTTTGTTATAATATATATACTTTATGTAAATTTAGCATAGGTAGTGAGTAGATTATATATTCATCAATTGAATATTTCTTGGATCATATTCATACTACTTAGTGTGGTTGAATTCTCTTGTAATCTCTGTGATACAAACTTTGGATTGTGAATAAAACATATACATACCATTCATAATCTGTGTTAATATATTCTTGTTTCTGTAACACCCGACACTTTAGGGTAATGATTACCTTAAGCTAGAACCATAATTACGTGTATTTAGTATTTGATTAGACTAAATACTTGTAACTACTTGTATATGTTTATATACGCTTACGTGATTATTTGTAATTACGCGAAACAACGGGACGAGGTCCGACAATCTATACGGCGTTGGTGATAACTTTTCATAAATAATGTAAACCTATTTTATAAATTAAATAGTAATTATTTACCCTATATTATTGTTATTAAATAATAATATACGAAAAACCTAGACGTTTTGCTTAAAACGTAATAAACGCAACGAAAACGAGCGAATCGCGCCCGAGACCCGAACGAAACCGACAAATATTTTGAGAAGGTTCAATGAAGTATTTTAAAGATATTGGTCAAATTAAAATAGTGATTTCATATCAAAGATAAAACACAAAAGTTAAACGTTAACGATTTAATTATAACGCGCGAGAATAACGTTTAATCGATCAAATAACGTGACACGGGCTTGAGAAAACAAATGTACAAGCCCAAGGCTCCAATTGGGCCGCCCCAACTGAGCCCATCTCGGCCTAAACCAGCCCAACCTCCTTGGCCCAAGCCCACTCTATATATTTCTTTTCCTCCTTCATTTTCTCATTTCCACTCACACATTTACACACACAAACTCCCAAATTCCTCTCCTCCTCTCTCTCAAAAACGCCCCAAGGGCTGTCACCACCATCAACCACCACCTGCCACCATCAACCACCATCATCATTCATCACTTTTGAAGGAAAAATCAAGCCAAAACACAAGATCAAGCTCTCCTCATCATCTTTCTCCTCCTTCTCGGTTTTGGAAATATTGTAAGCACTTCAAAATCCTTCTAGAATACTTGAAACACTTCTATAAACATGTTAAAATGTCCACTTAACAAAGAAATGTCCAAAATATAACATAAAAACGTTTTTTATGGCTTAAAATGTTCAAGAACATCACATGCATTTCTGGGCAGAAAAATAGTCCAACTTCAAGGAGACGTTTCTCCCTCAAAACTTGACCAAAATGGAAGATTCAAAAGGCAAAAAATAAGTTTAAGAAGTTAGCTTTCATTTCCAAGTGGTTTCACAATTTTTGGAGTTCGTTTGATACCTGAAATGATTTTTACAAAAACATGTATACGGGCTGTCCAAAAACTCAGAAAATTCACCCTTCTTATTTTAATCATAACTCGAGATATACACCTCCAAATGAGATGAAACCACCGCCAAAAGTTCACAAAGTTGTTAGGTACAAATTTCGTTTAGATAACTTTTTTGGGAAATGTGCAGATTTTGCCCAGAAATTCGATCTTGTTGCATGTATTCCGGATTGGTCACTTTCTGACCACAGGGAACACATGGAATTTTTAAAAATACTTAGGGATACCTAAAAATTCTGGAAAAAATTATTTTATGGAGCTAACATACTAAGGAACAACATAGATTTTTCTTGGATTTTATTTCGAACATTTGGAATACAAAATCAGACATGCAAAAATGACCTGTTACAGGCCTCTGTGTCGCAGAAGACCGGTAGTCTGCGACACAAGCCTTTGTGTCGCCATAACACCCGAATCGTCACATTAGCGACACAAGCCTTTGTGTCTCCGTAACACCCGAATCGTCACATTAGCGACACAAGCCTTTGTGTCGCCGTAACACCCGAATCGTCACATTAGCGACACAAGCCTTTGTGTCGCCGTAACACCCGAATCGACATATTAGCGACACAAGCCTTTGTGTCGCCATAACCCCCGAATCGTCACATTAACGACACAAGCCTTAGTGTCGCATAATACCTTAGTGTTGCATATAGCGACACTAACCCAGTGTCGCTAAAAAAACAGAATCTATATGTTTTTATTAAAGCAATATACGTTTTTCTTAAAGCAATCGGCCCAAACCAGCCAGGGGCTCTGCCCCTTGGACCCCGCCAGGGTTGCCACTTCTTGGACCCCGCTACCAGGGGCGCTGCCCCCGGACTCCCGTCATTAATGGGCTTCGCCCCTTGCCACACTGATCAATTACCTATAACTGGAAAGTAGAAATATGCCTAACATAATTAATCAAATCTGTGTTTTCACAAAATATCACCAACGGCCCGTACATGTTTTCTAAGCACAAATGATAACTGAACAATTGGACATTTCTAATTGTGTGAACTAACTTAGGTGGACATTAACCCTCCACCTACACGATTTACTTAGGTGGACATTAACCCTCCGCCTACATGATTGGCTTAAGTGGACATTAACCCCCACTTATACAATCACTATAAATGGTCTTTTGAGACATCTACTTACACAACTTTATGCGTTTAGGGCGCTAGAAGGTTTCCTTATGGGACACAGACACCCGCTATTTGTTATCTGCTTGCTAATTGCTATATTTGCTTGCTAAACCCAAGTGAGTCTTACAGCCCCACTTTTACTTTTACTGTTTTATATACTTTGGGGTGAGATACAAATGCTTAACTGTTTTTCATGAACACAAGTACTCGATTATTTTTACAAGATTGTATGAGTTGTTTTAATCCATTAAAAGTCCTCAACACACATGGTTCGTTAAATGCGAAGGCGCGAGTGCTAAAGAATAGATCTATTATGGGAGTGACGCCCCCGTCCAGGTTACTAGCTATAACCAAGTTAAAAACGGGCACTCTAGTATTTGTCATAAAGGTGTTTCGGATTAGACACCTCCGGGAGGCACAAAACGGGTTAGGCTTCGAACCGTGGGCTCATGGCAATTTCGGAAACATTAATTTGTTTACTTTATTTGCTTGATTGCAAATCACGGATAAATCTTGTGTTTCATAACTATGTTTTTTGTTGATACATTTAGAGTGTCTGTCACTTGCTCTAAGTTTCGAGTTGTAATTAATTAGATTAATTTTGTATTAGGCGATATTGTTAATATCGCTTAGGCGATATCACTAATATCGCACAGGCGATATCACCAATATCGCCCTTTAGTCCAGATTAGTTACATAAAAATACTCGTTTAGGGTTTCAGTTTGATCAGCTTGACACTTTGCATTTTGGCACATACGAATTTTCTTTGGCAGCTTTTGTCATTCTCAGTGTTCTAGTCATTGTAATTCACATTGCTTTATATGATTAATTCAATATATGTGTTTGTGATTTTGTTGTTAAACGTACAATCGATAGCTATTGAATTCCGCGCATTAGTTATTGTTTATTGATTCATTGTTTAAGATCAGTCTTTGTTGCGATCCTAAAATTGGTATCAGAGCCATTTAATCATTGGATTAGTGGTTATTGAATCATTATTCGTACGTTTAAAAGTCGTATTAACTAGTTTTTTTCGTATAAACAAATTGTTTTCTATTCTTAAAAAGCTATTTAATCAGTATTTTTAGTGTTTTCTGGATTCGTGTTCGTTGTTTGCTACTCTAAACTTTGAAAATTTCGTTGTCTTTGAAATTTTAGGGTTTACAGCCGTTTTAGCGATATTAAAAGCGATATTATCATAATATCGCCTTTAGGGTTACAGCGATATTACATGTTCTGTGCTCATTAATTTGAGCGATATCTCTAGCGATATTACTAGAGATATAACCTGGTATCGCCTAGTTAATTTTTGCGATATTGATTCAATATCGCCTGATTAAGTTTAGCGATATTACTCGAAATATCGTCTGTGATATCGCCTGTTTTGTCTGATTTTGATTTGCGCTTTAATTAGCGATATTGATAGTGATATCACCAATATCGCTCAATCATCAGATTGTTAGCGATATTAGCAATATCGCTATAGGGTGTTAGACAGATTTTAAACCTTTTTCAAAAGTTAATTTTAATTAATATAAATTAAAATGTCTACTTTACAAGCTGTTAATGCAATGTTAAAACACAATGTTGAAGTGGGTAGTGCAAACAAACCTCCATTCTTTGCTCCAGGAATGGAGTATTCTGAATGGAGAGGTAGATTTTTATCGTTTGTCGCGTTTACCGACCCTGAAATGGAGATACCTTTACTGGAACGATACGTTAGACCTGTTTCAAGTGGAGAGCATGTTGGTATTCCTCCACCAAAGCCTATTCGTTCCATGTCTGTTGAAGAACGCAAAGCATGGGAATGTGAGAGGAAGGCTCACTCTGCTATAACCATGTCTTTACCTGCAGATGCCATGAAAATGTTTAAACAACACGACATCGCTTATGATCTGTGGAATGGCATAGCTGAACGATGTGGAGGTACTATTGAGTACAAGCAAAGTAAACTGGAGTTAGTGAAGAAACAGTATGATCTGTTTGACATCCAGAAGAACGAGACGGTGAAAGATTTATTCTGTAGATATTCGCGTCTTGTAAATGAGCTGACTGAAGGAGGCTACAAATTTAGCTCTATTGAAGTCAACAAGAAGCTACTGAATGCTCTGCCTCCTCACTGGGAAACTATAGTGCTGATGATGGAGAATGATCCAGACATACTAGCTATGTCTCTGGATCAACTTATTGGGAAGCTTGAAACATGTGCCTTGGACATTCAGAAGAAAAGCACAAGATCTAGCTCTTTGCTTCCTGATAATAGCAATTTTGGATATGGAAGTACAGCACTTCTATCTGGGCCGTCTACATCTTCATCTAAACCCAATTACTCTTCGGGAAATAACTCAGTTGGGACATTCTCTTCTTTTCCATCATCCTCTTCTGCTACTGCATCTCACAATGAGCATGCAGTAATCTTTAATGCCTTTCTATCATCATACGATGATTTTCTTTCAAAGAGGATTAACTCGGTAGATCTTACCGACGAAGATTTTGCGCAAGTTGATCCTGATGAGTTAGAGAGAGTGGATCTTCGTTGGAACATGGCCATGCTGACAAGAAGGACTAAGACGTATTTAAGGAGAACTGGAAAGAGATCTCTTGAAGACGTCACTGATAAAACCAACACGGGATTTGACAAATCCAAGATCAGATGCTACAAATGTCAAAATCTGGGTCACTTTGCACGAGAATGTGAGAAGGGTAGACAACCATCTACGGGTTTTACAAAACCTTCTATCTACAAAAAAGATAATGAAGTAGCCAAGGCAGCCATTCTGTTAGAAGAAGAAGAAGCATATGATTTTTCGGCTATGGATGATCAAGAAAATATTGCCCTTATGGCAGATGTTCAAAATGAGGTAGAATGTGATTCTTTTAATTGCCAAACCTGTATCACACTAACTGGTAAAATCAACAGGTACATGGTAGATAATGATCGCTTAAATACAGATCTGACCAATCTTATTGAAGCAAACAAAGTTTTAAAAGAAAATGAAAAAGTCTATGTTATAAATCAGAAAACTATTATGGAAGAAAAGAAAGAGTTAAAAGCAATGATTTTTAACAAACAAGATGCGATTGACAGTTATTTAAAACTCATTTCTCATCTTAAAAGGGAACTTGCTGAAACTCAATCGGATAATGTTGATTTAAAACGAAGACTTGCAAATATTTCCACATCTACTATGGTCTTTTCTGATATTCTGCAAAATCAACGGACTGATACAAAGAGTAAGGCAGGAATTGGTTATCACAACCAACCTCCTCCCTCAAACTTGAATCAGCCTATTCTTTCGCAGGAAGAAATTAAAGATTTTGTACCTTCTGTTCTTAAGAAGGTTACAAATCCTGTGGCAGAACCAGTTAGTGTTGAAATTCCCAATCAGCCTGAAACTGTCAAGGGTGATGATGTTAAACAGCCTAAGCTTGTTAAGGCTGCTGATAACAAGCAACCTGAGTTGCTTAAAGTTTTGAGTTCAAATAAAAGGAAGGCTGAGCTTATTAAGCCTAAAGTTGACCCAATCAAGTTTGTCCTTTCAACAAATGTTGAAGAAGTGGTAGAAGTGGAGGATGTAACTCACGAGGTTACACAGAACGTTAAAAAGAATAACCTCAAACCTGAAAAGAAACAAGTCATCCAGGAGAAGTTTAAAAATAATAAAGTTTCAATTAAAAATCCTTCTCCAAAGATTACTTCAACTGTGAATACGTTTACTCCATCATGTTCACATAAGTGTTCATGTGCAGTAAACGTACCTGAAATTAAACCTCGTAGGGTTCCTCTTTCACCTAAACCACTATCAAGTTCTGATCAAACTTTCCGAGAAAGACGATCATGCTTCTACTGTCAGAAGCAGGGTCATCTCATTAATCAGTGTCCTGTGCTTGCTAGAAAATGGGCATCACGATATAGTACAGGTTATAATAAAAGAAGAAATTTTCAAAAGTCAAAACAACCTGGATAATCTCGACATGTTCCAATTTCTAAAGTTAACAACATTACACCTACTCAATCAATTGATCGAAAGGTTAATGTTATTAATAAGCAACCGACTTTATCTCAGAAAGTTTGGATAAAGAAAAGTACAAAAAATGTTATGTCATCTGAAGTTATCACATCAATAAAAGATAATGATGTACTAAAAAACAAGGTTTTAACTGATGTGATAATAATAGATGAAGTCTCAGGAGTACCCAAGTCTGTCAAGGCTTGGGTCTCCATTTCAAACTAACATTCTTTTTCCTTGTGTTGTGACAGTCAAAGGTGCAGAATAGCAAGTGGTATGTTGACAGTGGCTGTTCGCGACACATGACAGGCAATATCTCCCTGCTCTCAGATGTTAAACCATATAATGGGGGACATGTTGCCTTTGCTGGTGATACTGGAGGTACAATAACTGGACTTGGAACACTCACAAATGGTCAAGTGAGCTTTGAAAACGTCAACTTTGACCAAACAGCCCCCATCTGGCTTCACAAAGCCTTCTCCTTCTATGCAACATGTTACTGCCGCTTCAAATGCCTTTCTCATGTTAAATGAAGAAGCTTATGATTGGAGTGCACATGATGATCTGAGCGAAAATAAAGCTCTCATGGCTCACATCTTGAATAAACCCGAGTCAGGTTTTTGATCGCTAATACTTTTAGTGACTGCAAGGATACGAAGAAGGTTGATTTCAAGGTGCTTATGTGTGTTGTTTATGTTTGAGTGAATGGATGAAATTCTGAAGTGATACGAGGTGTTTAAAAAGTGCTAAAAGTATTTGAGTTTGACTTGATATGTGACTTGAATTTTTTTGTTTCTTTCATGATTATTTATTTGTTTGTTTTTGAGTAAAGAATTTGCTGTTCGGGGGGAGTAATTTTAAAATTCCGATTTAAAAAATCTGAAAAATATGAACATGCAAATTTTTGAAAAATGCAACTGCCACTCTTTATACTTGTTAGTATTAAAGAAATGCAAAAATTGCTACATCTCTAAAAATTGGACGTTGAATTGTGTCTGTAAACAATTGGGGAAATGATAGTACATCAGGAGACATGCATAAAATGGAATTTTAAGATTTATGTTTGATGTGTTAGTAGATTTATCTAGCATACTTGAAATACCTTTTATAAATATTAGCTTCATCAAATGATGTATTGGTAGGCATTTGTTCTAAAGTTACTAAGAAGCTTAACTTTCAAATATGCATATTATTTTATATAACGACATATTAATATGTATGACATTAAGTTAAAATAAGGGCAAAAATGTCCGAAATATTTTAACGCTTCGTCTTAATATTTGGATAATAAACATGTTATGATCTAAAATATAGGGTCTTTTATGGTGTTATCTGGGGGAATATATTAGTTGTCTCCTCTGTTGTATGAAAATACAGACCTGGTTTCATCTAATATATTCTTGAAAAGAACTTAGGTACGTAGTCTATGTTAAGTTATAGACAACTATTGCGTACCCGTGGCATATCTAAATTCTAAAATATAATGTACAAATGTACTAGAAAAGTTATAAAAAGATTGCCTCGTACTGGTTTGTGTTAAACTATGGTACTCTGTTGTACGAAAGTACAGACCTGTACCCTCTAGTTTAAAGTGTTCAGACTGGTGTGTGTTCAACCCGAACTATTGTTTATGTGACTCTGTTGTACGAAAGTACAGACCTGTCACCGCTAACTTGGTTCTAAAGTTACGTCCATACCTTCACCTTTTATATAGAAAATACTAACATGTTTCAATCTCAAATGTATATTTTAATGTAAGTTATATAATATAATATGCATGCTAATAATAACACAAGTGGTTCATCTCATTATGAGTTGAAATCATATACTTAAGTACAAATGTTTAGATGGATAAAATATCAATAGTCTTCTTGAACTAATCTTTATAATAGGTGATTTAAATATGTTAAGTAAATTTAAAGTGGACAAACATACTGATAATTGTATGTTATCCTGATATGATTCCTAAAGCAGACCAAAACAATTCTGTCCCCAAAAAGATTGTTTATTTATTTATTGCTTTGAGTATTATAATTCTGTCTTATAAAGAAAATTCCAAAAATATTTTATTTCTGAGTTATTTTATTCAAGTTACATATCATGCTAATATTCAAACGATAAGAATTGATGAGAGTTCTCAAAAGACTTTGAAGATAAATATTATTGGATAAGCTATTGATGAAAGAGATAATGGTCACTGAAGAAGAAGAAGATGAATCACCTGATGACTCAACCAAACCTCAAGCTGAAATGCCTGAATCTCCTAAGGTTCCGGAAACCGTGGAAGAAAGAGCGGCTCGTCTGGCATCCTGGTGGCCTCAAGGTAAAGAAAAGATTGTGCCTGTCACTTGCAGAGATTACAAAGGATTGATCAAAAGCTGGAAAGAACCGATGGAGTTCAATACTTCGAACTTTCATTCAATAAACTGAGCAAGTTGCCTAAAGGAGAATTAAATAGGCTTGCTCAGTTACAACTGATAAATCCTGAGAGAAATACCCGTGCAGACTTCATTCATACTACTCTTCAAAGAGAAATTCGTACAAAGAAGTACAGTTTTATTAAGCCGACATTGGGAAAAAGAATTATCTACAAGAAACGGCTAGATCCTGCTACAAATCAGCCATTAACCAGAATGCGCTATCCTCCGGCTGATTGTGTGAAGAGGATTATTTTGGAAACTGTTCCCCTGAACTTTCTTAGAAGATTTCACTACTGGGAATTTGATAGCCAGACTGGAGAAGCTGTATTGGTTTTTGTGCCAGAGAATGTTGAACCTGAGAAGACTTCTCTCTATGGGTTGAAGAAAGCACAATATCGGATTTTTGATCCTATGAGCTTGATAAATTTATCAAAGGAGGATATGAGGAAGTTGTTTGATAATAGAATAAGATATTACTGAGGTAATCCAACAAATGAAAAGCTTGCTCAACAATTCCAGAAAATTGTAGATATCTGTGTAACCCATGGAATCCATGCGGGTGGCAAATTTCCTACTGGATGGGTTTAGACTAAAGACTTTTTGAAGACCAAGCTGAAGACACGAGGGAGTTTGTTGATACATTTAGAGTGTCTGTCACTTGGTCTAAGTTTCGAGTTGTAATTAATTAGATTAACTTTGTATTAGGCGATATTGTTAATATCGCTTAGGCGATATCACTAATATCGCACAGGCGATATCACCAATATCGCCCTTTAGTCCAGATTAGTTACATATAAATACTCGTTTAGGGTTTCAGTTTGATTAGCTTGACACTTTGCATTTTGGCACATACGAATTTTCTTTGGCAGCTTTTGTCATTCTCAGTGTTCCAGTCATTGTAATTCACATTGCTTTATATGATTAATTCAATATATGTGTTTGTGATTTTGTTGTTAAACGTACAATCGATAGCTATTGAATTCCGCGCATTAGTTATTGTTTATTGATTCATTGTTTAAGATCAGTCTTTGTTGCGATCCTACATTTTTACTGTTAAACCTGTGAGATTCACCAACCTTTTGGTTGACCCTTTTAGCTTTGTATTCTCAGGTACTCAGCAGCAGTAGAATTGCCCACAGGATTGCTAGCTACATCGAGTCGTATGCATTATACGTATATGAAGATGTTCATATATTATTTTTGAAATATTTCGTTATGTACTAGAATTTTCAAGATATTATTTCGCGAACTCGAGGCTAATGTAAACTTTTAATGTATTTCAATGTAACTACTTTTGTACTATTTTATAAACGTCTCATATAGAGTCGTTCGCTTTTTCCTTTGTGTTGTGATTACTTGATTAGTTACGCCCCGACCCAAACCGCTTCCGCTGTACAAATTTGGGGGTGTGACAGTTTCCGTCAAGAATATTAAGAGTTTGATTAACTTAGATATTGCTACAATATATTAAATTCTTATAATTTAATCTCTATCTAAGTTTTAGGGACCTAAGTGACATTTATGCCGATTGTAGAGTGAAGGTTGCAGAATCTTTAAATTCTAACAAATGGACAGAAAAGGCCAAGAAGTACAAAAGAAAGTATTTCAACTCCAAGAAAATTGGAGAGAAACAACAACCAAAGAAGTGACAGAAAGCTTTGGTTGTTGAACAGTGAGTTGATGAAGAATCTTTATCATCTAAGGATGATAAAGATATGTTCTTAATGTTTATCACAGAAAGCCAGTTTGACAAAGATGTCAAATTTGCAGAGAGAGCATGTGTTCATTCAGATTGGGACAGAGGATCTGTTTACAATGTAAAGCACTTTAAACTTTACTATAATAAAGCAGAAAAACAGATAAAGTTTGGATACATCTATGTAGACTTTTTAAAAAGACTTGAGGAAATAGAAGATTTAAAACTAAACTCAGTCAAGTTCAGAAAGATCTAAAATCAAAAGTGGATGAAATAAACCAACATGTACAGTACAAACTTAAGCTTGATGCTCATAAAAAAGTTCTTAAAATAGTCAGTCTAGAAAAACGGAATTATAAAAAGAAGGCTGAACATTTTGAGAAAATTTGTAAATCTTGTATTTTTTTCACTTAAGAATGTGGATTGTCTATCCAAACAAATTCCACGTCAAGTACAAGCGGTCATAGGTAGTGAGTTTGACATTAAAAGTCATTTACTTTTTTGTTGGACCCCTGTTGCTGGATCTAAATCGAATCAATTTAACAATTGAAAGCGCGGAATACAATCAATTGAACAAAACACATTAACAATCACACAAAACTAGTCGATTAGCTTTTATATATATCACGAATAGCAAATCAACCGAATACAATAATTTCCTCACAAATGGCTTGAAAACTCTCTAGATTCGTCAACCCTAGAACTGAACCCGTAAGCCTCTATTTATAGCCAAACACTAAACTCTCTGCGACACAAGTGTTGTGTCGCCAAAACCGACCTATGCGACACAAGCCTTGTGTCGCTATTGCGACACAAGCTCTGTGTCGCCTAAACAGTGATATTAATTTTGATTTCCAAAACAAATAACGTTTATATCATAATCAACATATTACAAACGACTTAGACCTAGACCAACTAACAGACATACAAAACATGTATCAACAAACTCCCCCGTGTCTTCAGCTTGGTCTTCGAAATTTCTTCGTTCAATCTCGGTCTTCTAACACTTCCAACTGGAAGGAAAGTTTCCTCCAGCATGTACTCCTTGAGCTATACAGACATTGACAACCTTTTGAAAACGCATCGCCTCAGTCTTGAACTCTTGAAAATAATCAATCTTCTTAGCATGAAGAGCTTCAAGGTCTTTCTTGGTAAGGTTAATCAAGCTCAAAGGATCATACACTCTAATTCTCGATAGTTTGGCTTTCCATAGGTCTTCAGGCTCTGTATCTTCAATATAGATAATTTCAGCTTCGCCTGTATATCCATCATATGTCCACAGTTGTAACCTTCTCAAGAAATCAACTGGGAGCTTCTCCAGAGGAATAGACTTTAGAGTCTTTGGAGATTTATATATAATCTTAACCCAGGGCTTGTTGGTAAACGGATGTATCTTGTTACGGTAAATATACCTCATCCCCAGATTTGGTCTCAAAAGATAGAACACTTTGGTGTTGACCTCTTTTCTTAAGATTCTCTGTAGTTGATTTGCTAACTCGCTATTGGTGGGATTTATGATATTCAATTGCGCCAAATGCAGTATCTCACAATATGGTAAGGTACTTAATACTTTGAAGTTCATAGTGAAATACTGCATCCCATCTTTTCGCTTGATAACAATCACTTTATTTGCTTCATCATACTTCCAACTAATAATTTGACCTTTGTAGCGCTTGCTGCTGATTTTATAGAACTTGCAGGTCTTTGACAGAATAGGTTCAGCAGCAGTGGAAGTAGATGGTTCAGTTGTAGCCGGAGCAGGAGTGGAATTTGCAGGTTGTTCCTCCTCAATGATCTCCTCAGTATCAGAAATTTCCATCTCCTCTCCCAAATTTACTTCGTCAGCATTTACGAAGTCTTCGTGAACATTTTCTTTTTCAATATCAACCCCTTCATCATTATCAAACACAAATTCTTCATTATCATTTTCTGTCCTTTGCCCTTCCTCATTTATCAGACTCTGTAGATACTCTAGGTTTGCTTCGGAGTAATCTACATTTAAAGGAATTGGTTGTCCTGGAATTGGTGCAGAGTACGCAAAGTAATCCAAATTAATATTTTCATTTATAGCTTCTTCGGTTACATCATTAGTATTTACAATTTGAGTTGAACCAGGGGCCATTGATGTTGTTTCATCTAAGCCTAACTCCCCCGGAACAACAGCTAAGGCCTCTAGTTCTAACATGCGACTCTCCAGCTGAGGAACCCTAGCCGCCGTTGCTTCTAACTCCGTGATTCTAGAAGCTTGCTCAGCCAACTGCTTGTTCATTCTGTCTAGAAGAGCCATTATCTGATTTAGCGTTTGTGGTTGTGGCTGAGACTCAGCAGAAGTAGAGACCGGATGAGGTTGAGTTCGAGGACGAGGACGGGGTGCGAAAGTATCATCATCTGAGTCCTGTGCGTCCCGGGGCCGTTTCCCCCGGTTAGACGGCACATGCATCCGTCCTGCCCTAATGCGGCGTTGAACCCGCTCATATCGATGAGTATTATGGATTCAGAGGCTTTCAATGGTTTTTGGTGAAGGAACATCACCGTCCGAATCCGTTGGGGTGTCGTTTGGATCCATAGAGACAGTATCATCCGAGGCCGCATCAGCAGCAGTCTCGTCAGCTGTCCCAAAATTCTCGATGTCTACTAACACATTGTGCAGTGACTCGGTCGCACCTTCCTCAAAAATGGGAACATTTACGAATGCCGCAGCATCGACAGTTGACGGTGGAGGAGCAACTAGATCCTCAAAATCATCATTTGCTGGAGGGACATAGCCCTCATTCACAATATGGCCAAACAGTGGCACATCTGGCGGAGCTGCCACTCCTTTACCGTAAGAGCTGCAGATAGCAAAAATCCGCAGATTCATTGGCGTTTGGCGGAAGGTTGCATCAGGATTGACCGGAAGATCCGGTAACAGATGATTAAGCAGCAACTGGACAAACCTTGGGTACATGACCGATTTGTCATTTTCAGCTTTGGCATTGTCCACCATTTCACGGAACAGATATCCGGAAAAATTATACGGCTTATTGTAGACCATGGCCAACATGGCAGAGACTGTACGGTGACTGGCCCCGTCAAAACCTGCTTTCCTCGCTGATAGACAAACTATTATGACATGCATCAAAAATCGCCAGACCCTTGTGAGATGCCCCTTTCTGTACTGGTCTGAGGGTACACTAGGGTAACCCATACGTGCCATGCCACCAGCAATGAAAACATTTGAGTATTGGGTGGGCATGTCTGGAGAATCATTGAAGAGAAGAACCTCACGGAGTAGCTGCTCGGTTATAATGATTTCCCTATCAAAAACTCTGGAAAAAATCCGGGTATGTTCCAATTCGGTATTTACCACCGCATTCCTCCAGAAAGGACCAACATGGTCTCTGTAGATAGTAGGAGCAGCAGTGATAGCGTAGAAAATCCTGGATCGCCTCAGAAACTGGATCATTTGGCGAAAGGGGATAGCTGAATCCCTGTCATCTTCTAGAAAAGCCACCGTGTTGTGACGAGGTTCAAGCAACCTCAGAAATGCATCTTGTCCTGCCATTTCTAAAAGACACGAAAAAGAAAACACTACAGAAGCGTTAGCAATAATTACTTTAATAACATTCTGTAAGAGCGACACAAGGCTTGTGTCGCACAGTTGTAGCGACATAGACCTTAGTGTCGCAGAAATGGAAGTTAAATAATTTGTATCAGGTATGCGACACAAGTCTTGTGTCGCAACATCTAGTGCGACAGAAAAGGGTTGTAGCGACACAAATGCTTGTGTCGCAGGTTGTGTCGCAAAGATGAACACCAAACCGTGCCCAGATCCCGATGGTTCAAAAATTGGGGTTTTTCGAAGCTAACGCAACCCGAAGGTGCGTATGAACATCAGGAAGTCGAAAATATCCGAATTATCAAGTTAAGCACACCCAAACACGTCAATTTAATCCCAAACCGAAAACCCTAAAAACCCGTGACTTTAATTCACAATTAAACACAATATACACGGTGAAAAGGGAAAAAATTTATACCACTAGATCGGGGAAGGTAAGGAGAAAAAGAGAGTGTGTATGGATTAAAACAGAAAGCTCAGAGACGGAAGATCAAATCGAAAAATCACTCGGGTTGCTTGTGTCGCAATATCGAATGCTTGTGTCGCAGTGATTAAGCGTGATGTCGCAGGTAATTAAAAACAGTGAACATTCTAAGGTCGCATGAGGTTTGCTTTTATACCCAAACCCTAAGCAGCGACATAGCCTGCGACATAAGAAGCGACAGAGGCAGCGACACAGGCAGCGACACAAAGCTTGTGTCGCATAGTGACACGGTGAATTTTCGATTCGATTTTGATTTTCATGGTTTGATACCCGATTCGATATTAACTTATAAACTTGGAGAGACTAATTAAGCTACAAAAATGAATAGATAAGACAAAAGAAAATCGTTGATTCAATTTTACAATCAACGAAAACCTCAGAACATATTTTTGGTGACGGAAATGTTTAAGTCTGGTTAGGGATCATATCAGGATAACATGCAATTATTAGGAACAGTAAGCGTTATTTCGATTATCAGTATGTTTGTCCACTTTAAATTTACTTAGCATATTTAAATCATCTGTTATAAAGATTAGTTCAAGATGATTATTGATATTTTATCCATCT
Organism: Gnaphalium uliginosum; assembly: GCA_963930675.1. Classification (NCBI taxonomy): domain Eukaryota; kingdom Viridiplantae; phylum Streptophyta; class Magnoliopsida; order Asterales; family Asteraceae; genus Gnaphalium; species Gnaphalium uliginosum. Next base: position 48,374,335 of record OZ005680.1, on the reverse strand, counting down.
AAACATTTGTTCTTAAGTATATGATTTCAACTCATAATGAGATGAACCACTTATGTTATTATTAGCATGCATATTATATTATATAACTCACATTAAAATATACATTTGAAATCAAAACATGTTATTATTTTCTTTATAGAAGGTGAGGGTATGAACGTATCTTTAGAACTAAGTTAGCGGTGACAGGTCTGTACTTTCGTACAACAGAGTCACATAATCAATAGTTTTGGTTGAACAAACACCAGTCTGAACAATTAAACTAGAGGGTACAGGTCTGTACTTTCGTACAACAGAGTACCATAGCTTAACACAAACCAGTACGAGGCAAACTTTTTATAACTTTTCTGTACTTTTGTACGTGTTATTTTGAGAATTATTGGAATGCCACGGGTACGTAACAGTTGTCTAACGTTTAACATAGACTACGCACCTAAGTTCTTTTCAAGAATATATTAGATGAAACCAGGTCTGTATTTTCATACAACAGAGGAGACACCTAATATATTCCCCCAGATAACATCATACAAATACCCTATAGTTTTAGATCATAACATGTTCATCATTCAAATATTAAGACGACGCGTCAAAATATTTCGGACAGTTTTGCCCTTATTTCAACTTAAAGTCATACATATTAATATGTCTTTATATAAAATAATATGCATATTTGAAAGTTAAGCTTCTTAGTAACTTTAGAACAAATGCCTATCAATACATCATTTGATGAATCTAATATTTATAAAAGATATTTCAAGTATACTAGATAAATCTACTGACACATCAAACATAAAACTTAAAATTCCATTTTATGCATGTCTCCTGATGTACTATCATTTCCCGATTGTTTACAGACACAATTCAACGTCTATTTTTTTTTTTTTTAACAATGTTGCAACTATTGCATTTCTTTAATACTAACAAGTATAAAGAGTGACAGTTGCCAGTTTAAATAAACACGCTCCAAGTTATAAATTAATTTTTAACAAAGAACCTCATCCCGATCATAGAGACAAGTTCATCAAATCGAGATCGTGAAAAAGCTTTTGTAAAAAGATCAACGTTTTGCTTAGATGTATCGATTTGTACAAGGTCTATCAGGTGTTTCTCATAGCAATCCCGTATGAAATGAAACCTAAGTTCAATATGTTTAGTTTTTGAGTGTTGTACGGGATTGCGTATGATAGAGATAGCAACAGTATTATCAATATGGATAGGAGTTAAAGTTAAAAGTAACCCGTAATCGCGCATTTGATGTTGAATCCACAGAACCTGCGAACAGCAACTTGCAGTAGCAATGTATTCAGCCTCAGCAGATGAAGTAGAGACTGTGGTTTGCTTTTTACACTGCCACGAGACTAAGCGACTACCAAAGAACTGACATCCTCCAGTCGTAGACTTTTTATCCACATTGCAACCACCAAAATCTGAATCGAAGTAGGCAGTTAAAGCGAAGTTGTCCTCATTAGAGTACCAGAGACCCAAAAATGGTCTAAATTTGAGGTAACTAAAGATTCGCTTAACCGCCTTCATATGAGAAACCTTTGGATTTGCTTGAAATCTTGAGCAAATAGCTACAGCAAACATTATGTCGGGTCTTGATGCTGTGAGATACATCAGTGATCCTATCATTGACCGATAGTCTCGCTGATTTACATCTTCTTCGTCTTCAGCCAAGCCAAGTTTGTGATTTATGTCAATGGGAGTCCCAAAGGTTTTACAGTCGAGCAACTGATATTTTGTTAAGATGTCATTGACATACTTAGATTGATGAATATAAATACCTTTATCAGATTGCTCAACCTGTACACCTAAGAAGAATGTAAGTTCTCCCATGGCACTCATCTCAAACTTGTCCTTCATGATTTTCTCGAAATCCTTACACAGCGTATCATTGGTAGATCCAAAGATAATGTCGTCTACATATACCTGCACAAGTAATAAATCTTTTCCAACTTTTCTAATGAAAAGTGTGCTGTCAATTTGCCCTCGTGTGAATCCATTGGCCATCAGATGTTTTGATAACGTCTCGTACCACGCCCTTGGAGCTTGATGAAGTCCATACAGTGCCTTGTCTAACTTGTAGACATATTCAGGATGCACTGAATCTTCAAATCCAGGAGGTTGCTTGACATACACTTCTTCACTGACCTTCCCATAAAGAAACGCGCTTTTTACATCTAGCTGGTACACTCTGAATTTCTTGTATGAGGCGTAGGCAAGAAATATTCTAATCGATTCTAGCCTGGCAACCGGAGCAAACACCTCATCATAATCAAGTCCTTCAATTTGAGAAAAACCTTGTACCACTAGTCTAGCTTTGTTGCGTATTACAATTCCACGATCATCTTTCTTTACACGAAACACCCAACGCGTCCCAATAAGGTGTTGTCCCTTCGGAAGTGGAACCAATTTCCAGACTTGTAGCTTTTGAAATTGATGAAGTTCATCCTGCATAGCCTCTACCCAATGAGAGTCGATTAATGCTTCCTTCACATTTTTCGGTTCAATCTGAGATAGAAAACATGATTCCATCTCAGCTATAAGGCAAGAAGATGAGTCGGATGTAGCTTTAACTTGATGTCTTGTTTGTACACCTTTAGTCAACTCACCAATAATATTATCAGTTGGGTGAGATGTGTGTACGCGTTGCTGTGGAATCTGAGGTGGCACAATCTCAGAATCCAAATTGTTTAAATCTCCCTCAACTTCAAAAACTTCATTTGGTTGAACAGCTTCATCAGATTTATCCTCAGATTCATCATTGGAATAACCCGGCATCTCAGGATTAGGTTGTGGAATAGATACACTAGGAGCTGTTCCAAAAGTAGAAGGGATATCATTGTTTGAGGGTGGGGTGGCTTTAGGAGGAGAAGATACATCTTGGAACATATCCATTCCATGCAGTAGAGTCACCACCTGATCAACATTATCATCCATAGGAAGATGAAATGAGTCAAACAATTCATCGTATTTGAATAGTGAGTCGGGTCCCGTGCTTTGAGGAGATTCAGTATATCGTAAACATTTAACTTCGTAGTGCTCCTCAATCCTCTTGGTTAATTTATTATAAACTCTCTTGTTAGGAGAATTAACAGAATAACCCAAGAAGAAACCATCACTTGACTTTTCACCAAACTTAGCAACTCGTTCGCGTGTATTCATGATGATGCAAGGACACCCAAAAGGTTCAAGAAACTGCAAGTTGGGTTTACGGTTATTAAATGGCTCATAACAAGTTTTATTGCGTTTCTTCACCGTCAAAACCCTGTTAAGAACATAACAGGCTGTATTAACCGCCTCTGCCCAAAAGGTGATAGGCAATTTTGAGTCTGAGAGCATGGTGCGGGCAGCCTCTATGAGAGTCCTATTTTTTCTTTCAGCGACTCCATTTTGTTGTGGAGTTCTTGCGGCACTGAATTGATGATTTATTCCTTTCTTCAAACAGTAAATCTGTAAAGTTTTATTCTTGAATTCAGTTCCGTTGTCACTCCGCAGTTTCTTTATCTTCAGATTGCATAGGTTTTCCAGTTTGTCAAACAGATAAATCAGAATATCAGGCACCTCATCTTTAGAAGAAATGAAGTACACCCAAGAGAATCGCGAATAGTCGTCAGTCACTACCAGGCAGTAATAACTTCCTCCTATACTCCGTTTGCTCACTGGTCCGAAGAGATCCATATGCAATAACTCAAGAGGACTTTCAATAGAATTCACTAACTTAGACTTATGGAATTTCTTGTGTTGTTTCCCTTTGAGACAGGAAACACAGTTATCATTTAATCCAAATGATTGTTTAGGAATGCCCAACACAAGATCATGTTTTACCAGATAATTCATCTTGCGGAAATGAAGATGTCCCATTCGTCTGTGCCACATTAGTGATTCCTTTTCATCAGCTTTAGACAATAGACAGGTATGCTCAGTAGTTGTAACTGTACGCATATCTAGTACATATGTGTCCTTTGTCCTTGGTGCTCTCATTAGCACCCATTCCTCGGGAATCACAAAACCCGGCTTCAGAATCAAGCATTCTACATCAGTAAATGCTGTTATGTATTTCTTGTCACACATTTGAGAAACACTGAGCAAGTTGTGATTCAACTGTTCAACAAAGTTCACTTTTTCAAAGCTCACTTGCCCATTTGTGAGTGTTCCTTGTCCAATGTTGATACATCTTAGTGTGTCTGTCAGTTGGTCGAGTCTGTAAAGTGTTAGTGAAGGTAATAGACTTAGTAAATATTACATTTTCTGTGTTATGCGACACAAGGCTTGTGTCGCATTAGTTGTAGTTGCGACACAGTGATTGTGTCGCATTAGTGAAGTCTGCGACACAAGGATTGTGTCGCATAAGTCGGCCAGATTTGTTTAAATACCCTAATTACTTTGTAATTAGGGTTAGACTTTTGATTTAATTTTTACTCTCTGCGTTTTGCTGTGTAAATCTGATCAGAGAATTTGTTTGAGGAAATATAAAGTGATTTTGTTTTATTTGTGATTGTTTAATTTTTATATTTCGTGTGTTTAATGACCTACGAATTCCGCGCGTGGGTTAAGTGACGATTTGATTAAAAGATCTGAAATAAGGGATCTACAATTGGTATCAGAGCCATAATCATTGATTTTGGTGGTATCAAATCATTAGGATACGTGTTTTAAATACATATTTTGATTATTTAACATCTTTTTGGTGTTTGATCTTCATTATAGGTGTTTTGGAGCTGAAGATTGGAGTTTGTAAACCTAAAAAACCTAAGTTTTTACGAAATTTTTTGATAAAACACGTTTAGTTTTCGAAAATTTTCGTTTTTGGGGTTTTTGGCATCTGACAGCGCCGTTTTGCGACACAAGCTGCGACATAAATTCTGTGTCGCTTTAGGGTTTCTGCGACCTTAATCTTGCGACATAAAGTTTTGCGGCCTTATTCTTGCGACATTGTGTTGCGACATAATATTGCGACACAAAGGTTGCGACATAATTTTGCGACATAAAGGTTATTGCGACACAAAATTTAGTGTCGCTATCTGCTCTTCTGCGACACAACTATAGTGTCGTTATCTGTTCTTCTGCGACACAACTTTAGTGTCGCTATCGGTGCTTCTGCGACACAACATTAGAGTCGCTTACTTCAATTTTCAGATTTTATTTGAAAAGTCTCTCGAGTAAGTTACAATGACATCTTCTACATCAACATCTCTTCAACAAGTTGGGGCCATGCTAAAACATAATAGTGAGGTGGGTTCAACAAATAAACCTCCTATGTATACAAATGGAATGAACTATTTGGACTGGCGTCAACGGTTTGAAGCTTTTGTATCTTTCAACGATCCTGAGATGATGATTTATTTGGAAGAAAGATATGAACGACCTGTCAAGACTGGAGTATTTAATGGAATTGCACCTGAAAAGACTATTAAATCAATGACTCCTGAGGAACGTAAGGCCTTTGATACTGAACGTAAAACTTATTCTGCAATTACAATGGCCTTACCTCAACAGCTGTTAAGACAACTTCGACATCACAAGACTGCATATGATCTATGGCTAGCTTTTGAAAAGAAATGTGGTGGCAGTGATCAATACAAACGTAATAAATTGGATCTTGTCAAGAAACAATTTGAGGTTTTTGACATGCTGCCTACTGAATCTCTTGAGGATATGTGCAGTAGATACTCACAACTTGTGAGTGAATTAGTCGAGGGGGGTGTACATCTTGACAAAACTGATGTCAATAAGAAGCTTTTGGGCTCTTTACCCAAAAAGTGGAATACGCGGGTGCTGCTTATGGAGAAAGATGAAGATATCATGGATATGGAGCTTGATGACCTAGTTGGACAGATTGCTGCTGATCTCTTAGACATGCAGAAAAAGGAGACAAAGGCTACTGCACATATACAGAATCCCAAATTATATGGTGTGGATGTTTTTATTGCAGCGACTCAAGCTGCTGGAACTGCATTCTTTTCGGGGAGTTCTGGTGCTCCAAGCAATTCTAATGGTTTTGGATATACTACCTCCTCAGGTGGAGGTGGTATTCATTCAAATTTCCAAGGTGTATCTTCTGCAGTAGCTGAGGAACATGCAACTGTCTTTACTGCTTTCTTGTCTGCATATGATGATTTTCTGTCTAACAAGAACAGTACCGTGAATTTGACTGAAGAGGATTTCAGTCAAATAGATCAAGAAGAGTTGGAAAGAATGGACTTGAAGTGGAGCATGGCTATGCTCACTAGACGTGTCAAGAACTTCTTGAAGAAGACTGGGCGGAAGAATTTTACTGATCCGGAAGAGAAGGGTCTGGGTTTCAATAAAAGCAAAGTGAAATGCTACCAGTGTCAAAATTATGGACACTTTGCTCGTGAATGTGATCGTAAGAAGAACCCTCCCTCTGGATTGTCTAAACCTTCACAGTATCATTCATCTGATAAGGCTAAGAGTGATGAGAAAGCTATGGTTTCCGCTGCGCTGCTGCTTTCTAACATTGCTTGGGATTGGTCTGATCCAGATGAAGAAGCTACAGAAAGAGCTTTGATGGCTGACGTGCATGAGGTAGATTATGAACCCTTACAATGTGTGTCATGCATAAAACTAACAAATCAGTTAAACAGGTATAGAGAGGATACCAAACGCCTTAACACTATCATCGAAAACTTAAATGAAACTAATGAAATGTTAAGAAATAGTGATAAGGCGAGTGGTCAAAAGTTAAAAGCTGTTTTGGAAGAGAAAAAGGAACTAAAAGCTAAGATTTTTGAACAACAAGATGAAATTGGCAGCTATGTCGATATGCTATCTTTTGTTAAAAAGGAACTTGTTGAATCTCAAACTGAGGTTCTAAATCTTAAGAAAAAGCTTTCAAACTTTTCCACATCCTCTCTAGTTTTTGATGAAATCCTACAGGCACAGAGAACTGATACAAAAAGTAAGGCGGGACTTGGTTTTCATCAAGTTCCACCTCCTAAAGACTATCTTCCTATGCCTGTCAGGGAAAACGTGAATGAATTGACACCTATCTATTCTAAGATAGATGTCAAACCTGTTAAACCTGCAGTTAGCATCAAAATAAGTAAGCCTGAGCTGTTTAAGGCTGAAAATGTCATCATTGCATCCAAACTACCTGAAACTAGTAAGCCCGAGCCAGTTAGGGCTATTACTAGTGAGTCTGAAACAAGTAAGACTCAAAAGGTTGAGAAAGTTAATGCTACCAAGGCTGTAACTCATCAGACTGAGCTAATTCAGTCTAATATTGTCATTCAGCCTAAGTTAGTCAAGTCTCTTTCTGTGCTTCCTCGTATCACTGAAGAGGAAATTGAAATTGAGGACATAACTGAACAAGAGTACAACCAAATGAAGAAAACGACTAAGTCTGAAAAACACATAAATACTATAGAAAACATAGAACAGGCTAAGTCTAAGGGAAAAGGTAAAGCTATGGCTGAACCTCAAAAGAAGATTAGTTCTAAACCAACTATTCAAATGAAATCTTCTAAACATTTTCCTAAAGCATCTTCTGTTGAAAATTCACATAAATGTAAATGTTCAACAAGTGCTTCTTTTGGTCATGCTCCTCGGTTTGTTCCCCAATCTCAATCCAGTGTTGAGCAACGATCTTGCTTCTACTGCAAGAAGCAAGGTCATTTAATAAATGTGTGTCCTGTGCTTGCTAAGAAACAGTTGGGGAAGAAAGTTTCTCGAGTCTCAGCATATAAAACTCTTTCAAAGAAATCAATAAATGGCTTGAAGACTCCAGTCTCAACTGTTAAAATCAATAAAATTGAGCTAAATAAATTGCACAATTTAAAACTCAAAGTTATTGACTCGCAAGCACCCAAACCAAAGCAGGTTTGGAAGATTAAAGAATCTCAAAACGATTCTACATCAGACAATACTCCATCAGTCAAACATTCTAAAATGTTTGAAAATAAAATTTTGACTGATGTGGTTGTTGTTGATGATGTCACTGGAGTACCCAAGACTATCAAGGCTTGGGTCTCCATTACTAATTGATTTACCTTTGTTTGTGGTGCCACATCAATCTGTAGCTGTAAAGAATAGTAAATGGTACATCGACAGCGGTTGCTCGAGGCACATGACCGGTGATATCTCTCTATTATCTGAAGTACATGACTACAATGGTGGTTATGTGGCTTTTGCGGGTGATAAGGGAGGTGTCATCTCGGGTCAGGGTACGCTTACCAATGGAAGTGTAAGCTTTGAGAAGGTAAATTTCGTGGAACAACTGCAACACAACCTACTCAGTGTCTCTCAAGTGTGCGATAAGAAGTACACTACTGTTTTCACAGACACTGAGTGTTGTATTCTGAAGCCGGGATTTGTTATCCCTGAAGAATGGGTGCTACTGAGGGCACCTCGGGAGAGAGATACTTATATCCTTGACATGAGTACTGTTGAAACCAAACAGCTCACATGTCTCTTATCGAAAGCTCCCGAGAAGGAATCACTTCTATGGCACAGGCGTATGGGACACTTGCACTTTCGCAAAATAAACTACCTGATCAAGAATGATCTAGTGCGAGGTGTCCCTAAGCAATCTTTTGGGTTAAATGATCATTGTATTCCTTGTCAAAAGGGAAAGCAACATAAGAAGTCTCACAAACCAAAGCTGGTTAATTCAACTGAAAAACCATTGGAGCTTTTCCATATGGATCTTTTTGGACCGGTTAGTAAGAAGAGTTTGGGAGGAGCTTCATACTGTCTTGTGATCACAGATGACTATTCACGGTTTTCTTGGGTTTATTTCTTGAAGACTAAGGATGAAGTGCCTGAGATTCGCATCTATTTGTTCGACAAGTTGCAAAACTTGTGTGAGATGAAAATCAAACGAATAAGAAGTGATAATGGTACAGAGTTTAAAAATTCTATTATGGAACTGTATTGTCTAAGTAATGGCATTGAACATCAATTCAGTGCCGCTCGGACTCCACAACAAAATGGAGTTGCTGAGCGAAAGAATAGGACATTGATTGAAGCTGCTCGTACAATGTTATCTGATTCCAAGCTTCCAATCACCTTTTGGGCCGAAGCTGTGAACATGGCCTGCTATGTCCTTAATCGGGTTTTAACGGTTAAGAAACGGAACAAGACATCTTATGAGTTGTTCAACAACCGAAAGCCTAATCTACAGTTTCTTGAACCGTTTGGCTGCTTATGTACGATTCTACACACCAAGGAACGAATTGCAAAGTTCGGTGAGAAATCATGTGAGGGAGTTTTCTTGGGATTCTCTACCAACTCACCTAACAAGCGTGTGTATAACCTCGTGACTAAGCGTGTGGAAGAACATTTTGAGGTTACTTTCTTCCACTACACTGACAATCCTCAGGGAAAAGGACCCGAACACTTGTTTGATTATCAAACATTGTTTGATTCCTTCAATCTCCCTGCGGAACTTGAAGAAGAGGAAATGGTAACGTTGCTTCATGGGTTGGATCTTGCATCCAATACTTCACCCATCTGTGTTCCTTCACAACCTACAGCCACACCTGATACTGCTCCTGCTGTATCTGTTGTTCCTTCATCTCCACCATTTACTGAAGATGTTCCCGAAATAGTCAATGATGAAGAACCTGACCTTTCTAATCCTGAACCGTTATCAGCATCTGATCAAGCTGAATTCCTTGAACCTGAGCTCGAGGTTGAAGCTGATTTCACAAACCTTGACTCTGTCATTTTTCCAGCTACAATTCCGAGCTCTCGGATCAATGTGTCACATCCTGTTGATGCTATACTTGGTGACTTAGCAAAAGGAGTATTAACAAGATGCCAACTTGCAGCCGCTGAAGTATCTGCTTCACCGTTTTCTTCTAATGAAGATGTTGCTCAAGTTTGTCTTGCGTCACTGATGGAAGAATGCTTTCTCTCACAAGTCGAACCTAAAAAGACCACTGATGCGTTGAAGGATCCCTATTGGGTTGAGGCCATGCAAGAAGAGCTTCAACAATTCAAAAAGTTGCAAGTTTGGACTCTAGTGCCTCTACCCAAGGGGGTTCATCCCATTGGTACTCGTTGGGTCTATCGCGTGAAGAAGGATGATCGGGGTGTTGTTATTCGCAACAAAGCACGATTAGTAGTCCAGGGTTTCACTCAAATTGAAGGCTTGGACTATGACGAAGTGTTTGCCCCGGTTGCTCGTTTGGAATCCATTCGCATTTTTCTAGCATATGCCTCCTTCAAGGGTTTTCGGGTATACCAGCTTGATGTGAAAAGTGCTTTCTTGTACGGTCAAGTGGTTGAAGAAGTCTACGTCAAACAACCACCGGGTTTTGAGGATTCCGTACATCCAAATTATGTTTGCAAGTTGGATAAGGCGTTGTACGGTCTTCATCAAGCTCCTAGAGCTTGGTATGAGAGACTTGCAACTCATCTACTGAAGCATGGTTTCGTACGGGGGACAATTGACAGTACACTCTTCATCAAGCATGTTGGCGAGGATCTTCTTTTGGTACAGGTGTATGTGGACGACATCATCTTTGGGTCTACCAAGGATGATCTGTGTCGCGACTTCGAGAGGATAATGAAGTCAGAATTTGAAATGAGCGCAATAGGGGAGTTGAAATTCTTTTTGGGAGTTCAAGTCGAACAATCTGCTAAGGGCATATACATACATCAGTCCAAGTATGTTAACGATATGTTGACTCGCTATCACTTGACTGATTGTAAACCCTATGGGACGCCTTTGGAGCTGAACCATCACCTTGGTCCAACAGAGGATGAAGAGGACTGTCCGGAGAAAGATTACCGATCTATGATTGGTTCTCTGATGTATCTCACTGCATCACGTCCGGACATTGTCTTTGCCGTCTCTCTCTGTTCCAGGTATCAGGCCAAACCAAAAGTGTCTCATATGAAAGCAGTTAAGCGGATTTTTGGTTATCTCAAATATAGACCAACTCTTGGTCTATGGTACTCTAATGAGAAAAACTTTGAGCTTACTGCTTTCTCGGATTCGGATTATGGTGGATGCAACATGGATAAGAAGTCTACTTCTGGTGGATGTCAGTTTCTTGGATCTCGGTTGGTTTCTTGGCAGTGCAAAAAGCAAACGACGGTTTCTACCTCAACCGCAGAGGCCGAGTATATTGCTGCTGCTAGTTGCTGCTCACAGGTTCTTTGGATACAACACCAGTTGCGCGATTACGGTTTACTCTTAACTATGACTCCTATTCATATAGATAATACTGCTGCTATCTGTATTACCCGTAATCCTGTCCAACATTCTAAGACCAAACACATAGAAATTAGGTTTCACTTCATTCGTGACTGTTATGAAAAACACCTAATTGATCTGGTTCAAATAGATACCCTTAACCAGAATGCCGACCTGTTTACCAAAGCATTTTCCCGTGCTCGTTTCGATGAGCTTGTCAACATGATAGGGTTACGTTTCTTTCAACTCAACCAGTAAAATTTGTGACCTTATAATTAAAAAAAAAAAAAAAAAAAAAAAAAAAAAAACGCAACAGCCACTCTTTATGTTTATCTAACATTAAAGAAATGAACGGTTGCAAAATTTGTCAAAAGACGTTTAGTTGTGTCTGTAAACAACTAGGGATATGATAGTACATTAGGAGATATTTCTCATATTTAAATCTCAAATTCTATCCTTGATGTATCAGTAGGTTTATCTCACACATGGTATACATGTTCTTGATGACATTCGTTTCATTACACGATGTATTGGTAGGCACCTTCATACTTCTCTTTTCGTCTTTAAGAAACTAAACTAATACGTGTTTATATCTTGTGATGACCACTATTTGATGTACGACAATCTGTCTTAATTCTTATGTATAAGCTTGCCATGCTTCTATTGTCATGACCTTTTATCTGAATCACATTTGGGGACTTATGCTGACTGTTTCCTTTGTTGTACGGAAGTACAGACCTGGTCTCTGTCTGCATAAGTTCATAAAATAAGCAAACTCAAAGTCAATGTACTTTCAAAGTCTTATAAAATCAAAGACACCTACCATGGTCGCCAAACGGTTTGACCAAGTATGGTTTTGCTTAAACCTGAATCAAGTGTATGTCGCTTTGTTGTATGTATATACAGACCTGTCACCGCTGGCTTGATTCTTAAAAATGTTGCATTCATATAATCTGTCTTAACAACAGAAGACATGTTCATGTTTTAATACTAGGAGTATCTCTGTAATGGGATTCACAAGACATTTTCACACTAACAATAAAAATTAGCTTGAAGTTGAGTATGTTCGATGCTTAAGTGGACAAACAATACTGATAATCGTCTTGATTACTGAATGTCTCTAGTACCTGTTGCCTTTGCTTGATAAATTTAAATTTGGACACCTACACTGATAATCGAATTAAAATTTGCGTTTATCTTATGACTTTTATTCTTCTAATATGATCCCTAAAACGACACATCTCAAAAGTTCTTTTCTGTTATAATTATATGTCTAATTTATTTGATTTTATTTTATAAGTGTCACAAATAAATAATTAAAATTTAACCCTTGATTGACTTCTGCGACACAAGGCTTGTGTCGCATATTTGTGTTGACCTTCAAGCGACACAACTCCTGTGTCGCACCCTTGTGTCGCTTAGTGTGTTGCGGGTATAAATACCCTCGTGTCGCTGTAATTAGTTTTAATTACCTACGACACAACACTCAAATCCCTGCGACACAACTGGACCCCTGCGACACAACGAACCCGGCTCAATTTTCGAATTTTTCGCGATCTTCTGTGGCTTGTTCGTTCGATTCATTGCTTGTTTCTTGTTCTCCTTACCTATACGCATCTAAAGCTATGGCAGATGTAAATGTGAATGCTCTGTTCTGGGAACCCCGTCACAATGTGACTGCTTTTCTGGACGATGAAAAGGAATCGGCGGCGCCGTACCGTCCGATGATCGAGTTTTTGCGCAGATCCAGAATTTATAATGCAATCACTGCCGCCACAACTATCTATCGTGATCATATCACGGAGTTCTGGGTCAATGCGGTGGTCAACTCAGATCTTGAGTTTACCCGGCTTATTTCCCGGGTTCACGATTGAGAAATCATTCATTCAGAGCAAGTTATTCGGGATTTCTTCCAGTTCCCTGATGACTCTGATATGCCGGTTGCTTTTGCCAACGATTTTCTTGCCGGTGGAATGATTCGTATGGGATATCCTGGTGTTCCCCGCGATCAATACCGCAAGCTCTTTCTCACCAAGGTCTGGTGGTATCTTATGCACATTATGATCGTCTGTCTTTCTGGACGCAAGGCTGGCTTCGATGGAATGAGCCACTCCACCGCCTCCGCTATGCTCGCCCTAGTTTATAACAAAGATTTCAACTTTTCGGGCTATATTTTTCGGGTCATGGTTGATCACGCCCAGGCTGGCGAAGGACAGTGGGCCTTATATCCACGTTTTATCCAACTCCTGATCAATCATCTGCTTCCAGGGTTACCGGTCGCTCCTCATCATCAATTTCGTCAAACGCCGATGAATACTCGGATTTTTGTGGTCTCGGGCCAATATGCGAAAGGCGCACCGGTTCCGCCTGATGTGCCGCTTTTTGGGCATATTATTGATGAGGCCTATGTGCCTCCGGAGGGTGATGGGTTTTGTGACCCGGCTCCCGTTCCGAGGCCACTTTCCCCTCCAGCACCTGTTCAGGCACCTGCTCCAGCTCCAGCTACTCACCCGCCTCCGCCTACCGACCTCTCGTCAGATGATCTCTTCCGTGAGATTGACGATTATGTGGCTTCTCCTCCTCGATCTACGGGTAAAAGGCCCCGTGAGGACGTCACTTACATTGTCTCTGATGATGTTCAGACGTCCAGTCGGCCACGTACTTCTTCAGCCGCTGGACCGTCAGAGATTCAGACACCCGTGCAACCTCATCCGGAGGTTATCAAGCAACTTTTAGAACGGATGGAGGCAATGTAGAAGACTGTGGAAGCTCAAGCTCAAATCATTCAGTCTCAAGCTGCGCTGATCGAAGCTCAAACCTCCCGGATTACAGGTCTCGAGGATAAGTTTAGGGAGTTTGAGACCCGGTCACTTGGCCCGGGGGAGTCTGTTCCCTCTGGTCCATCAATAGAACCAAGTGGACCGGAGTCTGAGTCTGTACAAACTGATAATGTAACTTTTGATACTGATAATGAAACAGCCCGTTTAGAGTATTTTCCTGTGCACCACACTCCAGGCCAGCCGAGACCTTTGGCTGTTGACTACTCGTGTGCTGATCTTTCATTTATTCAGCGAATGCTAAACGAAGAAAATTCTGAATCTGAGAATGAAGATTATGGAGAAAATGAGGATGTGGATTATGAAGAAGAAGTCTTGAGTGAAGATGAATTCTATGATGATGCTCCAATAATTGAAACTGATTCATCTGAAGATGAAGCTGAAAATGCATCTGAGGATCAGGATAAAGGACCTTCTGAAGCTCCAATTCAAGAAGACGAAATCATTGAAACAAAAGCTGAAAAGATTGCTAAATGGTGGCCGCATGGAAAAGATGGAAAACAAGTGCCGGTTACCTGCAAATCATATAAAGTCAGTGGAGCTTATACTGGACTAATCAAAAGTTGGAAGATATCAAATGGTGTTTTCATGATCAAGAGATTAGATGGCGTTCAATATTTCAAGAGATCATTCACCAAGCTGAGCACATTGCCGAAAGGAGAAGTTAATCGTCTCGCTTAGCTAAATTTGATAAATCCTTCAAGAGATGACTGGGCAAACTTTATTCAGACAACTCTGCAAAGAGAAATCCGTACTAAAAGATACAGCTTTATCAAACCAACGCTGGGAACGAGAATTATCTACAGAAAACGGTTAGATCCGGTCACCAATCAGCCATTGATCAGAATGCGTTATCCTCCGGCTGATTGCTTGAAGAAGATTCCTCTGGAAACAGTTCCCCTGGACTTTTTGAGAAGATTCCATTACTGGGAACTGGATGTTCATACTGGTGAGGCAGTGCTGATTTTTGTGCCTGAGACGGAGCAACCAGAGAAGAAGTCATTATATGGTTTAAAGAAAGCTCAGTTCAGAGTGTTTGATCCAATGAGCTTGATAAACCTATCATCAAATGACTTAAGAAAGCTGTTCGACAATCCAATACGCTTTAATCAGAAAAATGCTGCGAATAAGAAGATAGCATTGCAATTTCAAAGGATTGTCAACGTATGTGTAACACATGGAATACACGCTGGCGGTGTATTTCCAGCAGGCTGGGTTAATTGAAGAATTTTGAAGACCAAGCTGAAGACACGGGGGAGTTTGTTGATACATCTTAGTGTGTCTGTCAGTTGGTCGAGTCTGTAAAGTGTTAGTGAATGTAATAGACTTAGTAAATATTACATTTTCTGTGTTATGCGACACAAGGCTTGTGTCGCATTAGTTGTAGTTGCGACACAGTGATTGTGTCGCATTAGTGAAGTCTGCGACACAAGGATTGTGTCGCATAAGTCGGCCAGATTTGTTTAAATACCCTAATTACTTTGTAATTAGGGTTAGACTTTTGATTTAATTTTTACTCTCTGCGTTTTGCTGTGTAAATCTGATCAGAGAATTTGTTTGAGGAAATATAAAGTGATTTTGTTTTATTCGTGATTGTTTAATCTTTATATTTCGTGTGTTTAATGACCTACGAATTCCGCGCGTGGGTTAAGTGACGATTTGATTAAAAGATCTGAAATAAGGGATCTACATCCAGTAATTTCTACCATAACCCTTAGTCTCAATAACAGAATTGTCACCATATTTGACAGAGAGTCCTTCTTGTTCTACAAACTCAGACAGATTCTTCAAAGAACCTGTCATATGTCTTGAGCAGCCACTGTCAAGGTACCTTTTTTTGTTACCCTGCACAAGACAAACAAAATCATTTAGATACTTTAGAAAACCCATCTTTAGATGGGTTCATTAGAATGGTTTAAAGTCACTTCTTTAGCAGCCCATTTTGAAACAGGTTTGTTAAGTTGACTTTTAACCTCTGTAGATTTGATTTTGTTGTTTGTAGTTAGCATTGGTTTTGTCAAAGCAACTTTTGATTTTCTTGGGATGGGCTTTGTGCAACTAATACCCTCATATCCAGGATTTCCACAGTTGTAATATTTTCTGCTTAACTTAATGGTTCTTTTGGGTTTGGGTTATTATTTGCACTATTCCTT
This sequence comes from Gnaphalium uliginosum, assembly GCA_963930675.1. Classification (NCBI taxonomy): domain Eukaryota; kingdom Viridiplantae; phylum Streptophyta; class Magnoliopsida; order Asterales; family Asteraceae; genus Gnaphalium; species Gnaphalium uliginosum. The sequence continues at coordinate 48,358,181 of OZ005680.1, read as the reverse complement.
CTTTTAATCACCTGCTTTGACCGGATAAATGCTTTAAAATCTGTAGTTAATTTCATTAAATTTTCACTTAGCAGTTTAATTGTCTTAGTCTGGTTACTAAGAATAGATATTTGGGATCCAGAATGAGAGTTAACCTTTACAGATTTAGAGTTAATTCTTTCAGACTGAAAATTAAATTTTCTAGACTGAAAGTCAGATCTCACAGACTGAGACCTATTTAACTCTTTTGATGCTAGTTTTATGCCTTTAAATTTGTTTTTTGACATATTTTTGTCTAGACCAGCTACAGACTGAGTTGTGGAAGGTTCAAACTGATTTAAACCTTTTTGTTTATCCTTATTTCGCTTTACCTCTTTATGTTTATTTGAAGATTGTATTGTGGGTGTACTAAATTTACTTTGTTTAAAAGATCTTTTCTTTTCAAGCTCTATAGTTTCTAAGGATTCATTAGTAATTATGAGTTTAGGCAGTTCAGACTGAGAAGTTTCACAGACTAAATTTTTTGATTATGTGTCTTCTAAGTCTGGCACTGTCTCATATATTAATTTCTGTTTTAAAACTTTTTTTGGTCTTACAAAAGCATTAGTCATTATAATTTTATCACCTACGGTATGAATGAAAGTATGAGGTATCATCAGGTACAAATATTTTAGGTTTTGAGTCTATTTCAAAAATGTTGATACATGTTTTGTATGTCTGTCAGTTGGTCTAGGTCTAAGTCGTTTGTAATATTTTGATTATGATATAAACGTTATTTGTTTTGGAAATCAAAATTAATATCACTGTTTAGGCGACACAGAGCTTGTGTCGCAATAGCGACACAAGGCTTGTGTCGCATAGGTCGGTTTGGCGACACAACACTTGTGTCGCAGAGAGTTTAGTGTTTGGCTATAAATAGAGGCTTACGGGTTCAGTTCTAGGGTTGACGAATCTAGAGAGTTTTCAAGCCATTTGTGAGGAAATTATTGTATTCGGTTGATTTGCTATTCGTGATATATATAAAAGCTAATCGACTAGTTTTGTGTGATTGTTAATGTGTTTTGTTCAATTGATTGTATTCCGCGCTTTCAATTGTTAAATTGATTCGATTTAGATCCAGCAACAGGGGTCCAACAAGTGGTATCAGAGCCAAAATCGTTTGATTTTGTGGTATTGAATCAATTTTGTGCGTTTTTTGTGTTAAATCACATACTTTTTAGCAATTACTATTGATTAGAGGTGGTAAAAGCTTGAAATCTGGTTTTTCTGAAAGATCATTGAAGGCTCGTCCGATTGCAGGTCGTTAATTTTTGTGGGGTTTAAGAAAATTTTCGAATTTTGGGGTTTAAGTGCGGCTGACTTCGCAGCATAGCGACACAACCTCTGTGTCGCCATTAGGGTTTTAGCGACATAAGCTTTTTCTGCGACACCAACACTCTGTGTCGTATTAGAGTTATTTGCGACATTACCATTGCGACATTGGGACACTATTAGCGACACAACCTTTGTGTCGCCTGTTGCTTTATTGCGACACAACCCTTGTGTCGCCATTTGTGTCTGCTTGCGACAATACCTTTGTGTCGCTGTTTTAATTTTTGAATAACAATTTTTGTCTTATAAGTGTGCAGGAAATATAATGTCTCTTCAAAGCTTTACCCAGCTATTAAAACACAGTAATGAAGTAGGAAGCACAAACAAACCTCCATTATTTACCGCAAATACTGATTATGTAGAATGGAGGCAACGTTTTGAAGCCTTTATTTCATACAATGACCCAGACATGTTGATTCCTTTACTTGAACGTTATGAACATCCACCATCTGATGGACAATTCAATTCTATTAATCCTCCGCCAAAACCTATTAGATCTCTGTCTCCTGATGAGAAAAAGGCTTGGGATTTGGAAAGAAAAGTACATTCAGCCATCACAATGAGCATGTCTGCTGATGTTTTAAAAATGTTTAAACATTACACAATTGCTTATGATTTATGGAAGGCTATTGAACAAAGGTGTGGGGGTAATGAACGATACAAAAAGAGTAAACTTGCATTTATTAAGAAGCAATATGAACTGTTTGATATCTTACCAAATGAGTCCATAAATGCACTGTTTATTCGATACTCACATCTGGTTAGTGAGCTGAATGAGGGAGGGGTATCTTTAACTACTGAGGATGTCAACAAGAAACTCTTAGGCGCTTTACCTAAGAAATGGAATCATCGTGTTATGATGATGGAGGAAGATGAACGTGTGATGAATCTTTCATTAGATGATCTTGTTGGAAGACTACAAGCTTATGCACTAGATATGCAGAGAAAGGAAACTAAGTCTAGTGCACAGGTTCAAGATCCCAGCTTGTATGGTAGTTCGTCTCCTACTACTGGCGTGGCTTTATTATCTGGCAGCTCTAGTGGATCTTCTGCATCCTCTACTAAACCGACTATTCCTTCAGTTGGAAGAGTACCTTATTCTTCAAACACTCCAGTCTCACCTGATACTGAAGAGAATGCTGCTGTATTTCAAGCCTTTCTTAGTGCTTATGATAGTTTTCTTTCAAAGAAAACTAGCACCATTGATCTTACTGAGAGAGATTTTGAACAAATAGATCCTGATGATCTTGAAAGGATGGATCTACGTTGGAATTTTGCTATGCTAACCAGGAGAGCAAAGAAATACTTAAAGAAAACTGGGAGAAAGAATCTGGATGATGAAAGCGATTCTGGTCTTGGTTTTGATAAGAGTAAGGTGAAGTGCTACAACTGCCAAAATCTTGGGCACTTCGCTAGGGAATGTGAGAAAGCTAAGTACCCTGCTTCTGGCTTCTCCAAACCATCTACCTACACAAGACCACCTCAGAGGACTCCAGAGAAAACGCCTGCCTCAAATGCTCTTTTTATTCAAAATGAAGAGGCGTATGACTGGAGTGAAGAAGCAAATGACGATCAAAATAGTGCTCTTATGGCTGAAATCTCCAGTGTGCATGAGGTACCCATCAAAGAACCACTTTCTTGTATATCATGCATTAAATTAACTGGTAAAATTAACAGATATTCTGAGGATAATCAACGCCTGAATGATGAATTAGAAAAACTTGCTAAGGCTAATAAGATCTTAAAAGATAATGAACAAGCTTTTGATAAGAAACTAGATGCTGCATTTTCTGACCGAAAGGAGCTAAAAGCTAAAATTTTTAGTCAACAAGATGCAATTGATAGTTACCTTAAATTATTAGCTGATCTTAGAAAAGAACTTGCTGACTCACAGTCAGAAATAATTAACCTTAAGAGAAAACTTTCTAATTTCTCAACGTCCTCACTTGTCTTTGATGAAGTTCTTCAAGGGCAAAGGTATGATACTAAAAGTAAGGCTGGGCTTGGTTATCACCAAGTACCACCTCCTATGAATTATCTGCCTATGCCTTCAAAGGATGAAGCCAAAGACTTTGTGCCTTCCTTTTTAAAGGAAGTCATGAAATCTGTTAATGTGCCAGTTAAAGATTCTAAGCAAAATGTTGAATCTGAGTCTGAACTATCTACTGCTAATGAATCTGAAAAAACTGTTGAAACTAAGCCTGTATCTGCTAAGAAAACTGAATTTGTTAAAATCAAGATATCAACTCCAGTTAGTGCACAAGAAATAGTTGAAGTTGAGGATTTGACTGAGGAAGTTAATATGAAGATTAAGAAAGAAAATGTTAAGCCTGAAAATCATATAATAACTACTGAATTGAGTGACATGGCTTTTCAAAGAAAAGGCAAAGCTACGGCTGAGCCTCAAAAGAAAATTTTAAAAATAGATAAAAAGAACAAATCATCTAAAAAATCTTCTAAACCTGTTGATGTCTCGGATAAACCATCAACATCTTCACAAGCATCTAACTCATTGTGTACACACAAATGTACATGTTTTGTTAATGTTTCAGTTAAACAACCTCCAGTGATTCATCCTCAACCTCAACCATTCGTTGAAAGACAATCTTGTTTCTATTGTAGGAAACAAGGTCATCTAATTAGTGTTTGTCCGTTGCTTTCTAAACAACGATTTGGGAGATACACGCCACGAAATGCTTTATATAGAAATTCATTTAATAAATCTCAATCGAGGCGTAGCTCATCATCTCCCTTACCTGTCAAGAAGGTCAATAAGATTGTGCCAAGTAAACCTAATGTCAAAAAGCACAATCCTATAGACAAGCAACCATCCAAACCTAAACAGGTTTGGCAGATTAAAAGGTCAACCAATGACCTGTCATCCTACAATAACACATCAGGAAACACCACTGATTTGTTAAAAGATAAAATTTTAACTGATGTTGTTATTGTAGATGACCTTGGAAGACCCAAGTCTGTGAAGGCTTGGGTCTCCACTACTAACTAATTCATTCGTGCATTTTGTGTCTGCAGCAGTCCGAGGAAGTGAAAAACAGTAAATGGTATATCGATAGCGGCTGCTCACGACACATGACCAGCAACCTAGCCCTACTTTCTGATTTGAAGCCATATAATGGGGGTTATGTTGCATTTGCGGGTACTGTAAATTGCCTATGTAGTTGGATTGAGCTCAAGTTTTAAATCAATCTACTGTAAATTTCTGTTTCTACACAAACTTCCTATCAATCATTGAACCTAAGAAGGCTGAAGAAGCATTAAAAGATGATGATTGGGTTGAAGCTATGCAGGAAGAGTTAACAGAATTTGAAAGAAACAAGGTTTGGACCCTAGTTCCTGCTCCTAAAGGCAAAATAATTATTGGAACTAAATGGGTTTACATAAACAAGATGGACAAAGATGGAGTGATTATCAAAAACAAGAAAAGGCTAGTTGCTCAAGGTTACAAGCAAGAATAAGGGAGTGATTATGATGAAACCTTTGCCCTTGTAGCCAGAATTGAAGCAATAAGGTTATTCTTGGCATATGCTGCATTCAAGGACTTCAAGGTCTATTAAATGGATGTCAAGAGTGCATTTCTGAATGAGAATCTACAAGAGGAGGTCTATGTGAAACAACCTCCAGGTTTTGTAAGTTCCACTTTTCCAAATCATGTCTTTAAATTGCAAAAAGCACTAAATGGACTAAAACAAGCTCCAAAAGCTTGGTATGACACTTTATCCAATTATCTTCTTAGTAATAACTTTACAAGAGGATCAATTGATAAAACTTTATTCATTAAAAAGAATAAAGGAGATGTCATATTAGTCCAGATGTATATTGATGATATCATATTTGGGTCTACAAATGAATCAATGTGTAAATGATTTTCAAGCTTAATGTTTAACAGTATCAAATGAGTATGATGTGTGAATTAACATACTTTCTTGGACTACAAGTACATCAGAAACCTGATAGCACTTTCATTAATCAAGGGAAATATGTTAATGATCAACTTAAAAAATACTCATTAAAGGACTGTTCAATCATGAAAACACCTATGAGTACTACAGATAAGTTGGACAAAGATGAATCTGGTAAATTTGTGTCACACCCCGCTAAAGCGGAAACACGAGGTGCAGCAGCTAATGATTTCACAACACAAAGATATAACAACAATACCATAATTTAGAAGTAGTCTTAAAACAACTAAAGGTACATCAGTTTATACAATTGTTATAAAAGTATTGTTACAAATAAATATCGTGAAGGTTTTCTTCAAAATATCCATGTATTAAAGCTTGATTAATCATGATTCCATGCACTTGCCCACATACGATCCATCCTTACCTACGTTCTCCTGAAAAGCATGTCAAACAAAAAGAGTCAACTATGGCCATAGTTGGTGAGCACACAGTTTTATTACCAATAGATCAAGTAGTTTGTCCATTCGGGGACCAAGTTTTGTCCAATTCAGGGACACGAATACTGTCCAATCGGGGACATAATTTCTGCCCAATCGGGGGCATAAATAAATCAACGTGGAAAAGAATTGGAGAAATAAGTAAGTATATGTTCATGCCTTGAGGCCACTACTAATCCGATTATCCGACCGAGGTTTGCCCCTATAGCTCCATGTTCTTCAACTAACATGAGTAAAGGTGATATTATGCACCCACGTTGAAGTGTGAGTGAGGGGTGGTCTACCCTAAATAGCATGCTACCCATAATACCCACGGCTCGTAGCCACGAGTTAATTAGTAGTGTGAGTTCCCGGGGACTTTGCAATAACACTCAAGCATAACAATATGACATACTCCAATTCGCATAAAATTTGTATAACAATAATTTTGTAAGTGAATAAAGAGCAAAAACCAAGTTGGTAAGATGTATAAGCATGCTTTTCAGCCCCAAAACAGAAATAAAAAAAAAGGGGACAGTGAACTCACCTTGTGAGTTGAGTTAACGGGTATAATCTGTGAGCAAATTACAATCTGGAATGATCCCTTAACCGAGACCTAATCCAAGTGAGAAAGTGTCCATTAATGTCTAGTGATATGCTTTAACACGTACGAGTTGAAACAAGTTGGTTACCCACTAAGTTAGACAATGAATCTGCCCGGGTTTGGTTGTTTATTCCGTGACTCTTTTATTAAGACTATTTCCAAATTAACAATCAAAACCTTTTTATGAAGATTGGATGAAGATAGGGTTGTCCAAAGTTAACTTAAAATCTGGACAGGAAGTTGTCCAACTTTCTTATTTTACCAAAAACACATAACTTCTTATAAACCCGGATGTAAATATTTTGAATAGTTTTTAGGAGTGTTTTTATACAGAAAACATTATAAACTTTCAGGTATAAAACCCTAATGCACTTATTCAGTGAAGAACAGATGTAAAGCGAAATAGAAATAGTTGGGTTAGTGCGAGATAAAATGTAAACATTTTGCACTTCATGATTACCTCTTCTACCAGGAAATGTGGGTGTTGAGTGATGAGTTTCTGTCCACCGAGAGTTGAGATTGAGTAATTTTCTGGAGTGATCGATTTCTTGGTGAGAAGTGGCGAATATGTTGGGTGTTATGTTAAAACCGGATATAAGTGTTGAAAGAGTTGAGAGAAATGGGTGAGAGTGTTTTAAGTATTTGTGTGTGTGTGTGTGTGTTTAGTTCTGCCGTTGGATACAAAAGGAATAAATGGTAAAGTGTATATGATTAATATCAAGGAGTTTGATTGGGTGAGGGTGGAGGTGATTTATGGGGAGTGTAAGTTAATTGATTTGGTTTTATGGAAAATCGGTTTGCTGGCCGTTTTTGAAAGAAAAGAGGTAATCATAACCCTTTTTGCGTGCACGATTATCCTTATTTAAAATATTAATGTTCCTTTTTACAGAATGCATGCACGGTTACTTCTCATTTTGTACAACTTAGATAACTTTTGATTCGGGCAAGATGATTTACTGAGAGTGTGGGTATCACTTGGTTGATTTTAGAAATGGGTTGAGCATATCACTAACAGTAGGAACTAGCAGTGGTAACATAAACCGTGGTAACAATGGGGGCAGTAGTAACTCGACTACCAGTAGAAACTGAACCAGCAGTAGAAATTTGTGCTAGTAGTGGAAACGGTGACAATTGCACTAGCAGTACTAACTGAGGTATTTGTGCTAGCAGTGGAAACTACTTAGCAGTGGTAACTGAATGTCACAAGCAGTATTAATCAATGCGGGCAGTAGAAACTGGACTAACAGTAGTAACTTAACTAGCAGTAGAAACTGAGCTAGCAGTTGAAACAATGAGAGCAGTAGTAACTATTAAGAGCAGTGTTAACTATGAAAGGTGAGAACAATATTAACTCAACTACCAGTAGAAACTGACCAACAGTTGAAACTGAGGTAATTTGTTCTGGCAGTATTAACTGAAGTATTTGCGCTAGCAGTACTAACTATGATAACAGTAGAAACTTTGATTTTTACGAAAGCAGTAGAAACATTACTAACAGTAGAAACTCCTACTAGCAGTACTAACCATATTAACAGTATTAACTTAACTTGTACTGGCAGTATTAACCCGGTAAGAGGTATAAACCTCTAACCAACAGTACTAACTACGGCCAACAGTAGTAACTTTTCCCCAGCAGTATTAACTTAATCCTTAAGAAAGTCAGGTCCAGATTTAGGTGGAGATGGAGTTAAGTATTAACCTGATATTTTTGGTGGTTGTTACAGTATCTCCCCGTTGAAAAGAATTTCGTCCCGAAATTCAATTTGTTCCATTGGTTGCCAAAGTTCTAGGAAATAAATGTGGGTATTTGTGCCGAATATAGTCTTCACGTTCCCAAGTAAATTCAGGACCTCGTCGTGAGTTCCATCGAACTTTAACAATGGGTATCTTACTTCGTTTTAAACTTTTGACCTCTCGGTCCATGATTTCAAGTGGCTCTTCCACGAAGTTTAGATTGTCCTCTATTTGGATATCATCGAGAGGGACAATTAGTGTTTCGCCGGCTAGACATTTCTTTAGATTGGAAACATGGAATGTGTTATGAATGTTGCTAAGTTTCTGGGGTAGTTCTAGTCGGTACGCGACCTGGCCAATCCTTTCTATTATCTCAAAAGGTCCAACATACCTTGGGTTAAGTTTGCCTCGCTTTCCAAAGCGGATCATGCCCTTCCAGGGTGACACTTTCAAAAGTACTTTGTCGCCGACTTGAAATTCCAGAGGTTTCCTACGGTTATCAGCGTAACTTTTCTGCCGACTTCTGGCAGTCCTTAATCTTTCCCTGATAGCAACGGTCTTGTCAGTTGTCTCTTGTATAATATCGAGTTTGATTAGCTGCCTATCACCGGTTTCTAACCAACAAAGTGGTGATCGGCACTTGCGTCCATATAAGGCCTCAAAGGGTGCACAGCCTATGCTTGTGTGATAGCTGTTGTTGTAGGAAAACTCCACTAATGGCAAGTGAGTATCCCAGCTGCCTTTAAAATCTATGGCACATGCTCTCAACATGTCTTCCAATGTTTGGATGGTTCGCTCACTTTGACCATCGGTTTGTGGATGGTAGGCGGTGCTCAAATTTAGTTGGGTGCCTAAAGCCTTTTGAAGTTGTTGCCATAAGCGTGACGTGAATCGGCTATCTCTATCGGAAATGATGGAGAGTGGTATTCCATGACGTACAACGATTTCGTCGATATAGATTTGAGCGAGTTTGTCCATCTTGTAATCTTCTCAGGTGGGAATAAAGTGTGCTGATTTTGTTAATCTGTCCACTATGACCCATATAGAGTCATGTCCTCTTGCCGTTCGTGGCAATTTCGTGACGAAATCCATTGATATTTGCTCCCATTTCCATTGTGGGATTTCCGGCTGCTGCAATAATCCTGATGGCTTCTGGTGCTCTGCCTTGACTTTGGAGCAAGTCAAGCATTTTCCCACGAATACCGCAATATCCTTTTTCATTCCTGGCCACCAATAGTATTCCCTTAAGTCCTTGTACATTTTATCAGCTCCGGGGTGAATTGAATACTTGGATCTATGGGCCTCTTCAAGAATGATTTTTCTCAGTTCATTGGTATTCGGAATCCAAACTCTTTCCTTGAAATACCGAACTCCGTCGGACTTGATTTCAAACCTTTGATCCAGGTTATGCAAGGTTTCATTCTTTATGTTCTCCGGTTTCAAAGCTTCATCTTGAGCTTCCAAAATTCGAGTTTTCAGACTCGTCTGAACTTGTATTCCCAATGCTCGCACTCGCGAGGGTCTTAAATTTTCCTTCCTACTTAAAGCATCGGCTACTACATTTGCCTTGCCGGGATGGTACTTGATGTCGCAATCGTAATCACCAAGTAGTTCTACCCACCGTCTTTGTCTCATGTTGAGCATCTTCTGATCGAGGATATGCTGAAGACTCTTGTGATTGGTGAAGATGGTGCACTTTGTACCATACAGGTAGTGTCTCCAGATCTTCAGAGCAAACACTACCGCTCCTAGCTCTAAGTCATGCGTCGTGTAATTCTTCTCGTGCTCTTTTAATTGTCTCGATGCGTAGGCAATCACTTTATTCCTTTGCATCAGCACGCAGCCCATTCCTTGGTGTGAGGCGTCACAGTACACGACAAAATCCTCCGTTCCTTCTGGTAAAGCGAAGTTGGGCGCGTTACATAGCCTACTCTTCAGTGTCTGAAACGCTTCTTCCTGTTCTTCTCCCCAAAAGAACTCCTTAGCCTTCTGGGTCAGCTCAGTTAGCGATTTAGCAATCCTTGAAAAATTCTCGATAAACCTTCGGTAGTAACCAGCTAGTCCCAGAAATTGGCGTATCTCTGTAGGGGTTCTCGGGGCTTCCCATTTCTTAATAGCCTCTACTTTGGCTGGGTCAACATGAATTCCTTCCTTGTTGACCACGTGACCAAGGAAGTGCACTTCTCGAAGCCAAAACTCACACTTTGAGAACTTGGCGTACAGCTTCTGTTCCTTTAGTAACTTCAATATTATCTCCAAGTGTCGCTCATGGTCCTCCTTGCTTTTGGAGTAAATCAGTATATCGTCGATGAACACAATTACGAACTTGTCTAGATATGGGCGACACACCCTATTCATCAAATCCATGAATACTGCGGGTGCGTTGGTTAGCCCAAACGGCATTACCAAGAACTCATAATGCCCATATCGCGTCCTAAAGGCTGTCTTTGAGATGTCCTCTTCACGGACTCTCAATTGGTGGTATCCTGAACGAAGATCGATTTTTGAAAAGTACGAGGCGCCTTGCAGTTGGTCGAATAAGTCGTCGATTCGAGGTAGAGGGTATCGGTTCTTTATCGTCAACTTGTTGAGTTCCCTATAATCTATGCACATACGGAATGATCCGTCTTTCTTTTTGACAAAGAGAACTGGAGCTCCCCAGGGCGATGAACTGGGACGAATGAGTCCATTACTTAGGAGTTCTTGGAGTTGTCCTGACAATTCCTGCATTTCGGACGGTGCCAGACGATATGGTGTCTTTGCTACGGGCGCCGCTCCGGGAATTAGGTCGATATGAAATTCGACTGGCCTAGGTGGGGGAAGTCCAGGTAGGTCGTTTGGGAAAACTTCGGGGTGATTTCTAACAACAGGAATGTCTTGAATACGCTTCTCCCCCGGCCTCCTGTCAACCACGTGTGCTAGAAATGCAAAGCACTGCTTCCCCAGGTGCTTGCGCATTTGCATAGCCGACACAATGTTCAGTTTCCTGCCGGGCTTATCACCTCGTATGACAAGGGTTTCTCCGTCTTGGAGTGGTATTCGAACCACCTTCTCGAAACAGCCAATCTCTACTCGGACCTTAGTTAACCAGTCCATACCCACAACTACGTCAAATCTTTTCAGCTCAATTGGTATTAGATCGATATTAAACGTCTTATCAGCTAGGCTCAAGGTACAATTTAATATGATGTCTCTAGCCTCGAATTCGTGACCGTTAGCATATTCAATAGTAAAAATCTCTTCTAGTTTCACTGAGTTCAATTCAATTAATGGCCTAAACTCCAGCGAGACAAAACTCCTTTCTGCTCCAGAATCAAATAGCACAGATACGTAGTGGTTGTTCAGAAGAAACGTACCTGTCACTGCATTCGGATCCTGCCTTGCTTCTTCCGCTCCAATGACAAATGCCCGGCCCCGCGCTGGCCCTCTCTGGTTTCCAGCGTTGTTGTTAGGGGCTCTGATCAGTTTTGGGCAGGCATTCTTGAGATGTTCTTGGCTTCCACATTCAAAGCACGCTGCCTTCGGTCGGTTGTTCCCATTTCCAGTTCGGCAATACTTGGCAAAGTGGCCCGTCTGCTTACACCTTTCGCACACCGGGCAATTCCCCGAATGGTGGAAATGACACTTGTTACACCTCGGGTGTGGACCATTGTATTGCTTCGGCCCTTGGACAGCCATGCCAAAGTTCCTTGCCACCATCTGCCTCTTGTCCGAATTACCGCCACCTCTTTGCCTTGAATGGTTATCCAGCTTTCGTTTACCGGCGTCATTCCCCTTTAACGCTCCGCTTGACCTGATTACGTCGTTCGTTAGACGGTTTGCTAAGACCACTGCGGATTGTATGGTTGTCGGGTTCGCCGCCGTAACCATTCCTCGGATTTCGGGAGCTAAACCCCAGATATACCCGTCAACCTTCTTCTCCTCAGGTGTAACCATGTGTGGCACCAACCTAGCAAGCTCATGGAAGCGGGCAGTGTACTGGTCAATGTTGGTTCCAGTCATGGAGTGATTCCAGAATTCAGACTCCAATTTCTGGAGTGCGTCTTTTGGGCAGTATTCTTCAGTTAGTAGCTTCTTGAATTCCTCCCATGTGAGGCTGTACGAGGCTTCACGACCTCGGCTCTGGATCTGATTGTTCCACCAAGTTAAAGCTCTCCCTTGGAGCATGCAAGCGGCATACTCGACTTGATCACCGGCCGCGCACTTGCTGATGTGGAGCACCGACTCCATGCTCTCTATCCATGACAATAATCCAACAGCACCTTCCGTTCCAAAGAATTCCTTGGGCCTACATGACATGAAGGTTTTATAGCTGCATCCTTGGTGGTTGTTGGCGGTCTGCCCTTCCGGGTTTCCTTGAGCAGCGTTGAGACTAGCGGTGATTTGGGCGACGAGATTTGGTATTGCCGCGTTTAGCTGCTGGGCAATTTGGTCAGCCACGTTGTTCGAGTTTCTTCTTGGAGGCATGATTCTACGATGTTCACAAAGTTTGTTTCAGTAGTACGTATGTGTTTAACCTAAGTTATAATTGGAATTTTCGCGTGTTGTATTACGTAAAGTTTGACAATAACGGATATGCAAAGTAGTAATGAACGTGTAAGAAAGTTAAAGTATCATAAGCATTCCTTTATTTGGAAAAATAGACGATGCTAGGATGCATAAATATTCGGCCCTCAGCCTTCCGAATTACAAAATAATAAAATGAAAAGACAATAGTTTACTTCCAATTCAAAGGTGCATCTAAGACATGGTCACCACAAGGAGCCAAACAAGAATGATCAATTCCAACAAACCCAACCCCAAGCAAGCCCATACTAAACTCCTAGCGGTCCTCCTGGCCGAATAAGCAGATGTCAAGGCCCTGACCGTTTGGTGGGACAGTCCTTCCACCAATTCGGACATCTCATACAGGAGTTGCCCTTGGTGCTCAATCCTCCCTCGACAGCTGTGTATCTCTGTCGTCATCATGTACATTCTCCTGAGCTCTTCCGCGGTCATTCCTGTCCTATGCCCCGTCGGCATTCCCATAACCGTACGGGATGAAGAAGCCTCTCCTGGTCGTGATGTGACAGGGTTCACGTAATTGTCCATACGTTCCTGCCACGTATACCTATCGGTGACTCGTGTCGGGACAGGGGTGGACTGATCCCCAACGTGGTACTCACCCCTAACGGGCTGAGAAGTACGGGGGTCCATTTCTTGGGGAGGAACCTCTTGTGTTGGTGCTCTTAGGTTCACTCTAACGGGGTCAGCCACTCTCATCCTCGCAGTGTGCCTAATCCGGGGGCCTGGCTGGGCTGGTTGCGGTGGAATAAGTGTTGGTGATATCCTAAGGGTTTGGGCAGTTCCTTCACTGCTCGTTTCTTGTACCGTACTAGGCGAGTGATTCCTAGGACGACTAGTAATGTATCCGGATGCATCGGCTGAGTAGGGAGTACGGGTTGATGATGACTGGGACATGATGAGACTGAAAAATGAAAGTGGGTTAGGTTGCTAATAACAATGAATGGATCATACGATATTTGACGCGCATGCATGGTAAGGGTAAACATTAACATTAACCCGTGGATAACTACTCCAAGTTTCTCACTACTTTTCCCGAATTAGTCATAGGTGATCAGGCTATGCTTAATTGAGGCTAAATAATGAAATGCTTGTATTAGTTACACAAGTGTAAGGTTCAATGCTTTATAAAGTGTTGTTTTGAATAAAAAGAATTTTGGTTATAGTTTGGTTTTATTTTTGAAAAACCGGTATTCTCTATAACCTTTGGCTCTGATACCACTTGTGTCACACCCCGCAAAAGCGGAAACACGAGGTGCAGCAGCTAATGATTTCACAACACAAAGATATAACAACAATACCATAATTTAGAAGTAGTCTTAAAACAACTAAAGGTACATCAGTTTATACAATTGTTATAAAAGTATTGTTACAAATAAATATCGTGAAGGTTTTCTTCAAAATATCCATGTATTAAAGCTTGATTAATCATGATTCCATGCACTTGCCCACATACGATCCATCCTTACCTACGTTCTCCTGAAAAGCATGTCAAACAAAAAGAGTCAACTATGGCCATAGTTGGTGAGCACACAGTTTTATTACCAATAGATCAAGTAGTTTGTCCATTCGGGGACCAAGTTTTGTCCAATTCAGGGACACGAATACTGTCCAATCGGGGACATAATTTCTGCCCAATCGGGGGCATAAATAAATCAACGTGGAAAAGAATTGGAGAAATAAGTAAGTATATGTTCATGCCTTGAGGCCACTACTAATCCGATTATCCGACCGAGGTTTGCCCCTATAGCTCCATGTTCTTCAACTAACATGAGTAAAGGTGATATTATGCACCCACGTTGAAGTGTGAGTGAGGGGTGGTCTACCCTAAATAGCATGCTACCCATAATACCCACGGCTCGTAGCCACGAGTTAATTAGTAGTGTGAGTTCCCGGGGACTTTGCAATAACACTCAAGCATAACAATATGACATACTCCAATTCGCATAAAATTTGTATAACAATAATTTTGTAAGTGAATAAAGAGCAAAAACCAAGTTGGTAAGATGTATAAGCATGCTTTTCAGCCCCAAAACAGAAATAAAAAAAAAGGGGACAGTGAACTCACCTTGTGAGTTGAGTTAACGGGTATAATCTGTGAGCAAATTACAATCTGGAATGATCCCTTAACCGAGACCTAATCCAAGTGAGAAAGTGTCCATTAATGTCTAGTGATATGCTTTAACACGTACGAGTTGAAACAAGTTGGTTACCCACTAAGTTAGACAATGAATCTGCCCGGGTTTGGTTGTTTATTCCGTGACTCTTTTATTAAGACTATTTCCAAATTAACAATCAAAACCTTTTTATGAAGATTGGATGAAGATAGGGTTGTCCAAAGTTAACTTAAAATCTGGACAGGAAGTTGTCCAACTTTCTTATTTTACCAAAAACACATAACTTCTTATAAACCCGGATGTAAATATTTTGAATAGTTTTTAGGAGTGTTTTTATACAGAAAACATTATAAACTTTCAGGTATAAAACCCTAATGCACTTATTCAGTGAAGAACAGATGTAAAGCGAAATAGAAATAGTTGGGTTAGTGCGAGATAAAATGTAAACATTTTGCACTTCATGATTACCTCTTCTACCAGGAAATGTGGGTGTTGAGTGATGAGTTTCTGTCCACCGAGAGTTGAGATTGAGTAATTTTCTGGAGTGATCGATTTCTTGGTGAGAAGTGGCGAATATGTTGGGTGTTATGTTAAAACCGGATATAAGTGTTGAAAGAGTTGAGAGAAATGGGTGAGAGTGTTTTAAGTATTTGTGTGTGTGTGTGTGTTTAGTTCTGCCGTTGGATACAAAAGGAATAAATGGTAAAGTGTATATGATTAATATCAAGGAGTTTGATTGGGTGAGGGTGGAGGTGATTTATGGGGAGTGTAAGTTAATTGATTTGGTTTTATGGAAAATCGGTTTGCTGGCCGTTTTTGAAAGAAAAGAGGTAATCATAACCCTTTTTGCGTGCACGATTATCCTTATTTAAAATATTAATGTTCCTTTTTACAGAATGCATGCACGGTTACTTCTCATTTTGTACAACTTAGATAACTTTTGATTCGGGCAAGATGATTTACTGAGAGTGTGGGTATCACTTGGTTGATTTTAGAAATGGGTTGAGCATATCACTAACAGTAGGAACTAGCAGTGGTAACATAAACCGTGGTAACAATGGGGGCAGTAGTAACTCGACTACCAGTAGAAACTGAACCAGCAGTAGAAATTTGTGCTAGTAGTGGAAACGGTGACAATTGCACTAGCAGTACTAACTGAGGTATTTGTGCTAGCAGTGGAAACTACTTAGCAGTGGTAACTGAATGTCACAAGCAGTATTAATCAATGCGGGCAGTAGAAACTGGACTAACAGTAGTAACTTAACTAGCAGTAGAAACTGAGCTAGCAGTTGAAACAATGAGAGCAGTAGTAACTATTAAGAGCAGTGTTAACTATGAAAGGTGAGAACAATATTAACTCAACTACCAGTAGAAACTGACCAACAGTTGAAACTGAGGTAATTTGTTCTGGCAGTATTAACTGAAGTATTTGCGCTAGCAGTACTAACTATGATAACAGTAGAAACTTTGATTTTTACGAAAGCAGTAGAAACATTACTAACAGTAGAAACTCCTACTAGCAGTACTAACCATATTAACAGTATTAACTTAACTTGTACTGGCAGTATTAACCCGGTAAGAGGTATAAACCTCTAACCAACAGTACTAACTACGGCCAACAGTAGTAACTCTTGCCCAGCAGTATTAACTTAATCCTTAAGAAAGTCAGGTCTAGATTTAGGTGGAGATGGAGTTAAGTATTAACCTGATATTTTTAGTGGTTGTTACAATTTGTTTGCCAAACAACTTATAGAAAATTAGAATACAAACGTAAAGGATACTCCAAGTAATAGCAAAAAAGTTCCCATAAGAAATAAATTTAATAGGACAACTAAAGGCTATACAGCAGTCCAATCAATAATAAGGAAAAAAGAAAATTATGTTCCCTATGAAGTCATGAAAAATGAACCAATTAATCTGTTGGAGCATAAATGTGTGTCAGTCAGTTGGTCAACGTTTGTTCTGTTAAAGTTAATTAGTCTGAGTGTGTGAAGTATCAAGTTTGTATTTTTGAGTTTGTAAATGAAAAGTAATTATAGAAAATACACAATATTCTGGTCATGCGACACAGAGCCTGTGTCGCTATAGCGACACAAAGGTTGTGTCGCAATGGGCTGGGCCTGCGACATAGGGCTTGTGTCGCAGGGTCCAGTAGGGTGTCTATATATATCGAGTTAGAATTTCGTTTTTGGGTTGATCAAACCCTAGAGAGAGAGAGATACGGAAGAGAGAGTGGGAAGAGAGAGTTAGTGAGTTTGTAATCTTTATTCTTCAATTGTTAATATATACGAAAAGATTATAAATCGTTGTGTTTGTATTTACGTTTCAATTGCTTGATTGATTGTTTCCGCCTTCCAATTAAGTCAAACGACAAGTCTAGATCCGTGATTAAGGGAACCAACAAGTGGTATTAGAGCTTTCAGGCGTTTGTTTGAAGATTTGATCGTAAATTGAAACGTTTTCGGTTTGATTCGTGGTATTTTGGTGATTGATCGTGATTTTCAGGTTTATTAACTTGAATATTTGGCTTCTAGAAGTATTTTTCTGGGTGTGTTCGTCGGTTATCGTTCGAAATTCGTTAGGGTTTCGAAAATTTTCGACTTTTAGGGTTTTTGGAGCTGCTGGCCGCGACATTGCGACACTAGCTGCGACACTAAGTTTTGTGTCGCTACTAAGGTTTATGTTTTGTATTTGAACTGCGACACAAGCTTTTGCGACAAAACATTTTGTGACACAGCCTGCGACACTAGTGTGCGACACAGCTTGCGACACTTGTGTGCGACACAAGCCTTTGCGACACAAGTCTTTGCGACACTAACTTTGTGTCGCTTGTAAAAAAAAAAAAAAAAAGTCTTTTGGCGGGAAATTTTTCGCATTACCAAATTTTGTTTTTACGCTTAAAAGGTCTTAATTTTAGTTGTGAAAAAGTTTCGTTTTGCTCGGGTAGTTTTCGATATTTTCGAATCAAATTTTGGAGGGAAAAGTCAAAAGGGCTAAATTTGAAAACTAGTCATTTGGTAACATTTTGTTTTAAAAAATGTCTCTTCAAAGCTTTAGTCAATTATTAAAACATAACAATGAGATAGGTAGCACTAATAAACCTCCATTATTCACTACCAATACTAATTATGTTGATTGGCGAATATGTTTTGAGAGTTTCATCTCCTATAATGATCCTGATATGATGATTCCCTTGCTTGAACGATATGTTCATCCTCTTGCTGATGGAGATTTCCCAGGAGTTGCTCCACGAAAATCCGTTAGGTCTATGACTCTAGAAGAGAAGAAGTTATGGGATTTAGAACGAAAAACTCACTCCGCTTTAACAATGAGTTTAGCTACTGATGTAATGAGATTGTTTAAACATAATGACACTGCTTACGATCTTTGGCAAGCCATTGAAAAGCGTTGTGGGGGAAACGAAAAGTATAAAAAGAGTAAACTGGACCTCGTAAAAAAACAGTTTGAGGTGTTTGATATATTGCCTAATGAATCTATCACTCAACTGTTTAATAGATACTCGAGATTGGTTAATGAGTTATCTGAGGGTGGAGTTATCCTAGCCACAGAGGATGTGAACAAGAAACTCTTAGGTGCTTTACCTATGAAATGGGATCAACGTGTCATGATGATGGAAGAACAAAAGGAGGTTATGGCACTGTCATTAGAAGATCTCATTGGGAGACTGCAAGCTTATACACTTGACATGCAACGAAAAGAAACTAAATCAAGTGCGTATGTTCAAGAGCCTAGCTTGTATGGGGCTCAATCTCCTACTGATGAGAGCACTGGTGGGGTGGCTTTCATGTCCGGTGGTACCTCAGCATCTAGTTCTCAGACAGGTGCTTCGTCACAGGGAAGAGCATATTATTCTTCCAATACACCACCGACACCGGCTACTGAAGAAAATGCTGCTGTCTTCCAAGCTTTTCTCAGCGCTTATGACAGTTTCTTATCAAAGAAGACCAGTACCATTGATCTCACTGATAGGGATTTTGAACAGATTGACCCTGATGATCTGGAAAGAATGGATATCAGATGGAATATGGCTATGTTAACTAGAAGAGCCAAAAGGTACTTGCAGAGAACTGGGAGAAAGCACCTGGAAGATGAAACTGATGAAGGTTTGGGTTTCGACAAAAGTAAAGTGCGATGCTACAACTGTCAGAATCTTGGGCATTTTGTTAAAGAATGTGAGAAGACCAAACAGCCCCCATCTGGCTTCACAAAGCCTTCTCCTTCTAAGCAACCTGTTACTACCGCTTCAAATACTTTTCTCATATTAAACGAAGAAGCTTATGATTGGAGTGCTCATGATGATCTGAGCGAAAATAAAGCTCTCATGACTCACATCTTGAATAAACTCGAGGTACCTATTGAAGAGCCATTATCTTGTGTGTCATGTGTCAAATTAACTAACAAAGTTAACAGATACAGTGAGGATAATGAACGTCTTACGTCTAAGTTAGAACAACTTAATAAGGCAAATAAAATTTTAAAAGAAAATGAAATGGCTTTTGATAAAAAACTAAATGCTGCTTTCGAAGAAAGAAAAGCACTTAGGGCCAAAAATTTTAGTCAGCAAGACGCAATAGATAGTTATATGAATATGAAACTGATAATGAAAAAGGAACTTGCTGACTCACAGGCCGAAGTAATTGAATTAAAAAGAAAGCTGTCAAATTTTTCAACATCCTCACTGGTCTTTGATGAGATCCTACAATCGCAAAGGACAGATACGAAGAGTAAGGCTGGTCTTGGTTACCGCAATGTACCACCTCCTTCTGACTATCTGCCAATGCCTTCCAAGGATGCAGCCAAAGACTTTGTACCTACCTTTACAAAGGTAGATACAAAATCTGTTGCTGAGCCAGTGTTTGATACAACACCTGTTGTTAAGATGCCTGAGTTTGTTAAGGCTAACGTAGTGCCTCCAGTTAATATTGAGGAGCCTGTTGAGGTAGAGGATTTAACTGAAGAGGCTCAGATTAGAATTGAAAAGGTTGATGTTAAACCCGAAAATCATATAATTACTAATGAATCTGAAAAGGCTTTTAATAGTAAGGGTAAAAACAAGGTTGTAAATGAATCCGAATCTGTTAAAATCTCAAAGAAGGATTCAAAAGGAAAATCTTCACATAATTCACAATCATCTGTGAATAATCTGAAGAACGAGAAAATAATTAATAAATCTGTTAAAAAACAACCTTCAACATCTACCTGTTCAACTTTAGAGGTCTCTACATCAACATGTACGCATAAGTGTTCATGTTCTGTAAATGCCTCAACTTCTAAGCCTCCCTCAGTAAATCCTCCATTGAAACAATTTGAGGGGAGTCACTGGAAAAGGCCGTATGTGGAAAGGCGGTCATGTTATCGTTGTGGTCAACAGGGTCACATCATTAGGGATTGTCGGTTATTATCCCTAGATAGGTTTGGTAGAGAGATGCAAAGAACTTCATTTTTTAGAAATTCTTTTCAAAAATCCTTTTCAAGGCGTGGTTCGTTTTCGCATGTATCTAGTTGTGCATCCAACTCTCCAAAACCTATGGTTAGAGTAAACAAAGGTGTGCCCAGTAGACCTCATGTCCAAAAGCACAACATTGTTGAAAACAAAACATCTGAACCTAACCAGGTTTGGAAACCTAAATCCACAAACGACACATCAAAGAAATCATCTGAATTTTTAAAATATCATAAACACATTGATGTGATGGTTATGGATGCCACTGGACAACCCAAGTCTATCAAGGCTTGGGTGTCTCATAAGTACTAATGTTTGTTTGTGGTGATGCAGTCAGGTTTTTGATCGCTAATACTTTTAGTGACTGCAAGGATACGAAGAAGGTTGATTTCAAGGTGCTTATGTGTGGTGCTTATGTTTGAGTGAATGGATGAAATTCTGAAGTGATACGAGGTGGTTAAAAAGTGATAAAAGTATTTGAGTTTGACTTGATATGTGACTTGAAATTTTTGTTTCTTTCATGATTATTTATTTGTTTGTTTTTTAGTAAAGAATTTGCTGTTCGGGGGAAGTAATTTTAAAATTCTGATTTACAAAGTCTGAAAAATATGAACAGGCAAATTCTTGAAAAACGCAACTGCCACTCTTTATACTTGTTAGTATTAAAGAAACGGAATAGTTGCAACATTGTTAAAAATAGACGTTGAATTGTGTCTGTAAACAATTGGGGAAATGATAGTACATCAGGAGACATGCATAAAATGGAATTTTAAGATTTATGTTTGATGTGTCAGTAGATTTATCTAGCATACTTGAAATACCTTTTATAAATATTAGTTTCATCAAATGATGTATTGGTAGGCATTTTTGCTAAAGTTACTAAGAAGCTTAAATTTTAAATATGTGTTGGTGCATAATGTGTGTCAGTCATTTGGTCAAACAATTGTAATTGTCAAAGTCAATTAGTCCGCGTTTGTATTGTGTTTAGTGTGTATATGCGAGTATGTAAATGAATAGAGTAATAGAAAATATACACAAATGTACTGTTCGTGCGACACAGAGCCTGTGTCGCTATAGCGACACAAAGGTTGTGTCGCAATGGGCTGGGCCTGCGACATAGGGCTTGTGTCGCAGGGTCCAGTAGGGTTTGTATAAATAGAGAGTTAGAGTTTATGTTTTGGGTTGATCAAACCCTAGAGAGAGAGAGAGATACGGCAGAGAGTGTGAGAGGGAGAGAGTTTGTGATTTGTAATCTTTATTCTTCAAGTGTTAATATATACGAAAAGATTATAAATCGTTGTGTTTGTATTTACGTTTCAATTGCTTGATTGATTGTTTCCGCCTTTCAATTGAGTCAAACGACAAGTCTAGATCCGTGATTAAGGGAACAACAATATGCATATTATTTTATATAAAGACATATTAATATGTATGACATTAAGTTGAAATAAGGGCAAAAATGTCTGAAATATTTTGACGCTTCGTCTTAATATTTTGATGATAAACATGTTATGATCTAAAATATAGGGTCTTTGTATAGTGTTATCTGGGGGAATATATTAGTTGTCTCCTCTGTTGTATTTCAATACAGACCTGGTTTCATCTAATATATTCTTGAAAAGAACTTAGGTGCGTAGTCTATGTTAAGCAATAGACAACTATTACGTACCCGTGGCATTCTTACAATTCCCAAATAAAATGTACAAATGTACAGAAAAGTCATAAAAAGATTGCCTAGTACTGGTTTGTGTTAAACTATGGTACTCTGTTGTACGAAAGTACAGACCTGTACCCTCTAGTTTAAATTGTTCAGACTAGTGTTTGTTCAACCCGAACTATTGTTTATGTGACTCTGTTGTACGAAAGTACAGACCTGTCACCGCTAACTTGGTTCTAAAGATACGTCCATACCTTCACCCTCTATATAGAAAATACTAACATGTTTTTGATTTCAAATGTATATTTTAATGTGATTTATATACTATAATATGCATGCTAATAATAACACAAGTGCTTCATCTCATTATGAGTTGAAATCATATACTTAAGTACAAATGTTTAGATGGATAAAATATCAATAATCGTCTTGAACTAATCTTTATAACAGATGATTTAAATATGCTAAGTAAATTTAAAGTGGACAAATATATTGATAATCGAAATAACACTTACTATTTCCTAATAATTGCATGTTATCCTGATATGATCCCTAACCAGACCAAAACAATTCTGTCCTCAAAAAGTTGTTTATTTATTTATCGTTTTGAGTATTTTAATTCTGTCTTATAAAGAAAAATACAAAAATATTTTATTTCTGAGTTATTTTATTCAAGTTACATATCATGCTCATATTCAAACGATAAGAATTGATGATAGTAATCCAAAAACTTTGAAGATAAATATTATTGGATAAGGTATTGATGAAAGAGATGATGGTCACTGAAGTTGAACATCTAATTAGTTGTCAGTCATATGAAACTGAACATCAAGATTTTTGAAGACCAAGCTATCTCCATGGGGAAGTTTATTGGTGAAGACTAATTGAAGATTAATTGACCAAGCTGCTGACATGGGGGAGTTTGTTGGTGCATAAATGTGTGTCAGTCAGTTGGTCAACGTTTGTTCTGTTAAAGTTAATTAGTCTGAGTGTGTGAAGTATCAAGTTTGTATTTTCGAGTTTGTAAATGAAAAGTAATTATAGAAAATACACAATATTCTGGTCATGCGACACAGAGCCTGTGTCGCTATAGCGACACAAAGGTTGTGTCGCAATGGGCTGGGCCTGCGACATAGGGCTTGTGTCACAGGGTCCAGTAGGGTGTCTATATATATCGAGTTAGAATTTCGTTTTTGGGTTGATCAAACCCTAGAGAGAGAGAGATACGGAAGAGAGAGTGGGAAGAGAGAGTTAGTGAGTTTGTAATCTTTATTCTTCAATTGTTAATATATACGAAAAGATTATAAATCGTTGTGTTTGTATTTACGTTTCAATTGCTTGATTGATTGTTTCCGCCTTTCAATTAAGTCACGGTAACCAACATAATCATTTTGGGATATATTTAGATTTAGATTGTATTAGCAATACGGAAGAAACAGTAGATAAAAAGGAAACAACCTTTAAAATTGCAATATCAGTAAACAAAATGGAAATAGATTCTATTACAGGTTTTTTAGAAAGAACTTTATTAAATATTGCCTTAAGATTTTTGCATAACATGCACCCAGATACAAAAAGAACTATTTTTGAAACAGATGATATAATAGCTAATATTATAACTAGAACTGTGAAAGTATTTAGACTAGAATTTTGTGGAGAAGGAAATATTTTAAAAGATCTCTCTACTGTCCAAAAATATACTACCGCCTACTAAGATTACAATTATGTGATATTTGTGAAATTGATAGATATATTTGTATTTTCCAAAATTATTATTACCATATATATAATCAAGTAGTGGATACCAGTAGTTATTTACCACTATTTTTCACCAAAATACCTAATCCATAGGGGACAAAAATTAATAGATACATATAACCCAGGAATGACAGATACCTTGGGGAAAAGAATAACATTTTTAAGAGATAAACTAAGTGAATGGTGTTCAGATGCAATATTAGCCAAAACCACTAGAGAATTAAAGAAAAGAATATCTTTATGTTGCGATAATCCTAAGATGCATATAATGATAGGATGTGATAGTTCTTAGGGCTAATAGCCCATAAAGGTAACCTAAAATTCCAAATTTCCCGAAAAATAGAATATCACTTTTACCTCCGCCCATAAAGGACCCATAATTCAAATTTATCCCGAGAAAGGAGTTTTTTTTAAAAAAAAAAAATTAATTAAAGGAAAAATGACCTGAAACTTTTTTTATTTTTAAATTGTGCCGGTTAATATCTCCCTTTTCTGGAAATTTGGAACTTAATATTCCCTTTTTCGGAAAATTTGAAACTTTAAGTTACCTTTTTGGGCGACTTGCCCTAATTTAAATGACATATAAAAACCGCTTCAGATATAATATTACCGGTTACCGGAGTAAATGGTAAATATTCCCCTAATTTACGCGATTTTGAATTATGGGTCCTTTCTGGTCGGAGATAAAGTGATATTCTCCTTTTCGGGAATTTTGGAATTTTAAGTTACCTTTCTGGGTTATTGGCCCTAGTTCTTATTATTATGCAAAAATTAAAAGAAAATATAAAAGGAGAATCCAATATAAAAAGAGATGCTTTAAAAGGAGAAAAACTCAATATTATAAGAAAAAAGGTTTTAGACAAACTTATAAACCAACTTATAAGAGGAAACAAAAGCCTAAAGAGTGTCAATGTTATTTTCGTAAAGAAATTGGTCATTGCGCAAATAAGTGCCCAAAAAAATTTTTAAAAAAATATTAAAATATTTGAAATAGATGAAGATATAGAAAAAAGGATTAATGAAGGAGACTTCATCCAAATTAATGACTTTCAAGATATAGAAAGCATATTCATTCTAACAGACACCGAATACACATCTTTTGAAAATGAGTAACCTCGAGATAACACCAACAAGTTATTCTAATATAGATAGCTCGATAATAGATTATCAAAATGAACAAACTGGAGAATATAAACAAGAAATTTTAGTAGATAAGAAAGAATTAAAACAAATACAACATGAACACTTTTCTTTATCTAACTATTCCGGATTTAAAAAAAATACTTTACAAAAATTAAGAATAAGGCCTAGAAACCATCGTTTATATTATGGACTAAACATCCAAGAAAGAGCCTTAGATATAAATGTGACCTCTAATAAAGTATTGATACCTTTATTATGTAGAAAAGATATACAAGATAAGTTACTAAAAATAAAGCCTGAAATCAAATATGTTTTAGGATGGATACATATAGGAGCAATACAAATACTAATAAAGTCAACATTTAAAGAAAGAATAGATAGTCTCATCGAATTAGCTATAATGGATAATAGAATTCAAAATAGAGAAGAAGCCTGTTTAGGAATTCTTAGAGGAAATTTGCAATATGAAAAATTGAAATTTAATATTTACCCAAGATTTTCTTATCATATACAAGATAAAGATTTTGATAAAACATTAAGTTTATTACAAGACGTTAAAAGAAAGCATTTCTTTAAAAAGATAATGAACCTTATTCAATTACATATGCTATTTCTTATGCTATATCCAACACACATCATTCAGATTGTTTTAACATAAAAAATACTATAGATTTTTCTTACTTATTTAATGAAGTATGTAAGGAACAAATACCTACTTTACCAAAGATTGAGGAAATAGAGTCTAGACCTCTAAATCTAGACTTACAAGATAAACCTTTATTAACTGGTCAATTATGCCTAGATTATCTTTTACAAATACGGGTGTTTTTAATCACCCTTTAAAAAGACTGACTAGTTCAAATAGATTTGAATCAATGATATCGGTTAAAGAAGATAACTTAAAAAATTATCAAGTCCAAGAAGAATATTATAATGGAGTTAACATACTAATAGATACAAGAGCAAATGCTAATTATATAAGTAATAAATTATGCTCACAACTACAAAAGTTTAAATTAGATGAGCCCCATCAATATACTAATTTTACTGGAGAATTACACGAAATATATGAGGCAATCGAAACAATATTAAAATTCGGTCAGGAGGTAATTCCTATAAGATTATTAATAGAAAATGAAGGTGAAAATGATACTTTAGAAATTATGTTAGGACTAAGATTTATAGAAAATGGTAAACCTTATCATATAACATCCAATGGATTGAAAATAACATTCAATGAAAAAAATGATATATATACCTGAATGACAATTCCTTTTAGTATTTATATACCTATAGGAATTACTTATAAAGATTACAAAGCTGAATATTTTGCAGCATACATAGATAATGGTGCTAGAACGTGTATATGTAGCTCAGATTGTTTTTCCAAAGAATACTACCAAGATTTGGAAATCCATATAGGAAGAGGAATATCCAATGCTATTATTAAAATGTATGAAGGGATTAAAAATCCAGTAATACTGTTAGGATCATATATGATAAAATGCCCTCCTTTTTATTTTTATGATCAATTATCATCGGATATTTTATTAGAAAATAACTTCCAACAAACCTTTCATAGAGTTATATTCGATTATGTATCTTATCAAGTAAGTTTTAAAACACTGTGTCACTATTTGGTAGTGGTTAAAAGACTTAAAAGTGCCTATAGAAAACCAAGGCCAATAATATTTAAAACCCGCACAGCCCAGCGTGGTAATTTAGGATACACAGAAAAATCAATTTTCCCCTAAGGGAACACCTTTATTAAAATGCCAACGCATTCTTGATTACCAAGTTAATTTAAAAAAATAGATTCGAATATAGAAGATATCAAAGAAAGATTAAGAAAATGTTATACAGACAACCCATTGTAGTTTTGGGATAAAAATCAAATAACAGATAAATTAGAAATGAAAGACAAAGATAAACAATTTAGAGTTAAACCTATGAGATATAACCCTGAAGATCAGAATGAATTTTTAAATCAAGTTAAAGAACTATTAGATTTTAAATTAATTAGATTAAGAAATAGCCCTCTTAGTTCACCTGCCTTTATGGTTAGAAAACATGCAGAGATGACTAGAGGAAAAGCTAGAATGGTGATAAATTATAAGAAATTGAATGATCATACTGTATTTGATGGATACCTTTTACCACACAAAGAAAGTCTTATAAACTGGACTACATATAAAAAGATATTTTCTTAATTTGATTGTAAAAGTAGATTTTGGCAAATAAAAATACATCCAGATAGTATTACATACACATCTTTTTCTACTCCCCAAGGGCAATATGAATGGCTTGTCATGCCATTTAGATTAAAAAATGCCCCACAAATATTTCATAGAAAAATGGATAGTATTTCTAAAGATTATGATTTTATTTTTGTTTATGTTGATGATATATTAATTCTGTATAATGATATTCAGTCACACTTAAAACATTTAGATGTTTTTGCTGATTGTGTATAAAAATGGATTAACTTTATCTAAAAAGAAAAGAAAATTATTACAAGAGAAAATAGAGTTCTTGGGAATGAAGATTGATGGTAAAGGAATAGAACTCCAAAACCATATATTAGAAAAAATAATAACTTTCCCAGACAGACTAAGAGATAAGAAACAAGTTCAAAGTTTTCTTGGAATACTCAATTATACTTCTGATTTTATCCAAAATTTAGCATTATTAAGAAAACCTTTTCAAGATCTGTTAAAAAGGATAAATTTTTAGTTTTGATAAAAACCTAGAAAATCAAGTAAAAAAGATAAAGGACCGTTGTAAAAATGTATCTATATTACAATTACCAAAAGAAAATGATAATTTAATTCTAGAAACATATGTTTCTGAAAACCATTTGAGTGGAGTCCTTAAAAGAATAGATTATAACTCAGAACAACTTAAAATAGGAGAAAGTATATGCATATATTGCTCTGGAACTTTTACAGATACCCAAACTAGATATGATATTAATGAAAAGGAATTATTAGCGGTTGTAAAAAGTTGTCAAAAGTTCTATTACTTTTTATTGCCAAGAAACTTCTTGTTAAGAACAGATAATACGCAGGTAAAAGCTTTTATTAAAAATAATTTTCCTTCTAAACATGAATTTAAAAGATTGATAAGATGACAAACTCTTTTATCTGGATATAATTTTGATATTGAGATTATCAAGTCTAACAAAAATGTTCTAGCAGATTTCTTGACAAGAGATGGCAAAAATAATTCAGGAAGTTGACAGAATGCTTCCTCTAATGACGGAACAGATAGAGACAATCAACGACATTGTTTCAGATATTATAGATATTGCCAACCTCCCAGAAAAATCGGGACAAGTTAAAGATTTACTTACAACATCTTGTATGTGGATAAGGACAAAAATCGGAAAATATAAAACTGATAGTGGTAAGTTAAGGTTTTGGGTAAAAGAAGAGACTGAAAAAATGGATATCGGTTCTTCTTCAAAAATAAATATTTCTTCTACTTCATCATAAGAAACAATGATAGATCAACATCTCGATAAAGAAAGTTCTAAAAAAGATGGGAAAACATTTTCTTTTAGGCCCCATTCTGAGAAAACCATGTTTAAAGAGAAAAAAATAATTTTCGATAAACCCGTGCCACTGAATTTTATTGAAATGCAAAATTGTGTGATGAAAGAATTATATAATCTTAATCAAACTGATTCCAGATATATAGATTTTTCTGGAGTTTACCCTAAAATAAACTATCTACAAGGTTCTTCTCCCAAAGAGATTAGATACTGGTATGATTTTGGATCTATAAATTCGATATATCCTACTTCACCAGATTTCTCTGAGATTACACAATTACCACTTTGGATAGGAGAAGGTGTAAAATATTGTTACTTAAAAAATCCAACTATCACACCTAGAGATATTTTAGTTTTGAAATTCTTTTCAGCAGGACCAGATTTTTATGAGGAAAAAGATATCCAACATGGCATTTTATACAGTTGGAAAAATCTGAATGTTTTACTATTTCCTTCCCAACAGATCTAAAAGAATTTCAAAGATTTTGTCAAAGTGATATTTATTTTAGAAGGGCTATTGGTATTAGGACAGTTCTCCGGGGAATGGGGGCTAGTTTTAAAAGAGGATTACACACCTACAATGGAAAGAAAATATTTTCTTCATTAATGATATCTCCTGCAAAGATAACATCGGGTGCAGCTCTAAATTTTATGAAAGGAAAAATAAATCTACTCAATAAAAGCCAAATAAGGTCAAGTCCACAGGCGCAGGCAAAAATTTATCAATACAGACAACATGAAATAGGGACATGTCCAACTTGTTCTCAAAAAAAAAAAAAAAAGAGGAAGATACATGTGTTTATTTAGTATCATCTGAAGATGATGACTAAGCTACAAGGATGACACTTGGAGCACTTATAATAAACTAGAAGTTTACTTGAAAGATATCTTTAAATGCAACAAGACAAAATGGACTTCAACCTCAGGTGAAGTACACGTGAAGAGACAACACCCTTAGTTGTCTTGAAACTTCTATTGTAAATTTTTGTATTTTAATATTAGATGGAGGATATAAATATGTAATGGTACTGTAACAAAATGATCATGGATCCTGTGCTTTCTTTTTCCTTTGTACTTGTAATATAAAAAATAAAGGTTAAAAAAAACCTTCATCCCTTATAATTTCTCTGAGCATCTATTATGTTTAATTTTATTTCTTTCTTACACAAATAATATCTCCAACAACATCCATATCCATCTTCTTTACGCCTAACGTAGGAAACGAAACTATGTTGTGCTGAGTGTTGTTGAAGGAGCTACATGGAAGTTACATGTTATATTAACATGTTGGGGTTGAGATGCTCGTTAAAAGTCTCGTAGTATAAACCCGACGGCACTTCGGTCAAAAAAGAATACAAGTAAGGAAGCATGTTGGACCCTTTATTTATGTAATTTTTGAATAATTTTAACATATATTAATGTTCATGGTAATTATAAGGAATATTTTACAAAAATAAAAAATTTAGTTTTTATAAATTAAATCAACTTTTACATGTGCTTAGATAATGATTGTAATTTTATTTTCTTTACTGGTATATTAGATTTCATATTTAATTACTTAGACTTAGATAATCATTTAATTGAGTTAGTTATTTTGAACTGAGAAAATATATTTTGCTATATATATATATATATATATATATATATATATATATATATATATATATATAGTTTGGATCAAATAAGAACACTTCTAAAATAAGAACACCTCAAATGCACACATATATAAAATAAAATCATTAGATTCACACTCATACATCTCAAATATGCAAAGAAAAATTGATGCACATTTCTAAAAATGCACAAAAATCGAAAAAACGCTTGATGCACAATTATCTCTATAGATGTGCATCCTTTTTTTATTTTTGTGCATTTTTAGAAATGTGCATCAATTTTTCTTTACATATTTGAGATGTATGAGTGTAAATCTAATAATTTTATTTTATATATATGTGCATTTGAGGTGTTCTTAGCCGTTCTTATTTTAGAAGTGTTCTTATTTGATCCAATATATATATATATGTATATATATATATATATATGTATATGTATATATATATATGTATATATATATATAAGTAAGGTTCAAATGAGTACAACAACTTTGTGTGAGAATAGGGGAATCAATCTCACCATTCATTTTCATCAATACCCATTTCCCTCATCTTTTTAAAAATTAAATATCTCACAAACGACAAGTCGAAAAATTATGAAAATTGCATCATATTTTTCAGCGTTTTCCTCTTCGATTTAAGATCTCACAAGCTATACTTTCGACGAGTTTTTTTTTTTCATTTTTTTGGTGGGTTTTATAAATTAGTAACACATGTGTTACGGATTAGTTGTACATTTGATTTGTAGTTAGGATTAGGGTTTAGGGTTTAGGTTTTAGCAAGGGTTAGGATTTAGGGTTTAGTATGATTTAGGGTTTAGGGTTTTGTAAAGCGTTTAGGGTTTAGGGTTTCGGGTGCCGAAACCCTAAACCCCAAACCCTAAACCCTAACCCCTAAACCCTAACCCCTAACCCCTAAACACTAAACCCAAAACGTAACACTAACACATATGTTACTAATTTGTAAAACCCACCAAAAAATGAAAAAAAAAACTCGTCAAAAGTATAGCTTGTGAGATTTTAAATCGAAGAGGAGAAAACGCTGAATTTTATGGTGCAATTTTCATAATTTTTCGACTTGTCGTTTGTGAGATATTTAATTTTTTAAAATATGGAAGAAAATGAGTTTTGTGACAAGTGGCGTATTGATTCTTCTATTCTCAATAATTTTTCCATTCTGATCTGAATCTCACGTATACGTGCGTGTGTATATATATATATAAAAGCCAAAACCCTATGAAAATTGAAAGTAATCACATCCAAAAACCCCTTAACTAGCACAAGGTTCAGCAAAAAAAACCCCATCATCACTGCAGATGTAAACCAAAAAATGACAACTTTCTTATCTACTTCACCTCTGCTTTCTTCAAGGACCCAAACCCATATCCTAAATTTACAGAATCACCGTACTTTTGAGTCAATTCGCCTTCTCAATTCTACAGGTAAACTCCATTTTTCCTCACCCTTTTCAATCTTTAATCAAAAAACACACTTGCCATCTTTGTTTATAATTTCAATTCCTGTTACAGGTTTCAACCTCAAAAGTGTCAAGAATCAAGATTCATACGTTGCTCTCTCAGTAAATGGTAATCTATCAACAACACAAACAGTAAATGATTCAAACCCCAATGGTAAAAGTTCAAGAAAAAGGTATAGGAAACAACCACCACTTTTAAGTGAGGGAAGAGATGATGATGATAATTTAGGGCTTGTTTGTCCTGGTTGTGGTGTTTTTATGCAAGATAATGACCCCACTTTACCTGGGTTTTATCAAAAAAAGAAAGTAGATATCACATATGAATTTGAAGATGAGTTTGTTATAGATGAGATTGAAGGTGAATTGGAAGATAGTGATGAAGGGGATGAAGGCGAATTCGAGATTAAGAATAACGACGATGACGATGATGATGATTCGGTTAAGGATTTGGATAATGAGGATGAGTTTGATTGGGATTCTGAATGGGAATCGGAGTTTGAAGACGATGAGGATGATTTGAAGGAGTTGGATGGGTTTACTGCACCTGGTGTAGGGTATGGAAATATTACGGAAGAAGTACTCGAAAAGGGGAAAAAGAAGAGGGTGTCGAAATCAGAGAGAAAGAAGTTGGCCCGTGAAGCTCAAGTCGAAAAGGAGGAGGTTACGGTTTGTGCAAGATGTCATTCTTTGAGGAATTATGGTCAGGTTAAGAATCAGACTGCTGAGAATTTGATACCTGATTTTGATTTCGACAAGTTAATTAGTACCCGGTTGATGAAACCAACTGGGAATGCTGATTCTACTGTTGTGATAATGGTTGTTGATTGTGTAGATTTTGATGGTTCGTTCCCAAAACGTGCTGCTAAATCTTTGTTTGCAGCACTAGAAGGAGGTCGTGACAGTGTGCAGCGTAGTAAAAAGTTGCCTAAACTGATTCTTGTGGCTACGAAAGTTGATCTTTTGCCTTCACAGATTAGTCCCACTAGATTAGACAGATGGGTCAGACACCGTGCTAGGGCTCAAGGTGCACCTAGGCTAAATGGGGTGTATTTGGTTAGTTCGCGTAAGGATTTAGGTGTTAGAAATTTGCTAACTTTTGTTAAGGATTTGGCGGGACCTCGAGGGCATGTATGGGTAATTGGGGCACAAAATGCTGGTAAATCGACATTGATTAATGCACTTGCTAAGAAAGGAGGAGTGAAAGTTAGTAAGCTTACTGAAGCTGCGGTTCCTGGGACGACTCTTGGTATTTTAAGAATCGGAGGCATATTATCTGCTAAAGCAAAGATGTATGATACACCAGGTTTATTGCACCCGTATTTAATGTCCATGAGATTGAACAGAGAGGAGCAAAAGATGGTTGAAATAAGAAAGGAGCTGCGCCCTCGAACATATAGAATTAAGGCAAGTACTTACTTTACTGTTTTAATTAGTTTGGAATTTGTAGCTGGGCGATAGGTGATATAGCATGCTAGCTAAACATTTATAATACTAACTTGGGTGATAAATTCGACGGGTGGGGTGTTTTTGGTACCAGTCAAAATGAGTCAAGTCCGGTTGGGTTGACCTGACTCATGAGTGTGAACATTTGTTCTTCATTTTTTGATTGTTATATGTAGATAATTAATATGTTTAATACGATCACATAAACAATTCTATTACAATCATGATCTATGTATTTGAATACACTTTGGGCGACTTTAGACCCATTTTTGTGTGACTAGGTTATTTGGTTTTGTACATTTGGCCCATCAATGATATAGTATAACCAAACCAACCCATTTATCATTTTACATATAACTGGTCGAAATTGCCATCCCTAGTCTCATTTAAATTAGTGCTTGACTTCAAAATGTCAAAGTACTGGAGTATTTCTTAACCATAGGTGGACCTACACGAAAAGCGATGCATTGCTGTAATTCCTTTTTGTAGAGTAAAATTTAAATCATCTGTTTGTTATGATAGTGTATATCTTGGTTGAGAGTCTTGGATGTATCACTGTCCTCAACATCTAAATTGATATGAAATTCAGTAACTAACTTACTCAGTATGTTATATGCAAAGCTCTACGAATGAGGAGGTACAATGTTACAAAAAGGAAAGTAGCTTTGTTAACATCAAATTTGAATTGCTAATTTGGCAAATGTCAAGACTGTTACCTGTGATGACATTGACCAAATATGTATTTTGCAGCAAGGCCAGGCGATACATGTTGGTGGTCTGATGAGACTAGACTTAACTGAAGCATCTGTGCAGACAATTTATGTTACAGTTTGGGCCTCGCCAAATGTTTCTCTACATCTTGGGAAGATCGAAAATGCAGACGAGATATGGAACAAGCATGCTGGTGTTAGATTACAGGTATCCTAATTTGATGCAATACAAGCATGTTGGTGTTATTCTAATATATTCTGTATATCACACCAAGAAATTGCATTTTTACATTATTTATACAGTAAATGCTATTTATGCATCAAAACAGTATATTTCCTTGATATGTGTTTATCATTAATATATGAAATATGTTTGTTTTTGTTTCAGCCTCCAATTGGTGAAGATCGAGTATCAGAGTTGGGCAAGTGGGAGTCAAGGGAAGTCAAAGTGTCTGGAACAAGCTGGGACGTGAACAGCATCGACCTATCAGCTGCAGGCCTAGGTTGGCTTTCTTTGGGTTTGAAAGGGGAGGCAACCGTGACGTTGTGGACTTTTGATGGCATTGAGATAACATCCCGAGAACCTTTGGTGCTTGATCGTGCACGATTTCTTGAGAGACCTGGGTTCTTACTGCCAAAGGCTATCTCTGAAGCCCTTGCCAAGGAAAACAAAACCCAGTCTCAAAACGAAGACGTGTTAGTCTGATTTTTACTTTGTGCCAATCTGATATTCATACTTGTTCTTCTGGCACCACCAAAAGCATTTAATCATGCTTTGCCATTTTTTTTACAAGTATGTGAGCTTTCTATCCCTATAGTCGCTGGTTAGCATATGTTCATATAACTAAAATTTGCGTCTTCAATCTTTTAATGTTAGTGTGTGTTTGGGGGAGCTTATTGTGAAAGCTTATTGCTTATTGATTATAAGCAAATAAGCTAAAACTTTGGAGCTTATTTTGAGCCTTTGAAATCCCCTACTAAATAAGCAAATAAGCTTAGTATATAAGCCCTCCCAAACACTAAAACTTGAGCTTATTATGTTAGAATAAGCAAATAAGCTAATAAGTTTTGAAAATAATCCCCCAAACACTCCCTTACATGGCAATGTTGTATTTACAGTTTTCTATATCTCATTTGTTCTCGTAGATAGTACCAACTATCTTGTTTTTCCACACTTATGATACACATGTTGGGTGTGAAGATTAAACCAAACGAACTATAGAATACGTGATGCAGGGTAAGTACTTGGAGGGTACTAGTTGTAGTACCCGACTGGTACTGGGTCGGTCATGCCTGTTTTGGTAGTTTGTTGTTGCCTAAGTTTGCTACATCTATATATTATAACCTCTGTTCTTGTAAACCCTGGTGGTACGAAATTAATAGTAAAAATATCTCGGTTTGGCCCAGTGGACCAAACCAATCTCCAAGTTGGAGATTGTACATAACTACGTTAAATCCTTGTGTCGAATTGTTCGTTATTTATCTTGTTTGCTTATTTAATTGCTTAGTTAGCGTTTTGTTTATCCGTTTATAACATCGATGGCTCGATTGCACGAGTGTTGTATGTTTGTTTTTTTGCTAACAATTGGTTGTTGTTAGTTGGATGTCTCCGCCTCAATTCCTAACAAAACTTTGTACACATGACATAACAAAGTTAATATGTTTGCTAAGATGTTTATCGGCACATTGTTGAGTTGACTTGTATACACCTCAAAAGAAAACAACAGTATCTTGAATTACTTCTTCTACATATAGTTTCCCTGGCTAGTCGAAGTCTAGGGTGTGAGGGTATGAACAAGGCTAGATGATACATATGGAGAAAGTTAAGACCTTGCTCTGTACAGAACTTACAACAACAAACGACACTACTTTCTTTAATATGCATACATACAGAACCCAAAGCTAAGCAAGGCGAGAGAAACCTGCTACATTCAGCATGGTTGCTGGGTGCGCTCTGAGTGAACATTTGGTTGTACCGCAAGCGGAGCAGATGTGTTCAATGATTCCAATTCAGACGAAAGGAGGAACTGCTCATATTGTGCTTCCATAGATAAAATATCTTCATCTGTGTCGATCGAATCAGGCAGCCTATCAGCAATGTCACTGTTATCAAAATCGTTCATTGCGTTTCCAAAGAAACCATCCTCCCCTTGCTGCTGGCTGAGCCAGTAGTCATGAAACCAAGTTGAAGTTGACACAAGCTGCCACCATTCTGGTGAGAAATCCTCGACTTGACGAACAGCAGCAGGGACAAACAATGGGGCGTTGGGATTGAGAGTAGACCTTCTTTGTGAAACCAATGCCATTCCTACTTTCCAACAAAGCTTCCTCAAAAATTACCTGCAATATAGAAACTCGTTGGTTAGCTAACTACCATATCATCTGCTATACCTAAACACATCTTGCTATAATCAAAGCTAATAAAGCCTGAGCTTCTGCAAATAAATGAGGAAGTTTCAAAGCATAGGAGAAATAAAGGTACGTGCGAAATGAGATACCTTCCATAGAAGAAGCAAAAAAGCGCAAAGAACGATATCAATCAATACGGTAATAAAGAACTGACCAATTCAGCCCCGGGGTTTAAAATCTGAGTTTAGTCAAAATCATTTTCAAACTCAAATTAGGTCTCTCTTGTAAACATACTTGTTATTTTCAAGTCAATCAGTCAACTAAATAGTCAAAATCATTTCAAACTCAAATTAGGCCTATCATTTCTTGTAACAATTAGGCGTTGATCCATCGATCGTTAACATCAATTCTACTTGAACAATTTCCAAATTAGGTCAAAAATTCATCTGGACTTAAATCGGAATAAAATCAACGGATAACAATAGATGAATGATTCAAATTCAAATGAAACAAATAAAATCAGCAGTTGTAATTTATACCTTTGAGATTTCAACCAAAAATATCTGAAAGTGCAGATTAATCACTACAATTGAGCGTTTTATTTTCGTCTGCTGAGAAGAGAAGGGGTATTTATAGGGCGGGTGTTTCGTACCCTGAACCTAAGGTTCGGGTATAGTCGAGCCTGAGGTTTCGGAACATAAAGTTTAGTCAAATAGTTTAGTCAACGGTCAACGGTTAACGCGTGACGCGTCTATTGGGTGTGTCTATGAATGGAAAGTTAACCGATGGACGAACGATAGATTACTTTGATCTGACGGTGGAGATTGGCTGAATGATGTATGGGGTATGAATAATGAGTTTTATGAGCTGGCTTGCTTTAGTTTGGTAGGGACCGTAAGTTAGGCGCTCGATGTGGTTGAAGGCTTGTGGCCGCTCTCATATTCCGCGTTCAGCACATGGATCTTTTTGGAGTGATGATTGAAAACGATGATGAGAAACGAATAAATATCAAGTTAATTCATGTTAAAATCGAGATATTATTTTCGGTAACGTTATATACTTATATGTGTATTAAAAATAGACATAATAAAAGTATAATCACTAATGAAAACTGTTGTAAACATATTTGTTAGATTTTTACGAGTTACGAATTTAATTTCACGAGCAGAGAAAGAAAAAAATCTAAAAAATAAGTTTATTGACTCTTACGAGATGTTTATTGATTATCCGGTGTCGTGTGTGATTCTTCCGAGTCTTTTGCAACTCTTACGGGTTAGATAATCAGACAAATATTTAAGTGTAATGTAATACAAAAAACAATCAGACAAATAAGAAAAAAAAATGACTATAATCTATTTTTAATTAAGTATTTCTACAATTGCCGGTCAACGACTTAACTATCAACTCTCACCATATTTTACTTCTGTTAAAGAACAAAAATTTTAAAAATAATATACTATACATACAGACATATATATTTATTGTAAAATAATGACTCGAGTTTCAAGTGGCGATTTGAAAATCGAAATTAAATTTTGAGTGACGAGACTATAAAGATTTTCATTAATGTGACTATAAAGATTTTCATGAGTGTGTTAAGAAGTATTTCCATTTTTAGTTTGAATCTTACACTTGTTACTATTACTACATAAATAATGTTTTTAACTGAAAACACTAGAACTTTACTTAGTTCATAAAAGATATTTTGCATAAATTTTCTTGAATTAGGAGTGACACGGCTTCAAAATTTAGGTGGTATATTCTTTAAATATGTACCAATGTCGTACCTATACCTATATTCGTCTTTATCCAAAAGAAGACTAAAGTGTCACTCTAACTTTACTTGGTTGCATGTTCCGAAAACAAAACTTGCCAAAATATGTTTACTCTTTTGTGATCATATCACGTGAGCTGTGTGAGACACGTTTTCAATGCAGAATATTTGGTTTAGAATGTACAGTATCAGACGATCAGCTAACCAAGCAAGATCTTGAGACCTGATAAACATAAGAAATCATAAGCTTACAACACTTGATAACCTTCAATACACAAGTGACTACTGCTGACTACCATCCTCCTCATCTATAGGACCACTTCGATCCATAGATTCATGGTCATCATGGCCGATATCAGCATCATCATATTCAGATGCTGAGCTACCATCTGTCTCTTTCTCCGGGCAATCGAGTTGGACACATTCAGCAGCTGAGTCTGAAGGTGAGTTGTTATTTTCTGAATCATGGCTTCTATTTGATGGGGTCAAGTCTTCCTTCTTCACTACATTAAATACAATGCCATTATGGATCATCTCCGGCTGCAGAAGATCACCTTCAGAAACCGTAATGCTTGTGTGAAGTCTATTGTTCATATCCCTTATGTCAGATTCTAAATCTGAGCTTCTCTCTGGTGGGATTACTGTCACCCTCGAATTCTGACGATATGGCATTGCGTTGTTCGTTTTGGAGTCGAAGTCCAAGTTTTGAACAAAGTCAACAAATTGATCAGCTGAGGCTGTCCTCATCAAAGGCCCACCAGATCTTGTCCAAGTATTTAAGTCAGCGGTCTCAGATTCACTATCACTTCCATCATGTGTGTTGTGGTTGAGCCGCCAGTTCCGCCCGCCAAGTCCCTGGTGGATAGATGAAGCCACATCAGCAAGATCTTCTAAGGATCCGGTTGAGCTCTCTCGTGCCATGCAATTCCATGAAGGGATTCTTTTAGAAGCATTGAATCGGGCCGTGTTGGCTAACCCATGAGTAGCTGTAACTGAAGCAGCTCTCTCTGCACTCCTTCTAAGCCTACGCATGTGGTTCAGAATTGCAACACACTCGTCAAGAACAAGCTCAATCCCACAATTGGCTTTAATGGCTGAAAGCTTCTCCCATGTACATTTCCTGCCTTGGTTTGCAGCCTTTTGAAGCTCTAAGTGAGATGGATTCTGTATGATTTTTGAGTACTGGATAACACAAATAAATATTAATCAGTCCATTAAAAAACAGTAAAGCTTCCTTTATATCAAAAGTCAACCCAATATGATAATCTTGAAATTGTAGCTTAACAATGAAAAATCTTCAATTATAAATTATCTAAAACACACCTGAGCTAAGGTAGCAGGCATAACAATAGTAACATCACCCTCCCAATCTTGAGCAAATAGCTTTGCAAGTCCTCCTAATGGGAAGCCAAGTTCCAACACCTGGTTGCATCGGTATTTTACCTCCATCTCGACTAGATGGGCAAGCTGCAGATAAACAACGTTAAAATGTCAAAATTGTAGAAATCGATTAGAAGTTAAGTGAATCATATGGTGCATTTCTATCTCACTACAGTAATTATCTATTATCATCTAATGAGAGAATAGCTTGAATTAATTAAACACACCTTTGCAGCAAAGTTGCCTCCATAAGCTCTTACAACTTCTTTCAGCCTGAGTAAAGGAGAAATATGAGGATTTGCTTGACTCACAATAAAATGATTTACATTAAAAAGCTCTTTCAATTGAATCATGGGTAGATCTATCTCCAAGCTACCATCCCTCCAGCGACGTGTAGAACTGCCATTGGCCTCTTCTGGGCCCCAATGGAACGGAGGGTGATATGGAACAATTTCTCCACTTCTATCCTTCGCCATGAGCTCCTGAGCTTCAAAGAGTCCCGGGAAAGCACAAGAGGCAGTAACTGCACTCCATATAACTACATGAGGGGAAGTCAAGTAGTTGAGACATCTTGGAGGTTCATGCTTTCTTGGGGAGCATACGGTTATCCCAAGAACACGGCCAGTCATGTCATAAGCTTCTTGAAATGTAAGATTGTTAGTCAAGTTCCTTAAAATCACCTGCAAACGTCTGATATCGTGAACCGCACCCAGTGTCGTAACCCTTTTAAAAATATTGAAAATTCCACCCATTTGATCAAAAAACTGCAAAGAATGCAATGAATCTTCAAAAAAGCTCTGAAGCTCTGGCCACGATTTGGTGGCCACAACCGCACACATAACGGATCCAACACTAGAGCCAGCAATAATTCGAGGCAAAAGCTTATGTTCTACTAATGTTTTCACCACACCAATATGAAAAGCTCCAAGAGATGCACCGCCACTTAAAAGCAAAGCCGTCCTTCCAAATGCATGACGGGTCTCGTACATAAATGCAAGCTTCTCTTCTAAAAGAAGTTCCTCACAATCAGAATCACAAACCATTCTCAATTGTGTAGAAACCTCATCAATGTATTCTTTTATGAGCTTTGGCACCTGATGTCTACCCTTATGAAGCTCCGGGTTGCACATATTACCAAGATTTCTAACAAGATCAGCTCTCATATAAAATATAATATCTCTTAAACAACCCTCTTGACGACGATGCTTTAGCTCTTCAAGTTTGTTCCTGACAAGCTCTTCATCATAATGATTGCACTCATTCAATCTAGGCGTCATTTTATCCAACATCTTAGCAGCATGAGCCCATTCCTCATACGTTACCGCAGCCCTCATCATATTCCTCCAAAATTTCCTCTTATACGCCATTTCAGCTCTCTCTTTCACATTCGTACACCGTTTAAGTAAAAACGCCATTAATGTCACCAACACTAATATACCTTGCGGATTACGTGGATGCAACCACGAGATCACAGGTATAACAGTGCCTGATACATATCCCTTAATTATAGAAAAGTAATAAACCAACAAATGAGTAATCTGATGCCTCAAATGCGTCATTGACTTTAAAAACAGAACTTTAAAAGCTATAGTCCGGCCAAGAATCGTCGACGGTCCGATCAAAAACGCATCGACTTTAGCCTCACTACTTACATCCATTTTGTAAGCACAATAACTTAACGTAATACGTGTTCGAGTTCAGTGTTCAAATAACAGCTAAATTAATACAAATTCTACCTCAGTTTTTGTCACAATTGCTGGAATTGATATCAAATGCACACCAATGATTAAAATTGGATGATATTGATTGCATATATGTATAGATATAAGACGTGTATATATAGATTGATGAAGATAAGAGTACCGTGGCGGTTACGATGAGGGGCAACGTGTCTTGCGTTGATTCAATTTTGTATTCAAATTATTTATATACAAATCTATATAATGATTGCAGAAAGATAATTGAATGGCGGACAAGAAGCAAGTATATATATGTATGAGTATGAGTGTAGTATTAGATAATGAAGGATGAATGCAGATTTGAATTTGTGGATGCGGAGACTGAAATTAGGGTTTTTAGCGGGACTGGAGTTGACTGGTGAATTTGGGGAATTTTTGGCGCAACTTGTGTGTTCGGTTGCTTTGCTTGATTCTTATCCGTTTTCAGATAGAAGACACTAGGGCAAGTAAATATATAATATAATATAATATATATATATATATATATATATATATATATATATATATATATATATATATAAAATATATATATATGTCTCTTCTCTCTTTACTATTATAAGAGGAGGTTAAATGCATATACAATTTTGAATTAGTTCATTTAAAGGTAATCTAAGTCCTTCAATGATTTAGTATAAATAATCTACACCACTAATTTAGATTTCTAAATTTATTTATGTAATATGTCTTTAAATGATTGACAAAATTACAAAATTAACCTCCTATTAGTAGCCTGTAATATCAATTTCAAATTTCAAATTATCAAAATACATGCAACTATTTTTGGGCTTATATTTTTTAAATCAATGTAAAAATGTATAGGTGTATATTATTAACTTAAAAATAGGGATTTATATTTCAAAATCGATCAAAAAACAAGGGCTTATTCTTAGATTAAATATGAGTTTCTCCTAGATTAAATATGAGTTTCATACGAGAGATCCACTTTTATATCA
Organism: Gnaphalium uliginosum; assembly: GCA_963930675.1. NCBI lineage: Eukaryota > Viridiplantae > Streptophyta > Magnoliopsida > Asterales > Asteraceae > Gnaphalium > Gnaphalium uliginosum. Next base: position 48,316,402 of record OZ005680.1, on the reverse strand, counting down.
TCTACGAACTTTGAAATACATAAAAGCAAGTTTGATGTCCTCAGAGAAAGAAGATGATTTGCAGTAGGAAAAGCTGTGATTTTTTCTTTGTAATTTCAAATTCATTTGCATCACTGGATTCGCCTCACGCAAATCGCTCAACCTGATTTTCAAACTCACAAGGTAATCGCCATTTATCTAGGGCTTTTCTATATTAAAATATTTTATAAATTTCGGAAAAAAAATACAACCAATTGCACACTTTTAGCTATGGTTGTTATTTTTGTTGATTTAAAAATCAACATCTGTTATGTGCAAATGGATTACAAAAAACAATTCCCTCCATTTGATTTTTTGAAACAAAAACCGGCATAGCTAAAACCGCTGTTTTGAAAAACTAACAAAGTAATGGCAGCGGAAGAAGGCTTTACGCCATTGAATCAGCTTCATGGTGGTAGAGACGACTGGAACCAATAGAGATTTGTGAATCACCAGAAAAAATGGTATGTCTTTTTCTATAGTATTTTCATCTGTAATATGAATATGAATATTATATTATATGTGTTCCTATATTTATGTAGGATGATGCTGATTTTGCCCAATTAATGGCATACATTTATGAAGAAGATGATTCCTTTAATGACATAGATGAGACCAATGAAGATCATGATGTAAAAACCTTCAAAACAAATTAATATTATATTTTTTTCATAATTTATAAAATTATTACTTAAAAATTTATTTGCAGGAATATGCGGAGGATTGGTTGGATCTGTCAGAAATAACGAAGGAGAAACTGAACAAAATAAGGACCCTCCAAAAACTCTTGAATAATGTCTAATAGATGAAGATGATGATGCCGAAGAGAATGAAGACAATTACTTTCCTTGAGACAAATAGTAAATGTCATATGAACGTGAATATTTAATTTATTTTTCCAATTTTCAATATGAATGATTTATGCTATTATGAATCTTTACTCTAATAAACATTGTCTATGTTTTTTTGGATTATAACTTCATTTTATTGTCTTAATCATTCTCATTGAGAGTTTTAAATCAGGTATTCAATTATGTTTTAGGTTTTCTAGCTACTATATTACTGAATGTTCTACTATACCAATAATTTACCATTTTCTTTTTACTTACCTATTCCATTAATCCATGTATACAATATAATTTTAGAGAAATCGATAGTGTAAACAATATCTACAAATTTAAACATATAGTAACATTATTTTATTTTTAGTCTATAAACTTCAACATCTTAAAACATATTTATCAATATATACAACTACAAATATAAATATTGTTTGATAAGTAATCTATTTTAATTCCGATATATGATTTCTTTATAGTGTAGTTCGTAAATTTTACGAGTTATGATCCAGTTATTATATAAGAGGAAGCAAATCAAATAATTATTAATTCAATGAGTAAGAAAACAAAACACAAAAAATTGAATAAAGTGTTTTGCCACATATGCTACCAAGCAATCATATACATCCATTTTTAGTAGGACAAACATGACACCTGAGCCAATTTTAACCCATTCAAAGATTTGGCTGTATCAAAATGAACATAGTTAAACATGTAATAACATAATGACACACAAGGCAACCAAGGTTTCCAAAAGATTTAAGGGCATAGTATATCTGCATCTAATATAACTTAATTAGGTGATGTCAAAAACATATATATATATATATATATATATATATATATATATATATATATGGGAAGGATCAAGAGGAAACTCTAAATTTAAGGGAAGGAGGGAAGTAAACCTCAACCACACATTTTCTTGTATCTTCTCCAACTCATATACAATATCTAATTCATCAATTTTTGTTTAAAATTTAAAATTAAAGCATGTAAATCAATCAAAACATTATAAATTTCAAATTCATCAAAGACATTCATATATATCTTCAATTCGTCATAATTTATATTCATCAAATATTATAAATTTTGGGTATAACTTTTGGGTTTTTGTGAAAATTTTGATTCACCAATGAATACAATAAAATTAAACGAATTTCAATATACAAAACTTATAAACAAGTAATTAATTTAATTATAGTCGTCATTAACCATCGAATTTCACACAAAAAAAAAATTAGAACATTAACATTCATTTGGAATGAATGTTGATCAAAATTACAATTAATATTCATAAACAATAATTTATGATGAATATTAACTTATATGTGTTTTTATACATTGTTGAACGAGATAATTTAACATTCATCAGTGTATAATAATGTGTATGAGTTAACATTCATCGTAAAATAATATTTAAAAATATTAAGTTGTAATTTTGATTAACATTCTTTCCAAATGAATATTAATATTCTGATTTTTTTTTAGTTATTTACAATTTTGCCACCACGTTGACTTTTGAGTTGACCAGAATGTATGGCTAGGAATAGCTTCCCTCCTTCCCCCATTTTTTTACTTCCCTCTTGATCCCCACCATATATATATATGTATAACTATATCGGGAAGGTTCAAATGAGAGTCACTGTAACATCCACTTTAAGGGCCTAGTGGTATTCCGGTAATTTCCCTAAACCTTAAATTATTATTTAATGTGTTAGGAATATTTGAGCATTATTATGTTTGATAATATTAGTCAAAAGGATAAATGAATTATTGTGACTAATAAATAATTCATTGTTTTAAACCGAACTAGTTGACGGTAAAATAAAATAGTTGGTTTCGCAAAATGGTTTTAGGTTCCCGACAATGAATTAAGAAGGGAACTAAAAATTGTAATTGTATTGGTATTGGGTTAGATTATATATATATATATATATATATATATATATACATATCCATGTAAGTTCTCAAAGTTTCTACATTTTGCGAACTGAGAACCCAAAATTGAGAAAGAAACTCTCTGTGAAATCGAAATTTCATTTTATCATCATCTTCTTGATTCAAAAATCGAATTCCATCATCAGTATCATCTTGCTATTACTTAACAGGTGAGAATTTAGAGTTATAAACTCATTTTTATAAAAATTAGCCAAATCATGATTTGTTGTGAAATAGTGGCTTGAAAGATGTTATATGTTGATATTTGATGCATATGAGTTGTTAGAAAGCTTGTTAGGATGTTAGGAAGTCGAATTTGTGAGTTTTGGAAGAGAAAAGCTCGGTTTTTCGGTTACAGCAGGCTCGGTTCGCAGTTTGCAGAAAATGAACTCAGTTCGCAATGCTTGACTGCGAAGCGAACTGAGTTGACCTGCGAACTGAGTTGTTCTGCGAACCGAGTTGCGCTGCGAACTGAACCCTGCGAAGCGAACTGAGTTCCTGCGAACCGAGTTAGGCTGCGAACTGAGTTTGTTGCGAAGCGAACTGAGATTCGCGAACTGAGTTCCTGCGAACTGAGACTTATTGCGAAGCGAACAGAGATCCTGCGAACTGAGATTTTAAAATTTTGTTTTGCAAATTTTGAAATTGCGTAAGTGTTTTCAGGGTCGCGACTGAGTGACAATTTTACTAACTCGGATTGGGTTGAGATTCGCATGGTCACTCGAAAACGACCCAATAATCAAGGCTCTATTTTATGAGCCTAGGCAGTTTTTGGCCTTTCGGGGTCATCTTGGGGTCGAAAATGACATTTTTCAGTTTTAAACCTCGTTTCGGGACTTTCTGGTTTCGCTTCGGATTGAACGTTTATTTTCTTAGACTTCAGGAATTTACCTGCTTGTTTAAATATGTTATATGATTATGGAATGAGTTACTAACTCATTATTTGTGTATTCTCAGATCAGCAGAAGACTCAGTAACATTAGACTTCTGAGTTGTTGGGCTGAGACTGGCAGGTGAGTGGATCTGGAACTCACAAGTTTGATTTGGTTGTAACGGTTTGGTTGCAAAAAGTAAACGTAGATATAATTGATAGACTGTTTAGTCTGATATGCTGATATGCTGATTATGAATCTACGTGCAATGTGGCATCTGGGCATTGATTGCTAGTAAAGAGGTCAACAGATTGTTGGACTTGATGATTTACAAGATTACAGATATGGGGTTTCGTACATGTGTTGTATTAAACCCACATTGTGTAGTGGTAATATCAAGTTATCGGTATATTCTGTAGTGGCCACTACAGATTGTGATAAGCGTTTCTTGAGGGCCACCGCGGCAGTAGGGTTCCTCAAAAACCACCGATCCTCTTTGATATTGATATTGATATTGATGATATGTGTTTACGATTATTTGATGTAAACAGATTGTTAGGCTAAGTTGAACTGTTAGTTTCGTGTTCACTCACTTAGCTTCGTGCTAATTCCCCACTTAATCCCTGCAGGTCATGATTGAATGGGCGGGCAGACAGGTTTTGTTCAAGGAATGTTTGATCGGCTAGCAACTCTGATATATTTTGATAAATAATGAAAGTTGAATTTTGTAACCCCCGTCTTTGTACGATGTTTTGAACATTATATGTATTTACCTTTTTGTAAATATTGTTAATATAATATATTTTGACCTACGCTTCCGAATTAAAGAGTATTTTATAATATACTAAGAGTGGGGCGTTACAGTCACTATAAAGTTGAGAACTTTGAGAACTACAAAAAATACGTAAATGTTCATATGTGATTAACTTTATACACACATGAACATTAATATTTGTTCAAATGAGAAACAAAAAAAGGTCAAAAATGTAAAATTGCGTATAAAAACACGTAAAAACACGTATGTTCACAACTGAATAGTTCACATATGAACAAATCGATTAAAGTTAGTTAAAATAAGTTTTAACAATTTATTTTTTGATTTTCAAGGTTTTATTGATTTTTAGTAACATTTTTATAAATATTTTGACAATATCACATGTGAACAATCATATATTCGAGTGATTCTCACAAGTTTTCAATTTCTTAATGGTTCTCATTTGAACCTCCACTATATATATATATATATATATATATATATATATATATATATATATATATATATATATATATAAATAGAAACTATATTAAACAAAAGATCAAGATCCATACAAATCACATTTCGAAAGAGAGGTAATTTCACAAGGAAACGAACCATCCCATCTAAAGGGAACATTAGAAGAAGAAGCAAAACTAGCATCCCAATGGGCAACCTTGTTATTTTCTCGACTAGTCCACGAGAAAGAGATATCCAAGTTCTTCGACTATGAGCGAATATCGTCAACCATAGCAGCAAGGCTCCATGGGGGGACCGTTTCCGACGTAGAAAGTGAAATCGCCATCTTGCAATCAGAATCAACCATATTTATATTGAACATTTATAATTTTAGTACGTAAAGTTTCTAAGTTTTATACATTCACTCCCTGTTTTGTACATGGCTAATAGGCCATATACTTTAAGAAAGCCATACTTTTGGGAAGGTGCTCGTTTTTTTCAAAGAAATGGAGAAATATATACAATTCTAATCGAAGTGGGCCATCAAATACAAAAGGAGACAGGAACCATGTAGAACTAGAAAAGGCTAAGAAATTTAAAGCGTGCCATATTGGGCTCAGGCTAAAGCCATTAAACGGCCTGTTAGAATAAGTTAACGAAAACAGTATAGAATGTAACTAGTAATATAACAAAAAGTACACTAAAAGTATATGATATCAATGAAAAATATAACAAATCAGCTTTTATAGTTATCATCAGCGAGTCGGTGTTCTCACAATTTTCTTGAGTTGTTTGATAGCAATAGAGTTCATTTACTTTGATCTATTATTGCTCATTATATTTTCGACCCTACAAAAATAGTTGCATTGACACTAGCAGAAAAAAGAACATATAATTAGGCGGATCAAGTTGACTAGTAACCTGTACTATTCCACCAATTTTGGAGAAGAGAAATATAAAGTTCAAATAACATATAATTACTGCGACGACTTTCAGTCCTATAGCGACGATTTTGCATCAACATGTACACTTTTTGGGGGCATTAGCGACGACCCATGTCGTCGCTAAAGGGTTTCGTCGTTTTTTCTCTATTTTCTTGTAGTGTTTGGCACGGTGTTTAGCCCTTCCAAATAAGTTGGTCCTAAAAATGCCATTTTACTTGTAGCGAATGAATGGTTTTTAGGCTCTTTAGCAAGTTGTGGGCGAACTAGCTCCAAATTGTAAACGAAAAGGTTGTTTAATTTGCTCGTGAACGGATACCCGTATGAACCCTTGAGTCGGGTTTTGCCTTTATGAACCCTTGAGTCGGGTTTTGCCTTTATGAACCTTTTTGATTTTGTCCATTCATCGGTGGTCCAAACAAGTGAATTTTGAAATTCATCAATATAATTGTATCTTTTGACTCGTGTATCATTCAACATTAATTTATCAACGCCTAATCATATGCTTTTCATTATCTTGAGCTCATGAACCAATTAACAAAACACATAAAATACGAAAACTTGCACTCAGTGAATCACCTCTCATAATCTGAAGAAAACCAAATGACTAACTAGACAAGATATATAATTGACTTTGAATTATATACACATGTTCTAGAAACCACAAGCTGACCAAGTCTGACAATAAATTATGTTGTAGACCAAGACTGACTATTAATCAAGCATACGTTTTAGTCTTCTAGAAAGCGTAAGTCCGTAAGAACCAAAATTGACAGAACGGAGAAAATGCCAATTCTCTAATCGTTTCGTGGTAAAGTGAATTCACCGTACTAAATTAGTTTAGTGTGAATGAAAATCTTGTACTCTTACAGTTTACAGTAAAATGATGTGAAATATTACATTTTAGTGTATAAATTGGACATGCTCTAAAAGGAGTAAAAGGTGGCTGGTATAAGAGGTGTAGACCTTTGGTTTCAAAGCAATGGATTTTACGAATATAATTAGAAAAATATGCAAATATGCAATACATTGTAAGATACTTTTATTTGTTATCTAATAAACATTGCAAGTGTCTTGTAAAGTTAACTATAATCCAATGTTTTAAAATCTGGTTGAACCGCTCCGATTGAACCGAAAATTGAAGAAAAACGGGTTCATTTTAAACCGATTTTATTCTGATTTTTGACGGGTGTGAACTAGCCGGTTTTTCGGTTCAACCCGGCTGAACCCGAAAAAAATCAATTTTTGTCTCATTTTTTCTTTATCATTATTTTGGAACTGAATAATTTTTTTTAGTAAAAATGAGGTTAAAGTTGTTAAACTTATTTGAAAATACTATTTTGAATCTTTTTGTAAATTTTATCGTATTCATTTGTAAGTTTTTCTCTATTTTTTAGTATTCAATAAAATTAATTATGATTACTAGAAGAGTACTCGGGCATTGTGACGGTGAAAATTTTAACAATGATCAAAAGTGATGTGATCAAGTGTTTGCGAATAATATGTTTGCACCTTAGCATTGTCAATTGACCTTTTAAAGTAATGTAAAAACTTCCAAACATTATATCTTCTTTATAGATTTAGATCAATATAATGAAATATGAAGAAGATTTTTGATTTTGCCAAATAATTATTGATTCTCCTTCATATGTAATAAAGTAATTCAAAACCATACGTAATTAATGTAAAACTAAAGAAAAGGTACACTTAATTTCTCTAGCTAAATAACCAAATATAAGATGAAAAGATCAAAGTATTTATTTAAATTTGAACATTGCTTTTATTTGTACACCTTATAATTTTTCTTTTAAGGTCTTTTGACTAATAAGTATATAAACTTGTATATAGGACATTATGTAGAAATTAAGAAATGGTAAATTTTAAATCCGTATGCTTGATAATTAATAGTCAGTATTGTATATAGGACATTATGGTAAATACCCTTATATTTAGAAAAGGTTGGTTTGGTCCATTTCATCAAATATAAGGGTATTTATGTCATTAGAGTTCTTTAAAATTCTAAGCTAATGAACAAAAACCTTAAAGTGTATGATATTCGGTTAAATCGTCCAGTTCAATTGGTCAGATCGGTTTGACGGCAATCAAACCTCTAGCCGGTTCGATTAAAATTTTTAAGACATTGCTATAATCTCAATTTTGTTTAGAGTTAGAGTTTGGTTGTTAACTACGTGCGGTCTTTGGGTGGGGTTCAGAGGAACAACACCTTTGTGAGGGGCAGGGAGAGCAGGTTTTTGACCAAGCATAAGGTGACACCTGTCACCCACGGTCCCCCCCTTTCCTACCACCAGGAACTATTTTACAATTTTTAAAAAGTTGTGGACATGATCGAAAAATTGTTTGAAAAATTCCCCGAAAAATTCCCCGAAAAATTCCAAAAAAATATCCATTCAAAAATCTGATAATACGCAAGATTCCGTACAAAAAAAATTGTAGTGAAAAACAATAAAATGTAGTGAAAAAACATAAATTGCAGTAAACAAGTATTAGTTATTTTTTGATTTCAAGTATAAACCCCTGCTTTACAATTACATAAAAATGCTAAAAAATGTAAAATGCAGTAGAAGACACGTAAAATGCAGTGAATTTTTTCAGATCTAAAAAGTATATCTGAAACTAGATGAAACGTAAAATGCAGTAGAAGAATGTAAAATACAATGGATTTTTTTAGATCTAAAAAGTAGATATGAAAAGTAGATAAAACGTAAAATGCAGTAGAAGGAACGTAAAATGCGGTGATTTTTTTCAGATCTACTTTTTCAGATCTAGATATGAAAAAGTAGATCTAATATGCAGTAACTTAAACGTAAAATGCAGTGATCTTTTATAGGTCTACTTTTTTAGATCTAGATCTGAAAAAGTAGATCTAGATGGTGAAGGTGGTGGTGGACGGTGATGGTGAAGGTAGACGCTGACGGTGAAAGTGGACGGTGAAGGTGAAGGTGGTGGTGGCGGTAAAGGTGGTGGTAGCGTTGAAGGTGAACGGTGAAAGTGGTGGTGGTGGCGGTGAAGAAGGAGCGGTGGTGGTGGTGTGACGGAGGAGCGGCGGTGGTGGTGATAATTGTGTGAATCTGGTGCTGGTGACGGTTGTAGATGTTAGTTTAGGGGTTTTAGTGTGTATTTTTTGGAAAGAGATAGAAGTAGTGTGTGTTTGTGGAAGAGATGGAAACCATCTGCCTAACATTTTCAGCATTTAGCTAAAGAAAAATATAAAATTGCAATTTGATCCCTCACCCGAAAATGATTACACATAGATCTTTGAGTGAGGTGACTTAATCTTGACCGTTCGTGGATAAATGGAAGGTTAGGATGTGACTGTCGTCTTGCCCTTCCTATGGGCCTTGACCCTTTTCCCAACCGCGATCTTTAGTTATAAAATTTAATTTATTCTTTGATGGAACTATTTACAAATGTAGAACCAATAGAATATTGGGTGTGAATTCTAAGAGGAAACACAAAAGGCGGCTTATACAAAGGCAACAAGGCCCACAAGAATAAGAAGATTTGACTTGTGCGTTAAGCACAAGGCACAAACAAATTAAACCCTAAAAAATAAAACATGAAATCCTACCTATATATATAATCCCTCTGAATCTGAATCTTTTCTTCATCTACTAATTATACTTACCCTCTTTAAAATACTAATTGCATTCTGCACAACAATTTTAATTCGATCATAAACCATCAATTAATGGCTGGCCTTCAACAATTTTACTTCTTCCCTACCGATTTCCTTGACGCCATCAAAGACCACCCATCTCTTCCTCTTAGTCCTAAGGATCATAATAATATAGAAGAAGCTCGTGAAACGATTGTGGTCTTACGAGGTTCCGTCGAGAAGTTGAACGATACTTACACAAAGGTGAAGATTTCTAGTGATTCTTTGCCAAGAATTGTGGTTCCGATCGTCAAACAGAATAAGAAGAAACTTGATATGTAAATCCTTCTTTTGGCTGGCATCCTTACTAATTAACATCTGGTTCGGTTTTGTTTTGTTTTTGTATAGTAGTTTTGGTTCGTACATGTTTTGTAGGGCTCGTAAATTTTGTAAATAACAGTTCGTAAGTTCTTTTATGTACTTTGAGTCTTTGATCCATCAATAAAATTAGTCGTGGTCTATGAATTGAAAAAAATACTGAAATCGTGTTGTTTCAATTCGATACAAAATTCCTCTGATTTTGTGGTTTTGTTGGACGATTTTCATGGCTTGCATTAATTTCCCCCCAGTAACAATGAAACAAAATACCAAAAGGCCATGTTTGTGTCGGTCTGTTGGCTTTCTTCTGAAACGAGTTATTGATCTCATGTATATAAAGTTTGGCAAGGATTGGAGGATCTCATCAACCATGAGGCTCTGGTTTCAAATCTCACTTAATATAATGTGTACATATATGTGTGATTTACGTTATTGCCAACCATCAAACCAGAAGATGGTGAAAACCTCAGAAGCAGGCGGATCTATATATCACAATTTCTTTTCCACAAATTCATCATTGCTCAAAATATATAGATAGTTATCTTCAACATGGAAACTGATGATTTTGGATTGCGGACGATGGATAATAGATTATGGTTTGGAATCTATGAATCATTATACGAAGAGCGTCATGTAACTTACTCCTTACTGACAGACGTATTTGAGTTTTTAGCAACACTTTTTTTTTTTAGAAAGGCAACACTTTTAAATAGTGAACTGCTTTTGGATCATGGGAACAATGAAATGTCCCAATAATTTTGTCCATCATTACAAACTAGAAGTTGCAACTTGCGACTTCAAGCACCCCCAATTCAGAATCTTTAATTAAGTCTCCGATTCGATGAATTTGTCTTGTGCTTTTGGTGAATCTTTTATCTCACTTGTTTTCTTCACAATGCCTAAAGTAACAAGTAACCTTCAATCGTTATATGGGAGGAGAAAACAAGGCAACTAATATATACAAATTTCAATAATTTAATTTTAATGTGTCTATTAAAGTGGGGTTATATATGATGACAATGCCCACTTGATAGTGTTGATACAAGTAATATAAGTTAGTGTATGAAGTAATTCGTTGTCTTTCTACAAGAAGTTGATGTATGAGAAGGTAGTTTAATTTAACAGAAACCGAATGATCATAAATGAAGTGAAACTTTAATATAATGTGGTCAAAAACCTTTTTGAAGGCTAGAAATAATCTGACAACAATCTCTGGGGTAATGTTTCAATTTGCCTATTATAAATACGAGTTAGTTGGTTGGGTTTTGGTGAGAAGGTTGAGTAAAAGAAAGAGTATACGAGAGTCTCCCTTCGTCCCGTGTGGTGGTCTCGGTGATTCAATAATGGCAGTGTGAATTATGTTATTGTAATTTACAGGTGAGAGTGGCATGAGGATACATGATAATATTCAAGACTGTTAAGAGGAACGTTCATTCTTGTAATATTGTTCGTATAGTGAAATTTTAAGTGGCCGCTGGTCCCGTGGTTTTTTACTCTCATTTGAGAGGTTTTCCACGTAAAATATCGGGTGTCGTGGTTTTTCTGTTTTGTGCAATTATTATTAACTTATACATGGTTGTGTGATTTGGTGTGGTGATGATCGATCCCAACAAGCCGTATGAGAGCGGGATCGATCCCAACACAATCAAACTCCGAAAACATGTTGTGACACCCGGCAAATTAGGCCATCATTTGTACCTAAGATAGGTCATTATTACTTGTATTTAGTGTGAAATAGGACTAAGTACAGTAACACTTTGTATATTGTATTATACACACGTACGTAATTAATTGTAATTATGCAAATTCGATCGGATGGAATCCGACACAATAAATACGGACGTTGGTGAAAAATATTTCTTAAATAACGTAACAATATTAAATAATCGTTATTTAACATATATTACTATGATAATATATTAAACGTTTTACGTTTTGTGTAAAACGTACCTTACGCGACGAAAATGCGCGAATCGCGCCCGACACCCGAACGAGACCCGACAATATTTTGAAAAGGTTCAATGACGTATTTAAAAATATTTGGTCGATTTAAAAATAGCATTTACCTATCAAAAACAAAACGCGAAAAACTAAACGTTAAGAATTAAACTTTAAAACGCGCGATTAACGTTTAACCGACCAAATAACGTAACACGGAATCGAGGAGCGAGTCACGAGCCCGAGACCCACAATGGGCCAAGCCCAATTTCGGCCTAGCCCAGGCCCAGAAAAACCGGCCCATTTGGCCCCTTCCTTTTTGAATACAACAACCTTGCAAGATTTCATTTCCACACAACACATTTAACTCTCTATTCTTTTGTTCCTCATCGCTTGCTCTCTCTCTCGGTTTTCCTGTCCAAACAACATCACCACCACATCCCACAGCTCCTCCCAAGAACTCTAGTCACCATTAATATCATCTACATCGCTATGAAGAAGAACAACAAGCGAAGAAACAAGAATCAAGTCGCAGCAGCCCTTCCTCTCTCATTTCGGCTCTAGATCACGTTTTTGTTGTAAGAATCTCTTCCAAACTCGTTTATTTTCCTTGGATAATGTTCATATACATGTTAGAGTTTCGTTTTCACTGATTATGTCCAAGATCTAAACCGATATCCATTGGATAATACGAAAAACCATCGGACAAAACGATTAACTGCTGTACAAAAACTTGACCCGACTTTGATCTATGATATCTAACTCATTTCTCAACCAAATCGATGATTCTTGAGCCTAAAATCAAGTTTAGGATGTTAGCTTTTGAACCCATGTGGTTTTGTATTTTTCTGAGGTCGTTTGGTATAGGAAAATGAATTTACAAAAGTAAGTGTCCGGACTGTCCTTTTGATCAGAAAATTTGGCCAACTTTGAGAAGGCATATCTTGAGATCTACGAACCCAAATAAGTTGAAACCACTTGGAAAAGTTCACATTTTCTGTTACCTTTAAAAGTAGTACTATTTCGCTTTCTGAAGTTTTGTAAATCGTGAGATATGGACTAAACACTGAGCAAAGGTCAGGAAATCGACCCACTGGACACATGTTTGGTTCTTGGACGATTTCATGACTTACACTTGATAAAAAATTATGTAAAAAATGTTTTGTAAAGGTAAGACATAGGGGAATACCGTAGAATTTTCTTGGATTTTAATACGACACTTGGTTAGCCAAAACGAGCCACGGAAAACGTATAATTTTAAGGAAAAATGACCCGTGGACTGATTTTGTATAAACTTTGAAACGACACTTTCGGGTTAACCACAAAACGTAACGATGATTTTTCTAAGCTCTAAAAACATATTTAAGACTTCCCTAAAAGTTTCGGGTCAAACCGAGCACGTTTGACCAATTTCCCAAACTCGAACACACAACAGACCCTTAGTGTCGCATCAGGCCCAAATCGGGTGCGACATTAAGCCTGTGTCGCCAAATCATAAAACAGTACTAATCTGCGACACTAACCTTGTGTCGCAATACCATTCGAGTGTCGCAACCTGCGACACTAAGCTAGTGTCGCAACAATTTGAACTAACAGTGGTAACCCTTGTGTCGCAATGATTTTAACCAACAGTGTTAATTGGTGTCGCAATACCCTGCGACACTAACACTTGTGTCACTCAAACAAAATCGAAATCACAACTTGCGACACTAATCCTAGTGTCGCATAACTCCCAACTTTCGAGATAATTGCGACACTGACCTTAGTGTCGCACCTAGTGTCGCTTAAAATAAACTTAGAAAATGTTTCACAAAGTATTAAAAATGCGTAACAACGAATAGTTATGTACGACACTACTTGAATACGCAACACATATACTCTCATAAGTATACAACGAAAACCAACATAATGATAATGTCTTCGGGAATTATCACTACATAATGTCACCAACATGCCGTACATGTTTTCTAAACACGAACGATAAACAAACACTTGGACATAACTAGTTGAGCGGACAACTAGCATGAATGATCTTTTGAGACATTCACTTACTCATAACCTTATGCGTTCAGGGCGCTAGAAGGTTACATATTGGATATACGTTTATTGAATATAAACACTCTCTATCAAGACTCAAGTGAGTCTCATAGCCCCGCTTTTACTGTTTTTAACTATTCGGGTGAGAATACATACACTGTTTTTCATAAAAACGAGTACAGAAACACATATACGGATTGCATGAGTGTTACTTTCATAATCCACACAAAAGTCCTCTACACATCATAGTTTCGTTAATATGGATCTTAGCGCGAGTATTAATGAATAGATCTATTTGGGATTGACCATCCCCGTCCGGGTTAGTAGCACTAACTTGTCAAACGGGCGCATTATTATTTGTTCATACGGATGTTCTGGATTAGGCATCTACAGGAGGCAAACTCATATCGGTTAAGCTTCGGACAATGAGCTCATGGCAGTAGTATACATTATTTTGCATGCGTGCAACACAATTAAATCTCGTGGTTCACATTTATACTTTGATATCTAAACCTATGAACTCACCAACATTATTGTTGACCATTTTAGTATGTATTCTCAGGTTCACAACAGGAGTAGGACTACTCCAGGGTACACTAGCTCGAGTCGCATGATTTACAAACATCGGAGATTTTTCTTGCATTACTATTTTGTATCATTAGTTATGTATTGGAATCTCTAGGATTATTCGCGAACTCACAGATTATTGTAAACACTTGGGTTATCAATGTACTATTTTTGTACTGCTTTTCAAACGATGCATATAGTGGTCGTTCAATGTAATCTTATGTGATGATTCATGATAGTCGTGCCCCGACCCGAGTTTCGCTGCACAGTAAATTTGGAGGTGCGACACATGTTCTAACCATTGTATTCAGAGAGAACTGTGTGAAACATCAACATAGACTGTCGATAATCTTTTCAGCTTCAACCTATTTCCTTTGTTTTCGGCTCTAATTTCGTTAAATGAAATTGTATCAGAATTGGTTATGAAGATACAATTGGTTCATGAATTTCATTACCTGTAACTAGGGATGTTCAATATTTGGTTTAAAACCGTTTAATCCGAATACCAAACCGAGATTGAAATCGATTTTCAGTTTTTTATTTTTCGAATTCGGTTAAACCGAAAATCGAATTCAAAACCGAATTCGATTTAATAAATATATTATTATTTATATATTAATATATATATATACATATATGTGTGTGTGTGTGTGTGTGTGTGTGATTTTTTGAATTCGATTAAAGACTTTAAAATTTTTTAGCTACCATGTGTTTGTGAAAAAATAAATGTTTTGTTTAGACATTAAAATTCACATACATTGACAGTTTTATGTTTTATAAACTCGAATTTGGCTAACACATAAAATTTTTTAGTAGTTAGATTTATATAACTTGTATTGTATAATCGTTCATATTTCTTAGTTTTGTATGTTGAAAGGTGTTTTTAAAATTTTTTAAGTTTTTAAGTTTTTAAGTTTTTCGGTTTTAACCGAAACAGAACCGAATTCGAATTCGGTTTTCGGTTCGGTTTCGGTTCGGTTTTCAATTTGAATTCGGTTTTCAGTTCGGTTTACGGTTATGCTAAAAAAAATTCAAAACCGAACAACCCGAACCGAATAAACCGAGAAAACCGTAAACCGAACCGATGAACACCCCTACCTGTAACTATTTACTACCTTGTTTTCGTTTGTAATCGAGAAATTGCTTTCGAGTGCAAGAACCTATCCTTAATGTATTACTAAAATTAATATGTAGATTACACTTTATCGGATTAAAACACAACATACTACATACATTATACATCTTATCTTAAATCTTATCTTAAATATAATATATGATTCATCTTTATGATGTCATCATTCAAAATTGAGATCCAATTAAGCAATTAGACCCCTCTATTTGTTTATCTTTTTCGTTATTTGAAGGTTTGTTAAAATTGTGTTGTCTTTGTAACTGATACAAAAATATATAAAGAATACAATAATAAAATAATCCGGACGTCTATAACTTATATGTATTTGTAATATAATATGTATTATTAAATTTTTTTATTTAGAATACATGTATATGTATTATTAATTAATTAATTAAAAATTGTATCAACATGTTAATTGTTATTGTTATAATGAAATACAATATAACATAAAACAATTATCTAAAACAAAAATGTGTTGGCAAGATAATAATACTCATCTAGGAAGTTCTCAGAAATATCAAACATTTATTACAAAAATATTAATCTAACAACTATCTAAAATAAACCGCATTAATTAATACTTCTAAATAAACTTTTAAGGTAATAAATTTATTAAGCAATTAGGTCCCTCTATTTATTTATCTTTTTCGTTATTTGAAGGTTTATTAAAATTGTGTTGTATTTGTAACTGATACAAAAATATATAAAGAATACAATAATAAAATATTTTAGACGTCTATAACTTCTATGTATCTTAAATTGTATATAGGAAACCCATTGATGATGTCATCAATTAAGAATTTTTAATTAGTCAATTAGGTCCCTCAATTTCACATAATTATAATAAGTAGACATCTTAAGCTTTTCAATTTTAATAAAAGAAATCTAAGTATTTAATTTAATTATATTATTAAATAAATCAAAAGAAACAAAAAGTAAAAATAGAAGATAAAGAATCGACTACTATGTAATGTGCAGGGGTGTACATATATGGTTCGGAACCGTCAGAACCGGTAAACCGAACCAGAACCGGACCAGAACCGTACCATACCATGCATAACGGTTCGGTTCTCGGTTCTAATTTTTAGCCTTAATGGTTTGTGGTATGCTTCGGTACTAGAACTGTTAAAACCGCTTGGACCATTAGAACCGCAACATTTTTTATTACAAATTTCATTATAAATGAAGTTAGATAGTGAGAAGGGTAATGTGTAGAAAGTGGATTATTTGATGTTTTATTTTGAGTTGTCGCAACATTTTTTTTTTTAATTATTCGACAAATATACGTGTTTTAGTTATTTATAAATCAATAACTACTCTATTCCATATTTTTGAAAGATATACATAATTACTTTATTATTATTATATTATGACAAGCGTGGAGTAATATATTTTAATTTTAACCCTATATTCTAATTTGTACATGTAATAATAATAATTGGAAAAAAAGTTGATTTATCGTATTGAGATAACTTTGAAGTTAATATTTTATTATTCGAGTATAATTGACAACTTTTAACTATTATAATATTCTCTTATATATTCTCATAGTTAAAGACATGAACTTTTTTCTTCTTTTTATCAATAATTTTTTTATCGGATTATTTTTTGTCAACTTAGATTGCTTAATATATACATCCAACCATAAATAATTTACTTTTAAGTTTCATTTCAAAATTTTAAAATGAGATAAAATGTTAGAATTTAATTATATACATTGTTTGATAATTATAAAAAATAAATAAAAATTTAACAGCCCGTGTGTGTACACGGGTTTGAATGCTAGTTTGTAATAAAATATCTATTATTAAATTTTTTTATTTAGAATACATGGATATGTATTATTAGTTAATTAATTAGAAATTGTATCAACATGCTAATTGTTATTGTTATAATGAAATAGAATATAACATAAAACAATTATCTAAAACAAAAATATGTTAGTAGAATAATAATACTCATCTAGAAAGTTTTCAGAAATATCAAACATTTATTACAAAAATATTAATCTAACAACTATTTAAATTCAACCACATTAGTTAATACTTCTAAATAAAATTTTAAGGTAATAAATTTATTAACAATTATTAATATATATTAAAAAAAAATATAAGGTAAGAAAAAGAACTTAAGACGGTACAACCATTTTTATGAATAATCAAGTAAATTTGAAGTATTGTTAATTTATTAATGTAGATGCATAAATATCAATAATATGGGTTTATTGTTCAAATTGTATTAACTTATACACTTATATTATTGCATGGGACGAGTTTTAAAAATGTTTATTGTATGTATTTAAATTCTAAAAATATCTATTTGTATATACTTAACTTCCTATTGTATGTATAAAACTTACTAAAAACATATATATTTATGTAACAAAATATGCCCAAAATGCATTCAATATACGTTTTTTAGAACTTAAATAAACACAGTATAAAATTTTAAAGTTTGACAGGATTGGAACCCGTGATATTTTAGACCCACTGCCCGTTGTTGTTGTCAATTTTTCCAACGCCACAATTAACTGTAAAATGTGTAACACTTAATAAACTTTAAAACCATAAACGTTTTTAAATTTGGTGAAAGTAATGAACCGGTATTCAAGTCTTTAATATTTCATTATATAATATCTTTAATATTATATATTTTCATAATCAAAATGATAATTACTAATTAAATTTTCAATTTTTGTTATATATAGTTTATTTATCCATCAAAAGTAGACATACGGATATCCCAACGACTAGGGGTGTTTAATTGGTCGTGTTTCGGGTTAATAGAGTATCTGGTTTGGTTTATTCGGCTTTTGGTCAACTCAATTCAATTGAGACCTAATTCAGACTATATGTCATCCAATCCAAACCAACCAAATAAGAATTTGGGTTATTCGACTGGGTTTCGATTTAACCAGATGAAAGTCTTAAATTATGATATAGATTATTAAGATAAATGAATTGCCCAAATACTAAGTAAAAACATTTTAATTGTTCATATTGGGTCATTTGGATAAATAGATTTGTATTTGAGGTAATTGAGTATATAGAATGATATGTTGGCTATCGGAATTTAATTATCAAAAATACGTATTAACAATTGGTGCTTATTCGGTTTTTCGAGTGGTCCCTAATTGAAAATATTCAAAACAAAACCGAACCATTAAACTGATTCCTTATCTCGTATCACCCAAAAACCAAACCAAATCCAAATAACCTAATCTAAATATCCAAACAATATATGGATCAGTTGAGTTATTCAGTTAAACCAAATAATAAATGCCCCTGCCAACGATAATCAATGACATGAAATCCACATTAAATATTATTCGTAATTCATGATAACAAATAAAAAAACTTTTTACAAAACACATTAAAACTCTTTTACAAACATAATAATAATATAATTATGATTGCTAAAGTAATATAAAATTTACATTATGAATAAGATATTGCGTGTGATAAAAGATTCACCGAGTATTGTTTTGATATTCAAATTATAAATCAACGGTACATGCGTCATAAAAGATCTATAAGTTAGTAATTAGTATTATATTATAATTTATTATTAATTTAATCGATACTGTAATCTCTCTTTACGTTGATATTTCACTTTCAAAGTTCATTGTGTGTTTAAATTCATATGTGTTTACCTTAATAACTTACTTTTAAACTCAGGAGCACCTGCACCGATTCAGTTTGTTAGTGAGTGTGAACTCTAACACTAAGTTCAACACTTTAAACCTTTTTTATATATAGTGATTTAGTATGGAATAAATTGTGAAAAATAACTCATGAATAAATATTTAACCAGTATCGTTTCATCAACATTGATCACTTCTCTTTGTCAACTACGTCGAAGGCATAAACGTTTGTCATCTATTTTAGTTCTGAATATTTAAAAAAATAAATATAAATTCAGTGGTCCGTGTGTATACACGAGTTTGGGGTTTAGTAAATATAATATAAGAAGCGGAGTGTGATCTAATCCAAAATCTAATTAACCAATAAAATTACTCAATTTTGTTCAGTTGACTAAAATATAAGTTTCGATAACCTCATAAATCATGAATTATTTTTAAAATAATTATATAATTATATAATAAATAATAAAAAAGAATCATATCTTTTTCTAGAATAGGAATCCTAATCCAGTTAACTAATCACCATTCATTATTTGTTCTTAATTAATATAATAAAACTTTTTGAAAGACTTGATTCAAATATATTTATTACTTATATTATATTTATATTTTTACTTATATCTGTAACTTTTTTTTGTTTATAATAAATCTTTTAGTAGAAATTGCAATAGTCACTTTTGCTTTTTTATATTTTGTTATAGTTTTAAGTTGGTCATTTTTATTTAAATATTTTATATAGTTTTATGTTTTTATGTTGATTTTCTTGCAGCAATTTTTGTACAAAATATTTTATGTAATATATATATATATTATTAATATAATAAAATATATATTATTAATCAAAGTTTTATCTATTTATCAATCTATAAGATTTAAGTATATTATGCTGAATATATAGTAACATTAAATACTACACGTTGGCAAGGTTCAAATCAGAATGACAAAAGTGTTGAGAATAGAGGAACCAATGAGAATGCTCCATTTTCATTAGGGGTGAGGATCATTTTAGTCATTATACATTTTATTTAATTCTAATTAAACAAAAACAAAATTAAAAAGAAATAAGAAAATAATATTAAATCTAATATTATTATACATACAGATATATACAGATACATACACGCACGTACGTAACACAACAAATTGCCGGGTTTTTTCAAAATTGATCGCATGAACATCAAATTGAAGTTACAGATAACGTTAATCCGACTCAAAATTCGTCAATTCATAGAACGAACGTTCGATTTGTGCTATACCTGTGATTTGATTAGGTTTTACGTTTATGCGAGTTACAATGATCGTATTTTGCGCGATTTTCACGTTATTATCTTCTGCTATTTACGATTTGATTGACGAAAACGCATTTTGTAAACTGATTACTACTTATTCATCAATCAATTTGTAAAGAAAAAAAATTCAAAACACGCGCAACTCGTACGACGATGATGAAAATCTGTTCAATTGAATCACTATTAAAATTACTTTGGTATCATATGTGTTAGTAGAATCAATTGAAGATTTAGTTCTCTCTGTAATTTGTGTGTTTCAGTTGAGCTATTAAAAAATCATAAAAATCAATTATATGTGAAGCAGCAAGATTTTGACAAAGGAACACAATGAACGACGACATTATATACGTTATTAAAAACGGTGCAAGATTGTACATTTTTATTAACTTAATATAATGAAACTGTTTGATATCTTTAAAAATATAATATGTTTCATACAACATGTGTTACTGGTTTAGTAACAAATGTGTTACCTGTTTGGTATCACATGTGTTACTTATTACTAATACATGTGATACTTGTTCAGTATCACTATCAAAATATGTTACTTAATATGTGACATATAATATTTGTTTGTGCTCTGTTATTTACAACTATAGTTATGAATTTTACTTTGTATGTGTATTAAGATCAATCTACTGGTTGCTACCGCATGTGATACTACTTTAAAGTATCATATATGTTAGTAAATTTCAATCACTTGTGATAGAGGTGTTAGTAAACAGCGCAGGATTATACATCAGCACAAACATAATCTAATGAGAACCAACTTACATCAATTTAGCAAAATCTAAAAATGGATTTAAACCAAAAAGACACTATATATAACCAAAAAAAATATAGTATGTTTCATAAACATGTGTTACTGGTTGGTAACAATGTGTTACTGGTTGGTAACACATGTGTTACTTGTTTGTAACACATGTGTTACTTGTTTAGTACCACATGTGTTAATGATTGCTAATACAAGTGTTACTAAAAAACAATTCTAAAATTAAAAACATACCGAAATTATAAGTAAGCTTACATTAAAAATAATAAACATAAACATTTCAAAAAACATTAAAAAACATCAGCTAAAAAAATGTTGCACATCATTACAAATGATCTAAGGAAACTATTTTCAAATATTGTTCAACAAGATCTTACTGTTCAACAAGATCTAAGTAACATATGTGATATTGGAACTACATCCTACTGCAGTAACTTCTACCTTGTTCTTTTGATCAGGGTCTTCAAGCATCCGTTTGTGGTTCTTGATTGCAAACTTTACCATCTTCTTTATCCGTTCATCGGTGTGTGCACGCAAAAACTCATCAACAAGGGCATGGACCTTCTCTTTGTGAATGTTGAACTCATGCAGAATAATCTTCGCATCAAAATTTATCTGCAAACTTTATCTGCAAACAGCTAAGTTGCATTCGTTGCACACGCCCCACGATATCCAGACCACAATCCCATTTATTAAGAGGCTGATCGGTGTATTGTTCCATTTGCATCACTGCAAACACACCACAATCCTGACCTTTTTCATGCGCCTTCCACTTAAAACCCATCACCGCTGCCCTCTCTATTTTCCTAAGTTTCTGAGACTCAAAGTGCCCAAACACAGTCAAATACTTCACAAACAAAGATTGCTACAACAAAAAATACAAATATGTTCTTTTAGAAAAACATTAATGGTAATGAAGTAAAAAAAATGAATATTAAGTGATGGTACTTACAACCAATTCACATAGTCTCTTATAATAACTACCTACTTTTAGATATCTTCTTCTTTATGACCTATATGTGCTAATGTGCATATATTATTTGGTTCGCGGTTTTGAACCAGAACCGAACTAGTACCATACCGGACCAGAACCAAATTACATGGTACGGTTCATGATCCTTGATTTTCAGTTAATGGTTCACAGTACAGTTCGGTTCTGGTCTGGTACGGTACAGTTCTTGGATCACGTACACCCCAATGTGACAAGCATGAGACATCATAGTCAACTTTCTCGGCGATGTTATCGATTATGTGGAATGTTTTCTTCTTGAGATTGAAGAGTAGCACAAAGAAGTGATTTAAAACAATGACATGGAAGAAAACCTGTGCATAAAGTAATTTAGTGAAAAATATATAAAAAACAAACACATTTGGTATCACATATGGTACTGATTTAGGTAGTAACACATGTGGTACTGTATTAATTCACTGTATATTATTAGACTCATATATTAATTTCAGCATAAACAAAATAACCAGATATGAACTAAAAAACAAACACAAATATGCTTTGATAACAACTACTAATATGTAACATAATTGACCTAAAACAAATGCCAACTAAAAGCTACTTTAACAAAAATGATCATAGTTGAGTATTACACTCCATATTAACAATGAACAATATACAGCAACATACTCAAAGTAAAACTATGAATAGATGAACATGAATACATATACATAAATAGATAAAACATGAATATATGTACATAAATAGATAAAGATGAATAGATATACTATCAAAAAATAACTATTATCTCAATCTATGAGGTACCAATACAATATAGTTACACATGTGATACTGTGAAGAATATATACAATAAAGTGCAAATGTAAATAACAGTGTAGTAACACATGTGATACAGTACAGTACCACATTTGACAGTAAGTACTATCAATCCTTGTGTTCAGCCAGCTCTTTAGAATTTGCATTTTTGCAGTTCTAGATGCTAAAGTTTCATGCTAATTAATCACTACGACGACAACAGTTAATTCATATTTCATTGAGACATTTCATCGAATACCTTATATGCAAGTTTTCTTTAAATATTCCAAATGCACAAATTTCACTTTGATCACACAGATATCATAATCATAAACATGATATTCATACTCAATGTAATTATACTCTACAAAAAAAAAAACTAAACGTAGCTAACACATGTGTTACTAAACCCTAAATTCAAACAAAAACACAAAAACACATATAACAGACTATCATACAAGATCAAAACCAACTCAAAACGAATATCACATATTTAACACTAAAAGCTAAACATAAAACTTCGAAATAACTTACGGAAATGGAACAGATCGAAGAGGCCTAGCAGCAATCGCTCTTGATGATGTTCTCTCGTCACGAACATCCATTATTACAAATTAGTAAGCGTTAATGATGATTTTTAACCGCTGTTCGAGAATTAGGGTTTCACAAAAATGGATTTCGGTGAAAACTAAACCGTTAGAAAGATTAATCGAAGATTGTAGATGCAGGAAACATCGATTTGAGCAACAAACAACACAAATTTACTGATTAATTGGAAGGATTTTGAGAGCTAAGGTTTTGGGAGTTGAATAGCAGAGAGAAGAGAAAGAATGAGAGAGAGAGAGAGTGAATGTTTTATTTTTTTTGAAATAAAGTGAAAAAAATAATTAATTAGATGGTGAAATTACGATTATGCCCCTCCGCCCAAAATCTGATTTAAATTGACTTTTTTAATTAAAAAATGGGGTATTAATCTGGACCATTGATTTGCTAGATCTGATGGCTCACGTTCATTCCCTCATTCTCAACTTAAAATCTTGTACTCATTTGAACCATACTCTAGAATAAAATCACAAAGTTTTTAACAACAATCTTCAAAATAATCTAGTTAACGATCATAAAAGCAAATAAGTTGTGACATACAAGCGTAAACTAATTCTAAGCAAATCACTAGAAAATATTATCATTATACCGTATGCATTTTAAGATGGAAAATCTTTGTTTCATGACTTACTAATTATTAACTATATATCTTATTTGAAGAAAATCTCAGTACTCTTTATAAAATTTGTTTAATTTCTATTGATTTTATGATCCAACAACTTTAAGTAAGAAGAACTTAAGCCTAAGGACACACTTTCTTAGCACCATCCGCCACCCCCAACCGCCACCGGTATAATAGGCACATCTACAAATCTAATATAAATTTATTTTAATGATATATAAATCACTTCTCTTGCATGAAAAACCATATAGGACATCAATTTTGATAAACACTTCATATACGAGGTAACTTGATATGTCGTTACACTCATGGGCGGATCTTTTTGAAGACCAGAGGGGGCAAAAGCCCCCAATGCCTAAAAAAAGTTCACTTATATTTACTCATATTTTTAAACTTTTCTTTTAGTGTACCCTCGAACCATTTAAAAAAATGACCTCGATGGCTTTGTCAAAAAGCAAAAGTCTAATAACTTAATCAAATTTAAACCTTTAGTAACGTTAATATATAGCAGGAGAAGTGGGAACAGTTTTTTGTGGCCGATGTAGGATGATGTCCCAAATTATTTTTTAACCTCCTGTCATGTTATATATATTTTAAATGGTGCAAACAAACTAATTAATACTATGTATTAGTTTTCTAGTTATACTATTATACAAACAATTATATAAAACCTTCATGTATAGCTCGCGTTTCAGTAACTTTTGGATTCTTCAAATGAAACTTAGACCAAAATCTCAAAGATGAGTTTATACTTGATTCAAACCGAATCAAATGAATTGTAAATGGATAGTTTATTCATCAACCTCTTTTTAAATAACTTAAAACTTTGATTTAGCTAGATAACAATGATCAAACTTAGTACAAGACACAACCCTCTTTTGATTGTGTAAATATGATGCTAATAGCATACATTATTATCACTTCTTTTGCAAAGCAATATAGTTAAATGTTAACTTGAACCGATTTGGAAGCTTCGGGACATATGTGTCATAGAATAAAATATAAAAGATACAAAAAAAATGCTTTGATTGAGTTCTTATTCATGGAAGCTTAAGAATGGACATCGGTTTTTATGGGTCAACGTAACCCGACCCTTTGAACACATACTATAGAATGACATGGTTTGAAATTTCAACCTCTTATCCAAATCGGAAAATTAATGCCCTTTGAAAACATTTTTTAGATCCGCAACCGATTACACTTCGAACTTTCATTTTTTATCAGAAAAATATCATCTATGCTAATTTTGTGCAACTCGATTTTTTAGAAACTATTCAACTCATTTAACTTAGATTTATTTATGAACCCATCAACTCTATTCTATGTATATCTATAAATATAATAATACTATGACATTCTTAATATTTTCATTCACGACCATTTGCAATAAGTATATGTTGCAAACATAAAAAAAAATAACAAAACACCATCTCTACTTTGGATAATCAAGATTTTTCTTAAAAAAAAAAAAAAAAAAAAAAACTTTAGTAACTTTAACCCAGATCCATAATTTCCACCCAATCAAATACCCGGGGTTTCTCAAACATCATCAGTTTAGCTCTCCACTTCCAAGTGACGAGCTTTTAAGATCTCTTCTGCCGACACATCGATTTATCTCATGAATCCCGATGAATAGTTCCACTCTCCCACATCAATATCTTTGCATTCATTCCTAAAACTATTATTCTCAGTCAGAAGCTGAAATCTAAATTATAATAATGGGTGGCTTTGCATTGTCTACACAAGCCTTTGATTTGAAATCAGGGCAAACCATACTATTAGTTCTTCTGCTTATGATTGCTTCTTTCTACACTGGCACCTTTTCTGGCCGCAAATCCTCACTCTATGTTGATAAATTTGCCTTCAATTCTTCATCATCTTCAAATTCACTAGGTACCCTTTTCTTGTTTACACTTATTCTTTACTAATTACTCGTTAATTCTATGCTTTATTTGAATTATCTAATTTATTGAACAAATTGGTTATGTTGGTTTTGTGAAAGTTGCTTATGTTTTAGATGGGTATGTTGTAGATCTTGATTTTTGGGCAAATTAGTTAAAAAAGATTGATGAAGGAAGAAACTTTAGATGTTTGGACATCATATATTGAGATCCAACTATGCTTTTTTATATAAAAGATTCAAACTTTATTTGAATTGATTGATCTGTTTTTGCTTACAGGCAATTCTCCTACATTTAGTAATAGGGTTGCTCTTACTTATCGAAAATCACCAGTTGTGATTCCAGAAACTGGGATGAACATATGCCCTATACAATTTAATGAGTATATTCCTTGCCATGATCCGTTGTATATCAAGGAGTTACTTCCAAGTTTAGATCTTTCAAAGCGAGAAGATTTAGAAAGGCATTGCCCTCCGCTGCAAAGAAGATTGTTTTGCTTGATATCACCACCGAATGATTATAAGGTACCCGTGAGATGGCCAACTAGTAGGGACTATGTGTGGAGGAGTAATGTGAATCATACACGTCTTTCTGAAGTTAAAGGGGGGCAAAATTGGGTGCATGAGAAGGATCAATTGTGGTGGTTTCCGGGGGGTGGTACCCATTTTAAACATGGAGCTACTGAATATATCGAGAGGTAACTCTTATTGAATTCCTTTTGAGGTTGAGCCGAGTAAAGTTCTGCTTTAAATTTGTTCTGCACTTGTTAACTAAGAAAGTGTTGGAATGTGTGTTTTTAAAGTGATTATTGTGACTTAATAAATCAGAATAGAATATATTTACCATAATAGTAATAGTAATGAGTTATATAGAAGCAACTTGAGGGGTGTTTGGGATTGCTTATTTGCAAGTCAGCAAGTGCTTATCTGCTTAAAAAATAAGTAGGTGTCGACATGCTTATTCTTAAGTAATTATATTCCTTAATAAATGAGCAGAAATTGGAATCTTGATGACTGTTACCCAATGTCCCAATCATTATCTTGACCCTAAATAATTAGATTCTTGTTATTTGTTTTTCCATATCTGATTATCTTGACCCTAAATAATTAGAAATTGGAATCTTGATCACTATTACCCAATCATTTAAAACTGCTTACTATGACGTGAAGTGGCAATAGCCAGTTTAACCTAGAGGTGGCAAGATGGGTGGGTCGGGTAATGGGTTCAGGTTGAAACATCCCATTCTTTAGTATAGATTGAAAAGGTCAGGGTAATAGAAATAGATGGGTGGGTTGGTTAACACTTTTTGTTCAATGTCCTAAAAGAGTTATAAATATATAATACATTTATATTGATGAAATTAGAGATAGGCTTTGGCGACTTTCAACCTGTTTGACTTGTATCACTGCTAGCTACATATGCTCCATTTGACCCATTTGAGATAATCACAACCGCAATTGACTCATTCATAAGTAAATCGGTAGAAATTGCCACTTCTAGTTTAAACACACCTCTAGTTTAACCACACATCTTGCTTGTTTGGAATACATTGACTAATTGGGTTCCAAGGTCCTTATAAAAATGCTCTATTGGGTGAGCTTCGTCAAGACTGGAAGTTGCATTTATTCATTATGCAAATTTTACATATAATCATTTATGCAGATTAGGGAATATGACTACTAATGAGACGGGGGATCTTCGTTCATCTGGGGTCTATCAAGTTCTTGATGTTGGTTGTGGGGTTGCCAGTTTCTCTGCTTATCTTCTTCCCTTAAATATACAAACCATGTCATTTGCTCCAAAAGATGGTCATGAAAATCAAATTCAGTTTGCTTTAGAACGTGGAATTGGTGCTATGATATCCGCTTTAGCTACAAAGCAGCTACCATACCCCAGTAACTCATTTGAAATGGTTCATTGTTCAAGGTGTCGTGTTGATTGGCACGAAAATGGTAATCTTTGAAATAAACCCCATTTTTAATATATATATATATTTTTATTTATTTTGTATCAAAATACTAAGCAAGTTGATTTATTTGTTCAATGACTTAATTGATAAAATAACTGCTATTTGCAGATGGCATTCTTCTAAAAGAAGTAAACAGACTTCTTCGACCAAATGGTTATTTTGTATATTCGGCTCCTCCAGCTTATAGAAAGGACAAAGATTTTCCAATGATCTGGGATAAGTTAGTGAACATAACGTCTGCAATGTGCTGGAAGCTTATTGCTAGGAAAATTCAAACAGCAATATGGATAAAAGACGCTACTCAATCTTGTCTACAAAGCAATGCAGAACAAACACTTGTAGAGATTTGTGATTCCGTGAATGATCATAAACCCTCATGGAAAATACCGTTGAGGAACTGTGTTAACCCTATAACCACGGGTTTTGAGTTTCAAAAACTCCCTCCTAGCCCGCAACGTCATTCAGTATATTTAGAAAGTCTCAATGATATAGGTTTGTCCTTATTTCTTACATTTCCAGTGGCATATGTTAATAATAATATACTTGCATCTTTTCAATTTTTGAGAAAATATATCATATCCCCACTGCTAAGTTGTAGAATGGAGGGTTGGGTAACGTGTCAAAATAGGGTGTGTTTTTTCTTCCATCGTTTACTTTTTTCAAGATAACTGGTATATTAAATATGTCTACAATAGATGTCAATATTAAAATGACAATATAATCTATATACATAAAGCAATTAAGCATTGCAATAAACATTGGCTGAATCTCGATCTGTTTCTTTCTTCTTCTTTTTTCCATGGTTTCAAGTTTTACCCTTTTAACCTGTTAGAGATAGCATACAACCCATTTGAGGGTAAATGGTACACTGTTCAGTTTTCTTTTTCCACATTTCACTTGCTATGCTATCTCAAATCCTAAATTTAGTAGTGGAATCAGATAGAATGTACGAATTGAATTTCATAATAGTTTTAAAACGAAGGGAGGGGGCCTATAATCACATACTGAACTCATTGAATGAATCGTATTATGGTGGTTGCAGGAATCACTCCAGAAATATTTCTTGCGGATACACTTTACTGGCAAGATCAAGTTCGTCACTATTGGAGGTTGATGAATGCTGATGATACATCAATTCGAAATGTTATGGACATGAATGCTCTCTATGGTGGATTTGCAGTTGCCTTTAATACTTGGCCTGTTTGGGTGATGAATGTAGTCCCCGCAACAACCAAGGACACTCTGTCTGCTATTTATGCTCGTGGCCTTATTGGCGCTTTTCATGACTGGTAAGTCAAAACAAGAACTAATGGCATGTCTGTTTATTCGGGTTTTTTTTTCTCATTAAGTTCTGTCCAGATAAGTGTGCTGAATCTAAAGTGTGCTTAATGAACTCTCTAATTGACGGTACGTTATTAGTGTCAAATAAGTGAAATAAGTGCTTGTTGTTCAATTGAATTATGTCTTAATGACGATAAATGACCATTTTAACCCGTCTGGAATAAGTGTTGAACGAAAAATGACATTTGAGTGTTTGATAAATCATATGAATTATCGTAATTAATTCATCACTATGTCTGTTTATAGTTTGTTTTACTTTGAAAAGCATATATGTTCAAAATTACAGCTGTGATACTAGTTTACACTTCCACGTGTAGGTGTGAGCCGTTTTCATCGTATCCACGCACATATGATTTGTTGCACGCAAGCTATCTCTTCACTCATTATCGAGACCAGGATGATGGTTGCTCATTGGAAGATATCATGCTAGAGATGGACCGTCTTGTACGACCTCAGGTAACTTGTCTTTCTTGTTTTATGTTGAATTTTAAAAATTACATATTTACCCCTTGTGCTTGTTACTTGACGCTACACCTTGGAATTATATTACACAGGGCTTTGTCATTATTAGAGATGACGAACCTATCATATCGAGAATAAGGGATCTCGTGCCAAAGTTCCTATGGGAGGTTACTTCACATGTACTCGAAAATCAACAAGGGGTATCAGAACCAGTTTTAATTTGCCAAAAGAAGTTTTGGGCAATCAGTTAAAGGTGAACCAACCCTTGATTATAGGTTTTAATTATTCAACTCAATAGTTTATTTATATAATGTACTATTAGTTTATGTATACTGAAAACTACATCCATTCTTTTGTTCATTGTAAATCTAGTTGAACGAAGTTGATCATGTGGTTAGTTGACCACGAAAATGGATAGGAACTTGGGTGATGTAATGATGTTTTGTTTATCATGAGCTTATATACAACAACGTAATGACATTTTTATTTATTGATGTCTAGTGTAATTCTCTGGATATTGATATCTTCTGTAAATCTCTAGTTCTCTTTGAACTCACAATAATTCACCATTAGTCGCATTTTCTCTTCTTTCCAACGGGAGGAGTTGATTAGCATTAAACTCAAGTTCTTGCCCCATAATCCTTGTTTCTAGCGATATTTACTACTTGTAATCCTTAATGGTGATTCATCACGACAGATACTGAAAAAGGTAGTAACGTAAAAGGAGTCTTGAAGTTGCGAATTGACTGGATGAGAATCATCCTCATATAGAGGAGGATATGTTTGTTCTTCCCGATCTAAATTTACCTTTTAGACCAATTGCAGTCGTGACTGAAATATCGTGCACGACTGACCCATGACCTAAAAACTGCTTGCAGTCATGGACCACGATTGAAATCTGGGCTCACTATTTTTTTTTCAATATCCATTTTAAGGCAATTACGTTTAATTAAATAAAAAATAAATAAAACTAAATAAAAGCATTTGTCACGGCCTTAGACCTTTCTAAGCTAATCGCGTAGGCTCCAAGCTCTTATCACCCCTTGTGAAGGAAGAAAAAAAAATTAAGGATAATGAAAGAGG
Source organism: Gnaphalium uliginosum (assembly GCA_963930675.1). Taxonomy (NCBI): domain Eukaryota; kingdom Viridiplantae; phylum Streptophyta; class Magnoliopsida; order Asterales; family Asteraceae; genus Gnaphalium; species Gnaphalium uliginosum. The sequence goes on along the minus strand of OZ005680.1, from coordinate 48,285,457 downwards.
AATGCTTAGAAGAGCGTCGGAATTACCACTTGTAGTGCTAACTCAAAGTTTGATTGGTACGGCGATATCACCTATTTATTTTCTTCCTTGGGTGATTCTATAAAATCTTTTATAAGGTTCCACTATAATGTCTGCTTATACATATCTAGAACTATCTTCCATTAGTAATATCTATCAACTCATCTAGAAACTTTCTTTATAAATCTAGAATGTGACAATTCGATAAAATTACATAATTATCGTTTGAAATTACATTTTTAATAAACTTTAAAATAAAATGTAGATTTGTATTTTGAAAAAAAAAAACCCACAATAAAAAAATGCCTAAACTTGAAAAAAAGACCACAAAAATTTAGGGTTTGACATTTCTTTTTCCTTCCAACACATGCACTCTTTCTCTTCTGCTTCCATTTCTTTCTTCATCATTAAAAAAAAAGAACCATGCATCTAAAGAAAAAGAGAAAAGAACAGAAAATCCACTGCGGGGCCCTCTTCCTTTCCGTTCTCACATGTCGCACAGGCGATGATGAACCATGATTACACTTCGGCTGCAGTGGTAACGGACCGTCGTCAGCAGGGCCGGCCCGTTGAATTCGGGGGCCGGTGCGACGACAAATTAAAGGCCCTTTAAACTCGAAAAATGTATATATGTTACGTAATATCACTTCTACAATTTCATAAAAATATCAGAAGAAATGTAATAAAGTTCATCTCATACTTAAAGGCATCAATATTTTCTATTCAAAAATTGGTGTATCATGTCTTATGTCAAATTGAATATATATATACCTAAATCATATCCATTTAAAGTCTACATTAACAAGTTACAAATTCATATTATACAATATCAAATCATTAAAACCCTATTATATAAATTGAATAATTAAACTAATATATTATTAAAGATGAAACTAAAAATACTAACAAGAATTCAATAATTAGAAATAGTAACAATACATACATATCTGGTTGCAATGGATTAATGGAATGTGAGGCAAAGTTCTTGGATCGATGGTAACTTGGCGATTTACGGTTGATGTACGGCCATTTTTTCAAACACAAAATGATGTTTTGAAACTAAATTGAATTATTTTTATTAGCCACAATTTATTTTAAGGAATATTAAACAAAATACCCCTTTTAAAAAACTTTTATAAAAGTTTGTCCTCTTTCAAAAAAACATTGCGTTTTTATCCCACCCGGGCGTATATCCGGGTCGCAATTTGCGCGTGACCGAGAAATGCAAGTCGATGACCGGGGCATAAAACCCGGGCTGCAAATTGCGATCGCAAATTGCGATAAGTGTTTGCGCCCCGGTCACCGACTTGCATTTCTCTGTCACCGACTTTCATTTCTCGGTCACCAGAATGCTTTTGATCACGATCTTTGCGTTTTTCTTAGCGACACTAATAGCGACAGTAGCTAAGTGTCGCTATAGCGATAGTTGCTAAGTGTCGCTATAGCGACAGTTACTAAGTGTCGCATTAAAACAATAGTGTCGCTAATCTTCAATCTTCTACCTTATTAGATTGTTTTTGTACTAATTGTGTAAGTGATCGATTTTAGGGTTTTTTCGAAGCTTCGTTAACAATGAAGAACCACATGTCGGTAATCAAGGAGATTAACATGTTGTTGACGGACGAGCAAAAGGTGATATTTAGACGCACATGTTTTGGGCCTTGGTTAGAAGTCGAGTGTCTAGACAACCACCCTGGATACGTATATAATTTGCTCCAGAGACGATGTGAGCGTCCAAATCTATCTAAGCCTCGTGAGGAGCCTAAGGAGTTATGGTTTAGACTAACGCCCTGTTATGCTATACGGTTTGGGCGTAGAGAGTTCAGTTTAGTAACCGGATTCCGGTTCAATTTTAAGACAGATATGAAGGATTATATTCCCAATGAAGTTCGGGGCACGAGACCTGCTTTACGCGATCGGGTATTTCAGCACCATGCTTTGTTGAAGGAGATCTCCATTTTGCACATAGAGATGTTATTTCGCCAGCCATATTTGTTTAACGGGGTGAGCAAAATGAGCGATGAAGATGCCGTCCGGGTATGTATTATCATGCTCGTTGAAAGGTGCTTTATGGGAAAGCAGACCATGCAGATTGTGTATCCTGATTTCATGCATATGATCGAGGACCTCAACAATATTAACAAGTACCCATGGGGTTCTCGGATTTGGGACCATACTTATCCGTAGTTGAAGAATGCGTTGATTGTTCGGAGCAGTTAACAGAACAGTCAGCGGAGTAGTCAGGTAGGGCGTGGTTGTAAATACACTTTGGTCGGCTTCACATGGGCCTTTAAGGTAACTTTGAAAGACTTTTATAAACCGATTAAGTTAGATACTAATTGTATTAACGTATGTAATTATTTGACATTCTGCTTTGTTTAAAGATTTGGATCTGGGAGGCCTTTCACCTTCAGGCGTCACATAATACATGTAACACCAATAAAGACGGAGTCCCTCGGGCAATCTACTGGCGTCGAAATAGGAGGGTTAGTGATTGGAAGGAATATGTCGATGTGTTGACTATTTCGGTAAGTGGTGTGCATTCCATAATTTTCATCCAATATCTAATCCGAAAAATTGTACAAACATCTTATCCAAAAATCAACCCGGACGCAAATCGCAAATTCTACGTCGGTGACCGATACGCAACCCGCATACCCGGGGCGCAAACCCGGGTCGCAAATTGCGATTGCGATCCGGATTTGCGCCCCGGGTATGCGAGCTGCGTCTCGGCCATCGACTTGTATTTCTCGGTCACGCGTCCGGGTATGCAGATTTGTGACCCGGTTATGCGTCCGGGTGGGGTAAAAACGCAATTTTTTTAAAGGGGACAAACTTTTAAAAAAGTTTTTTTAAAAAGGGTATTTTATTTAATTTCCCTTGTTTTAAAGCACGTGAAATTTGGATTGGGCTCATTTATCTTTGTAGGTTGACTACTATATACATATAAAATAGATTGAACTAGAAAAAATGAGCCCCTAACAAAATTTGGGCCCTGTGCACTGGCTCATGTTGCACTCCCCAAGGGCCGGGTCGGCCTGGTCGTCGGTCCACCAAGAAGCCGACAACAATTGCTTTACAAATGGTCTTAAGGAGAATATATACAAGCCTGGAATAAAACAACTCCTGTCCTTTAGGCCTGTAAACGAACCGAACGAACACGAACGAAACATGTTTGTATTCGTTTATAAAGGTTTTATCGAACAAACAAACGAACACGAACGTATAAGCGAACGGACTTTGCGGTTCATGTTCGTTTACTAAGAAAATTCGTTTGTTCACGAACATAAATGGACGCAAACGAACAAATATGTGAAGAAAATGTGGGTGACCGAAAATAGTGGATGGAGAGAGGTCCAAGTGGATGTGTGTGGGAGTGGAGGGAAAATTTGAGAGGGAAATATATGAGAAAATGTGAAAGATATAAATATTGAAATGATTAATAGAATTATATTTAGAATGAAATATCTAAATGTTTAATACTATTACAATAGAATTTAGATGAGATTAAAATAAGATGTACAAATATATATTAAATTAATTAAAGTATTAGTTAACAAACGAAAATGTTAACGAACGTTCACGAACATATTATCGAACGTTCACGAACATAAATAAACGAACGAGACATATGTTCATGTTAGTTCATATAAATAAAGGAACGTAAAATTTTGTTCACGTTCGTTCATATAACGAAACAAACGATCATAAACGAAGTTCCCGCCGAACGGTTCGCGAATTATTCGCTGAAGGTTCACTTGAAGAATCTTCTCTGAATGTATCTCCAGATTATACCTGATCAGTCTCTACGGTGATATCTACGTTATACCCATACCTGTCTACGTATACATGTTTAGGATATTCGTGAAATAAATGCTAATTAAGAAATGTTCTAAACCATAAGGTTTACTAAGAAGTGGAGGTGTGTTTGTTGAAGAAAATAGTAAACCGTAAGCTTTATTTATAAGGTGATATTGGCAAGAACTCAAGTAAGCCGTTACTCAAACATACAAAGAAATTTTTTGCACATATGGGTACAAATCTTACTTTCTAGTTGTGAATAACGAGTTTTTCTCACCTGTTACGGGGTTTCAAAGATATATATTTTATAACTATATTAATACATAAATATCAAACTTAAGGAACAATGTTTCGGTCCTTTTAGATGCAGTTAAATTGCAAGGTTATGAAGATTTTTTTGTAGAATGTAAATTCACACAAAAGTATACAATAGCACCCTAGATATGAAAATAAAATGTAATCTAAAATAAAAAAGGGAAAAAAAAAACTTTAAGCTTTCATTTATTAAGGGAAGGATTAAAAGTGAAGTAATATTTTTGTAAGAAGGAAAAAAAGTTAACTCCTTTTACTGATAATATTCATCAATGAATATTTACTCAATAAAATTTTGATGTAAAATAGTGTTGACTGAATATATAGGTAAAAAAATTAAACTTCTCTTTTTTCCTTAAAAATTATACTTTTCTGTTATTTTATTCATTTACTAAACGGGTACCATCTACAACTTCTTATATATATGTATCTACAATGGTAAGTTGTTTGCTCATTACTATCATTATGTGTCACTAAAAATGTTTTTTTTATACAAAATGTACAACTTCAATAAATAGAATAGTATAAATATTTGAATTTGAATAATATATGGTAAATGCTAGATGCGATAATCTTAAAATTAAGACGGGTATTAAATATATAAATATAAATGTTTATCACTTTAAAGTTGTTCTTGATACAAAACCATTGCAGCTCAATAGTCTATAGTCATGTGTCGTGTAAACTTTTCAGCTCTATAGTCTATAGCTCAGCTTCTGAGTAAACTTCTTTTTACATCTCTCGTATTCATTTAACTTTTTGGATCTTAAATAAATATAATATAAGAAAAACATTTACGATGTCATCAATTATTTAATTTTTAATAAATCAATTTAGTCCCTTAATTTCACATAATTTAAAAGTAAAACCTCTAAAATATCTCAAAATTTGATGAAAGAATATAAATAACAATATTACAGGTCGTTTGTAAAATATTAAAGACTTTTTGTTACCTATTTGTGTGCTAAGGATTCTTACACTAAACAATCCCTAACTCTTTTTATAAAAAAAGAGTTACATGGGTTTTGTATTATAGTTAGGTAAGGGTTGTATTTAGTCCCCGACATTGTTAAGAAGATCTATCAAATTGGGTAGCTAGATGATGAATAAACACACTACTATAAATAATTTATTTTCAAATTTCATGTTTATTATTTGACTCATATAAAATGTCAGAACTTTATCATATAGATCATTTGAATATCTAAAAAAATTAAATACACATTCAGCAGCCCCGTGTGTATACATGGGTTTTGAAATCTATTATATTATACTTCGCATGTATGTACACGGGTTTAAAGATAGGAAGTGGACTTATGCCATATAATTTTAAAAATTGAAATCCAATTAACCTATCACAATTCAGTATTCATTTCATTATTTTATTTTATGAAACATCTTTTAATAATTGGTACGTTCCAAATCTTAGCCTAATTGTAACACCATAAACATTTATTCATATAATAGGACATTAACTCTCTTTTTAAATAGATGATGTATAAAATTGAAGTTCTCATAAACCACCAATTTCGTCTTTTGATATATTAAAAACTGAACTTTTTTAAAAATTTGTTTTGAAAAATTATCAAATTTGTAATTATGCACAAAATAAATATGCTAACAGTCATCTCATCAATCAAATACTATAAAGATTGGTTGACACTGTTTTAAATATACGCTCCCAAGTATTTCTTTACTTTTTTTAATATCATATAATCACCCTTATATTGTTACAAGCTTAAAAAATAGTTCTATTTTATTGTTACAGATTTTGTGTTCGATTCCTTAAAGAGCTGTAATTGTAAAAAAAAATCAATCATAATGATAATATTAAGTAAGTTGTTCGACCCAAAAACACAGTCAAACGGTAAACACCCTTCGAAGGCTCAAAGCTTAACAAATGGCTAATCATATACCTTCATGTTTCAACTAAAACTTTTGGTGGAAGGTATTGGTTAGCCACAACTTTTAAGCTTGTAAGAGTCTAGAATATTTTTTATCTCATACTGATGTGGGACAGATTGTTACACAAACTTTCGATCATTTTCAAAGAAGTTTTCACTCTACTAATAATGCAATGAAATAAGTAAGAATAATATATAATGTAAAAAATGGTAGTACTTAGAAGAGAGTAATTGTATTGCACCTTTTTTCCGATATCCAAATGGTTAAGATATAGTGTTTTTGTACAATAGGTCATATGTTCAAAGCTAAGGGTATGCTTATTTCTCTCTTAGTACACTAGCATGTATATGTAGAAAGAGAGTTTGACATTTTGACCATGAACTAAGATGGGGTATGAGTATATAATGTGCATGTATGGTTCACTCAATACCCTTATCTATCTATCTATCATGTAAGTACGAATTTATCATGTAAGTTATAAAAAGAAAGATTTACAATTTATCATGTAAGTACGAATGTTACGTGTCAACTTCTTAATTTCAGTTAGAAAATTATTTAATTAATATTATTTTATTATTTTATTATTTGTTAATAATTAACAATTAATAAATACAAATGCTACGTATATTATAATAATATGGAAAGAAAGAGTCTCATCTGAAAATAAAGTCCTACAAATTATTTAATTAATATTATTATTTATTATTATTAATATTAATAACTATAATTAGAAAATAAAATATTATTAAACAACTAGATTTTAGACCCGTGTATAAATACGGAATGTTAAAAAGTAACCATCTTCATTTTATTTTTATTAAGTCTCACTATCTCCTACTTGAGTATCGTTATTGGTAGTTCTTAAATCATATTTTAGATTTATAACCATGTTCAAGATAGATTACTACGTCCATTACTCACAGAATTTACATACTCATTTATTTTCGTGTTCCTTATTTAATCTAATTATTAGTTTCCTCTTTGGATTGAAAGTTATTAGAGGATTTGAAAATTGATTCTCATAACATGAAACTTGAATAAACTAATGGATAATGGTCGGAACTTATATTTTTTTTGATCAATTAGTCATAACTCATAACTATATTTAAGTATAATGTTTTGCAACCTAATAGTAAAATTATAAAAATTAAAGGGTTTTTCCCGTATAAGGTAGAGTTAATTTTCACATTTATGAACTGTCGGTGCAGAAAGTGAAGTATTGTTGGGAAAAACAATGATCAAACCTAAGTTATAAATCTGAAGAGTCAAAATCTATCTCAGTTGTATTCAGGAAAAACTTAGTGAATTCCTGAGTCTGTGTTTCTGAGTCTGTGCTACACAGACTGAAGAATTGTTTCTGAGTCTGTGCTGCACAGACTGAAGAATCTCACAGACTGAAAGCCTTGCTCTTCCTGAAGACTTATGAATTCATCATCTGAAGAATGAAGATTGAAGACAAAAGACTTCACAGACTGAAGATCACAGACTGATGATCACAGATTGAAGATCACAGACTGAGAGCACAGACTGAAGAGCACAGACTGAAGAATGAAAGTACAATCGTACAAAAGAAGTTCTTCTTTCCCAAGGCTATAGTACAACTGAAGAGATGTTTGAGTAAAGTCAAACATTGGATAAAGGTTTACTTTTTCAGCAAAGAAACCTTTTACCTTTTGCTTTTTCTATTTCCAAGAAAAGCAAAAAGGGTAGAGTGCAAAGTTGCCCAAGATGAATGTGTTATCCCTTGGACAACTGACTGAGCTGGTTAATAGAAGTTGATACTCAACTCTATAAATAGCAGCTCAAAAGCACTATCCAAGTAATTCAAGCTCTCAAAGAAAAATAGTATACAAGACCTTTAAGCTTAGGCTCAAAGCATTACCACACTAACTGTTAAAGTTTGTAGTGATAATTGTATCTTAATGTACTAATACTTGGATCGTATTCAAACCATCTGTGTGGGTTTGAATACTTTGTCATCTGTGTGTGACAAACACTTTATTGTGAATAGTACTTTGATTCATAATAAACTCTGTGTCAAAATTAATCTTGTTTTCCGCCTAGATTAATTTAAACTTGTTTGATATAAAACTTGGATATAAACTAACACGTTGAGATAACTGTTATTTAATCTGTATCTAAGTTTTGGGAACCTTGTGACCCAATAACTGGTATCAGAGCAAATAAAGATTTAATCTTTAACGATCAAAGGAACCCAGTTTATCAAACAATCATCTAAACCCATTTTTTCTCTACATTTTCTTCCTTGAAAAATGACTTCTTCTATTGCTATGACTGGGAAGGGAATTCCAATCTTCAATGGTGTAAATTTTACCCACTGGAAATTGAAAGCTGAATGGTTTCTTGCTAGCATTCATGATGAAATGCTTAGAGTCATTCAGGAAGGACCCATTATTCCTGGCAGAATAGTTCCTGCAACTTTAGATGCAAATGGTATTATTTTGACACCTGAAAAATTTGTTGAGGCTGCCAAAAATACCTGGACTGATCTAGACAGGCAACTATATGCTTTAGACTTTAAGGCCAAATCCATACTGGGCAATGCAGTTACTGAGCCTATCTTTGCTAAGATATCTGGCTGCAAAACTGCTAAAGCCATATGGGATATGCTAACTGACCAATATGATGGTGTAAGTTTGGTACAATCCCAAAAGAAGAAGAATCTTATAAGAAATTATGAGAACTTCTCTGCTGGCCAAAATGAGTCATTAACTGATATTCATACCAGATTTCAGATCTTAATCAATGATTTTGAAAGGTATAATATCATCAAGGGACAGTTTGAAATCTGTGCAAAATTTGTTAATGTCATTCCAAACACTTTTTCTGAAGTTATCACTTCATTAATTGTAAGTGAAAAATTGGAGACATATGATCTCTCTGGCTTGTTTGGACTTCTACTAAATTTTGAAGAAACCAAAGCCAGAAAGGATCTAAATGCCAAAAGGATTGCAAAAGATTCATCTGCTGCCCTTGTTGCAACAACAAGGAAAAATAGAGAACTTTTCTCTAGAGCAGATTACCATCTTACTTTTACAGACTCAGAATCAGATGATGAAACTGAGTCTCTAGAAGCTGAAATGGCATTGCTAGCCCAAAGGTTAGAAAAAGCAAGATTCAAAGGTTCAAAAGGAAGGCCAACTTTTGATCCTAAGAAAGCTACTTGCTATAAATGTGGGCAAGTTGGTCATATTTCTTCTGACTGCAGAGTGAAGATTGCAGAATCTTCAAGTTCTGATAAGTGGGAAGAAAAGGCCAAGAAGTACAAGAAAAAGTACTTCAACTCCAAGAAAACTGGAGAGAAACAACAACCAAAGAAACTAGAGAAAGCTTTGGTTGTTGAACAATGGATAGATGAAGAATCTTCATCATCTGAGGATGATGAAGATATGTGCTTAATGGCTATTACAGAGAGCCAGTTTGACAAAGATGTCAAATTTGCAGAAAAGGCATGTGTTCATCCAGACTGGGACAGAGGATCTGCTTACAATCTAAATCATTTTAAACTTTACTATAGTGATGCAGAAAAACAGAAAATGTTTGAACACATCTATGTAGATTTTTTGAAAAGACTGGAGGAAATATAAGATTTAAAAAACAAACTCAGTCAAGTTCAAAAAGATCTACAATCAAAAGTGAATGAAATAAACCAAAATAAACAGTACAAACTTGAGTTTGATGCTCAATATGACCTTCTCAAAAAGATCAAGCTGGAAAAAGAAGCTTATAAAAACAAAGCTGATCATTATGAAAGGATCTGTAAATCTTGGTGTATTTCATCACTTAAAAATGTGGACTGTTTATCCAAACAGATTCCAGCTCAGATACAAGCGGTCATAGGTGATGAGTTTGATCTTAAAAGTCACATAAATTCAGAAATAAACTTAAAACCTACTATATTTGTACCTGAGGTTTTACCTCATACTTTTAGTCATACTGTGGGAGACAAAGTTATATTGACAAATGCTTTTGTTAGACCAAAAATAGTTACTAAAGAACTAGTATATGAGACAGAGCCAGACTCTGAAGACACAGACTCAGAAATCTCAGTCTGTGAAACTTCTCAATCTGAACAGCCTGAACTTATAATCACTAATGAATCTTTGGAAACTATAGAACTTGAAAAGAAAAGATTTATAAAAGGCAAAGTTAATATTCCCACAGTACCATCTTTAAAAAGACAAAAAGAGGTAAAAGGAATCAAGAATAAACAGAAAGGTTACAATGTGTTTGAACCTTCCACATCTCAGTCTGTAACTGGTCCAGACAATAATATGCCAAATGATAAATCTAAAGGCATAAAACCAGTAACAAAGGAGTTAAAAAGATCTCAGTCTGTGAGATCTAACTGTCAGTCTGGAAAAACTTAATGAAGTTAACTACAGATTTTAAAACATTTGTTGAGTCAAAACAAGAGTTTAACAGAGGATCTAGTGCAAATAATAACCCAAAATCCAAAAGGACCATTATGTTGAACAGAAAATGTTACAACTGTGGAAATCTGGGACATGAAGGTATTAAATGCACAAAGTCCATTCTTAAACAGCCAAAGGCTGCTTTGATCAAACAAATGTCTTCTACAAACAACAAAATCAAAAATAGAGAGGTTAAAAGTCAACTTCACAGACTTAGCACCAAAACTGCTAAAGAATTGACTTCAACCAACTCTAAAGAACCCATCAAAAGATGGGTTCCCAAAAGTAACTAATTGATTTTGTTTGTCCTGTGCAGGGTAACAGCAAATGGTACCTAGACAGTGGATGCTCAAGACACATGACAGGTTCCTTGAAGAATCTGTCAGAGTTTGTAGAAGAAGAAGGACCTTCTGTCAAATATGGTGACAACTCTGTTGCCAAGATAAAAGGTTATGGTGTGGTGATGTCGCACCCCCAAATTATGATGCAGCGGAAGTCGGGTCGGGGCGCGACTAATCATGGATCATTACACAAAGTTAAGGCAAACGACTCTATATGAGACGTTTTGAAAATAATACAAAGTAATTACATTAGTAATTCAACTGTTTACGTTAAGATTTGAGTTCGCGAATAGTTCAAGAGATTCTAATACATGACCAATGTTACAAAATAGTAATGCAAGAAAATCTCTGATGTTTGTAAGCATGCGACTCGAGCTATCGTGTCCTGGGGTAGTCTTACTTCTGTTGTGAACCTGAGAATACATACTAAAACGGTCAACGTAATGTTGGTGAGTTCATAGGTTTGAAACAGTAATCAAAAGTTGGTAATAATCACAAGATTTCATCAGTGTTGCACGAATGCAAACATAAAAGTATACTATTGCCATGAGTCTCACAGTTCGACGCTTAACCTAGTTTGTGCCTCGGGCAGATGCATAATCCAATACACCTGTAACAGTCAAATATTAATGCGTCCGTGGGTCGGCTAGAGCGACTAGCCCGGACGGGGATGTCAATCCCCGATAGATCTATCCAATAATACTCGCGCTCATACGATTAACGAACTATGATAAGGTGAGGACTTTCAGTGGATTAAAGGTCTCATGCAATCCGTATAAGAGTTGTTTCAGTTACTTGTGATTATAATAAACAGTGTATGTAATCTCACCCCATAGTATTGTAGGTTCCCTTGTCTCGGACCTAACCAGATCAACACACACAATCGAGAGGCGGAATTCAAACGATTGTATAAAGTACGTAAAACACAAACGAATCAAACACAAATCGAATGTATATTGATATAATAGCCAATTAGCTTGATACACTGAAATGCCTTACAATATACTCTCTGGAACCCTGGATTCGTCAACCCCAACAATGAGGCCGAAATGCTCTATTTATAGGGAAATCGAAACTGACCTACGACACAAGCTCTGTGTCGCACAACCAGTTCATGCGACACAAGCCTTGTGTCGCATAAGCGACACAGGCTCTGTGTCGCCTAAACAGAACTTGTAATATACTAATAATAAACAAAACGTCGTAATTACTTAACAAACTATTACAAGCTAAGACCAACTGACAGACATACAAATATGCACCAACAAACTCCCCCGTGTCTTCAGCTTGGTTTTCAAAAATCTTCACGCAACTCCAGCCTGCTGGGAATGTGCCACCGGCATGTATTCCCATTTTCAAACAAATCTCAACAATCTTTTGAAACTTCAGAGCCTCTTCTTGATCAATAACATAATGCTGAATCTTGTTGGCATGAAGGACTCTTAAGTCATATTTCGTTAAATTGATATGGCTTATAGGATCAAAAACACGAACAATTGAGCCTCTTAATTGTTGAGAATAGATCCACTCTCCCGGACCCTGTTCCTGGTCTCTCTCAGTTAGATATTCAATCACAGCTTCACCAGTCTTCGGGTCGTACCACCAATATCTAAATTTCTTTAACAAATTTAGTGGTAGTTTCTCAAGTGGAACCGATTTCAGACTTGCAGCTGGCGGATATTTATACTTCACAATAGACTCTTGAGTTTTTGGATCTAACTTCTTCTTGAAACGATAGCGAACTCCCAGCTCAGGTCTTATCCATACATAGTGCCTGCTGTAGATCTCTTTTCTAAGAACCTTTTGAATATAAGCGCCTCGACAATCATTTGAATTATTTACCAATTCTAATTGCGCAAGACGATTAAGTTCAACCTTCGGCAAAGTGCTGATGCAATTGAATCTCGGCCGAAAGTATTGAACGCCATCCTTTCTTTTAATTAAAATGAGAGAGCTTTCAGCATCGAATTTCCAGCTATAAATTAGACCAGTGAAATCTCCTCGAACTTTGTAAGATTTACAAATAGAAGACGTCACAGCCACAGTTCGATATTTCACAACAGGCTTGGACTGTACTGATGGCAACGGTTCGGAGGTTAGTTCATTTTCATCATCAGAAGAATCAGATTCAATGATAGGTGCATCAGGATCATACGGTTCTTCTGGTTGAGCATGAGTAGGCTCACTCTGTCTTTCAATAGGAGATTCCGGACGATTTGACTCTTCATACACTTCTTCATCTGAGGGAATCTCCGGTTCAACCTCAACATCCTCAAAGTCATAAGATATTTCATCATTATTCACCGGATTTATTAAGCTTTGTAGATACGTGATATTTGCTTCAGAGTAATCTACAGCTATAGGTATCGGTTGACCTGTAATGTTTTCAGACGATGCAAAATAATCTAAAAGTAAATTTTCATTAATGTCCGAATTATTTACATCATCGGTTTAAGTTCCGGCAGAAGTCTTAGGTGTTGTTTCAATGGCACGCAGGCCTGACTCCCCCGAAACCACAGCTAGGGCTTCTAACTCTAAGACCCTAGTCTCCAAAACAGGAACTCTGGCGGTCTGCAGCTCCAAGTCTTTAATCTGTGCAGCTTGAGCTTCCAAAACCGCAGATTGGGATTGAATTAATGCAGCTTGAGATGTCATCGTTTGCTGCATCGTGTCCAACCGCCTCATTAATTCTTGAATGACAGACGGGAGAGGTTGGACAGGAACCTCAACACGGGGAATGTCACCCCGTGGCATGGCAGAAGAAGTTGGAGCCGATTGACGTTGACGAACCAACGTAGGCACCCAATCTTTATCTGTAGATTCTGATTAGCGAGGCCTTTTACCCACATCGGGTCGCACAACAACCATTCCCGCCCTTTTGCGTCGTTGAATGCGCTTAAAGCGTCTTATATCGAAATGACGAATATTTTCCAACGAATTGTCGGAAGGAACTATCCGAGGAGAAGTTGGTGGATTGGAGCCACCATCAGAAGAGCTGGTAGCCATTTCTTCGTCAATATGAGGCTCAGGTGCCTGAGTGTTTTCTCCTTGAAGATCTTCAACACGACCAAAAGTCTCAATATCCTCCAAAATTGCTTCCAGCTGAGGATTTTCATCCTGGACAGGCACATTAACAAAAGTATCCTCTTGCTGAGGAGGAGCAGCAGAGGTATCCATAAAACCATTTTCAGCCGGAGGGACATAGCCCTCATGCACGATGTGCCCAAAAAGTGGGACATCAGCCGGTGCCGGGACCCCTTTTGCATATTGGCCGCAGATGGCAAAAATGCGGATATTCATTGGGGTTTGGCGGAACCGGTGAGCAACATTCACCGGAAGCCCCGGAACCAGATGATTGAGCAATAATTGTACAAAGCGCGGGTACATGTTCCAGCGATTTGCCCCGGCATGTACATTATCCACCATAGCCCGAAAGATGTAGCCTGAAAAATTGAAGGGCTTATTGTAGACCAACGCGAGCATAGCAGAAGCTGTTGAGTGGCTCATTCCGTCGAAGCCAGCCTTCCAGCTTGACAAGCACACAATCATTATGTGCATTAGATACCTCCAGACCCTTGTAAGATTGGCCTTTCGGTATTGATCACGGGGAACACCTGGATATCCCATACGATTCATGCCACCATTTATGAACAAGTTCGGAAAGAGAATAGGCATGTCTGGATGGTCATTGAATTGGAACAGATCGCGAATAAGCTGCTTCGAAATAATAATCTCGTTGTCAGCAACGTTGGAGATTAAACGCGTGTAAGGCAAGTCTGAGTTTATGACTGCCGAACTCCAGAAGGAACGAACGAGGTCCTTATATATAGGAGTAGTGGCTGTGATGGCAGTAAAAATGCGGGAACGACGAAGAAACGCGATCATCTGCCTGAACGGCACAGCCGAATCCCGATCATCCTCTAGAAAAGCCACGATATTGTGCCTCGGCTCCCAATCATTCACATTGATATCTGCCATTGCTATTAACACCAAAGAAACATAGCTCGAACAGCGTTAGCATTAAAAATAGGTGTCGCATAAATCAATTTCAAACAGTGTGCGACACAAGTGCTTGTGTCGCTAAAGAATTAAGCGACATCATGGGTTGTGTCGCATTTTGCAATAAATTGATTTATTTTAATCTAGGCGACAGAAGCCTTGTGTCGCACATCATGTGTCGCAAACAAAATTAGTGTCGCATTGACGAACTGACTTTAATCAACTGCGACACAAGCGCTTGTGTCGCAGCTTGTGTCGCATTGACGAACAGGTGCCCAGCCCAGAAAAATCCAAAGACCAAATTTGGGAGTTTTCGAAATTGAGCACACCAAATGATGCAACTATGTATGTAGAGCAAGAAAACATGTGTTTTAACCAATAACATACCCAAACACCTCGTTAATTTGCACCATAAGCAAAAAACCTAAAAAACGTATGTTTCATACAACGATTAACCAAAATTAGACGGTGAAAGAGGGTATAAATGGTACCTATAAGTCGAGAAAGATGAGGAGAACAAGAAGCACGGAATGGATTGCAAAGAAACACGGCCGAAGATTGAAAATCAAATTGAAATAACGTCGCAGTGGTTGTGTCGCAGTATTTGTCTTGTGTCGCTATTTGTGTCGCAAAATCGTGTAGCGACTGAGAGGTAGGGTCCGGCTTTTATACCTCAACCCTGTATAGCGACACAAGATGCGACATGGCTTGCGACACAAGGGTTGTGTCGCATGGCGACACAAGAGTTGTGTCGCACCGTGGACAGTTTGTGTAGTTTGATTTTATTTTAAAGTTTTCACTCGAGAGTCAATTTGATATTATCTCAGAGACTTGGATAAAACTAAAGGTAAAACAATAAAATACAAACCGTTGATTCGATTTTGCAATCAACGTAAACAGAACGTAAAATCTTTTTGGTGACGAAATTGTTTAAGTCTGCTTTAGGAATCATATCAGGATAACATGCAAAAATTAGGAATAGTAAGTGTTATTTCGATTATCAGTATGTTTATCCACTTTAAATTTTCTTAGCATATTTAAATTTACCTGTTATAAAGATTAGTTCAGGACGATTATTGATATTTTATCCATCTAAGCATTTGAACTTAAGTATAGATGATTTCAACTCATAATGAGATGAACCACTTGTGTTATTATTAGCATACATATTATATTATATAGGTCACATTAAAATATACATTTGAAATCAAAACATGTTAGTAATTTCTTTATAGAAGGTGAGGGTATGAACGTATCTTTAGAAGTAAGATAGCGGTGACAGGTCTGTACTTTCGTACAACAGAGTCACATAAGCAATAGTTCGGGTTGAACAAACACCAGTCTGAACAACTTAAACTAGAGGGTACAGATCTGTACTTTCGTACAACAGAGTACCATAGTTTAACACAAACCAGTACTAGGCAATCCTTTTATAATTGTTCTTGTACATATGTACATTATATTTTAGAATTTAGATATGCCACTGGTACGCAATAATTGTCTATAACTTAACATAGACTACGTACCTAAGTTCTTTTCAAGAATATATTAGATGAAACCAGGTCTGTATTTTCATACAACAGAGGAGACAACTAATATATTCCCCCAGATAACATCATACAAAGACCCTATATTTTAGATCATAACATGTTTATTATCCAAATATTAAGACGAAGCGTTAAAATATTTTGGACATTTTTGCCCTTATTTTAACTTAAAGTCATACATATAAATATGCCTTTATATAAAATAATATGCATTTTTGAAAGTTAAGCTTCTTAGTAACTTTAGAACAAATGCCTACCAATACATCATTTGATGAAGCTAATATTTATAAAAGGTATTTCAAGTATGCTAGATAAATCTACGGACACATCAAACATAAATCTTAAAATTCCATTTTATGCATGTTTCCTGATGTACTATCATTTCCCCAATTGTTTACAGACACAATTCAACGTCTATTTTAACAATGTTGCAACTATTGCATTTCTTTAATACTAACAAGTAAAAAGAATGGCAGTTGCATCAATTTTTTTTTTTTTTTTTAATGCAATTTCCAAGTCTAAGGATAATTTTGACCAGAAAGGGAGAGTTAAGCGTTGCCCAGACTCACCATTCCAATCATAGAGACTAGCTCATCAAATCGACTACGAGAGAAAGCTTTTGTGAAAAGATCTGCGTTTTGCTTAAGAGTAGGGATTTGGACAAGGTCAATTAGGTGCTTCTCATAGCAATCTCGTATAAAATGATAACGAATTTCAATATGCTTTGTTTTTGAATGCTGTACGGGATTGCGTATGATAGATACAGCAGCTGAATTATCAATATGAATAGGAGTAAGAGTTAGAAGTAACCCATAGTCACGCATTTGATGCTGAATCCAGAGAACCTGGGAACAGCAACTGGCAGCAGCAATGTATTCTTCTTCAGCAGTTGATGTAGAGACAGTTGTCTGCTTCTTGCACTGCCACGAGACTAATCGGCTTCCTAGAAACTGACATCCTCCAGTTGTGGACTTCGCGTCCACTGAGCAGCCACCATAATCTGAATCTAAAAAAGCAGTTAGAGAAAAATCGTTTTCATTAGAATACCAGAGACCCAAGGAGGGTCTCCACTTAAGATAACCTAATATGCGTCTGACAGCCTTTTCATGAGAAGCTTTGGGCTTTGCTTGATATCTAGAACAGATAAACACAGCGAATAATATGTCCGGCCTAGATGCTGTGAGGTACATAAGCGATCCTATCATTGAATGATAGTCACGCTGATTAACATCGTCTTCATCATCAGCAGGTCCAAGTTTGTGACTGATGTCAATGGGAGTTCCATAGTGTCTAGCATCGAGCATCTGATATTTTGTCAAGATGTCCTTGACATATTTTGTCTGATGAACATAAATTCCCTTATCAGACTGCTCGACTTGAACACCAAGGAAAAATTTTAGTTCTCCCATGGCACTCATCTCAAACTTAGATTTCATGACTTTTTCGAAATCTCTGCACAGCACCTCATTGGTCGATCCAAAAATAATATCATCCACGTATACCTGCAAGCAACAAATCGTTTCCTGTCTTTTTGATAAAAAGAGTTGAATCAATCTGCCCACGAGTGTAACCATTTGTGAGCAGGTGTTGAGACAACGTTTCATACCAAGCCCTTGGAGCTTGATGAAGACCATACAATGCTTTATCGAGTTTGTAGACGTAATCAGGATGCACTGAGTCTTCGAAACCAGGAGGTTGTTTCACATAAACCTCTTCGTTGACCTTCCCATACAAAAACGCACTCTTTACATCCAGTTGATAGACACGAAATTTCTTGAATGAAGCGTAAGCAAGAAATATCCGTATTGACTCTAAACGCGCAACCGGAGCAAAAACCTCGTCATAATCCAATCCTTCGATCTGAGTAAAACCTTGAACCACCAGACGAGCTTTATTCTTTACAACTACGCCACGGTCATCTTTGTTGACTCGATAAACCCAGCGAGTACCAATCGGATAGAATCCCTGAGGCAGTTTAACCAGCTCCCAAACTTCTAACTTTTTGAACTGTTTGAGCTCCTCTTGCATGGCTTCTACCCAGTGAGAATCAGTCAATGCTTCCTTAATGTTTTTCGTTTCAATTTGAGAAAGAAAGCATGACTCCATTTGAGCTAACTGGCACTCTGTTTGCCCTCTGGTTCTAACTCCATCGTGTAAATCACCAATAATATTTTCTACCGGGTGATTCACATTGACACGGCTACTTGGAATCTCTTCAGTTTCAATGACAGTTTCCAAATTTGTACAGTCTCCCCCAGAGACTAAAGTCTCTTCAAGTACCTCTGTGATAGGTTCTACTTCACCATCTGATAAAGCTGGCATATCTGGATCTGTATCAGGATCTTGATCTGGTTCAGTAGTTTGAGGAGGAGGTGGTGGTGTTTTTGTAGGAGATTTGGATACATCAGAATATATATCAAGTCCATGAAGCATTGTCATCACCTGTTCAACTTCATCTTCAGCAGGAAGTTTGAAAGAGTCGAACATACTGTCATAGTCGAACAGAAATTCGGGCCCTGAACCTTGTGAAGGTTGAGTATAACGAAGACATGTTACCTCAAAATGTTCCTCCACTCTCTTTGTGACTTTGTTATACACACGCTTATTAGGTGAATTATTTGAAAAACCCAAGAAATAGCCTTCACTCGATTTGCTACCGAATTTAGCCACTCGTTCTTTTGTGTGCATAATCATACAAGGACACCCGAACGGCTCAAGAAACTGTAAATTTGGTTTACGGTTGTTGAAGAGCTCATAACAGGTCTTATTACGTTTCTTAACCATAGACACTCGATTTAGTATGTAGCAAGCGGTGTTGACCGCTTTTGCCTAGAATGTGATAGGTAGTTTTGAATCAGCTAACATAGTCCGAGCAGCTTCAATGAGTGTCTTGTTCTTACGTTCAGCAACTCCATTTTGTTGAGGAGTTCTAGCAGCACTGAATTGATGATCAATGTCTTTCTTTAAACAGAAAAGACCTAGCGAAGAATTCTTAAATTCCGTACCGTTATCACTTCTCAGTTTCTTGATCTTTAGATTGCACAAATTTTCCAGCTTGTCAAACAAGTAGATAAGGATTTCAGCAGTCTCATCCTTGGAGGCCAAAAAATAAACCCAAGAGAACCTCGAGTAATCATCAGTGACCACCAAACAGTACCATGCTCCACCTATACTTTTCTTGCTCACTGGTCCAAATAAGTCCATCTGCAGTAATTCCAATGGCTTTTCAACGGAGTTGATCAGTTTTGACTTATGGGTCTTCTTGTGCTGTTTCCCTTTTTGGCAGGGAACGCAATGATCATTAAGCCCGAATGATTGCTTCGGTACACCACGCACAAGATCATTTTTAACCAGATAATTCATTTTACGAAAATGCAGATGACCCATTCGTCTGTGCCACAACAAGGATTCTTTTTCATTAGCCTTAGACAGAAAACACGTTTGCTGCTTTGTTTCAACAGTACGCATATCCAGAATGTACGTGTCTCTGTCTCGAGGTGCCTTCAATAGCACCCACTCCTCGGGAATAACAAATCCCGGCTTCAGAATGCAACACTCACTTTTCGTGAAAACAGTAGTGTATGATTTATCACACACTTGCGATACACTAAGAAGGTTGTGTTGCAGCTGTTCTACAAAATTAACTTTTTCAAAGCTCACTCTGCCGTTTGAGAGTGTGCCTTGGCCAGAAATTACACCTCCTTTGTCACCAGCAAAAGCAACATATCCCCCATTATACGCATGAACATCGGAAAGCAGGGATATATTGCCGGTCATGTGCCGCGAGCATACACTATCGATATACCATTTGCTATTCAGGACGGCTTCAGGTTGCTGCAGCACCAAAAACAAAGAAGTTAATTAGTAACGGAGACCCAAGCCTTTACAGACTTGGGGACTCCAGACGCATCATCCAGAATGATCACATCAGTCAAAATTTTGTTTTTAAACATATCAGAAGTATTTATTGATGTGACACTATTGGATGTAGAATCATTTGATGATTCTTTCACTTTCCAAACCTTTTTAGGTTTGGTAGATTGCTTGTCAACAACATTGAGCTTAGTAATTGATGATTTGGTTGGCTCAACCTTGCTGATTTTCGTAGCGGGTGAGGGAGAACGTGAACCTTTAACTGAAGAATTTTTAATTTTAGAACTTTTAGGTACACCTTTCCCAGACCGCTTTTTAGCAAGCAACGGACAATCATTTATTAAATGACCTTGTTTCTTGCAGTAGAAACAAGATCTTTTCTCAACAGGTTGTTGAAATTTTGGAACAAACCTATGAGGATGGTTGAAAGAAATATCAAAGGCGCATGCACACTTATGTGAGCATGTTGAATTTGACACTTGTTTAGAGAAAACAGTGGATTTAGAAGAAGTTTGATGTTTTTTAATATTTTCTTTGATTTTCAAAATCTTCTTTTCAGGCTCAGCCTTAGCTTTGCCTTTTCCACTTAAAGCCATGACTGAAGATTCATTAGTTATAATTACATTGTTTGGCTTTACAATTTTCTTTTCAACCTTTGAGTACTCCTCTTCGGTTATATCCTCAATTTTAACAATCTCCTTTAAAATAACAGGAGAAGCACTCGAAGCCTTGTTTACAACAGGCTCACAAACATCAGAAGGTTTAACTGACTCAGCCTTGACACAAATAGTAACTGATTCAACAGATTTAACCTCTTGAGCCTTAACAATCTCAGGCTCACTAGGTTTTGCCTTAACAGGTTCAGACTCACTAGTGCAGGGTTGATCGTCAGTTACTTTAACTTTTTCAGCCTGAATTTTCACAGGCTTACTTATTTTGACAGGAGCAAATTTCACAGGATTTATTGCCGTCTTTGAAAAGTTTGGCATAAATTCAGTGATGTCATCCTTAACAGGCATGGGAAAATAATTTTTAGGAGGCGGAACTTGATGAAAACCAAGTCCAGCCTTGCTTTTCGTATCACTTCTTTGTGCCTGAAGGATCTCATCAAAGACTAGAGAGGAAGTTGAAAAGTTAGATAATTTTCTGTTCAACTCAAGAACTTCAGCCTGAGAATCGGCAAGTTGTTTCTTTACGAAGGAAAGCATATTAACATAGCTTCCTATTTCATCTTGCTGTTCAAAAATTTTGGCTTTCAGCTCTTTCTTTTCCTCAAAAATAGCTTTTAGCTTTTTATCACAAACCTTATCATTATCTTTTAACATATTATTTGAAGCAGTTAATTATTCTATGTTAGCGATAAGACGTTCATTTTCCTCTCTTAACCTGTTTACTTGTCCTGTCAATTGAATGCATGAAATACAAGACAAAGGTTCATTACCAACCTCATGAATGTTGGCCATGAAAGCTTTGTTCTGTTGGTCATCATCAGCTTGTTCTGACCAGTCAAACGCTTCATCTGACAACATTAAAGCAGCCGATACCATTGCCTTTTCTTCAGCTTTAGCCTTCTCTGTAGAATTGTTCTGAGAAGGCCTTGTGAAACCAGAGGAGGGCTGTCGTGTTTCACATTCACGAGCAAAATGTCCATAGTTGTGACACTTATAGCATTTAACCTTGCTCTTGTTGAATCCCAGACCCTTATCATTCGGGTCCTCTAGCGATCTCTTTCCTGTTTTCTTAAAGTAGGTCTTGGCTCTACGAGTAAGCATGGCCAAGTTCCACCTTAAGTCCATTCGTTCCAGTTCGTCATCATCTATTTGACGAAAATCTTCCTCTGTCAAGTCCATGGAACCAGCTTTCTTGCAGAGAAAGTCATCATAGGCGGATAGCAACGCCGAAAAAAGTGCAGCATGATCTTGTGTAGCTGCAGGAATAGGCCCTTGATGACTTGGTGGTTGAAAGTAAGACCCACCAGAAGAAACACTTGGTTGCTGACTAGAAGAGCCACCAGGTCCACCAGCCAAGAATGCTGAGCCAGATGTTCCGGTTGATGAAACATCCACTCCGTAGATCTTAGGATTTTGGACATTTGCAGTAGATATTGTTTCCTTCCTTTGCATGTCCAAAAGATCAGCTTCTAGCTGACCAATAAGATCATCAAGAGACATATTCAAGATGTCTGGATCCTTTTCCATCATTAAAACTCTTGTGTCCCATTTATCAGGTAGAGATTCAAGAAGTTTTTTATTTATTTCAGTTTTGTCCAGAGTTATTCCCCCTTCTATCAACTCACTAACCAACTGTGAGTATCTAGAAAACAAGTCAGAAAGAGACTCGTTTGGAAGAATATCGAATACATCATACTGTTTCTTGACTAAACGCAGCTTATTCTGTTTATATTGTTCACTACCGCCACATCTTTTCTCAAATGCCTTCCATAAATCATACGCAATTTCCAGATGTCGAAATTGCTTGAGGATTGACGGTGGTAATGCCATGGTAATTGCAGAATGGGCCTTTTTATCATTTTCAAAGGCTTTGCGTTCCTCAGGAGTCATTGATTTAATTGGTTTTAATGGTGCAGAACCAGTATACACTCCCGGACTGAAGGACGTTCGTATCTTTCAGTTAAAGCAACCCACATTTCGGGATCATTAAAAGAAACAAACGCTTCAAAACGTTGACGCCAATACGCGTAATCCATCCCAACAGTATACATGGGTGGTTTATTCGTACTTCCAACTTCAGAGTTCTGCTTGAGTAGATCTCCAACTCGTTGTAATGAAGAAGATGCCATTTTGATAACCTGCAAAACAAAACACACAAAGAACAAACAAAACTGTTATGCGACACAAGGGTTGTGTCGCTAAGTCAACTGGCAACACAAAGGATGTGTCGCAAAGAGATTAGTAACAGCTAAACAGGCGACACAAGATTTGTGTCGCAAACTTTTATGTCGCAATATTAACTTGTGTCGCAGTCTTTGTGTCGTAACTTTCAAACTTGTGTCGCTTGCTGGTGTCGCTTAAAACCTACACGCGACAGAAGATTGTGTCGCAGAAACCCTAAAAGCGACAGAGGTTTTGTGTCGCAGAAACCCTAAATGCGACAAAGCTTGTGTCGCTGCTTGTGTCGCTATGTCGAGGAGAGCTGCGGCAGAAAACCCTAAAATTAGCAAACTTCCGTAACCCTAACTCAGTCTGACTCTCAAAAGTCAAATCTTAACAACCAGACTGAGACCATTAAGCTGCTTAGTGAAAACTTAATGAAGTTAACCACAGATTTTAAAACATTTGTTGAGTCAAAACAAGAGTTTAACAGAGGATCTAGTGCAAATAATAACCCAAAATCCAAAAGGACCATTATGTTGAACAGAAAATGTTACAACTGTGGAAATCTGGGACATGAAGGTATTAAATGCACAAAGTCCATTCTTAAACAGCCAAAGGCTGCTTTGATCAAACAAATGTCTTCTACAAACAACAAAATCAAAAATAGAGAGGTTAAAAGTCAACTTCACAGACTTAGCACCAAAACTGCTAAAGAATTGACTTCAACCAACTCTAAAGAACCCATCAAAAGATGGGTTCCCAAAAGTAACTAATTGATTTTGTTTGTCCTGTGCAGGGTAACAGCAAATGGTACCTAGACAGTGGATGCTCAAGACACATGACAGGTTCCTTGAAGAATCTGTCAGAGTTTGTAGAAGAAGAAGGACCTTCTGTCAAATATGGTGACAACTCTGTTGCCAAGATAAAAGGTTATGGTGTGGTGATGTCGCACCCCCAAATTATGATGCAGCGGAAGTCGGGTCGGGGCGCGACTAATCATGGATCATTACACAAAGTTAAGGCAAACGACTCTATATGAGACGTTTTGAAAATAATACAAAGTAATTACATTAGTAATTCAACTGTTTACGTTAAGATTTGAGTTCGCGAATAGTTCAAGAGATTCTAATACATGACCAATGTTACAAAATAGTAATGCAAGAAAATCTCTGATGTTTGTAAGCATGCGACTCGAGCTATCGTGTCCTGGGGTAGTCTTACTTCTGTTGTGAACCTGAGAATACATACTAAAACGGTCAACGTAATGTTGGTGAGTTCATAGGTTTGAAACAGTTATCAAAAGTTGGTAATAATCACAAGATTTCATCACTGTTGCACGAATGCAAACATAAAAGTATACTATTGCCATGAGTCTCACAGTTCGACGCTTAACCTAGTTTGTGCCTCGGGCAGATGCATAATCCAATACACCTGTAACAGTCAAATATTAATGCGTCCGTGGGTCGGCTAGAGCGACTAGCCCGGACGGGGATGTCAATCCCCGATAGATCTATCCAATAATACTTGCGCTCATAAGATTAACGAACTATGATAAGGTGAGGACTTTCAGTGGATTAAAGGTCTCATGCAATCCGTATAAGAGTTGTTTCAGTTACTTGTGATTATAATAAACAGTGTATGTAATCTCACCCCATAGTATTGTAGGTTCCCTTGTCTCGGACCTAACCAGATCAACACACACAATCGAGAGGCGGAATTCAAACGATTGTATAAAGTACGTAAAACACAAACGAATCAAACACAAATCGAATGTATATTGATATAATAGCCAATTAGCTTGATACACTGAAATGCCTTACAATATACTCTCTGGAACCCTGGATTCGTCAACCCCAACAATGAGGCCGAAATGCTCTATTTATAGGGAAATCGAAACTGACCTGCGACACAAGCTCTGTGTCGCACAGCCAGTTCATGCGACACAAGCCTTGTGTCGCATAAGCGACACAGGCTCTGTGTCGCCTAAACAGAACTTGTAATATACTAATAATAAACAAAACGTCGTAATTACTTAACAAACTATTACAAGCTAAGACCAACTGACAGACATACAAATATGCACCAACAAACTCCCCCGTGTCTTCAGCTTGGTCTTCAAAAATCTTCACGCAACTCCAGCCTGCTGGGAATGTGCCACCGGCATGTATTCCCATTTTCAAACAAATCTCAACAATCTTTTGAAACTTCAGAGCCTCTTCTTGATCAATAACATAATGCTGAATCTTGTTGGCATGAAGGACTCTTAAGTCATATTTCGTTAAATTGATAAGGCTTATAGGATCAAAAACACGAACAATTGAGCCTCTTAATTGTTGAGAATAGATCCACTCTCCCGGACCCTGTTCCTGGTCTCTCTCAGTTAGATATTCAATCACAGCTTCACCAGTCTTCGGGTCGTACCACCAATATCTAAATTTCTTTAACAAATTTAGTGGTAGTTTCTCAAGTGGAACTGATTTCAGACTTGCAGCTGGCGGATATTTATACTTCACAATAGACTCTTGAGTTCTTGGATCTAACTTCTTCTTGAAACGATAGCGAACTCCCAGCTCAGGTCTTATCCATACATAGTGCCTGCTGTAGATCTCTTTTCTAAGAACCTTTTGAATATAAGCGCCTCGACAATCATTTGAATTATTTACCAATTCTAATTGCGCAAGACGATTAAGTTCAACCTTCGGCAAAGTGCTGATGCAATTGAATCTCGGCCGAAAGTATTGAACGCCATCCTTTCTTTTAATTAAAATGAGAGAGCTTTCAGCATCGAATTTCCAGCTATAAATTAGACCAGTGAAATCTCCTCGAACTTTGTAAGATTTACAAATAGAAGACGTCACAGCCACAGTTCGATATTTCACAACAGGCTTGGACTGTACTGATGGCAACGGTTCGGAGGCTAGTTCATTTTCATCATCAGAAGAATCCGATTCAATGATAGGTGCATCAGGATCATACGGTTCTTCTGGTTGAGCATGAGTAGGCTCACTCTGTCTTTCAATAGGAGATTCCGGACGATTTGACTCTTCATACACTTCTTCATCTGAGGGAATCTCCGGTTCAACCTCAACATCCTCAAAGTCATAAGATATTTCATCATTATTCACCGGATTTATTAAGCTTTGTAGATACGTGATATTTGCTTCAGAGTAATCTACAGCTATACGTATCGGTTGACCTGTAATGTTTTCAGACGATGCAAAATAATCTAAAAGTAAATTTTCATTAATGTCCGAATTATTTACATCATCGGTTTGAGTTCCGGCATACAAATATGCACCAACAAGTATAAAACAGTAAAAGTGGGGCTATGAGACTCACCTGAGTCTTGAAAGCAGTTGTATCAAAGGTGGGTGTTCGTGTCCCAAAGTGCAATCTCCTAGCGCCCTAAACGCGTAAGATTGTATGTAAGTGGTGGGTTAATGTCCACTTAGGTATGCAAGTGGAAGGTTAATGTCCACTTGTGCTAGCCATCCACTCAACTAGTTATGTCCAAAGTTTGTTTGTCGTTCGCGTTTAGAAAACATGTATGGCCCGTTGGTGAAACGTTTGAAAAGGATATTAATTCTCTAATTAATATTATCATAATTGTTTTGTGTTTTAAATTGGTGTGGTTGATAAACTTTAGGTGTCTCCAAGTTGTCTCTGTAAGTATCTAACTTTGCTTGTTACGGATGATAAGATAAAGTAGTGAGTTGGTCACGTAGTTACATGTATTATTATGAATAACACGTTTTGTGAGAATATGTTTTGGATTCATCTGCGTAGCGAACCGAGATGTTGCGAATTGAAATGTGGCGAAGTGTATTCAAATGTTGCGAATCGAACTGAGATTATCTCTAAAGTTCACAGACTGAAAACTTGCTCACAGACTGAAGGTGTTTCACATGGTTTCTACTGCTCTTCTTGGTTCCTACTGCTCGTTTAGTTTATACTGGTGACCAAGTTAATATTGCTAGTTCATGTACTTAGTTCCCACTGTTAATGTAATTCCCATGGTTTCTACTGTTGGTTCATTCTTCCTTTGTTTCTACTGTGCGTTAGTTTCTACTGTTAGTTTGTTATTCCTTTGTTTCTACTGCTAATTCAATTCCTTAGTTAATACTGCTAGTGCATTTCTTTAATTAATACTGCTAGTACATTTCCTTAGTTAATACTGCTAGTGTAAATGTTTAGTTAATACTGCTAGAGCATTTCCTTAGTTAATACTGCTAGTGTAAATGTTGCGACACAAAGGTTAGTGTCGCTAGTTAATACTGTTGGTTTCAAAGGTAGCGACGCAAGGGTTGTGTCGCTAAGCTTCAGTCTGGGTGGCACAGACTCAAACTCAAGGGTTTTGCGACATAAAGGTTGTGTCGCTAAGCTTCAGTCTGGGTGGCACAGACTCAAACTCAAGGGTTTTGCGACATAAAGGTTGTGTCGCTATAATCACAGAACGAAGGCTTCACAGACTGAGATCAATTGCTGCGACACTAAAGCTAGTGTCGCTAAGTCCACAGACTGAGCTCACAGACTCAGCTTTCAGTCTGTGTTGGAGGGTTTTTATGAAGAGGTCTAACGTTCTTATCTTTATCCAAAATCCTTACACGTTAAATCTCAATGTTTCAATAATTTGTGAAAAGTAAGTTTTATAAATTTTTGACAAACCCGAAGGTGTTCGATTCTTGGGGCAAAAATACAACGATTTCCCGGGAGGTTACTTTTAAAATGTTTGTTTTTAAGGTAAATTCAAGTAAGTTTTCATTTCGGACCTTGTGAGTGAACTTGCTAGCACATTAAATCCACAAAATCTTACAAATAACAAGGAAAGTTTGAAGAAAGTGTGTTCTTACCAGAAAAGTATGCGATGAGTAAGCTGTGAGTGAAAAATCGTGAAGCTTGACTCCTAGTTCTCCGTTAACTTTCTTGTGGTTTTTGATGAGATTTGAGAGTAAAATGAAAGAAACTGCTTTCTGTTTGTGTTTGTTGTGAGAAGAGAAATGAGAGAAAGTTTTGGTTAAAGTTCTGAAAGTTTTGACTAATGAAAGATTAGGTTGTGTGTGTAAGTAACCAATATGATAACTTTGCATTGGGGAATGTATGGGGCCGGTCTAGAGTGTCTAGGTTGTGTGAGACTTTTAACCAAGGTGGGCTCCACCTGATCTCTTTTACTTTTCTCTTTTATTTTAATTCAATTGTTTGTTTAAATTAAGATTGTTACATTTTAAATTATGTTTTCATCATGATTTCGAGTGGGTTCGCGTTACGTATCGTACGTTTTGCATGAAAACGTCAAGTGTTCGTATATTATTATACTTAATAATAATATAGGGTAAATAACTACTATTTAATTATAAAATAGGTTTACATTATTTATGAAAAGGGTTTTCACCAACGCCCATATAAATCGAGTCGGACTCCATCCGATTAAAATTGCGTAATTACAATTCAATTACGTATGAGTGTATAATACAATATACAAAATGTTCCGTAATTAGTCTTATTTCACACTAATTACAAGGGATAACAATTTACGATTAATCACTTATGACGGCCTAATTCACCGGGTGTCACAGGTGAAGGCTGGCAACATCAGAATAACAAAGGTGGCCTATGTTGAGGGATTAAAGCATAACCTGCTTAGTGCTAGCCAGATTTGTGATGATGATGGTGAAATCATAATCAGAAAGAAGGCTGCTGTTATCTATAATTCCAAAGGCAAACCTATATTAGTTGCCAAACGAGAAAGAGATATCTATCTCTTGGATCTTTCTTCTGCAGACAACAATGTAGAGACCTGTCTCTATACTCAGTCTGTGCCAGAACTAAGCTGGCTATGGCATAGGAGGTTATCCCACCTGAACTTCAAAAATATTAACCTCCTGTCAAAGAAGAAACTGGTTAGAGGTCTGCCTGATGTTACATTTGCAAAAGACAAACTTTGTTCTGCATGTACACTAGGGAAACAGACCAAGAACCATTTTCCATCCAAATTGTTAGCTACAATTGATCAACCACTGCATATGCTCCATATGGATCTGTTTGGACCCATGAGCATTAGCAGTTTGGGTGGAAAGAAGTATACACTTGTAGTTG
The DNA here is from genome assembly GCA_963930675.1 of Gnaphalium uliginosum. Taxonomy (NCBI): domain Eukaryota; kingdom Viridiplantae; phylum Streptophyta; class Magnoliopsida; order Asterales; family Asteraceae; genus Gnaphalium; species Gnaphalium uliginosum. The sequence continues at coordinate 48,256,298 of OZ005680.1, read as the reverse complement.
TGGATGAATACACAAGGTATACTTGGGTCGTCTTTCTTAAAGCTAAAAGTGATGCTCCTTAAGAGATTATTAATCTAATCAAGAGAGAAGAATTGCAGAAAGATGCACCTGTCAAGCAACTCAGGAGTGACCATGGTACATAATTTAAGAATTCTACTCTCATTGAATTTTGTACTGACAAAGGCATTATTCAAAACTTTGCCTCTGTCAGAACTCCTCAACAAAATGGTGTTGCTGAGAGAAGAAATTGTACACTCATAGAAGCTGCAAGAACCATGTTATGCCATGGTCAAATGAAGGTTTATTTTTGGGCAGAAGCAGTTAACACTGCCTGTTATACCCAAAATATATCTATTTTGGTCAAAAGGCATGGCAAAACTGCATATGAGCTGTATCACAAGAAGGTTCCAACCATCCATTACTTTCAGACCTTTGGAAGTAAATGCTACATTCTCAATCAAAGAGATCAATTAGCAAAGATGGAACCTAAATCTGATGAAGGAATTTTTGTTGGCTATTCATCTATCTCAAAGGCCTATAGAGTCTACAACAACAGAAGGAATAAAATTGAAGAAACCATCAATGTCACCTTTGATGCTTCCTCTGCTAATGATGAACATGTTTCTCAGTCTGATGTTCATTTGTTAGAAGATTTATCTGTTGTGGGATCTAAATCTCAAATCCCAGTTATTGTTAACCAACAACAGGACTCTGAAAGTGACAATGAAGATGCTCAACCTGCTCATTCTATGACAGTACCTTCATCAACAGAAGATGAATCTGTGTCCAGAGATTCAAACTCTTCTGATACATGTGTTCAGTCTGATAGTTTTCAGTCTGTGAACTCTACAGACTTTGACTTGCCCTGTTTAGAAGATGATGCAGAACTCAGTCCTGCTATCCTTCCACCAAATGAGAATGATTTACCATCAAATGATGAATCACTTCTAGGAGTCAAAGAACACAAGTATCATCCAATTACAGAAATAATTGGAGATTATGTTTCTGGTGTACAAACAAGAGCTAAAGTGTCAAACTTATCTACTGCAAATTTCTGTTTCTACACAAACTTCCTGTCAATCATTGAACCAAAGAAAGCTGAAGAAGCCTTGAAAGATGATGATCGGGTTGAAGCAATGCAGGAAGAGTTAACAGAATTTGACAGAAACAATGTTTGGACCCTAGTTCCTGCTCCAAAAGGGAAGACCATTATTGGAACTAAATGGGTTTACAGAAACAAGATGGACAAGGATGGAGTGATAATAAGGAACAAAGCAAGGCTAGTTGCTCAAGGCTACAAGCAGGAAGAAGGCATTGATTATGATGAAACCTTTGCCCCTGTAGCCAGAATTGAAGCAATACGGTTATTCTTGGCATATGCTGCATTCAAGGACTTCAAAGTCTATCAAATGGATGTCAAGAGTGCATTTCTGAATGGCGACTTACAGGAGGAAGTCTATGAGAAACAACCTCCAGGTTTTGTAAGTTCCAATTTTCCAAATCATGTCTATAAATTGCAGAAAGCACTATATGGACTAAAACAAGCTCCAAGAGCTTGGTATGATACTTTATCATCCTCTCTTCTTAGTAATGACTTTACTAGAGGATCAATTGATAAAACTTTGTTCTTCAAAAGGAACAAGGCAGATGTCATACTAGTCCAAATCTATGTTGATGATATTATATTTGGGTCTACTGATGAAAAATTGTGTAAATGGTTTTCAAACTTAATGTCAAAACAGTATCAAATGAGTATGATGGGTGAATTAACATACTTTCTTGGTCTACAAGTACATCAGAAACCTGATGGTATCTTCATCAACCAAGGTAAATATGTCAATGACCTACTTACTAAATATTCTTTAAAGGACTGTTCAATTATGAAAACACCAATGAGCACTGCAGATAAGTTGGATAAGGATCAGTCTGGCAAGTCAATCTGTCAAACCACTTATAGAGGTATGATAGGATCTCTACTATACCTCACTGCAAGTAGACCAGATATCATGTTCTCAACATGTTTGTGTGCTAGATATCAATCTGAACCTAAAGAATCGCATCTAAAAGCTGTAAAAAGGATTTTTAGGTACCTAAAAGGTACTCCTAACCTGGGTCTTTGGTATCCCAAAGACTCTGGTTTTGATCTAATTGGATATACAGATGCAGATTATGCAGGTTGTAAAGTAGACAGGAAAAGCACTTCTGGTGGATGTCAACTGCTAAGTGGCAAACTAGTCAGTTGGTCAAGCAAGAAACAGAATTCTGTTGCTACATCCACTGCAGAAGCAGAATATGTGGCTGCTGGTAGTTGATGTGCTCAATTGCTATGGATGCAACATCAACTAGCAGACTATGATTTGGTGTTTACAAAAACTCCAATCATGTGTGATAACCAAAGTGCCATTGCCATCACTGAGAATCCTGTGTTTCATTCCAGGACAAAGCATATTGAGATCAGACATCACTTTATCAGAGATTGTGCTGAGAAAGGTAAAGTGATTCTCAAATATGTGCCAACAAATGACCAACTAGCAGATATTTTTACTAAACCTTTAAATGAAGATAGATTTTTGTATCTGCTTGGTCAACTAGGAATGCTCAACCCCTAGTAAAACCTTGAATCTGTATGATTCAACTCTCAGTCTGTGTCTGCTTTTCAATTTGTATAACTGTATTCTCAGCTACATACAATCAAAAAGCACAGACTTAGAGATGTTTTTGTACATACTTTCTACGAAAATGCCAAAAAGATTTTATAACTTATGCTATTTTCTCTCAGTCTGACTGATTATATGTTTTAGTCTGTGTGACTTCTTCCAGATTAGCTACACAGTCTGACTCTATTTTTGTGCTTTATTAATTCATAAGGTTAGTATTTTAGTACTGTTAGTATTAATACTGCCAGTTACTTTTAGTACTGCTGGTTAATACTGATAAGACTTTTTAATACTGCCCTCATGAATTCGTATTTTAGCACTGTTAGTATTAATACTGCTAGTTACTTTTAGTACTGCTGGGTTAATACTGATTTTTTTTTGCTGCTGGTAAAGATTGGTACAATTAACACTGTTAATGTAGCAAGTTACTATTGTTAGTTAACTTTAGTACTGCTTTCGCAGTTACCACTGTTAGTTGATTTTAGTACTGCTTTGGCAAGTTACTACTGTTAGTTAACTTTAGTACTGCTTTCGCCAGTTACCACTGTTAGTTAACTTTAGTACTGCTTTCGCAGTTACCACTGTTAGTTGATTTTAGTACTGCTTTGGCAAGTTACCACTGTTAGTTAACTTTAGTACTGCCTTCGCAAGTTACTACTGTTAGTTAATTTTAGTACTGCTTTCACAAGTTAGTACTGTTAGCTATATCAATCTGTTACCACTGCCGGCACAACCTTCTTTTATTTTTTATTTTTATTTTCTTTAATAAAAATAAACAAACAACAATATCTCTGCATTTAATGCTAAAACCATTTTTATGGTAATAATCATTAAAAGTTTTGGCGCTTGTTGTCTATTTATCTGCTCAATACAAAAAGTGCACGTGCTTCAGCGTTACTGTTGCAGAGAAAGGGATAAACCGTCAAGTGGGTCCCATTTAACGGAAATTTAATTTCTTCAAATACCCACTTCTGTTTTCCCCTTTTCTTCTTCACCTGTGCTTGCACATCCAAAATTACACAGAGTTTGTAAGCCCTAACCTAAATCGCTCAACCATTTTCGAAACCAATCTCACAAATTCTTCATTTAAAATGGCTGATCAATGGGCTTACACGGCACCTGCCAACATCGCTGCGGCTAAACCCTTCAAACAGGGTAAACAGGTAAAACTCTGTATAAATAATCAAGTAGCTACCATTTCCATTAAGGGGAGCATTCTTTAACTCAGTCCCTCAAATATACCCACATTTTTTAATGGAATGGTGGTATACTTGCTCCTCAAACAGTACCAATACTGCAATTACTGGTACTATTGATCATGGTAAACGGGCAGTTATCATTGATCAGGAGCTAATTAGGAATGTCTTAGACTTGCCTTTGGGAAATAATTTTGAACCCATTCCAACCAAAGAAGCAGCAAGGGCTTCTCTTACTTTGGTTGGATATACCAAAGAAAAAGGCACCATCTTGATGTCAGGATTCACCCCCAGATGGAAATTTTTAATCTCTGGCATCATTAGAAGTCTAGGAGGAAAATCTGGTAGCACAGGGGTGTTAAATGAGTTTGAAACTCAACTGTTGAGCTCATTCATCACAGGTTTAAACATCAACTTTGCAGAGTTGTATTTTAAAGAAATTTTAAAACTAGTGAATGAGTCACAGAGAATTTTTAATGTACCTTTTATAAGGTTACTCTCTCTGTGCATCCAATCCAGATTAATTGGGTCTGTGTATATGTCTTTTAATAACAAAACTGCAGATATACCAGTACCTGTGCTCACATATAAAGTGTTCAACCATCCGGTTCCACTTTCTGGAGCACCTATCACTGCTGCTATGCAGCAATGGATTGATCACCCATATGTTGCTTCTGCATCTATGGAGGGTGATAGTTCAGGTGATAGTGAGGGTACTGAGACCCAGGCTGTTGAAGATCGTGTGGCTGAAGCAGAGCACACAGACTCCAGGGATACAGACTCAACTCAGTCTGTGCACTTGGAGTCAGACTCAAACATTCCTGAGTCTGTTCCATCTTCAACAGAAGATGCAGGTAGTACTTCTTCTTCATCTGAGGACATGGATATAGATCAACCTTCTTATCCTAGCCCATCCTCACCCACAAAAGAGAGTCACAAACAAACCAACCCAGATGAGTCACCACTCACTCTGGAGGAATCACCAGACTCAACCCCAAAAAGTATAGCACAAGTGGAATCATCATCCATGGAATTGGATGTCAATAGAACACCTTCCAGTGATGTAGTCCATTCCACTGCAGCTCTGCTAGAGTCTGTGGTGCCAATGACTACCCAACTGACCCAACCTACACCTAGTTTAGTCAGCTTGGATACCCACCTTACTGCTACTACACTGACCCCTGTGGTATGCATTGAAGAAGATGCTCCAATCCTGAGCACTACCACCCCCCTCTTTACCCCACTCACAATGGCTGAGCCCATAATGACCACTAGTCCTGTACTAGTTCACATTCCAGTGAGTCCTTTCTTACACCCCTCTGCACAGATCGCCAATACTCCAGTCATGTCACAGACTGAGGTACAGATCTCATCTTCTTTGCCTGATGAACTACCATTTTATCACCAGATGGTTAGTGAAGGCATACCAACTTCCACATCAGTTGCCAGTGATACTGTTCCATTACACCAGGGACTGTTTGAGGCAACAGGTGCAACACAATCATTTCCCAGTGATATCTTATCCTATCACCGGATTAGATCTGAGGGAACAACTACACCACTCAATGCCTATGATCGCTTTTCCATGCACAGGACACAGAGTGAGGCAAAGAGTGAAACCCCAAAAGATTCCAGTGATCTTGCTCAGTCTCAACATGAGTCAAGTGAGGAACACATACCATCACCAAATTCTAACCCTTCCAACCAGACCCAGTATGTGCCTTCTAGTACACTTAATGATGTGCTTTCTGCCATCAACAAGTTGTCTGAATGGGTACAGACTGAGTTCAATAATAATAAGAAAGAGCTAGAGAAGATGAAGCATCTAGTCTCTACTATGGTGGATAAAGTGGATATGCTGGAGAAAAAGGTATCCAATAGGTTAGATGAAATGCAGACCACCCTCTCAAACTTAGTAGATGATGTCAAAAAGGGGGAGAAGATGAAGTATGGGTCTGTAGAAGCTAAAACCTCAAAACATAAAGATTTAAATAATAAATCCTTAGATTTAGGGGGAGATAGCAGTGAGGGAGATGATGGAGATGATGGACCTGAAGGTGCTAGGGTGAAGTCTCAGACTGAAGCTCAGTCTGTGCCACAAACTGAAAATATGAGTGCACAGACTGAGGGGGAGCAAGAAGGATTGTAGGCAGGTGAACATATTGAGATGGTTGCACAGACTCAGGGGGAGTCATCCATTGTCTTACACATAGACCCAATTGCAACTATCTCAGCCCAAGGTCAGATGGAGTTGAAGAGACCAAGGGAAGAAGATGAAGATGTTCAACCTCTGCAAATCAAGAGAGCCAGGAAGATGAAAAGAATGGCCAGGAGGATTCCTGAAAGGGATATCTTTGATTCCCAACCAAAGATGAAGGGGATCAAGACCTGGGATCAATTTATGAAGCTGGCAGAAGAACAGGACAATGATGGTGATGATGATGATGCCATCAATCCTGACTGCAGTTCTGAGTCTGAAGTTTTCAGAAGATCAGATGATGAGGAAGATGATGAGGAAGATGATGCTACTTTTGGAGGTGTAGGTGAAGGAGCCTCAAAAGTCAAGACTGGAGAGTCTCAGTTTGTGCCTTCTGAACCTGCACAGACTGAGATACAGCATCAATCACAGACTCAGAGCTCAGAGCAACCAGCAGCAAGCACTGATGCTCTAATTATCAGTGCTGAAGCCATCCAAGCTGAAGCTAATTCTGCTAGATCAACCACAACAACCAGAATACTGCCTCCAGGTAGAAGTGAACTTGAAGATAGAATGCAATGGAGAAGTGCTCACCTGATTAGCACTTATCCTGGATCAAGCTCTACCATGGAAGAAGTTATGGATAAGGGTAAGGGCAAGGAGATTGCCTTATCCAAGCAGGAAAGGTTAAGCAAGATCAAGAAGATGGTGGATGGTCATGCTGCTGGCACAAGAAATCCTGAACTGACAAATCTACAGGATGAACTCTTGCAACAAGAAGCTACTGCTCAAGGTATGTCTTTAACTGAGTACTTAAATGTACTAACTGAAGAAGAGCAGAAGCTGAAGGAAGCAAGATTTGTTGACATGCTCACTCAAGAACTACAAGAAGAAAGTCGTTCACTGATCCAAATCAGAAGGAGTCAAATTGAGCAACAAATCAAAGAAGATGAGGAGCTGTCAACAAGGTTACAGAAGATAGAGAGCCTGAAACCAAAGCTACAAGCCACTTTCCAAAAGTCAAAGCTCAAGCAGAAGATTAGAGAATGTCATCTGAACAAGATTGGACAGAAATTGAAGCTGGAGCTGACTTTGACCAAGAGCAAGAAGATGGTATGGGTGGATGAACTGTACACTCTAGGGCTTAAGGAATGGCAATCCATTGCCAATCTTTTGAAGAGTGAAGCTGACAAGGATTTGAAGAAAGAAGTTCTGGATGAGCTATCTTACCTGATTGAGCTATTTCTCAGTCTGGGGCTCATCTCAGAAGAAGAGTACAAGTTGTTTTGCATAGCAAACAATTTTGTAATCAAGAAGAAGTCAGTTGGGTTATCCACAGAGAATGAGCAGAGAAGGGAGCATCCTCTACCCAAAGGTATTGTTTTCATAGATAGATCTTATGTACAGACTGACATCATTGAAGGTCTGTGCTATAGAGATATCAATGGGATAGAATGCTTCCAGGATCAGAATAGGTTATATGGAGAGTCTCTGCTGCACTGCATTGCCCTGCTGAAGGAATGCAAACATTCTCAAGCCAGACCATTCAGAAGAAGACTGATCAGCTGGTTATTCAACAACCTTTCCCAAATCAGGATGATGATTGGACTTGAAGATATCTGCAAGAAGATCATCCTAGAGTATCAAGAATTTGAAGACAAATCTGAAAAGGAAATGGAAACACTGTTGAAGAGGAAAGTGGAAAAGATGAAAGAGATCAAGGCTCGGAGAAAAGACTGAAGATTGTTATATTTATATTATTTACAATCTTATGTAATAATTGTAATATTTTTGTATACTAACTATGACTTTGACTTTATATATATAAGTCTAAGATTCATAAGTTATGTTGTACTTTAGTATTTATTATTTCTCCATTATCTTTTGTAAATAGATTTTGACATCATCAGATAGGGGGAGATTGTTGGGAAAAACAATGATCAAACCTAAGTTATAAATCTGAAGAGTCAAAATCTATCTCAGTTGTATTCAGGAAAAACTTAGTGAATTCCTGAGTCTGTGTTTCTGAGTCTGTGCTACACAGACTGAAGAATTGTTTATGAGTCTGTGCTGCACAGACTGAAGAATCTCACAGACTGAAAGCCTTGCTCTTCCTGAAGACTTATGAATTCATCATCTGAAGAATGAAGATTGAAGACAAAAGACTTCACAGACTGAAGATCACAGACTGATGATCACAGATTGAAGATCACAGACTGAGAGCACAGACTGAAGAGCACAGACTGAAGAATGAAAGTACAATCGTACAAAAGAAGTTCTTCTTTCCCAAGGCTATAGTACAACTGAAGAGATGTTTGAGTAAAGTCAAACATTGGATAAAGGTTTACTTTTTCAGCAAAGAAACCTTTTACCTTTTGCTTTTTCTATTTCCAAGAAAAGCAAAAAGGGTAGAGTGCAAAGTTGCCCAAGATAAATGTGTTATCCCTTGGACAACTGACTGAGCTGGGTAATAGAAGTTGATACTCAACTCTATAAATAGCAGCTCAATAGCACTCTTCAAAGTATCCAAGTATCCAAGAAAACCAAGCACTAAAAGCAAAATAGTATACAAGACCTTTAAGCTTAGGCTCAAAGCATTACCACACTAACTGTTAAAGTTTGTTGTGATAATTGTATCTTAATATACTAATACTTGGATCGTATTCAAACCATCTGTGTGGGTTTGAATACTTTGTCATCTGTGTGAGACAAATACTTTATTGTGAATAATACTTTGATTCATAATAAACTCTGTGTCAAAATTAATCTTGTTTTCCGCCTAGATTAATTTAAACTTGTTTGATATAAAACTTGGATATAAACTAACACGTTGAGATAACTGTTATTTAATCTGTATCTAAGTTTTGGGAACCTTGTGACCCAACAAGTATAAAAACTATGGAACAATTGTGTGTAAACCAAAGGATCGAACCAGTTACATGTTCACATGGAGTCACAATTGACAAATCAATAATCAAATCACTCTACAATATGGTATTTGAAAATTAAAGAATTTATTGAATCTACTAACAAATACTTGGGAATTGTAGGTTTTTTCTTTTCAAAATATATCTTTTAGATAAGTCAATGTATTTTTTTGGTTGATCAAAAGTTTAATGGAGTCAAATTATTTTATTGGCTAATAGGTTTCTATTTTTCAAAAGATTTCAATATCATTTATTATTATTTTATACTTGTTTATATACAAAGATTTATTATTTAAACCCGTGTATACACATATTTAACTAAACATGACATTCTAATATAAATTTGATAATAACAACGAAAAAAATGTATATATACACAAAGATGAATACGAACAGTGATTTTTACTCATAATTTAGAAAACCTAGGGATGATGTTTTACAACTTGGAACCTTAAAACGTGATCTTGTGAATTTGATATATTTATTTACCGATGATTATTATTAAACGTGTTGTGAATTTGTTAATTTCATACTCCTATTTAAGGGATTTTTACGCTTATATCCTTCGAAACCCTTTAAATTACGCCTATATCTTTGTAAACTCTAAAATTACGTCAATATCCTTTGAAACCATCAAAATTCTCGTTCATATCCAAATATATATTTTAACAACATTTAAATGATTTTGAAAAATAAAACTCTAATTAAATACCAAATAATAATTTGATTAAATCTTTTACCCCTCCCACCCTAATCAAAATCTAATCTATAATATTTAGTTATATATCACGTACGTATCATCACGATTGGATCCTTCTTTTTCCTCGCGATTTATTGCAGCTTGATAACGGCTTCAATTATGTTAATCTAATCCATCTAAAATTAGGGATTAATTCTTGTTTTGTTATCATTTTTCAATTGTATTTCACGTACAAGGATTCATATCCCAAATTTTCCATGCAAATGTAGATGAATGCCCCAAATTAGATATACCTAAGAGTTTACTAAATCTCCCCAAACTTATTGTTATTTTTTATGTTTGGTTGAAACGTGTTACTGATAATGATTTTTTGTATCAATTTGAAATAGGTAAGGGAAATTAGTATGTTATGTTTTTTTGGCACCGATTTACTGAATAATAATGGACTTCTTAGGATCCCTTATACAACGAAATGGGTTCAATAAACGATTGAGTGAGATGGTTCCAAACGAGTTAAAGAATCGGGTGCATTATCAACTGTTTTGTATAGACTTCAAATGCAACTGTTTTGCATACAGTACCATCCATGAATTAATATAACTTAATCATTGAAAATTCAGAATCATCCATGACAAATCAAAAATACAGTTGACATATTTGGACCAAATAAAAATCCCAGCAACTACTCAAGATTTTCTTTACAATAATAACTTTTTGTGACAAAATCAAATCCCAGCAATAACTCTTGCTAACTTGGTTGACTTGACTTTGAGTTCCTACTTCCACGAGCTTTGGTGTGGTTTCCTTGTCTCCTGATATCAAACAATTAGCATTTAAGAAAGCTTTTTAAAAGGAAAAAACTAAAGAAACATATAGTTGAGAACCGATTACCTTTTACTACTAAATGCTGAACTTGGATTAGAACTTTCAGACGTGCTTGGAATAGATGCCGAATTCTTGCAAGTCTTTTCATGGTGTCCATAACCACCACATCGCTTACATCTATGTCTTCTCTTAGGCTCGTCGGCTGGTACGATTCTATTCTTTTTGGGTCGTCCAGGAGGGCGTTTGATGATCGGTGGGTGTATCTTTTCTGTTGTTTCTAAGTGCATCCATTCATCTCTTCCAAGCATGGGGGAAATTTCTAAAGAGTAAGCTTCTTTATATTTCTCGATTGTAAAAAATGGATCAACATATTTGGCCCAGTTAGTATCCCCTATGGATGCAATGAAAGCTGCAGCATATACACATGGAAGACCTTTGACTTGCCAAAATCGACAACTGCATTCTTTCATATCTAGTATAACATCCTAACGCCTTCCCTTGCCCTTTACTTCAGATACTTCAGCCCGATTGTCACTACATCTACTAACATGAAATTCACCCAAATTCTGCATGAAAATTAGAAAACATGGAATATAAAATGTTATTAAAGATTTATTTATCTAATTCTAGTTTTATATTATATATAGCTCATTCAACTTGCCTTAGAAATTCTGTTGAGATACTTCCTAGCAGTGGGAACTATTGTACCCTTCCATTTTTTTTACAATCCTTCTTTTCTCGTCAAAACGTAGCATAAGCTTTTCTCGAATGTCATCAAGAAGATCAAGAACAGGTCGACTTCGCAGAGTACCTACCCATGAGTTAAAACTTTCCGAAATATTGTTAGTGATGTAATCACACTTGGCCAAGGTGCCAAACTTACTCTTACTCCATATCTTTTTATGATTATCATTAGGATAACTAATAACATCTCCACGTGCACTAGCAATTTCCATTAAGAACTTGTCATGCTCACTAACTATGTAGGTATTTGCAGCAGCCCATAGGTTAGACTTGAAAAATTCGCCACGAAAATATCTCTTGAAGTTGCTATACGAGTGTCTAATGCATTCTCAATGCTCAGCGTTGGGATAAACTTGTGTGATCGCAATTTCCAACCCCTTCTGCATGTCTGATGATATAACAAGACCACTGGGTGTCCCAATTGCGTTTTTTAGTGACTCAAGAAACCATGTCCATGATTTTGTATTCTCCGATTCAAGCACACCATTGGCTACTGGAAACAAACCATTGTTACCGTCAATACCTATGGCAGCAACTAGTACTCCATTGAACTTCCCCTTTAAATGACAACCATCAAGACCAATATAAGGACAACAACCTGCAAGAAACCCCCTTGAGCAAGCCGCTAGTGAAATAAAAAAGCGTCGAAAATGTTTCTTGTCACCAATTCTCTCAAAGTCAATGTCAACTACACTTCCTATGTTTCTACTTCGTAGTTCCTCTTTAAAGTCATCCATCTTTATGAAAGAGTCATCCCAACATCCATACAAATTTGTGAATGCTTGTTCTTTACCTCTAAAAACTCTCGAATACGGTACTTGAACATTATAATTTACCATAAGCCACTTCTTAAGCTCGGAAGGAGAGATATCCCCGTCAGATTTTACCTTATCGGGTATTACATCAGCAATCCATCCTTGAGTGGCACACTTATTACCACTTTTGTTGCTTCGAGTACAAGTATGTGTTTCTACAAATTTCCTAACCTACACAATTGTAAGATAGACAAAAATCAGTTAATAAAACCAACATGACAAAACCGTAAGACTTCTAAAGCTATACACTTACTTCAAATGTAACTCAATCTTCCAAAGAGAAGCATGAATTCTCCAGGTGCATATTTTGTCTTCATAACATGCCGAGAATCGTGTCAAATCACTTTTTTCAATGTCATACTCGAATTCATTTGTTATTGCATAATGGTTTAAAGCTCTTCTAAAAGCAATCACGTTTGGGAACTTCGAATTCAGTTTCATGGTTGTACTTTTCTTGCTCGGTTCACCTTTATAATTTACATTCTCATATTCATTATCACTAAGACTATGATAACTTTCTTCACTCTGACAATATGAGTCTGAATCATTTTTTTCACTATCTGGTTCATCGAATTCTTCTTGAGAACTTTATAGAAAAACTACATGAATCCGGTTGAGGATTTTATACTACTGGTCTAACATATAAGTCATAAATATAATGAATTATACCTTTGATGTAAATTGTTATCCTTTGTCACATAAATTGTTACTTCTTTCTCCGTATCATACATGCTAAGCATCCGTGTAAAGTTCTCATCAGAATCGAGCTTAATAAAAGATTGATTAATTGTATACTTGTCAATAAAAAGAATTGTCAAGTTAGTCTTTGATGGGTAATGCTTCATTATGTCCCCAACTAGTTGATTAAAATCATATAAGAATGCATCCATGTAGATACTTTTTCGAGAGCCAAAACAATATACTTTCCTGGACGAGTTTCTGGCTAACCGAAAGTGGCCTCCATATTTGAGTTTACTCTCGTACTTGGAAGACACTTGTCTGAAAGTAACAAAGAATCATGTAATGTATACAATAAACTTTTAGGCCATGCATATAAAAAATCTTGCAATTTGTATCATATATAACACTGTTGGATCATGCACATATAAAATGTATAAAACGTTTCTAACAAAACCATAAGTTTTCACACTAACAAAGTCATACAAACTTACTCAACTACAGGGGATTCAACCAAGTTCTCCCCTCTTGGTGGTGAGGAGTCACCGGTAGTAATATCAACATTATCATCCATCTTTAACCAAACTTCAGCAACTTATTCCTGACACAAAATGTGATTTCAGCAAATATACAATGGATCATAAAGGACTCATTGATAAGTTGCGATCAAGAGAAAAAGATAACAAAAAAGAATCCCTAATTTTAGATGGATTAGATTAATCTAATTGAGCCGTTATCAAGCCGTAGAAATCGCGAGGAAGAAGAAGAAGAATCCGATCGTGATATGTACGTGATATACAACTAATATAATAGATTAGATTTTGATTAGGGTGGGAGGGTAAAAGAGTCAATCAAATTATTATTTGGTATTTAATTAGAGTTTTATTTTTCAAAATCATTTAAATATTGTTAAAATATATATATTTGAATATGAACGAGAATTTTGATGGTTTCAAAGGATATTGATGTAATTTTAGAGTTTACAAGGATATAGGCGTAATTTAAAGGGTTTCGAAGGATATAGGCGTAAAAATCCCTTTATTGTTAATGTGTATTGAGATTAGCTTTAGATTAAGTGCATATTGTTTTGTAAATATTACGGAGCAAAATCAAATGTTTTGACATAAGATATAATTTTTGAATATTATATGTGATTGCATTATTTATCACAATGTGAATTAATTAAGTATTTAAACGTAGATGAATTAATAATTAATATAAATCAAAGAGGTATGGGATATTTTTATTAAGCAGATTTTTTAGGAAGATAAATGAATTTGATTGCTTAATTGAAAGTTTTATGAAATTAAGAGATTTGATTGATTAATAACATTCAATTTTTTAAAAGATTTGATTAGCAAAAGTTTTTTTTTATTATTAGTTTATTTAGAATTAGAATTGACATATATTTATTTATGATCTTATATTTAGTACAAGAACATTAAATTTTTATATAATATTTACCATATTACGATGAGCATCCAATATTTTTTTATACTACATACTAAACACAATTATATTTAACAAATCTCTTAATAACTAATTGATTTGGTTAAATGAATAGGAATAAAATTATATGTTTTAAATTGTCGGATTAAGTTATAGTCCAACAATAAAGGTTGAATTCCTTTACGCATTCCTTACACAATGAAATCACTCTCCTTCACGATTAAATCCCGATGTTTAAGTCAGTGTTAATTATTGCATTGTCCTTCATACTGGAGCACTTTCAAAGCTCTAAGTGTGCAAGAAATTAGGGATGTTCATGGTTTGGTTTGGACGGTTTGATGATAAAATTTCAACCAAGCCGGTAAATACGGTTTGACGTTTTTTCAAACTAAACTGTCCACTTTAATGTGTCAAACAAAACCAATTGAAGCAATTGAAACCGATTTGGTTCGATAGATTTGACGGTTTGAACTAATTCTTTTTTGTCTTTACGAGTTAAATACGAGTAATAGTTCGATTGTTATCTCTTACTTTTTAAAAATCTTAAATATAATATAAGAAACACCTTTATTATGTCATCAATTATCTAATTTTAATAAATCAATTTAGTCCCTCAATTTCACCGAATTTAAAAATAAAACTCTTAAAATATCTCAAATTTGACGATAGAATATATATAAATAATACTACGAGTCGTTTGCAAAAAAAAATTTATGACTTTTTGTTACCTATTTGTATGTTACGGATTCTTACACTAAACACCCTAACTAAAATACACAACAATATTTATTGCTTCTATATATTGTATCTCTTTTTGTTGGGAAAAACAATGATCAAACCTAAGTTATAAATCTGAAGAGTCAAAATCTATCTCAGTTGTATTCAGGAAAAACTTAGTGAATTCCTGAGTCTGTGGTTCTGAGTCTGTGCCACACAGACTGAAGAATTGCTTCTGAGTCTGTGCTGCACAGACTGAAGAAATCCCACAGACTGAAAGCCGTGCTCTACTTGAAGACTTATGGATTCATCATCTGAAGAATGAAGATTGAAGACAAAAGACTTCACAGACTGAAGATCACAGACTGATGATCACAGATTGAAGATCACAGACTGAGAGCACAGACTGAAGAGCACAGATTGAAGAATGAAAGTACAAGTGTACAGAAGATATTCTTCTTTCCTTAGGCTAGATACAACTGATGAGATGTTTGAGAAAGGTCAAACATCTAACAAAGGTTTTCTTCTCAGCAAAGAAACCTTTTACCTTTTTGCTTTTTCTGTTTCCAAGAAAAGCAAAAAGGGTGGCGTGCAAAGTTGCCCAAGATGCATCTGTTATCCCTTGGACAATTATGCAAGCTGGATAATATAGAGTTACACCCAACTCTATAAATAGCAGTTCAAAAAGCACTGCTATGCATCCAAGAAATTCAAGAGAATTAGTATACTAGACCTTTGAGCTTAGGCTAAAGCATTACCACACTTACTGTGAAGTTTGTAGTGATAACTGTATCTTTGTATACTACTTGGATCGTATTCAAACCATCTGTGTGGGTTTGAATACCTTGTCATCTTTGTGAGACAAACAATTTATTGTGAATAATACTTTGATTCATAATAAACTCTGTGTTAAAATTAATCTTGTTTTCCGCCTAGATTAATTTAAACTTGTTTGATATAAAACTTGGATATAAACTAACACGTTGAGATAACTGTTATTTAATCTGTATCTAAGTTTTGGGAACCTTGTGACCCAACAACTGGTATCACAGCAAATAAAGATTTAATCTTTAACGATCAAAGGAACCCAGTTTATCAAACAATCATCTAAACCCATTTTTCTCTACATTTTCTACTTTGAAAAATGACTTCCTCTATTGCTATGGCTGGGAAGGGAATTCCAATCTTCAATGGTGTAAATTTTACCCACTGGAAATTGAAAGCTGAATGGTTTCTTGCTAGCATTCATGATGAAATGCTTAGAGTCATTCAGGAAGGACCCATTATTCCTGGCAGAATAGTTCCTGCTACTTTAGATGCAAATGGTACTATTTTGACACCTGAAAAATTTGTTGAGGCTGCCAAAAGTACCTGGACTGATCTAGACAGGCAACTATATGCATTAGACTTTAAGGTCAAGTCCATACTGGGCAATGCAGTTACTGAGCCTATCTTTGCTAAGATATCTGGCTGCAAAACTGCTAAAGCCATATGGGATATGCTAACTGACCAATATGATGGTGTAAGTTTAGTACAATCCCAAAAGAAGAAGAATCTCATAAGAAATTATGAGAACTTCTCTGCTGGCCAAAATGAGTCATTAACTGATATTCATACCAGATTTCAGATCTTAATCAATGATCTTGAAAGGTATAATATCATCAAAGGACAGTTTGAAATCTGTGCAAAATTTGTTGATGTCATTCCAAACACTTTTTCTGAAATTATCACTTCATTAATTGTAAGTGAAAAATTGGAGACATATGATCTCTCTGGCTTGTTTGGACTTCTACTAATCTTTGAAGAAACCAAAGCCAGAAAGGATCTAAATGCCAAAAGGATTGCAAAAGATCCATCTGCTGCCCTTGTTGCAACAACAAGGAAAAATAGAGAACTTTTCTCTAGAGCAGATTACCATCTTACTCTTACAGACTCAGAATCAGATGATGAAACTGAGTCTCTAGAAGCTGAAATGGCATTGCTAGCCCAAAGGTTAGAAAAAGCAAGATTCAAAGGTTCAAAAGGAAGGCCAACTTTTGATCCTAAGAAAGCTACTTGCTATAAATGTGGGCAAGTTGGTCATATTTCTTCTGACTGCAGAGTGAAGATTGCAGAATCTTCAAGTTCTGATAAGTGGGAAGAAAAGGCCAAGAAGTACAAGAAAAAGTACTTCAACTCCAAGAAAACTGGAGAGAAACAACAACCAAAGAAACTAGAGAAAGCTTTGGTTGTTGAACAATGGATAGATGAAGAATCTTCATCATCTGAGGATGATGAAGATATGTGCTTAATGGCTATTACAGAGAGCCAGTTTGACAAAGATGTCAAATTTGCAGAAAAGGCATGTGTTCATCCAGACTGGGACAGAGGATCTGCTTACAATCTAAATCATTTTAAACTTTACTATAGTGATGCAGAAAAACATAAAATGTTTGAACACATCTATGTAGATTTTTTGAAAAGACTGGAGGAAATATAAGATTTAAAAAACAAACTCAGTCAAGTTCAAAAAGATCTACAATCAAAAGTGAATGAAATAAACCAAAATAAACAGTACAAACTTGAGCTTGATGCTCAATATGACCTTCTCAAAAAGATCAAGCTGGAAAAAGAAGCTTATAAAAACAAAGCTGATCATTATGAAAGGATCTGTAAATCTTGGTGTATTTCATCACTTAAAAATGTGGACTGTTTATCCAAACAGATTCCAGCTCAGATACAAGCAGTCATAGGTGACGAGTTTGATCTTAAAAGTCACATAAATTCAGAAATAAACTCAAAACCTACTATATTTGTACCTGAGATTTTACCTCATACTTTTAGTCATACTGTGGGAGACAAAGTTATATTGACAAATGCTTTTGTTAGACCAAAAATTGTTACTAAAGAACTAGTATATGAGACAGAGCCAGACTCTGAAGACACAGACTCAGAAATCTCAGTCTGTGAAACTTCTCAATCTGAACAGCCTGAACTTATAATCACTAATGAATCTTTAAGAACTATAGAACTTGAAAAGAAAAGATTTATAAAAGGCAAAGTTAATATTCCCACAGTACCATCTTTAAAAAGACAAAAAGAGGTAAAAGGAATCAAAAATAAACAGAAAGGTTACAATGTGTTTGAACCTTCCACATCTCAGTCTGTAACTGGTCCAGACAATAATATGCCAAATGATAAATCTAAAGGCATAAAACCAGTAACAAAGGAGTTAAAAAGATCTCAGTCTGTGAGATCTAACTGTCAGTCTGGAAAAATAAATTTTCAGTCTGGCAAACTTAACTCCAAATCTGTTTGTGTTAACACTCAGTCTGACTCACAAAAGTCAAATCTTAACAACCAGACTGAGACCTTTAAGCTGCTTAGTGAAAACTTAATGAAGTTAACCACAGATTTTAAAACATTTGTTGACTCAAAACAAGAGTTTAACAGAGGATCTAGTGTAAATAATAACCCAAAATCCAAAAGGACCATCATGTTGAACAGAAAATGTTACAACTGTGGAAATCCGGGACATGAAGGTATTAAATGCACAAAGTCCATTTTTAAACAGCCAAAGGCTGCTTTGATCAAACAAATGTCGTCTACAAACAACAAAATCAAAAATAGAGAGGTTAAAAGTCAACTTCACAGACTTAGCACCAAAACTGCTAAAGAATTGACTTCAACCAACTCTAAAGAACCCATCAAAAGATGGGTTCCCAAAAGTAACTAATTGATTTTGTTTGTCCTGTGCAGGGTAACAGCAAATGGTACCTAGACAGTGGATGCTCAAGACACATGACAGGTTCCTTGAAGAATCTGTCAGAGTTTGTAGAAGAAGAAGGACCTTCTGTCAAATATGGTGACAACTCTGTTGCCAAGATAAAAGGTTATGGTGTGGTGAAGGCTGGCAACATCATAATAACAAAGGTGGCCTATGTTAAGGGATTAAAGCATAACCTGCTTAGTGCTAGCCAGATTTGTGATGATGATGGTGAAATCAGAATCAGAAAGAAGGCTGCAGTTATCTATAATTCCAAAGGCAAACCTATATTAGTTGCCAAAAGAGAAAGAGATATCTATCTCTTGGATCTTTCTTCTGCAGACAACAATGTAGAGACCTGTCTCTATACTCAGTCTGTGCCAGAACTAAGCTGGCTATGGCATAGGAGGTTATCCCACCTGAACTTCAAAAATATTAATCTCCTGTCAAAGAAGAAACTGGTTAGAGGTCTGCCTGATGTTACATTTGCAAAAGACAAACTTTGTCCTGCATGTACACTAGGGAAACAGACCAAGAACCATTTTCCATCCAAATTGTTAGCTACAATTGAACAACCACTGCATATGCTCCATATGGATCTGTTTGGACCCATGAGCATTAGCAGTTTGGGTGGAAAGAAGTATACACTTGTGGTTGTGGATGAATACACAAGGTATACTTGGGTCATCTTTCTTAAAGCTAAAAGTGATGCTCCTGAAGAGATTATTAATCTAATCAAGAGAGAAGAATTGCAGAAAGATGCACCTGTCAAGCAACTCAGGAGTGACCATGGTACAGAATTTAAGAATTCTACTCTCATTGAATTCTGTACTGACAAAGGCATTATTCAAAACTTTGCCTCTGTCAGAACTCCTCAACAAAATGGTGTTGCTGAGAGAAGAAATCGTACACTCATAGAAGCTGCAAGAACCATGTTATGCCATGGTCAAATGAAGGTTTATTTTTGGGCAGAAGCAGTTAACACTGCCTGTTATACCCAAAATAGATCTATTTTGGTCAAAAGGCATGGCAAAACTGCATATGAGTTGTATCATAAGAAGGTTCCAACCATCCATTACTTCCAGACCTTTGGTAGTAAATGCTACATTCTCAATCAAAGAGATCAATTAGCTAAGATGGAACCTAAATCTGATGAAGGAATTTTTGTTGGCTATTCATCTATCTCAAAGGCCTACAGAGTCTACAACAACAGAAGGAATAAAATTGAAGAAACCATCAATGTCACCTTTGATGCTTCCTCTGCTAATGATGAACATGTTTCTCAGTCTGATGTTCATTTGTTAGAAGATTTATCTGTTGTGGGATCTAAATCTCAAATCCCAGTTATTGTTAACCAACAACAGGACTCTGAAAGTGACAATGAAGATGCTCAACCTGCTCATTCTATGACAGTACCTTCATCAACAGAAGATGAATCTGTGTCCAGAGATTCAAACTCTTCTGATACATGTGTTCAGTCTGATAGTTTTCAGTCTGTGAACTCTACAGACTCTGACTTGCCCTGTGTAGAAGATGATGCAGAACTCAGTCCTGCTATTCTTCCACCAAATAAGAATGATTTACCATCAAATGATGAATCACTTCTAGGAGTCAAAGAACACAAGTATCATCCAATTACAGAAATAATTGGAGATTATGTTTCTGGTGTACAAACAAGAGCTAAAGTGTCAAACTTATCTACTGCAAATTTCTGTTTCTACACAAACTTCCTGTCAATCATTGAACCAAAGAAAGCTGAAGAAGCCTTGAAAGATGATGATTGGGTTGAAGCAATGCAGGAAGAGTTAACAGAATTTGACAGAAACAATGTTTGGACCCTAGTTCCTGCTCCAAAAGGGAAAACCATTATTGGAACAAAATGGGTTTACAGAAACAAAATGGACAAGGATGGAGTGATAATCAGAAACAAGGCAAGGCTAGTTGCACAAGGCTACAAGCAGGAAGAAGGCATTGATTATGATGAAACATTTGCCCCTATAGCCAGAATTGAAGCAATAAGGTTATTCTTGGCATATGCTGCATTCAAGGACTTCAAAGTCTATCAAATGGATGTCAAGAGTGCATTTCTGAATGGCAACTTACAGGAGGAAGTCTATGTGAAACAACCTCCAGGTTTTGTAAGTTCCACTTTTCCAAATCATGTCTATAAATTGCAGAAAGCACTATATGGGCTAAAACAAGCTCCAAGAGCTTGGTATGACACCTTATCATCCTATCTTCTTAGTAATGACTTTACTAGAGGATCAATTGATAAAACTTTGTTCTTTAAAAGGAACAAGGCAGATGTCATACTAGTCCAAATCTATGTTGATGATATTATATTTGGGTCTACTGATGAAAAATTGTGTAAATGGTTTTCAAACTTAATGTCAAAACAGTATCAAATGAGTATGATGGGTGAATTAACATACTTTCTTGGTCTACAAGTACATCAGAAACCTGATGGTATCTTTATCAACCAAGGTAAATATGTCAATGACCTACTTACTAAATATTCTTTAAAGGACTGTTCAATTATGAAAACACCAATGAGCACTGCAGATAAGTTGGATAAGGATCAGTCTGGCAAGTCAGTCTGTCAAACCACTTATAGAGGTATGATAGGATCTCTACTATACCTCACTGCAAGTAGACCAGATATCATGTTCTCAACATGTTTGTGTGCTAGATATCAATCTGAACCTAAAGAATCGCATCTAAAAGCTGTAAAAAGGATTTTTAGGTACCTAAAAGGTACTCCTAACCTGGGTCTTTGGTATCCCAAAGACTCTGGTTTTGATCTAATTGGATATACAGATGCAGATTATGCAGGTTGTAAATTAGACAGGAAAAGCACTTCTGGTGGATGTCAACTGCTAGGTGGCAAACTAGTCAGTTGGTCAAGCAAGAAACAGAATTCTGTTGCTACATCCACTGCAGAAGCAGAATATGTGGCTGCTGGTAGTTGCTGTGCTCAATTGCTATGGATGCAACATCAACTAGCAGACTATGATTTGGTGTTTACGAAAACTCCAATCATGTGTGATAACCAAAGTGCCATTGCCATCACTGAGAATCCTGTGTTTCACTCCAGGACAAAGCATATTGAGATCAGACATCACTTTATCAGAGATTGTGCTGAGAAAGGTAAAGTGATTCTCAAATATGTGCCAACAAATGACCAACTAGCAGATATCTTTACTAAACCTCTTAATGAAGATAGATTTTTGTATCTGCTTGGTCAACTAGGAATGTTCAACCCCTAGTAAAAACTTGAATCTCTATGATTCAATTCTCAGTCTGTGTCTGCTTTTCAATCTGTATAACTGTATTCTCAGCTACATACAATCAAAAAGCACAGACAAAGAGATGTTTTTGTACATACTTTCTAAGAAAATACCAAAAAGATTTTATACCTTATGTTATTTTCTCTCAGTCTGACTGATTATATGTTTCAGTCTGTGTAACTTCTTCCAAATTAGCTACACAAACTGACCATATTCATTCAGACTAGACCCTCTATTTTTGTGCTTTATTAATTCATATGGTTAGTATTTTAGTACTATTAGTATTAATACTGTTAGTTAATTTTAGTACTGCTCCTGCAAGTTACTACTGTTAGTTAATTTTAGTACTGCTCCTGCAAGTTACTACTGTTAGTTAATTTTAGTACTGCTCCTGCAAGTTACTACTGTTAGTTAAATTTAGTACTGCTCTTGCAAGTTACTACTGTTAGTTAATTTTAGTACTGCTCTTGCAAATTACTACTGTTAGTTAATTTTAGTACTGCCTTCTCAAGTTAGTACTGTTAGCTATATCAATCCGTTACCACTGCTGGCAATAGTTTTTAAAATTCTGTTATTTTCTCAGTCTGTCTGTTATATGGCTTAGTCTGTGTGACGTCATCCAGACTCACTACACAGACTGACCATATACACTCAGACTGAGCTCATCTCATTTTTCTATTTTTTTTATTTTTTTTTTTTTATTTTTTTTTTTTTTTTTACTTTCTTTAAAAAAAAATAAATAAATAAATAAATAAACAACAATATCTCTGCATTTAATGCTAAAACCATTTTTATGGTAATAATCATTAAAAGTTTTGGCGCTTGTTGTCTATTTATCTGCTCAATACAAAAAGTGCACGTGCCTCAGCGCTACTGTTGCAGAAACAGGGATAAACCGTCCAAATGGGTCCCATTTAACGGAAATTTAATTTCTACAAATACCCATTTATGTTTTCTCCCTTTCTTCTTCATTCGTACTTGCACACCAAAAACAAACAGAGTTTATAAACCCTAAATTGCTCAACCATTTTCAAAATCAATTTCTAAAATCTCTTCAATGGCTGATCAATGGGTTTACACGGCACCTGCCAACATCGCTGCGGCTAAACCCTTCAAACAAGGGAAACAGGTAAAACTCTGTATCAACAATCAAGTAGCTACCATTTCCATCCCTGATTCGAAAAAGAATAAAGGGTTTGAGGAACTAACTGCTTTTATGTCTGCTCATCCATTAAGGGGAGCATTCTTTAACACAGTTCCTCAAATATACCCACAATTTCTAATGGAATGGTGGTATACTTGCTCCTCAAATAGTACCAATACTGCAATTACTGGTACTATTGATCATGGTAAACGGGCAGTTACCATTGATCAGGAGTTAATTAGGAATGTCTTAGACCTGCCTTTGGGAAATAATTTTGAACCTATTCCAACCAAAGAAGCAGCAAGGGCTTCTCTTCCTTTGGTTGGATATACCAAAGAAAAAGGCACAATTTTGATGTCAGGATTCACCCCCAAATGGAAATTTTTAATTTCTGGCATCATTAGGAGTCTAGGAGGTAAATATGGTAGCACAGGGGAGCTAAATGAGTTTGAAACTCAGCTGTTGAGCTCGTTCATCACTGGTTTAAACATCAACTTTGCAGAGTTGTATTTTCAAGAAATTTTAAAACTGGTGAATGAGTCAAACAGAATTTTTAATGTACCTTTTATAAGGCTACTCTCCCTGCGCATCCAATCCAGGTTAACTGGGTCTGTATATATGTCCTTTAATAATAAAGTGGCAGATATACCTGTTCCCATGCTCACATATAAAGTGTTTAACCATCCGGTTCCACTTTCTGGAGCACCTATCACTGCTGCTATGCAGCACTGGATTGATCACCCATATGTTGCTTCTGCATCCATGGAGGGGGATGATTCAAGTGATAGTATGGGTAATAAGACCCAGGCTGTTGAAGATCGTGTGGCTGAAGCAGAGCACACAGACTCCGGGGATACAGACTCAACTCAGTCTGTGCACTTGGAGTCAGACTCAAACATTCTTGAGTCTGTTCCCTCTTCAACAGAAGATGCAGGTAGTACTTTTTCTTCTTCTGAGGACATGGATACAGATCAACCTTCTTATCCTAGCCCATCCTCACCCACAAAAGAGAGTCACAAACAAACCAACCCAGATGAGTCACCACTCACTCTGGAGGAATCACCAGACTCAACCCCCAAAAGTATAGCACAAATGGAATCATCATCCATGGAACTAGATGTCAACAGAACACCTTCCAGTGCTGTAGACCATTCCATTACAGCTCTGCTAGAGTCTGTGGTGCCAATGGCTACCCAACTGACCCAACCTACACCTAGTTTAGTCAGCTTGGATACCCACATTGCTGCTGCTACACTGACCCCTGTAGTAAGCATTGAAGAAGATGCTCCAATCCTGAGCACTACCAACCCCCTCTTTACCCCACTCACAATGGCTTGACCCATATTGACCACTAGTCCTGCACTAGTTCACACTCCGGTGAGTCTTTTCTTACACCCCTCTGCACAGATTGCCAATACCCCAGTCATGTCACAGACTGAGGTACAGATCTCCTCTTCTTTGCTCCATGATCTACCATCTTATCACCAGATGGTTAGTGAGGGCATACAAACTTCAACATCAGTTGCCAGTGATACTGCTCCATTACACAAGGAACTGTTTGAGGCAACAGGTGCAACACAATCATTTCCCCGTGATATCTTCTCCTATCACCGGATTAGATCTGAGGGAACAACTACACCACTCAATGCCTATGATCGCTTTTCCATGCACAGGATACAGAGTGAGGCAAAGAGTGCAACACCAAAAGATTCCAGTGATCTTGCTCAGTTTCAACATGAGTCAAGTGAGGAACACATACCATCACCCAATTCTAACCCCTCCAACCAGACCCAGTCTGTGCCTTCTAGTACACTTAATGATGTGCTTTCTGCCATCAACAGGTTGTCTGAATGGGTACAGACTGAGTTCAATAATAATAAGAAAGAGCTAGAGAAGATGAAGCATCTAGTCTCTACTATGGTGGATAAAGTGGATATGCTGGAGGAAAAGGTATCCAATAGGTTAGATGAAATGCAGACCACCCTCTCAAACTTGGTAGATGATGTCAAAAAGGGGGAGAAGATGAAGCATGGGTCTGAAGAAGCTAAAACCTCAAAAGATAAAGATTTAAATAATAAATTCTTAGATTTAGGGGGAGATAGCAGTGAGGGAGATGATGGACCCGAAGGTGCTAGGGTGAAGTCTCAGACTGAAGCTCAGTCTGTGCCACAGACTGAAGATATGAGTGCACAGACTGAGGGGGAGCAAGAGAGATTGCAGTTAGGTGAACATACTGAGATGGTTGCACAGACTCAGGAGGAGTCATCCATTGTCTTACACATAAACCCAATTGCAACTATCTCAGCCCAAGGTCAGATGGAGTTGAAGAGACCAAGGGAAGAAGATGAAGATGTTCAACCACTGCAGATCAAAAGAGCCAGAAAGACAAAAAGAATGGCCAGGAGGATTCCTGAAAGGGATATCTTTGATTCCCAACCAAAGATGAAGGGGATCAAGACCTGGGATCAGTTTGTGAAGCTGGCTGAAGAACAGGACACTGATGGTGAAGATGATGATGCCATCAATCCTAACTGCAGTTCTGAGTCTGAAGTTTTCAGAAGATCAGATGATGATAAAGATGATGCTACTTTTGGAGGTGTAGGTGAAGGAGCCTCAAAAGTCAAGACTGGAGAGTCTCAGTCTGTGCCTTCTGAACCTGCACAGACTGAGACACAGCATCAATCACAGACTCAGAGCTCAGAGCAACCAGCAGCAAGCACTGATGCTCTAATTATCAGTGCTGAAGCCATCCAAGTTGAAGCTAATCCTGCTAGATCAACCACAACAACCAGAATACTGCCTCCAGGTAGAAGTGAACTTGAAGATAGAATGCGATGGAGAAGTGCTCACCTGATTAGCACTTATCCTGGATCAAGCTCTACCATGGAAGAAGTTATGGATAAGGGTAAGGGCAAGGAGATTGCCTTATCCAAGCAGGAAAGGTTAAGCAAGATCAAGAAGATGGTGGATGATCATGCTGCTGGCACAAGAAATCCTGAACTGTCAAATCTACAGGATGAGCTCTTGCAACAAGAAGCTACTGCTCAAGGTATGACCTTAACCGAATACTTAAATGTATTATCAATTGAAGAGCAGAAGCTGAAGGAAGCAAGATTTGTTGACATGCTCTCCAAAGAGTTAGAAGATGAAAGTTGTTCACAGACTCAGATCAGAATGAGTCAAGTTGAGCAACAGATCAAAGAAGATGAAGAGCTGTCAATAAGATTACAGAAGATAGAGAGCCTGAAACCAAAGCTACAAGCCACTTTCCAAAAGTCAAAGCTCAAGCAGAAGATCAGAGAATGTCATCTGAACAAGATTGGACAGAAATTAAAGCTGGAGCTGACTTTGACCAAGAGCAAGAAGATGGTGTGGGTGGATGAACTATACACTCTAGGGCTTAAGGAATGGCAATCCATTGCCAATCTTTTGAAGAGTGCAGCTGACAAGGATCTGAAGAAAGAAGTTCTGGATGAGCTATCTTACCTGATTGAGCTAGTTCTCAGTCTGGGGCTCATCTCAGAAGAAGAGTACAAGTTGTTTTGCATAGCAAACAATTTTGTAATCAAGAAGAAGTCAACTGGGTTATCCACAGAGAATGAGCAGAGAAGGGAGCATCCTCTACCCAAAGGTATTGTTTTCATAGATAGATCTTATGTACAGACTGACAACATTGAAGGTCTGTGCTATAGAGATATCAATGGGATAGAGTGCTTCCAGGATCAAAATAGACTATATAGAGAGTCTCTGCTACACTGCATTGCCCTGCTGAAGGAATGCAAACATTCTCAAGCCAGACCATTCAGAAGAAGACTGATCAGCTGGTTATTCAACAACCTTTCCCAACTCAGGATGATGATTGGACTTGAAGATATCTGCAAGAAGATCATCCTAGAGTATCAAGAATTTGAAGACAAATCTGATAAGGAAATGGAAGAACTGTTGAAGAGGAAAGTGGAAAAGATGAAAGAGATCAAGGCTCAGAGAAAGGATTGAAGATTGTTAGATTTTTGATTTACAATCTTATGTAATAATTGTAATATTTTTGTGAACTAACTGTGATTCTGACTTTATATATATAAGTCTTGATCCATATGTTATGATTCACCTTAGTATTAATTATTTCTCTATTATCTTTTGTAAATAGATTTTGACATCATCAGATAGGGGGAGATTGTTGGGAAAAACAATGATCAAACCTAAGTTATAAATCTGAAGAGTCAAAATCTATCTCAGTTGTATTCAGGAAAAACTTAGTGAATTCCTGAGTCTGTGGTTGTGAGTCTGTGCCACACAGACTGAAGAATTGCTTCTGAGTCTGTGCTGCACAGACTGAAGAAATCCCACAGACTGAAAGCCGTGCTCTACTTGAAGACTTATGGATTCATCATCTGAAGAATGAAGATTGAAGACAAAAGACTTCACAGACTGAAGATCACAGACTGATGATCACAGATTGAAGATCACAGACTGAGAGCACAGACTGAAGAGCACAGATTGAAGAATGAAAGTACAAGTGTACAGAAGATATCCTTCTTTCCTTAGGCTAGATACAACTGATGAGATGTTTGAGAAAGGTCAAACATCTAACAAAGGTTTTCTTCTCAGCAAAGAAACCTTTTACCTTTTTGCTTTTTCTGTTTCCAAGAAAAGCAAAAAGGGTGGCGTGCAAAGTTGCCCAAGATGCATCTGTTATCCCTTGGACAATTATGCAAGCTGGATAATATAGAGTTACACCCAACTCTATAAATAGCAGTTCAAAAAGCACTGCTATGCATCCAAGAAATTCAAGAGAATTAGTATACTAGACCTTTGAGCTTAGGCTAAAGCATTACCACACTTACTGTGAAGTTTGTAGTGATAACTGTATCTTTGTATACTACTTGGATCGTATTCAAACCATCTGTGTGGGTTTGAATACCTTGTCATCTTTGTGAGACAAACAATTTATTGTGAATAATACTTTGATTCATAATAAACTCTGTGTTAAAATTAATCTTGTTTTCCGCCTAGATTAATTTAAACTTGTTTGATATAAAACTTGGATATAAACTAACACGTTGAGATAACTGTTATTTAATCTGTATCTAAGTTTTGGGAACCTTGTGACCCAACACTTTTCGTCCTCATTCATATTTTATTTTTTCATCCCTTGATGATGTTATCAAAATTTCAATTTGCCAACCAAATTGTGTGATTTTATCAAATTGACTAAAATTTAGTACAAGATAACAACATGAATAAATGTTGATAATTTAATAAAATTTAAATGAGGCTAACGAATTTGGATTTTCATATATCTCAAATTTATTACTCTTTTTTTTTAATTTTTCCTTTTCTTTCATAGTTGTTTATTCTATTTTATTTTCGGTGGATTTCCTAACTAATTTGTATTTCGATTACAATTTTAGTTTACACAAACAGACGT
Source organism: Gnaphalium uliginosum (assembly GCA_963930675.1). Classification (NCBI taxonomy): domain Eukaryota; kingdom Viridiplantae; phylum Streptophyta; class Magnoliopsida; order Asterales; family Asteraceae; genus Gnaphalium; species Gnaphalium uliginosum. Next base: position 48,227,789 of record OZ005680.1, on the reverse strand, counting down.
CACAAATTTAAAATTATTTTTTTAAAGGTAATCGCATGATCTAAATGACTTTGACATAAATTTACATAAATTGACATTACAATATCATGTTCTGTGTTCCTAACATGTTATAGTTAATTTACACTTAAAAGTAACTTGAAATATTTTTTATTTTATTTTTATAAAGTTATTGAACTATCGTAATAAACGAAATATGAATTATAGCATTCAATACTTCTTATGTGTTAAAATAAATATCCACATTAATTTATAATTGTCTATATTCAATACTTCTTAAGGGTAAAATTGACATTTACACAAACTATCTTAATTATAACAAAAAAAGTTGCGGGACAATTTTTTGTGAGACAAAGGCACTAGTTACTATAAAAGCCAATAATTTTTTTTTTTTTTTTTTGCGAATTAAACTTTCAATCATGTAGGTTTGTTTACAACCATTATACATATGAGTTTTATTAACCAATTAAAAAATCTTATTTTTTTTTATTTTACCTGTATCTTTTACAATTTATTTGCAACACCAAATACATTGATCTTTTCGATCACTAACTTACATTTAAGATCTTTTAACTCTATTTTACGACATACGTCATGTACAACATTAAATTAATGACATGTTAGCCAAACAAAAATATTAATCTCTTACTTTTTGTTATCAAAATCAAAAAACCAGATGAATCACTAAATTGTTAGCTTAATAAATATCAAGAATCATCATATTCGTATCCATAAAGGTATACACTATCGACAAAGTCATAATTAATTAAAAAGAAGTCTAATAGCTTTTAATTAATCAATTGAAAATCTTATTTTCCTTCAAATTATATTTTCGATCTATTAGTAAATAAATAATAGGAGACTTCATCTTTGAAGTTTAAACAAACCACTCATACATCATGTAGGGGTTAGAATATTTTATACAAGTGACAAAATCATTTAGTTTAGATATTTTTGCTCTTTTTTTCGTGATCATAATAAACCAAAAATATATACAATGTACATCTTAAAAAAGACAACTAAATTTTATAAAAATAACTATTTACCTTGTATAACTCGTATATATACACGGGTTTAAGGACTAGTAGAATTATATAAGAAAACTCTTTATTTTAAAACTTGTTAAGCTAAAATTAATTTTCATTTTTATTGGTTATCTTTCAATTTTTAAATCATCCAAATTCTACCATCATCCACCATCAACAAATTCAACCACTATCCACCATCGACCACCTACCACCTACAGTCAACCACCATGGTGAACAACCACAATTCACAGTCACCACAATTTAACGACTTAAACTAATGAATTTCAACATACAAAACTCTAAATTTAGCAAAATCCAACCATAAGCTACAAAAAACCCACCAAAACCTCACATAGTCACAAATCTAAAAGAAACACACAAAATTACATATCTTAAAGAACACATAAAACAAAACGGGAACACACACACACTTACCAAAAACAAAAATTAAAAATCAAACCATAAGGTCCAAACTAAAAAACGAGTTAATCATATAGAAGTTGAGAGAGAGAGGTTGAGAGAGAGAGGGGGAGAGAGAGAGAGTTAATCATATAGAAGTTGAAAGAGAGAGAGAGCTGTAGGCGGCCAGAGAGGGTGGCAAACGGCGCCTCCGGTGGCGGTGAACGAAAAACCGAGGGTAAAAATGTTAGTTTGTGAGTTTATGGAATGGGAGATGAAAGGACTTTAAGCATTATTGATGTTTTCACAATTTGTTAGTGTTGAAATAATAGTTTGCTTACCCGTGTTCCTGAATAGTTCCATTGACCACTGTTGTTGAATTGCTACAATATTGCTGGGTTGTTACAGGTTGGGAATAGGAAAACAATCATTTGGTGATTGTAGTAGCTAAAATATATTATTTAAACGGCTCATATATTTGGATTATTAAGGACTAAGAAATTGTATAGGGATCAATTCCTCATCTTATTCTCTTGAATTTATATATAATGTTTGAAGTCAGTACTCAGTGCTTGTAAGTAATAAATAATTTAATATCACAACACTAAAAATATTAAAACTCTTCCACTGATTAATCGTTACTGAAAATCAAACGACCTATGCGGTGACATCAAAGATTAAGTCAATATGCTATACACTTGAACAAACACAAGTGATAGCAATAAACTTCTTCTTCTATACTAAGAGTCTTCATCATCTACAGTGATGTCATCATCATCAGTGATTGGGTTGGGCATGTAGTGATCCAATATATATATATGAGATGGTTTTTGTAATCTTAATGGATTTCAATTAAGAACGTAATCATCTAAATCTAAAGTAATTAATGTGTGTGTATATATACATATATATATATATGTATATATATATGTATATATACACACACATTAATTACTTTAGATTTAGATGATTACGTTCTTAATTGAAATCCCTTAAGATTACAAAAACCATCTCATTGAACTTAAATATTGTTTACTAATCTGTTGATGCAATATCAACATTTTGTGACAACAACTTGAAGACTTATACAAGCTATTGTCAAGAGGGAGTTTGTTGATGCAAAATCAACATCTTGTGACAACAGCTTGTATAGATTACCTAGCTTCGATTGATTGCGAATTGCGACATTCTGTGAATTGCGAAACTTAGTTTTAATGCGAAAGTTAGTGCAAGTTTCGCATGTTGCGAAACTCAAAATGAGTTTCGTAGTAGGAGTTTCGCAACGGTAGAAGTTTCGCAGGAAAGTATATATACAGAGTGTATGTGAAATTTTCATTAACATTTTTCATTGTAAAATCTGAGAGAGAGTATGAGTGAGAAAAATCTGTAATTGTTATTCATTATCAATAAAACAGAAAATGTTATCCAATTTACGTGTTCGGTTTACGTTTTATATTCGAATACAATTTCCGCTTGTATTTGAAATTCGATTAGCTGTAGATTCCTGAGCATTTGCGTCTTCATAATCTGACAATGATCATTATATGATTGTGATTGCAATTCGTGAGCGTCGAATGAGTTTAGTTGTTGTGTGTACAATGTCGTTAATTTAATGGAATGAACCATTTTAGTTTAGTTGTTGTGTTTACAATGTCGTTAATTTGATTGTTAGAAAATTTTTTTATATGGAATCAATATATCTTAGACTCAATTGCAAATTTGAAAACTAGATATCCATAATCTAAAGTGGGAAATCGTCTTAAGCATGTACCATCACCATCGCATAGTACGATACAGTTTTGGGTATTAATATAAGGTACCGGGGGCGGATCTTTGGGAGACAAGGAGGGGGCCTGACACTGTCGACCACAACCTATGTAATTATTATGTTAGGAATAAGTTAGTTACCGGGAATGATCTGGGTCAAGATGCGTTGCACCGAAAACTTGATTGTAATCAGTGGGTAGGCCTGAATTCGAGTGGTCGACTTTTTGACCACTAGTTAGTATTTTGGCTATAACTTTATGCTCCGGACTCTGATTAATGTGATTTCAAATATTCTGGAAACTAGAAAAAAATTCTCTACAACATGTGGTCATTAATATTTTCTGTCTCTGGAAGAAGTTGATCAGACAAGAAGATCTTTTGGACTGGACTACTTGCCTTTTCAGTTATTTGCAAACACCTGATCATTTTCTTAGTTATAATAAATTTGGGTGTTTTCAATAAGTATATGGTACATGAATAAGTGGTTTAAGTTACTACTTTTGAGCCTATTTAAGGGGCTAAACGTATCATTGTATGGGATCAGAAAAACGAAAAATGAAAACAATGTACGTTTTCCATTTGCGAGTTGAATATTTATTCCTCCAAGTGTGTGTTTTAATTGTGGTGTTTCCTAACTCCTTGGGGCTCATCTCTGCAACATGCAGAGAATGGTTGGAAGACGTCGTACTCGCAACGTCAACCAGTTGCACGTAGACCCACCAGACATTGAGGTGAATGAGTTAATACAACTTGTACAACAACTCCTCCAGTTGCGTCTGGAGCGCGTGGAGAATTCTATACGAAACCAAGATGAACCGGAAGATGAATACTCTGAAGACGAGAAATTCAATCCCTTCCACAGCAATCACTCAAAATCTAGTGATGAAGAGAATCAACAACAACATTGTCATTGAAGGAATAATGGTACCCATCGACATGCTGACTTAAGGGATATTCCGGTGTTTGAAGGTCGAATCCAACACGATGAGTTTATTGATTGGATTCACACTGTTGAGCGAGTCTTTGACTATCAACAAGTCCACCAAGATATGAAGGTAAAAATTGTTTACCATAAACTCAATAAACAAGCTTTTGTTTGGTAGAAACAGTTAAAAATCGAGGAGAGCCCACGAGAACAAGCCTAGAATCAGAACCTGGGAGAAAATGAAACGCGAGTTACGAAAGAAGTTTCTACCAGATGGGTATTTACAGGAAGCCTTTCTCCGATTACATGACTTTACACAGCGTGATCTGTCCATTGTAGATTATACAGAAGAGTTTAATCATTTAACGTTGAATTGCAGTATTGTAGAACCCGATGAACAAACTACTGCACGATATCTTCGCGGGCTACGAAAGGATATTCTTGAGGTGGTTATTCTACAACCATTTATCTCTTATAATGATGTTTATAAACTTGCCACGAAAGTCAAGAAACAACTTAAGGAAAAAGAAGGCGGAAAATCAGCAAGCTATGGTAATAGTCATGCTCCAATTCGAGGTTATGCAACTAACTGTGCTAGTGGTTCTCAAACCACGAAATCAGCAACAACAAAAGCATCAAAAGCTTCATAGACCCATGATGCAGGTGCTGGTTCTTCTCATGATAAACAAAATCGTTGTAATATTTTAAGTGTAAGGGTTTTGGACATATTGCGTTTGATTGTCCAAACCAACGGGTTTTTACGCTTGTAGAGGAAGACATAGAAGATGAGAGTCCAGAATATGAATTCCCTCCAACATATGATGAACCACAGAAGATGATATCATTTATTAGGACACGGGCGAGTTATTGATAATTCGGAGAGCGTTACCTATTGAGTCAATGGGAGATGGTCATGGCTTCACAACATCTTCCATACCCGATGCACTTCAAAAGGCAAGGTTTGTGATGTCATTACTGACGGTGGTAGCTGTGAAAATATGGTGTCCGAAACCATGGTGAAAAACTTACCTCTCAAGACTGGAAAACATCACATCCTTATAAACTTTCATGGTTGAATAAGGGTAAATCGATTCAAGTAGACCAACGATGTTTGGTGAATTTTTCTATCAGCGAGAAATATAGAGATGGAAGTATGGTGTGATGTAATACCCATGGATGCGTGTCACTTGCTTTTGGGTAGACTGTGGCAATTTGATAGGCAAACCGTACATGATGGGCTGAAAAACACCTATACGTTTGTGAAGAATGGGGTCAATTGTCTTGGGTCCTTCCAAGTTCACAGAAACAGTATGATCCAATAAAGGATAAGGTAATTTATATGTGTCTAAATCTAAGTTTAGTAAAGCTTTGCAAGAATCTAAAGTGGTGTATGCTTTGGTGATAAAGGAAATTGGGGATGAGAACTCGAAACTCCCTAAAAATAATGATTCCCTTCATTGTATTTTTGTTGATGAAATCCCAGCAGGTCTCCCTTCCTATGAGGAATGTACAACATTGGATAGATTTGGTCCCGGGTGTAACATTACCGAATAAAGCTGCTTATCGAATGAACAGGAAAGAAAATAATGAACTCAAAAGACAAGTTGACGAGCTGTTGAATAAAGGAATGGTGCGAGAAAGCATGAGTCTGTGTGCCGTATCGGTGATATAGTCAAATACGATTGCTTTTATTTTATAATATATCCCTATGTTTATTCATTTCAATTGTATTTATTTGATTTTAGATACTCATGTTGTTAATTTTGCAAATATGACGTTAAACATGGAGCTTGGATTAAAAAGAATGGAAAAAGGTTGAAAACGGAGCATTTGGAGCAAGTTTGAAGAATCTTCCATCTAAAGGTCCAACCGCCGGCTAGATTTATCCAACCGGCGGTTGGAGGAATAAGGACCGCCTCAAACTGATCCAACTGCCGGTTGGATAGATTGGCCATAAAACGCATAGATAGGAAAGAAACCCCAGAGGACAGTGCAACGTTTTTAAACCTCTATTAATTCGTTTTTAGGGTTCCTGTTAATTATTTATGAACTAAACAAATTATTAGTCGATTAGACGATTTGGTGATGTTCCAGAATTCAATTGTATTTAAATAATCATACAAAATCGAATATATGTCCAATTGATATGAAATTTGGTATCTTGGTAGAACTATATGTTTTCTACAACTTTTTAAGTTTTAAGGTTTTGCTTATTCGGACTCTAAATGGGTTAAAAAGGTCATTTTATAAATCTGGTCAGATTGATGACGAATCTGTGATATGGTTTTGTAAATATTCATGTAAAATAGAGTTTAACTCTAAAATGTTTCAATTTCTAGAAAACTATAGGTTGATGTGTGGTTGAGTGACCTGTAAATTATTGTAGAATATGAATGAGTAGAAATGAATCAAACTGTTGGGTAACTGGAGATGTGCAAAACTGAATTACTAATCGATTGTTGTTGGTTTGGTTAAAGAATGATAAGATGATCAAAGTATGAAAGAACAAAAGATTAATGTTCATAGCTCTAAATCAGTAGCTAAAGCCTATTTGATCATTGGATAATATAAGTTTAGGGGTTGGGCTTAAATGGGGTCGAGTTGGAATGAAAATTGGTCAAAATCGTGTAAGTAAATTGTACGGTTGTCTCTTGTATTGCACTCTAAGTTTGTGTATTTACTAATATAGGTTGAGAATGTTTGTTTGACATGGTTAGCTACGTTGGAGAACTTGCATAACAAGGTAAGATAATGCTTGGGAAAATCGAGTGCACAATCAAAACTTATTTCCTTTTGATTATTACTCAAAGTGTTTCAAAAGTGAATGATTAAATAAAAAATTCAACCAAGTCATGCACTCATGTTACTTGGGGTTTGTTTACTATAGCATGCGGGTCGGGTTGATTATGGGTATTTATAATTCTCTGTTATTGTTCGTATTTGCATGCTTATGACGAGTTCGATTACGTCGGTTTATGTTTGATGTTGTGGCTTATTAATCGTGTTGCTGTACTGACGTATTGATTTAAGTTGAGTTGCTATGACGATGTTGCTATTGTTTTTATTATTGTTGTTATGCATAATTCATGCTATTATGGTTAGTATAATCAAATTTGCATGTCCAATGACGAGTTTGACTATGTCGATCAATTGATGTTGATGTTGCTGATGTTACTTGAAGATTTGTTGTTATTGCATGCGGATCAGATTAATCGTGGGTTCGTAATCCATTTCATTGATTATATTTGAATGTCAAATCTTGAGTTGATATATGCTAATATGTTGATGTCGTTGTTGTTGTTGAGAAATTAAGTATGTGATGCATTAGAGTTAGTACACTAGTACCTTTGCATGATGCTTAGGACACACGCACGACGTAGGGGCCCTAAATATGACGATAATGACAAGTGAAAGACGAATTAAGTTAATAACTTAAACATAATAGAATTCGTAGAGATATCTCGAATGATGGCACGAAAGGGTCTCATAGTGGCTTACCGTGAGGGAGTCACACAATAGACGACGACGGGCGAATGACAAATTCTAGGCACATTCATTTGCCAATGAAGATAAGGGTGACCGCAGGGTGACTTAGTTCTCCTACTCACCGGAGCGATACGTGGTGTGACAACCCTAAAAATACGGTAAATTCCGTACATCATTCTTACGTGCATATTAGGCTAATTCCCTATCTAATCAATGTGAATTCATTTTCATCGAATTAAGTCTAGCACAAAGCCCACGCTTGCATATGAGATGCACACTATTTTAATGCGGGATGCATTAGTAATCATTGAGAATTACACAAGCAATCGGTAGAGACCGACACCCACGAACGTTGGTGATCAATTTTCATAAATAACATAAATCTATTTGAATATAAATAGTAGTTATTTATATTATGATAATTATGCTAATATATAAGTATAACAACCTTTGATAATCGATAAACGTTCACAAGAACTAAAAGACGTGCAACGACAAGATATATTATGTAATTAATCGAACGATCTAATGATAAATATTCGAATATTATTACAACCAACTAGTAATATTCTAATACCATTAATTTACCCTAATTACCACTAATATTCTAATACCATTAATTTACCCTAATTACAACCAACTACCCTAATTACATGATTAACACTTAATTAATCAAGATTAGTGCTTAATGGCCTAATTATCTAACCCTAATCCTAACTAGTTGAAAAGTCAAAGGGGACCCCTCTCCCCTCCTCCCAAAACCATCCACCACCTCCCATGGCCCCCATCACTTATATTTATTAACTCGACCTCATGCGTTTAGGGCGCTAAGAGGCTTATTTGGGCTCATTTACTTAAACTCATTTTGCTAGCACGCTCGGACTCGAGTGAGTTCACAGCCCCTATTTTACTGTTTTAATTCTTTCAAACATTGGGGTGAAAAACATATAACTGATTTACCTGACAACGTATCCTTATGGGAGCCTAAGTTCTCAAGTTGTAATGCATAGAAGTCCTTTTGCTTACAATGACTATAACCATTTGTTAGATGACGCTAGCCACTAAATATACAGATAGTACTATCGGGGTGACGTTCCCTCCCACTATTTTGGTTAGTCGCGCTAACTAGCGACGTTGTTTCGCATCGAGGATCGTATATTTACATTGTCCAAGGCAAGAACGATACACAACATGTCGTGGATTGGTTATAGGCTTAGTTTCAGCATATTAACTCATAGGACTTGCAAACCTATTGGGGGATCACCGTCTATGTTTCAAACTTTAAATAATCGTACATTAGGCCTTCGATGTCATACTTTGATTTGCTGATGAACTTTACTAAATGATATAATAGATGTTCTGCGATAATCATACACTCTCGATTTATTGTCGATTGATCGAGTCACGCCCCGAGCTTCCGCCATAATTATTATTATTCAAATTTTGTGGGTGTTACACGTGGAGGTTCGCCACACATGCATAGTATTTCGCGAAATGTGTGTATCATTGCGATATCTCATTCCCTAACGACACTTGTGGACTGTATTTTCCGTACATTCCACTATATCGGGACTAGTAAGTTTCCCTCACTTAATCCTCCGAGACTCCAGGAGTACCCCTTTAGTTTTTGGTTGATTGTGGACTAACCCTACCTGAATTGACGGAAATGACGATAAGACGATGAGACGATAATATGATAATATGATAAGATGATAAGACGAGTGTTGAATGATGCGTTCGTAGGCACGGCTTTAGGACTTTTACTTGAGTTCTTGACATGCTATTTGTTCGTATTGCTGATTAGTTAGCTACTAATGACGTAATGTTGCCATTTGTATGTACAGATGATTTGTCTTGAATTGTTGATTATTGTTAACATGTGATGATAGTATTATAGAAATACTTTTTCTAATGATGCTTTCTATGCCTTATATAATTATTAATGCTTGACTAGTGTTGAATAATAGAGATTAAGTCAATGTGGTTCTACCACATTCATTGTTCTTGTATTGATTATCATTTTATTCTAATAATATTTGCCGGGGTATTTTTTCCCCTTTATCAAAAAAATAATAGAGATAAAGACATTTTGATGATTAAGGGTTTTAATTGGTGTTTTATATACTAACCCATTATACTTAGATTTTAAAGCTGACACTTGTTTTTTACTTGTGGAATGTGCATTCGCAGGTTAGGAAACTAGGAGTTGAATGTTGAACTAGGCGGGTAATTGGGCCGATTATGTTATAAGCCTTAGTTCGTTAATGAGTGTTTAGTAGGTTGATCTGATTAGACATTAATTACGGGTTTTAACTAAACATTGTTTGATTTAGTTTAATATTTTTGAGATGTTTTCCGCATTACTCCATTATTTTTAAAATTTAAGGTGTTACAGTTACTTAAGCTATATTATTATACGATCGGGTATTCTTGCATGTATTGTGTGATAATCATAACTTTAGTAATATCCATTTCATATAAATATTTTAAACATGTTTTACACACATCAACCCGTCCCACTTGTTCCAAAGAAAGATGGGTCTTTGCGCATGTCTGTGGATAGTAGAGCGGTTAACAAGATTATTATTAAGTACCAGTTCCTTACTCCCCTCCTTGATGACATGTTGGACCAACTTCATGGCGCTTGTGTATTGTCGAAAATTGATCTCCGAAGTGGTTATCAGCAGATTCGTATACAATCTGGTAGACAATGGTAATTTAAAAGCAGTCGTAAAAGTTAACCAAAAAAGGCTTGTTCAGGGTCTAATTATTCGACAAACACAGTAAATATACATTCACGTTGAACGTTTAAAGATCACATTAGCACAGGGCGTCGTACACAGTAAAGAGTGTTCAAACGGTCGGGTTTCGGTTAAATGGAGTTATTTGGTTTGTTCGTTTTTAATAGAAGATTTGAACCGCCCAAACCGAACATGCATAAACCCAATCCAAACCAACCAGATTAATAATTTGGTTAATCGAGTTTGACCCATATATATATATATATATATATATATATATATATATATATATATATATATATATATATATATATATATATTTTAACAAAATATTAACAATAATTTCGTAGAAAATATATTTTAACTTATTATATTCTTTATTAAAGAGTAGATTCTGAATGTTTCTATCTCATATGTAGAAGGCAATCAAAGAAGTTTTCAATAACCAAAATCGAATTGATTAGCTATTAATGCCTCATCCCATACTAAAAAAGAGAGTTTATTGATATCATATCGTGTTTCGGGTGGGCTCCAATATCAAAATTCCATAACTAAATCTCAACCAAAAAAATCTTTGAAAATACCGGTTAAAACCAATACCTGATCTAAACCCAAATAACCCAAAACCGATTGAATAAGGTGGTTTTTCTTGTCAAAACACCTTATTACACGCATATAACATGTAAATTATCTAATAAATAATACAAAGTAAAATTCAATCTTTCTTGTAATTATATAGTTTAATATCATTTCCAGAGTCTAGCCGAAACTCGAAATTTACAATAAACCAAAGGTCATCTTTCACATCTAAAATATAAAACAAGAAGAAGTAAAATGCCTCATATGTAGTTTCAACGCCATATGTGGGGCGAATGGTGTCATCCTCGGTTCTCTCATTCATTCAAAGAAAACGTTTTTAATCATCGTTTGCCTTCACCATCGCCAAGATCCTCAACAAATTTCACCTGAGTCCAACAATAACTCCTAGTGGCAAATTTCCCATTATCATCATGTACTAACTCCTAGTAGCAAATTCCCATTATCATCATGTACAGATATACCATCAATAACTCATTTCACTATCAAGTAGGGACATTTTCATTTTCACTAGGCTAGTCCCAACCACCAATAGATCGTTTTCAATATGCTCAAATATGCGAGTAACTCTCAACTGGCATAGGTGTTTCATGCCCGAATTGCATCCCCTAAAACCTCATTAGAACAGAACTTCGACCCGATTGCATAAACACAACCTAAACATCTAATGATTAATTGCACTTTTGATAAAGACCCAATACTAATAACTACCACATAAAAGTACCTAAATTACAATTAATGTTTAAGAAGGTATGCTCAATTTCATAAACATGATATAGATAGATAACAAAGATCAAGAAGTTACCCAATAACAATTTAATCATCCCCAACTGGAAACAAAGTCAGAGCCTTTTTCTCCTTCCCAGATTCCAAATCATCCACATAAGAACCATGAATTGGAGTCCCAACCCTATGAACACCCTGACTCGATTGTCTAGTCAAAATCGCCGATCCAAAATGCCTATGCAAATGCTGCTGTTGCTGCTGCTGATGATGATGCCCTGCAACAGCCACCATCTGTTGATGTTGATGCTGATGCTGATGCTGCTGTTGAAGTGCAGCAGCCGGCATATACGGCAAGAAATTATCCGAGGTCACATGAGACTGATGCAAAAAATGTGGTGGCACAGGGGAACTTGCAAACAAATGATCCGTTGCAGCATCTCCACCCGACCCATATCCGCCACCATTACCCGATGACAAACCCTGCATTCTTTTCAAATAAAGCCTGTATTTTTGCAAATGACTCGCAACGTTTTCGCGGGTCAACCCATCAACACTCATGAGCTGCATTATGGTTTTAGGGACGGCATTTTTAATACCCAAATGAGCAACAGCATCCACAAATCTTTTATGTAGTTGTGGGGTCCATACTAAACGAGGACGTTTTAGGGTTCTTGCAGGTTCATCACCACCAAGCTCAGATGAATCAAATTCACCGGAATTGGGTTGAGATGACGGCGTTGAAATCGCCGGCGGTTGTCGGTAGTGGTGGTTGTTGCTGTTTGGGTTGTGGGAAGTACCGATATCAAAAGCAATTGCAAGATCAGGTGTAATTAGGGTTTGAGAAATAGATACAAGTTCTTCTGGTTTTGGGAGTTGTTCTTCCCACTTTGAGAACCAATTAGATTCATCATGTTCTTTCATTTTGTGGGTATTATCAAGATTAAAACTTGATTGCAAGATTTTGATGGGGTCTTGATTTTAAGGTTGTATCAAGTTTCTTTTTAAGGTTTCTCTCTCTAAAAAGGTTTCAAGATTTGATGAGAGAGAGTGGGGTTTGGGGGAGGGGTGTTCGAGGTGGATCTTGTTCTTGTTTCCTTTTGTAATGAGGTTTTGAATTTGTTATATTCTCTTTAACTTTATCATTCTTTACTAGTTTTGGAGCAATTATGGTCCGTTTGGTAACATGTCATGTCAATTCAAAGAAAATGAAACAATATTACACAACTAAATAAGATATTGTTTTGGATTGTTTTTTTCTTATTTATTTTTAGAATAGGATAAGATTGAGATTTTTTATATAAATTAGATTTTCCTTTTCCTTTTTTTGATATTTTAATGGCGAAATGGCGATATTTTTCGTGTTTGTTTTTAAATTATTACCATTTGTTTAAGATAAAGATATATTGAGACGATGCACGATAAATATGATTTATTTTCTTTGGAGAAGTCATCACGGTAAACATGTTTTAAGAAAAGTAAAGAACCTATGATATATTTATCTATTAATATTTGATAAAACTATACGCCAATTAAGAATATCGAGTAAAATCACCGTAAAAGTGTAGTTCTCTATAGATCATTTTTCAAGATACATCATGCTTGCATTTTTTTTTTCTTTTTTGAAAAGCAGTAAAATACCGTTACCAAAAAGAGAAACAAATTACACATGATAGGCAGCCTATCTTTTTGGCAGGAGCAAAAAACACAAGACTCAAGGGCTCCTGACCAAAAACTCAACCTATAAATAAAACAAACTATGTATGATTTTCTAGAAAACTACCACTTCCTGCTGCAATGACCCATCTGTGCATGAACAAAAACTGCAGCAGAACGAAACAATTCAAATGAGCATAAATATGCTTGACAATGGTCTTAGATGCATTTAGTAAGAGGGTAATCATCAATTATTTGGCTATTGTGACGTATAAAAGAGATACAGTTGATAAAACATATTAGACTTCTATGATGTTGATTTAACTAGCATTGTTATTGTTATACATAAGATACTGTATATGATATTATGCACCCTCAAGATTGTATATCATCCAAAAATGAAAACAACACTTATCCTAACTGTCAAAAGTTGAAAATAAACACAATATCCAGATTGGTAACAATAATACACAGTTGAACTGAATTAAGGTAAACCGCTAATGCTACAAGTAATTCATTCGTAAAAACAAATCCATTACAGCGTTCGTACATTATTGAAAAAAAACACACAAGATGTTGATTGACAATTTTACTTGGCAAAAACTACTTAACTACTACAGATCTTTGTGAAATTATTCTCGGAAACAGCCTGCTTCTGCTTAAGCTCATTCTCCAAATGAAAATCTAAATGTGGAACAACAGGGGAACGGAGTTAACAAGAAAGCAAAGCCTCCTGAATACTACTGATTGTTGTTTTTTACTTGTTATCCTGTGATTAGAAACATTTCCTGTGCACAATCGAAGGTCCAGACTCATCATATTCAGCCTTGGCGATCCACATCTGCAACAATCACATTCAAAATAACCATTAGATTTGCATTAACCTCAGATTTAAAAACTTTTAAAACACAAACAAATTCATAAAAGAAACTCGCCTGCTGGAATGTGCTAAGAGATGCCAAAATAGACCCTCCAATCCAGACACTATATTTTCTTTCGGGTGGAGCCACGACTTTAATCTTCATGCTGCTTGGGGCTAAAGCAGTAATTTCCTTGCTCATTCTATCTGCAATACCAGGGAACATAGTTGTTCCACCACTAAGCACGATGTTTCCATACAAATCTTTCCTAATATCCACGTCACATTTCATTATAGAATTGTATGTTGTCTCGTGAATACCCGCAGCTTCCATCCCGATCATGGATGGCTGGAAAAGAACCTCAGGACACCTAAATCTCTCAGCCCCAATCGTGATCACCTGACCATCAGGTAACTCGTAACTTTTTTCCACTGCAGAGCTGGTTTTAGCAGTTTCCAGTTCTTGTTCATAATCGAGAGCAATATAAGCCAACTTCTCTTTCATATCTCTCACAATTTCTCGTTCAGCAGTTGTGGTGAATGAATAACCTCGTTCAGTAAGAATTTTCATTAACGCATCAGTCAGATCACGACCAGCAAGGTCCAAACGTAATATGGCATGTGGGAGTGCATACCCTTCGTAAATTGGAACCGTGTGGCTCACACCATCCCCTGAGTCCAGCACGATACCTACACAAAGAAGCAATAAATAAGCCAAAATGTTCACGTTTTATAGAGGTGGCAAGATGGGAATGTTGGGTGACGGGTCAAAATTGGTCTAGCAAGTAAAGGTCAAAACGGGCTGGGTCAGCTTGATGCACAAATGCTTTGGTCCATCTCTTTAGACAAAATTGATAGTTACAAAATGATGGTTACCATGAAGATCTACATCTTTGAGTATAACAATATTAGGAAGTTCGATATTTATTTGCCCTTTTGAGATAAAATAAAACTCATAAAACCCACTCGTAAGTATAATAATCCAGATCTTCAAATAAATAGAGTTCAGAAGGTTGTATACATTAATAGACTTTGGGTTACATTCAACCTGTTCGAGCCATTCACCCTAAATCTATTTGATCCATTGACCCGTCTGATGTAAAACAAAACCCAGATCTTCCCATTCATGAGTATATGGGTTGAAATTGTCAGGTAAGGTATAAATGAGGCACTTACCAGTCGTACGACCACTGGCATACAGTGAAAGAACAGCTTGAATTGCAACATACATAGCAGGAGCATTAAATGTCTCAAACATGATTTGGGTCATCTTCTCACGATTTGCTTTTGGGTTAAGTGGTGCTTCAGTAAGAAGAACCGGATGTTCTTCTGGTGCCACACGGAGTTCGTTGTAGAATGTGTGATGCCAAATCTTTTCCATATCGTCCCAGTTACTCACAATACCGTGCTCAATTGGGTATTTTAAAGTAAGGATACCTCGTTTGGACTGAGCCTCATCACCGACATATGCATCTTTCTGACCCATGCCAACCATAACACCGGTGTGACGTGGGCGGCCAACGATGCTAGGAAAAACAGCTCTTGGGGCATCATCTCCAGCAAATCCAGCCTTGAAAATGTTAAACATGTGATCAAGAAACCAACTGACAAAAAAGAAGACAAGATCCAGAATTCATCTAAAGGTGGCATATTAGTGAAAACGTTTTGGCTTGAACCAAAATACATTTTATCCATTTTTTATTAATAAGTAACTAATATGTCAAACATTATTACAATTACTATATTATTTCAATAACATTTTTCTTTAATAAGTTGATTTATGAGGTTTCATACATTAAGATACAATTTTAGCTTGTTCGACTTGTTTAACCAGTTTTGTATATTGCTAACTTTTCTTTTGCTTTAACCCATTTAACAGGTAAGAAATAAAAGAGAACCAAAATCGGCGCATTCATAAGTAAACAGGTCGAATTGCCACCTCTAACTATATCCAAACAGGCAGAAAAAACAGGATACCTTGACCATTCCAGTTCCATTATCGCAAACAAGGGGTTGAATATCTTCCGAGTCGGCCATCTTCTAATTCCTGTAGGGACATTACAACATAATATCATTACTGTTTGTGCACGTTCAAACGAACAAGTAAATCAAGAGTCACCATATTTCATAACGAATTTCTTTTAAGCCAACCATTATTAACTAGGTCCTATGAACATTGCCGCAATCATAGGCTCAAAAGTAACTGCTAATAGGGTATATGTTTTCGAGTATTTCAGTTGTTTCATATAAGACCAAAGTCACAAAAACAGCACGGTGAAATGGACCATTAAAACATCTAAAGTAGCATTCATTAATCCATCTATGACACAGTAAGCAACCATGGCAAATACTACATTACGATAAAGCACATATAAAAAGGGTCCATCCAATTAAAAGATCAAAAATCTTTGGTAATTCTGCATTCTAGCCTGCTTATTAATCATTCAATATCATCAAAATTGCATTCAGCATGACAATCATTCATAAGATTGGAGCATCGCACTTCAAATTAAAATTGGACATGTATATATAGCTTAATAAATCACATCAAAAAGAAACATAAAACTGAACCCATCATTTTTCATCATAAAAGAATCCATGGTTGTTACATATAATTGTTCTTTTCAAAATTTTGGGCATTCTAATACTAATGCAAGTGCGATTCTTGAAAACAAATTGATTACAAGATTGCAATATAATCATGATCATTAATCAACAAAGAATTAGGGCCTCGTCTCTCGTGAGCCACATAATTACAAACTAACAACATTGTAACCAATGCCTGCATATCATCAAATATAATTCACACAAATGTACATATATTCAACGTCAATTTACATGGGTCATCACAAAATTGAAAACCCACAAAAGTAATCAAGAAAATAAGATAGAAATGGGTTCAAGAACTGACCTTTTGGTGGGTTACAGAAAATCTAAGGGAAATTCAAGAAAACAATTTGAGTTTGTTGAATTGATTGATGGGTGTGGGTTGAGGAAGATGGAATAGAAAGAAAGAATGGGAAGATGGGTTGGTTTAAAATGGGGTATGAGTGATGGTTGGTAAATGAATGGAGTAAAAGAAAAGAATTAGTTAATGGCACAAATAAAATCGGGCGATGTGGACGACAATCCGTTACTTGTAAAAGTAAATTTATTTATTTGTAGACAATTGTTAATTTTTATTTTGTTTATATTTATATCTATATCTATAGGTGGGAAATAGGTAATACTAGTTTAATGACCCATGAAAATACGGGTACGTTGAGAAATAGGTAATACTAGTTTAATGACCCATGAAAATACGGGTACGTTGAAGAAACCTAAATATAAATATTTGTTATTCTTTTAACTTAAAATAAATTTGAAAATAACTGTCATGTATTAAATTATGTAGTATATGTAGTATTACTTATATTTAGTATTCATTGTGTTAAAAGATTTAGGTAATACACTCTGTAATTAATAACAAAGAATGTTGATAAAATCATATACTATAAACATTGAATGGAAAACAGCATAAAGTCACGACAATAAATTTTCAAAGTGTTAAACAAAATAAGCAACTAAGATAATTGAAACGTACAATTAGAGTTTACATCTATGAAGAGGCAAATATAAAAACGTATCTAGCAAAACATTTCTTCACAAATTCCAAAGGACTTCCTTATAAACAACGTTTTTCGTAATATCACCAATCTTCATCTCGTTATCACATATAAGAACCTTTAATCCTTTTTTCTCTTGACCCTTGAAAAAGCCATGTATAATTGCCCATGAGTGAACACAGGCCTTGGCAAAAAGATAAATTTATCATTACGACTTAAGATGGTTTGATGTTTAATTTAGTAAAGAAACCACATTCCCAATCGCCTGCAGTTACACCTTCCACATTAGACCAACTATATTAGCATAATAAAAGATTTTAAAAACAGAGAAATTATTAGAACCAACAATATATATAGCAAAGATTAATTCATTAGATTCGAAAGCAAATACATAACAAAACGAACTATATTAGCATACCCTTTCATCCATAACAATCATCAATTTGATATGTTGTTTTCCACAAACGAATGATTCAAACCTTAAGCTTCCACGAATCTTTCACGGTATCAAGGTCAGAGATGAAATTGTATGATTCGTTTTCCATTGCTTTGATGGTAAAGAGAACACATAGATAGTTGAGAGGATGACTGCTTGAGTTTTTGGGTACATAAACTTTGGTTTAAAAAGAGGAATGGGAATGAATCGGATGTTGGTATTCCATCATTTAATTGGTGAAGCGTGAGATATATGGGCAGTAGGCAGCTAAAGTTTCCATTAAATGTATCAGATTTTGCATGCCTAGAGCACACAAACGTTTATTCTGTTTCCTATTATATTAATTAATTAAATTAACTGATATTAATTAAACTAAATAAGTCAAAACTCTGGGATAATTCCTTGAGCCTAGTTTAGCCACGTCATCCATCACAGCTTAATAACTTGTCATATCAGCTTTAATTACATCAGCTTAATCCTCCATTTAATAGATAGTATAGATGTATCAGATTTTGCATATCTAGAGCACACAAACATTTATTATGTTTCCTATTATATTAATTAATTAAATTAACTAATATTAATTAAATTAAATAAGTCAAAATTCTGAGATAATTCCTTGAGTCCAGTTTAGCCACGTCATCCATCACAGCTTAATAACTTGCCATATCAGCTTTAATTATGTCAGCTTAATCCTCCATTTAATAGATAGTATAGATGTGAAGGCCGAATGCAATATAGTGCCCGATTTAAAGATCTCTTTTGTGACTTTACCTTCTTCTCTTCATTATTTGGATTTGATTTACCTAATTCATAGTCAACTTAATTTACTTAATAGAGTATGATTTCGTCTCTAATTTCTAAAAAAGTAAAGAGAGTTTTGTATCTCTAAAAAGGTGTTATAATTATGAGAAAAGTGTTTAAAGATTGTTGCATTTTCATTTTGAAAAAAATGATGTTGAGAGAAGCTATTGTTAGGAACTTTGAAAATTTTTTTGAATTAACCTTTAAAAAAGACACATTAAACTTGAGAATTTGATCGAACTTGAAGTTGCTTGCATTCGACCATCAAACACTAGCTTGAATCTTTGGCTCTTTATCCGTTTGATGTTGTTTGAACTTGAACATGATATGGTGAAGATATGCTGAAGATATGGTGGAGATGCTTGAGAAGCCACCGCTCAATCGACCGACCACTAATGATGGGTTGAATTTTAAGACTGAAAACTACCAAGTTACTTGTAGAATACTATGCATGGGTGTAAAAATTTGAAAAAGATGAGAGATAAGAATCGAGATATGCTATTGACTTGTGAAAGTTAAAAAAAAATGTAGTCCTCTTAACCGCCTATGTAAAGTCGTTGGCCAGAGGAATTCAAATGTGGATCTAGGTGTCGTTTCCAAATCAGAGAAAGTTATCAAGATTAAGAAAAAGGGAGAATTACATATGTCCCACTCAAAAATCACATAAATTACATATTTCCCCAAAATATAAATTTTAATGCATGATGATACAATGATTTTAATACATGTTTGGGAAAATATGTAATTCAGATGGTTTTTGAAAAGGATATATGTAATTTCCTTTTAAAAATTAAAGGAAAAAGGTGAAAATTTGAGAAATATTGTTATTAAGGGTTTTTAGATGTAGTTTGGAAAAGTGAGTATTTTATTTTCTTTAAAGAAAATACTCATTTTGAATAAGTTTTATAATTTTTTGATTTTTTGAAAATTTTATTTTAAAAACCCTTACTTTTCTCTGGCTAAACTTAAATAAACCCCATTTCTTGAATAATTTTTAACCTCTTTGAGAACAAGAATATTTGATACATCGTCAATATGATAAAGTGAACACTTTTTTTTTATTAACTGTGTTTAATTTTTACAATGTAATTTTTAATATAAAAGTTTAGGCGAATCCCTTTATGACCCCGCTTTCTGAGTCGTCCACAAATTCAACTAGATCAAAAACACTTATACCTTTGCCCCAGTCTGAAGGTTCCAATGTTGCCTCGACGGAGAGTCATCAAATGCCATTAGACCACTTGCAGTGCATCTGTTCTCGACTCTGTTGTGGACTGAAAAAGGTCTATCGTGATTACGACTGTCGTCATGCAGAACACGAGAGCACAACGGGAGGGAAGTGGGACACACACAATTTTTCCTTTTTTTTTTACTTGTGGTGTTGTCGTTGTTGATGTGTTATTGTTACATACAAGGGGATGAAAGGACATAGCAAGCATGTGTGAGGTGTCCGGAACAAGAAGTAAAAAAAGAGAGCATAAAACACATTAAAATGGATTTTATTAATGTTTACTAAGGGGGTTTTTAGCATTGGGTCAAATCTAATTAATTAATTAATAATATATATAAAGAATGTTTTCTGAGTTACAGTTTGAGTAATGCTATATAGGTCTATTTACATATACCTAAAATTAAACTTAATTTATTATTGGTTGAATTATTTCTTTCTTTTGATATTATTTAATTATTAATTAATTTTTCACATCTATCAATTACATTTTTAAATCTAGATTTATGTCTATAAGTTTAAGCCTACATATCATTTTTCTTATAGTTTGTTAACTTTTTATTTTTAAAAATGTAATGTACTATGATTGAAATTATATTTTTGTTAATGTAATGATTTTTTATTTATTAGTGAATTATTATTTTAATTATTGTATTGGTTTTATTTAATTAAATATAATTATTTTTCTTAAGAAACATGAAAATTAAAGAAAATGATAGGCTCAAAGTTTAGTTTAATCAGTCATGATTTCATGACTGCAATCAATTTTTCAGTTATTCAAGTCACACTACAAAATACTGAAATCACAAAACAAATCTCACAAAATGATGCAATCATATTAATTTTTTTTCATGCCTCGTACTTATATCTCTTAATATTATTGGTACATAATTTTCTAAAAATATTTTTTGTAAAACTTTTATGGTTGTATCATCTGATAAGTGTAATGGTCACTCTAGTCCACCACAAAATGACAGTCGATAAAAACCATCCAACGGCTACAAAACGTTTTCGACATTTAACGGACGGCTCACAAAGACTTGTGTGCCGTTTTATATTGAGGTTCAAACTTTCGTACCCCAACTTAACGTTAACGGAAACCGTCAGTGACCGTTAACTCCATCCATCCATAAATCCCTTTTACCCAATAACGTCAATAAACGGCGACGTTACTCCCCCATTATATTCGTTAAAATACAAACCAAAATTTATACGTTTTCTTTCTCTCTCTATATCTCGATCTTTCAACGGGCAAAGGTTTCTTTCGAAACCAAAAAACATCTTTATTTCTACTGAAGATGGTTTCAATTGGATTTTAATTAGGGTTCTTAATTTGGCTTTACTTCTTTACTATCGAAGGTATGTTTAATTTACTTTAATTTAAGGAATTATTAGTCAAAACCCAATTAAATTTTATAAAGTTTCAATCTCTATCAATTTGCTAAACTGGGTTTTTTAATTAATCAGTTATCGTTTGTTGAATTAAGTAGTTATGTTTCTTTGGATTTCTATTTTTGTAGGGTTTTTGTGTGGTTGAATTATGGTTGTTTCTATTGTTTTATAGAAAGTGGAATTGAATTGGGTTAAGCCCGTTAAGTTTTATTTGATCTGGTTTGCTGTTAATTCTTAGATCTGGGTTTGAATGGTTGGTATTTTAATGCTAAAAATTCATTTAGTTCTTAAGGTAATTAGGTATTTTGATGTCTGTTGTGAAGGTTTTTAGTATTCTGCTGAATTAATGTTTCTTTGTACTTTTTAAGGGTTATATATATATATATAGGAAGAATTGGATATGGGTAAGGTGGAGTTGGAAGAATATTGCATCGAGAACAAACAATCGAGCTCTTCGATATCAGAAGGTAGTAGTGGCATTGTCTTGCCTAAGTCTCCCCAAAATTCTAGTCCTACTGCCACATCACCGCCTCATCGGTATGGTTCTGTCTATTCATTTGTATCAGTGATATTTTATGTTTATATTGTAAATTGATGTTCTTTTGTTTAGGTGAATTGCATTTGTCCATTTGATGCTGAAAATTCTGCGGTAGATGGTAGAACTTGTTTCATATAGGAATGAATGAATTATTAGCTTATTTTGAATATACTTCTATGTTGGTGCATGATTTATGTACTTCTATCAATGGAAAGTGGAAATATCTTGTTAGCTGATAAAATATATAGAAATGATATGATTTATGAGGTGCAGCTTTACTATTTAGAATGTATGTATTGTTAGGTAATGTTTTTCCACAAGGATATGCAACTGTTAAGAACATTAATAACTTATAGAGAACATAAAAAGCACGGGAAGTTTGAAAGGCCCTATTGGATACTGCATAATTTAATAGCTGTGATTGAGCTTTTTGTATTGACAATCTGATCTTGGAATTATAGGAGGACAACAGGACCTATTAGACGAGCAAAGGGAGGTTGGACCCCAGAGGAGGTATGCAGTTTGTTTACAGTATGCTGATACTTATTTAAATGAGTCAGCATTGGAAAGATCGTTATATACGTTTTGCTAGTTGTGATGCAAAAGAATCGTTGTTTTCATGTGTTAGTTATGGACGTAGGCTCAAGTTAAGTTACAATTCCATGATTTTAGTGCTCTGTTTTTGGTGTTTCACAAGCAAGAATTGTTTAAGAAGATATCAAAGGGGATTCTTACAACAAACAAATCTTCAAACATCTATATTCATAGTTCAAAAGAGCATTCTGCTGCATTCCTGCTCATTTATATCGTCTTCATGTGATAAGTTTCTGCTAAACTGATAACATGTTGTGTGATAGCTTTGTTTTATTAATGTTTGTTTGATCTTTCACAGGATGAGACGCTAAAAAAGGCTGTTGGGCTTTTCAAGGGTAAATGCTGGAAGAAAATAGGTGAGAGTCTTCTCATTGTTTTGCCCATAGCATCAACTTTGATTTTACTAGGCACGTTAGATATGTTAACTAAAGTTATTATGCCTCATGATAAAATACAGTCTTTTCTTATCCTTTAAAGTTTCCACTTGATCCCATTTTCCCTTCAAATTGGTATCGTAGATATCCGACCTGCTGCAGGTTCTTCCATGTGAAAAAATTGGAAAGTTCTGTTACTTTTTGACTGTTGCTTTTATTTTCTTCCCAGTCTTGTTAGAAACTTTTCTTCTATCTTCGTGTCATGTGGGTGTCTCCTTTAGATATATTACCATTCTCCTGTTTCTGTCACAATTACATTGCCCTTAAATTTCTGAATTCTATTTGTTTGGTATATCCACATGCCTCCAGGATAAAGTGTTGCAATCTGGAGAGCAGATTATGCTTTCAAATACATTCTCCTATCTTCAGATGAATCTTTGCTTAACTATTGGCTATGCTACAGTTATCTTGTTGAAGAACCTCTGTTCTAAAAATTACAATCAATATGTGAAAATTTAATTGAAAATAATTGATAAATTGATGTTAAGTGTTGGTCCTTAGTTTTGCTAAATTCATGTTCTGATAATGGGAAAGGTACAGATAATGGAAAGAGAAGATTGTCAGAATTTTTAATATAAATGATTCAGTAGGAGATTAGGTATTAGGGTACTTGCAGCACTTGGAGACCATTACAACCAGTTACTAGTTAAGGTACTTGCTTAGTAGTCTTATTACGATGATTAAAGAGTAAAGATAAAGATGGTTGTTTTTTCCAAAAATGTTGTGCTTTTATTCAGAACGATCTTTTTTTGTTTGTGTGTAAAATATGTATAACTTTTCAGGTGAGTTGTTTGAAAGAAATATGTTAGTCAAATTTATTGTGTGCTGGTCAGTATTGTTTTTTTAATTAATTATTTACTTGACCGTGAGCATGGAAAATTTGAGTTTATATACTTTACTGGAAAATGCTAAATTTGAGGTGTTCTATTATGCCATGTTTGAAAGGGCTTTACTTATGAATGTTGATGTTTTGCAGCCGAATATTTTCCTGATAGATCAGAAGTCCAATGTCTGCATCGCTGGCAAAAGGTTCTTAATCCAGAGCTTATCAAAGGTCCTTGGACTCTAGAGGTTTGCACTTGATTCTTTCCTACTTCGTGTTGTAGTTTTTTGTACATATATCAATAAATAAACTCTCTTGTTTCTGTTATATTCTGCTGTAGGAGGATGAAACAATCGTTGAGCTGGTGAATAGATATGGCCCTACAAAATGGTCTCTCATAGCCAAGTCCCTGCCTGGACGTATTGGGAAACAGTGCCGTGAAAGGTAATATATACTTTTTTGTTCCAGATTCTTATGCAGCAGGAGGTTTCTAATTACTTCTTTAACAAGCATTGTGAAAATTATATTTGAAGACGGCTATAAATAATTGCAGGTGGCACAATCATTTGAATCCAGATATTAAAAAAGATGCTTGGACTCTGCAGGAAGAGTTGGCCCTCATGAATGCACATCGTGTGCATGGAAACAAATGGGCTGAAATAGCCAAGGCATTGCCTGGAAGGTGATTGTTTACCCCCCGTGTTTAATATTTTACCAAAACACATCACTAAAAGTGTGGGTTGGGTAATGGATTAGACGACGACATTTTAGTAAAGCCCGGGTTAGGTTAGGCCGATCTGCAAGCACTATTTGTTCATTAGTTAATTTGCTTGATATGATTACAAATCTGTTATATTAATTTAAAGTATCAGATAAGTAAGCATTTTAAAAGGTTTTAAGATTAAGCATAACCCAAATGGAAACATTTGTAGATAAATGGTTCTAAATTGCCTCCTCTACAAAAGTTCACGTCTTTGGGAGAAATACTGCTTGGCTTTCAAGTCTCATCTGCTACCTACCTTTCTACTTAAAATTTTTAGATTATCTGCTGTCTTTTTATTTATTTTATCACATGTGCATAACTGAAATTTTTCGTGCAGGACCGACAATGCAATAAAAAATCATTGGAATAGCTCTTTAAAGAAGAAATTAGATTTCTATTTAGCCACTGGGAACCTTCCAACTGTCCCAAAGAATGATATTCAGAGCGGAAGTGGTGACATAAGCAAAACACCTTCAACTATAAAACGGGTTACAACTGCTCGGGCATCACCTGCAACTGCAGATCACCGTAAGGTAGAAACAGAGACCACAGATGATATAGAATGCTCAACCCCTTCTCAAGATGTAGATGCTTCATCAGGTTTTCTTCCATGTGGATCAACTGATTCTGAAACCACTAGAAGCAAATCACATCCGGCAAAATTTGATCTTAGTCACCTTAGTCGTAATTTGATTCGAAAGTTTGAGACTTGCAGTACAATGCATGATCAGGAGACATTAAATGCAACACCAATACAATCCAACATTCCAACATACGGTTCTTTGTATTATGAGCCTCCACAAATTGAAAATTTTATGCCAACTGAATTTGGTGTTGTGTATATGCCTTACGAGTATAACTCAAATGGAATTATTTCACCTCGGTGTTCTTCAACTCCACCGAATGCTGATAAGGGTCACGGTGTAAACGCTCAAACCCCGGAATCAATCCTAAAGATTGCTGCGATGAGCTTTCCAAATACACCTTCTATTTTAAGAAAGAGAAAAGACCAATCGTCACTTTCATGTCACAAGATTTTGAAGGCCGATGAAGTGAAAAAAGTCAACAATGATGTGGAGGAATCAGAATCATGTGGTGGAGGTTCTTGTGGTAGTGGCGGCGGCAATGTGGCTGAAGCCGTTAATACATACAGTGTATCTCCGCCATATCGATTAAAGTATAAACGCAAGGCTAATTTGAAGTCTGTTGAAAAGCAGCTTGAGTTCAGATTAGAAGAAGAGCTTTGTAAGAGAGAAACCCAATCTGCAGATTTGAATGGTACAGACAACACTGTAGCCGAAGCTTGTTCAAGTGGATCATAAACAGATGTTGCTAGTGCATAAAACTGTAAGTGTCCCTTGTTCCTGGTAACTTTTTTTGAAATTTGCGATTGTTAAAATTCTGATTTGTTGCAAGCTAGTCATGTCAGAGTGAGTGATTTTTTAGGCGTTATCAACTGTTATTTTGCAGAAAGACTAAATGTACAAGGACTAGGATGTTTTAGCTCTTATATACTTTAGTGTTTCTATAGCAAGAACTAGGTTTATTTTGCAAACGAAATTACAAAAACGATAACAGACACATTATTTTTGCTTTATCGATGTTATTTAGACTATGAGAACACAGTTACTCATCTACACTTGTTCCACAACCTATTAGGGTTCTATCTTGCAAGTAGGAAGAACTTATAAGAGGTATGTATAACCAAGTTTCTGACTATGTTTAGTTTGTTGTATTTTAGGAACTGTTGGATCGCTACTGGATTTCTACAAAGGATTGCTGTACTTAAGAGAATGATTCTTGAACACATCTTGCATTTGAAACAAAGCCATTAAAGATTTCCTGAAAGATTATCGAAATTAAATGCTCAAATAGATAAAATAGATTGTTGACCTTTGTCTCTTTCTTTCCTTTTTGTCTTTATGAACAAATGAAATTTTAGGTAGATTAATCAGGTTTTGATGACTCACATGGAGTTCTGGTAAGATTAGCCATTTTCTGGTAGAGAGAGATATATGTTTTGAAATGTGTTCTAGTAAAACAAAGATACATCAAATGTGAAAAATTATGTTGAACCATGTTTTAGTTTATGATGAGTTTAGTTTGTTTGAATGGACTAGTAATCCTACTTTGTACACGCCAACATCCAGCAATTAATCATAATGATCCGAGCGCTATTACTCCTCAAATAGATCAATTCCATGCTACGTCTTTTTATTGCAATGGTCAAAGTAATAGTTGAAGTGAGTTACAATGCATATGCTATGTTTGTTACCGTTTTCTATCTTCTTAGGTATATGAAAAGAAAAATGATGTGTATAGTTTGTGTTTATAAAGATAGCGTGATGGGTACAGATGGTAAAATGATGGGTAATGATGGAGAATTAGAAAATGCAAAACTTATGGGACAAAAGATGAACGTAGTAGACATGATTTTAGGTATGCATTTTTAAGCATAATTCAAGAATTGTTTCTATGCTAGATCATATCTATTTGCCAAAAAATATTTCTATATAATATTAGACCTTATTGAATCATTTTTTAACAAATTAAATGTCATTTAAAGCGGCGAGCGGATGAATACATCGCTGAAACGTCCATTTCTTAGGTATAAAAATGTTATAAATCACCGGGACATAATTATTGAAAATGTCACTTTCTTAGGCTTAGAAATGTTGAGAATTACTAGGACAGGGTCCATTGCAGTTTCTCATTATCATTATCATATTTATAATTAGAGATTAACGTATAATTAGTGCCTCAAACTTTATGTTGTCTTCATAAAAGTTTACTTCTTTGCAGTTTTACAAAAATAATATCAAATGTAACTTACTACCTCCTACATCGTTTGTTTGTATTTATTCAAATAAAAGCATTCGTTATCATATTAATTTATCAACTATACGGATAAATAAAAATATTTTTTATTTTTATAGGACAGATTAACCCAACTTCTTTTGACCCACATTTTAATTGCCTGTTTTGACCCGTATCCATTTTGACTGGTTATTCAACATAGTGACCAGGTATCAACCCCTTTGCAGTGTGTTCCTTGTGCAGATGTATTGTTTGAACACGTCAAATAATCACAACCCAAACCTAGTAGCTGAAGCCCTCCCCATTTCATGCCTCAATACGATTAACTTTCTTTGAGTTTGGAAGTGGTTCTCCACAACAGTGCGTATGTGTGCATCCGTGTTTATATTGTTAGCCAGATCTTGCTGCTATATCCAAAGACCATAACCATAAATTTTGGGATCATGATTTGACATGGGTCCTAACAGTTAATTTTTTAGTCAAATTACAGTTGCTAGTCGTAAATTGGAGTTCGCAATTCCCAAATTTGAAGCAGGGTTATATACAAGTGTGTCACGACAGCAAGTTTTTTACAACATGGTACGAACTTGGTCTCTTTCTTATCTCTGAGCATTGACACCAGGGCGGTACTCTCCTATACCTAGCAGGTCCTGCAAACACAAACAAGGTTTACTTGCCGATAATTGGACTTAAATCTAGCCAGGATAAAGAAGAGTGATTACAACTGGGAATAATAACATCAACCAAGAAAAGCCCGATGATATGATCTTTCCAAGTTACATGTCCAAGTAGCTCACACATTTCTATAATTTCATTCTCTTTATTAAAAATAAACTAATCAAGCAAAACTAACGATTTTCCCCATTAAAGTGCTGCGATTCATTAATTCAATCACAAAAATGGTTGAAATTCATTCCTTTTGGGCATTTGACTAAATTCAGCTATTCCTGATTGCATGTATTCTGGAATGATGCAGTCATTGTGGTGTGGAAGGGGTCATCTGTAAGTGTGTAACAAGTCCAGAAGAAGCAAAAAAGTGGGATGGATGAAAGTTAACATTCTAAAAACTATAGGCCTAAGTAAAACTTTATAATAGCAGTTCAGATAGATGGATGATCAGTTCCTTACTCCATATGTGACTGGTACATGAAATGTATGGTGTGAACTATGAAGCCATTTCCCTCCATCACATGAAGTTGGCACAACTTTACAGTCGTCTTAATAATAAGAATAAAACAAAAATAGAAAATCGATACAAAGAAGAAGCTCAAAAACTAGTTACGGAAGTAACTGGAAATCCGTGATGTATACTAGGAAACATTCTGTAAGCAGTGTAAATTTAAAACATGTTAATTGATCCTGCTTAAGTTTTTCAACACTAATCCAATTATTAGTAGTAAATCCTTAACTCCTAGGTAGTCAATTAAGCGGCTTAACTAATCAAAGTGGTTAAGGGAGCTTAATCTCTAGGTAGTGCTTGGTGATCTAATGCAGGGATTTTTCAGACACTGAAGAATTCTGAAGTTCACGACAATATGCAAAGAGAGATATGTACCTGACAAGCTTTATTTTTTGCTCTTGTTTCAGCAGTGCTAGGAATATCATGGTTTGGTTTTACAAATCTCTTCTCACGTCTTTCACATGAACCCCATCCATCAGAGAACCTCCCACCTCTATAAACAAATAAAACAGTTGTAACAAATACGAACAATGGAAACCAACTCTGCATCTTAATTCAAGCAAAGAAACATACTGCATATATGCCCGAACTATGAATTCAGCACGTTGCACGTTACGGTTATCATCAAACTCTATAGTCTTATCTTTAATTTCGAAAGAGATGTTGAAATAAAATGATATCTTTCTCCAACCTGTTTTCGCAATTCCATCAGCAACATTTTTGGAGGAGCAAACTAAATTAGAAAGTGAAACAATTTACCAGACTTTTTGATGAAAGGATTCCCAGAGATCATAGTATAGTCACCCTTCTCCAGGATCTGAAAACGCATGTCATTATGTGTTACTTCTGGTCTGGAGTAATGAAATCTGAATTGAGGCAAAATTATTAAGTATCATGTAGCCTCTCTCATTTATGTATGATGTTCTTGATAATTGCTTTTGCTTATATGTCTGCATTATCTTTAAATAGCTGCATTTGATTTGTGAAACCACTTTTGATCAAGCCTAAGAAATTTGGACCGACATTCATTGAAAACCTATTCACCACCTGCCTTCTAAGTTAGACATTCACCTGACCCTGCTAATAATGTTATTTACAAAGGGGAACACCCCCACCCTGCTAAAAGCAGAAAAACCAAGACTTTGTCGATTGATTACAGATATACTTGCTGCATCCAACTATAATTGCAGTGCTTTTCTTTGTGATATGTTTGTATATAAATTGCAAAGTGCAAACTCTGCTTTATAATATCTTAGTTATTACTTGTTTTCATCCTAATTACCATACGGTAGTGGTTAGTCATTTTGGTCCACAATGTTTTTAAACATACAATATATTTTCCAGTGATTATTGAACTCTTTAGCTATGGCTAACTACTTTTATCAATTTGTATAAATGGTCAAATACTGCAATTCCAGTGAAAAATGTCAGTATTAGATACACACTCACACTTAGGATTCAACATTTTAACATAACATATATCTAACCATTTGTAGGATCTGATGAAGTATTCAGCTATTCATTAACACAAATATATGAAGCAACTACAAATTAAGTAAACAAACAGAAGGAAAAATGAAATGATTATAATATGGAGGGTGTACTGACCGCCATAGCAGCATTCTGGTACTCTTTGAAAACAGAAACAGTAGGAAATCGACCAGACAAGCTATGCGTCATCACGGAGCAATCAGATAAACATTTAACAGGACTCTGAATCTGATACTCTGAACTAAATGAAGAAGGTGTAGCCGGTGTATGTTGCACGTGCTTCACTATTGCAAGAGGGGAAGTTGTTTCCGATCGACAAAACCTAGCTATCTTCATCGGATGATCTCCAGTAGACCTTTCCACCGGCAATACCTCATTTTCGATCATTGAGTGTTTTCTAGTGTTTGTGTTGCTGGATATTGGTGAAGATGAGTTGAATTTTGACATTATTGGAAACTGAATTTTGGGGGAATGATAGCGATTGTTGTTGTTGTTATTGATTTGAGGTTTGAGAGATCTGGTGGTGGAGGTAATCGCCGACGAGGATACTGCCGCGGCGGAGTCGATTGCGGCCCATAAAGCGTCGTCGTCGAGGTAGTTGTCATCTAGGGTTTGGGTAACCGGCGAGATCATGTCTCGGAGAATTCTGCAGGAAAGCCCGCCAATTGATGATACGTTTAAACTTTAAATACTTCCAGCGTGCGACGTCGTTTAAGTGTTCTAACTTTTAGACTCATATACCGGAAAAATAATTTTGTTTTTAATGGCAAATTTTAGCAACTTTAATACAGTTACGTATTCAAATTGAGAGCCCATTTGATTGATAAAACGTGGGGTAAATGCATGTTCAAAAATGTTCAAGTATGATATCAGTTTTAAGTATGCAACAAACGGAACGATTTCGTGCTGATATCGGCAGCAACATGTTAATTAGTTACTTAAACTGTTACCATTATTTGACTTTTTCTCTTTAAGTCAATATTTACAATTCAAATAAAAACAAAAATTCAACTAACACATCAATTTCAATTTCTTTTATGATAATAATAACAATTAAACCAAAATTTTCAACTACACAAACACATCAATTTCAAGTTCTACCCAATCAATTTCAAGTTCTACCCAAAACACATGGATTGTCACCTTCACATGTACACAAAAACAAAAACAAATTATGTTAACCTAGATCTGAAAACGGTGGTGATTTCTGAATTTAGGTGCGCCATAGGTAAGAATTTGATTGGAGTTAGTTCTAGCACCGTCTCCGACATGTATACCGAAAATGACCATCGCGGTCTCCACTATATTTACCCAACAAGATTGTTGCTGGCGACGTTGTAGATTCGCAACCAACGTTGTCAGATCTGTTACCACAAACTTTATATCTAAAGGTTTTGTACCGTCTTTTTTTGCGATTTTCAAATTTTTTATGAAGATGGTGGTGGTTGCGAAGTGATTAAATGCTTATTTTTAAATGTTTATTATTCCTTAATAAATGAACAGTTTCTCAAAGGATGTTTGAATTTATTTATTTACTATAAAAATAAATAAATAAGCAGGTAAACACTTAAATAAGTAATGACAAACTCCCTTAAACTTATTTACATAGAACATATGCATGTTGATCAAGTCATATTTTTTATTTCGTAAATAAAAGAAGTAAACTAGCAATTAAAATTAGTTGATGTTCGATATAGATTTATTCAAAGTTGGTTTTCAATTAATAGACATATATTTCCGAGCCATATCCGACTAATCCCGACGATGCCATTTGCTTATAAAATCTCTCTGAAAACGGTGACTCATTTGCAACATGTAATTTCAGCCAATTTCAATGTAATTTTTTTCTTGATATGGTTGGATCTTTCAGTTTTGTTGTGTTTTTATGTCTCTCTTTTAATTATACAAAATCCAATTTAGTATAGGTTTTCATATTTTAGAATTTTTGTATGATAAAACAAAAAATCGGTAATAAATTTATGTTTCTTGAATCTACGTGTTTGATCCGAACGTGGGTTGGTCTAGATTTTGTATATAATTCTTTAACATCGAGATGTTGCCGGGCTCCACGTTGGTGTGTTCAATATTTAGTTTAAAACCGTTTAATTCGAATACCGAACAGAATTTGAATTCGATTTTCGATCGATTTTCGGTTTTTTATTTTTCAAAATCGGTTAAACCGAATTCATATTCGGTTTTCGATTTTGAATTTTTCGAATTCGGTTAAACCGAAAACCGAATTCAAAACCGAATTCGATTTAATAAATAAATTTATATATATATATATATATACATATATATATATATATTTGTGATTTTTTAAATTCGATCGAAGACTTGAACAGTATGTTCTTGAGTTGTTTTTAGGTGAGAAAAGAAAGGAATGGAAGAGAAGCTAAAATCAAAGTGTGTTCTTGAGTTATTTTTTGAGAAGGAAAAGAAAAGAAGAGAAAAAAATAGGAGGGAAGCTAGAAGTTATTTTTTCTTATAAAACTTTCCTCCCAAATGTAGGATGATTTGGAAGGAATTGTTATTTCCTTTCTTTTCCTTCATACTTGAGAACACAACATCACTAATCCATCTTCCTCCTTTTTCTCTTCTCTTCTTATCTCCTATCTTCTTTTCTCTTCTTTTCCTTCTAGTATTAAACTTGAGAACACAGTGAAAGAGTTTAACATTTTGAAAATTTAAATTTTTTAGGTACCATCTGTATGTGAAAAATAAACGTTTTGTTTGGACATTAAAATTCACATACATTGACAGATTTATGCTTTATAAACTCGAATTTGGCTAACACATAACAATTATTAATAGTCAGATTTATGTAATTTGTATCGTATAATAGTGCATATTTTTAAATTTTGTATGTTGAAAGGTGTTTTTGAAAAAATGTTAAGTTTTTCAGTTTTAACCGAAACTGAACCGAATTCAAATTCAGTTTTCAATTTGAATTCGGTTTTACTCCCAAAATTTTCAAAACCGAATACACCGAACCGACTACACCGTAAACCGAATCGATGAACACCCCTAGCTCCATGTTCATATAGTGTTCAAAGACTCCTCCCAACGGTAGACTAAAACTGACAGAAACCGACATGCCACGTCAGCGCCACGTCAGCGCCACGTCAGTTTTTTGTCAAAACTGACTGAAACTGACGGACCCTCTGCCATCAGTGACACCGTCACTTTAATTATTGGGTCACAGATTTACCAATTTACCTTTATTTCTATACACTAAACAAAAACAATAAAACAATTAAATATAAAGCGGGCCCCACACAAAAGAACCGATGGAACGTCGGAAATCCGACGGATTGAACCGACATAACAAAACCGACGGACCGTGCCATCAGCATCGGCTCCGTCAGTTCCAATCGACGAGAAAATGACAGAGTTGTTGGGAGGGCTCTAACAAAATCAAGATTTTTGTATCAACAAAATTCAGAGCCACGTGCTAAGTGTACAAAATAACAAACGTGGAAGCCTACTCATTTAATGAAATGAGCTGTCATTGACACATCAACGAATTCAAATTGTTGGCCGTTAAAAATAAGTATGTTACCTACCCCGAGACAGTGTACGTTGCTTATATTGATAATAAAATAGATATGTTGGTGACCTCAGAACATAAAGTAAAGTAAGTTGGGGATATATATACCATAAACCCAAAAAGAAATTATAATAAATGATTGATCAAATTCATGAAACAATGACGCTTTAAAGTTATCTATACTACTATATAATTGATTTGAAGCAAAGTCTTAAAGGAGAAAAATAGTCAATTACTATTATACCCTATTAAATATAAATCATAAAAATTAAGATCAAATACAATTAATTAAAAGTTAATACATCATAATTAGTTTCAGTTACAAAAGATATAACCTCATAATTATTTAATTCTTTTTAAGAATGTTATAATGATGGATATTAAAATGTCAGTTACGATTGATTTGATATAAATATAAGTGAAAATATAGTTGGGGTTTCGATTGACGGGTTAAAATTTTTATTACAAAAGCAAACTTAGTTTTTTTTCCCGAATAACGGGTTGGACCAGTAACCCGGACCTTGACCTAACCCCACTAGAAAAGCTAAACGCACTGGCTGTTCTAACTTAACAGGTTGACAGGTTAGATGTGCCACCCTAACCAGTTTATTTATTTGCTGGTTTTGTATCGAGTTTCAAGTCGTGACGAGATCGTCATTGCGAATAGTAAGAAAATGATATACTACATACTATTATGTTCTCAATTATACGAAGATATGTTAGATAAATAAATTATGAAATGTAAATTTTATGTCATGCTACATCGTGCGGGTAGTAAGCTTTTATAATGTGTTAGAAAATATTAGACTCCATTGTAAAAAAGCTTTGAAGAATTGTGAAAGAGACTTTAAAGATAATACACAAATCAATTCTTTTTCTTTTCAAAATCTTGTAAGAAACCTTTGGTCTTGTTATAAGAAACCCATGGAGAGGTAGAAATATAAAGAAATTAAGTAGGCACTTTCATATGGATAATTTCAAAGTCTCTACTTTGACCTCCGTAAATAATTTTCTTTACAAATTTTTCAAAAGAAAGAAGTAAACTCGCAAAGGAGATGAAAATCGATATATGCGGGATATATGCGGTAATTAATCTCGACCATCAATATAGAAAAGAAAGATCACAGTGAAGACAGTGAAAAGATTAATGTTTCTCGAATCGTCAATGTGATTTGCAACACAGAATGAACTCATTCACAAGTATATTAACTTTTCATTTAAGTTTAGAACAAAAAACTATCATACATTGTTAACAATATACTCTAATGTACAATGTTCAATTCAAGGAGGTCATATGTGACGGTTAAAATTCGTTAAAAGTCCTCCCAACTACAAAAATTTCTCGATGTTACGTGAATCCTTCAAACAACTAGCTGTAGCGACTAAACCATTAAACAACAGGCCTCGGTGTGCTTAAAATCTTGGATTACAAGCGGCCAACCTTAAATGGCAGACCGACGTTTTGAAAAACCTTGATCTCACCACCTAACCCTGCAGTCACGATCACAAACCCCCATGCCGTGGCCTGGATAGTCTTGTGGCCGTGGCTACCACCCCACGAGGGAGACTTAAGATTGGGCGAAGGTGAAGGTGACGGTGAAGGTGAAGGGGATGTCATTTCATCGAACCTACCAGATGAACCGTTAGCTGAGCTAAAAGACTCACATGGCCCAATGCTCGAGTCACCATGATGCTCTATGTCTTCAACGTTTTCCATTGAGGTATTACCTTTTTTAGGAAGAGGTGGTAATGGTGACGAGGATGGTTTGTTTGAATCATCGTGTACAGGAGAAAAGCCGGGAGATGGGGAGGGAGGTGGTAATGTGGTAGTGGACTTTTTTGCGTGTTTTTTGGAATGCATTGCAACGATTGGTTGTTCGAGTTTGCTGCTTCCTGGCCATGGTGCGGTA
The DNA here is from genome assembly GCA_963930675.1 of Gnaphalium uliginosum. Lineage (NCBI taxonomy): Eukaryota > Viridiplantae > Streptophyta > Magnoliopsida > Asterales > Asteraceae > Gnaphalium > Gnaphalium uliginosum. Next base: position 48,192,046 of record OZ005680.1, on the reverse strand, counting down.
ACTGATACGTCTTTACAAGGGAAGTGTTCGTAGGATTTAGCTATGGGACGTTTGTGTTTCCCTTTGGTTTCTTCGTGCCTCCAAATGTACACTTGTGAATCTTCACTAGCACTGATTATGTATTTTCCATCCGTACTATAATCGGCTGAAAATTGGCTGTTGTTATTCTTGTAACCTGTGGAAAATAGAAAGTCAGTAGTACACAACTACACAATGACTTCTGTGGTAAAATTCAGGTTTTTACAATTCAATGTTCACATGACTTTCTTTCCATAAATGTGAAATTAAATCTTTATAATTCATTTTATTTCTAGAGTTCAATTAGTTTATGTAAAAACTTTCGCCACGGTAGATACTTTTATGTCAATTTTGATGTTGAGATTCAGCCTGTTTGACCTGAAAGTCAGACTATGTATTTAAAGGTAATACCTTTGAATTTTTGGATGACTTTTGTTCCATCTAAGATCCTAATCCGTGAATCCGCAGATGTCACAAGTACTTCAGATGGATTCCATGCAGAATACTGTAAATCAATAGATTGGTTAGGTTGATGTACAGAGCTAGTCGTGTATGTAAAGACACATAATAAAGCCATATGCATACCTGAAAACCGGTTATCTTTTTAGGTTGTGGCTTTTTCTTACTTTTCAATTCAACTTGCTCCTTAAACTCAAGCTTGCAATCTAATATCGGAAATTATTCAGTTAAAAGGCTCGTATACTGATTATCATAAGTTATTAGACATTACATAAATGGCAGAGAATAGTTCATACCAGCAGTGTTGTAAAATCGACAGATCCCTTTATGGGAACCAACAACCGAAACCTTCATTTGGAAAAACAAAAAATGTTCAGCGATCCATTTATGATCAACATATAGACACAAGTAGTCAAATTTCTGGATAAACTATACCTTGCCATCATTAGAATAGCCAACAGCAGTTACCATTTCATGAAGATCGATCCAATCCACAACATGTCGATCTGGTATATTCCAGATTCTAACCTTAGCATCTAGTGAACCACTTATAAAGTAATCATCGTCTGCTGGATTAAACTGGATACAAGTCACTGCCACACAAATTACATGATAAAAAATTACTATCTTTTGTATGAAAAAAAAGGTGCTAAACTAGTTATGCATGTTTGTACCGTAATCACTATGAGAAAACAACTTCAAACAATTCTTGGTTTCAATATCCCATAGTCTTACTGTCTTGTCCATTGATGATGAAAGTAGGAGCTGCCATAAGCAAAACTCTCTGATTATACTACTGCTAATATCCCATAGACATTTAAATTCAAGTACTTGAATTAAAACTTTTGATGAATATAACTAACCCGGGATCTTGACCAAGATAAGTCCAGGACATCATCCGTATGACCATCCAAGGTACAAAATGGTATTTCAGACAACCCAAAAACAGTTTCGGGGACATGAACATAATCCGGAACCCCTTTCTTTTTCTTCCCTTTCTTTTTCTTTTCGGGAGTAGAATCTGGCAACGGTGGCCTACCGTCAGGACTAGCCATCATAGCCATTGGGTGAACTGGTGTGCCACTAGCTGAACTCGGGTCATCTCCACTCATCATTGCCATTACATCGAACTCTTGCACTTCCCATATATTAATGACTTTATCCTCACCTGCAGTAGCCAAATAACGACCGTCGTATGTAAACTTCATCGCCCAAATCGATCCGTCGTGGCCATGAATCTCTTGACTCCGATGCAATGCTGTGAATTCTTTGTATGGTTTTCCATGAACTCGAGCTTTTACCCATTGCGAAGATGATTTCTGATCACTTATCGACGGTGAACTATTACTATTGATCGACGGGGAACCTGTAATTGTAGAACGATGTTCTTTATCAGTCTTTGATGCCCCCATTGATCCTAATTTTATGTTCTTAAACAATGCAGCCCCTTTTTTCTTGCTTTTCTCGAAACTCTTTTTGAAAGAAGAGTTACCCGGTGTCAATTTCCGCTCACCGGAAGCTTGTTTGTTTTCGTCAACCGCCTTTCTCATTAACTCCTTCACTTTTGGCGAATGCCCTGCCTTTTTCTCGAATTCCTCCATTGTAATCTGCTTCCCTGTTTGAACATCACTCAGTTTGTTCCAGTTCCCTTCCTTATGACACTCTTTAACCATGAATTCCTTCCCATTATCCAAATTCTTGATCAAAAGGATAGATTCCTTTAGACCCATTTGCATCGGGTCATCATTATCTGTGTCGGTATGATCTTTCGCTACAAAAATCCTCCTTTGTTGGCCTTTGCTCGGAGACGATACACCGACGAACGACGTCGAGAACCCCGACAATGTTCGGGTAAGACTTTGTATGGATATCAAACCAATCATTTCTTCTTTCCTTTGTTCTGTATCAAGGGAAGATGAAAAAATACCTCCCTCTGATCGAGAACGCACAAGCAATCCTTGTGAGCCTGTATAACCAGCTCCACGACACAAGCATGACTGTTGATATAGTTTTCCATCATGTTTCGTCGAAACAGGTGATAACTGTTTCTCGTCCGGCTTACGAATGTTAGCCGGAGGAGGAATATCAGTTTTTCTCGACATTATCTGCGTAGCTCCTCTCTTGGAACTACCAAACCCACCCAACAAATCTTTATTACTCCCTAATCCCATATCTTGTAAAAGCCGCCTTCGCCTATCCGTGATCGAATCAGGAGCGGCCATCCACATATCATATTCATTCGTCGAGAATGTGGCATAATCCGCAGAAGAAGAAAAGGACATCCGGCTATCGTCGAATTCTTCATCAGATGAAGAGGAGGCAAGATCTTGTGGTGCAACGGAGGATTGTCGTTGAGCGTCGAAAAAAAGCTCCTCGTCATCATCAAGGTCTCCTAATCCATCCCAATTCATGGTCATGGTTCTCCGGACTTCCATTTTTATACATTTGTTATAAAAGCAAGAATGTCAAAAAGTGCAGCATGTATGTATGAAATTGTGTTGAAAAGGATTGAAAGGAGGATTGTTTGTTTTTGGGGGGAATTGAAGAAAGGCGATTGGAAGAGAGGAAATCAAGGGATGTGGTGATAAATCCATGACGTAACGTGATCACTACTTGTCACGTCTGTTTACGACATGCAAACCTTAACACTCTAACAATGGCTTCCACATTGTCTTAATATATAAATATAAATATAAATAATAATAAAATATTTAAATAAATAGGAGTAATTAATTAAATTGTCAAAGTGGGTGTCTTACTTGAATAAATTGATACGAAAAATAGTATAACATGACTTTAAAATGTCAAAGTGGGTTTCATTATTACACATGTGTTCTTTAGTAAAAGTTGATATTTTATAGGACACCTCAGCTAATTAAGACCAGGTCAACCCCTTGGGAATAGTTTTAGCAACTTAATCCACAAGTCATCCAACGCCACTTGCATGTGGTAATGTTTTCTGACTTTCAAATTGCAAGGGTCCTGTAATTTCTACTGATAGATCCACTGAGTAGTGCATTAGTGCATTAGAAGTTTATACTGTACAACTAAATAAATGACACAGTTATAGTGAATTTATTAAAAGTTCCGGTAGATTTATCAACTGTAATCTAAATTTCTTAGGTATTACTCTCATTCCCTCAAACCAAAAACCATGTGCAACTTCTGATAGTTTTAAGCAAATAGTTCAACATCAAGGGAGTGTTTGAGAGCTTATTTGAAGCACTTTCTAGCTTTTTGCAACAATAACATATAGCTAAAAAGCTCATCAAGGCGTTTGGTTTCCAGAGTAGCTTATAAGCTTTTTAACATGTAAATAAGCTAAAAAGCTGAAGCCACGTATTTTAGGCTTTTTCTTACCGCTTAAGCCCAACTTGAAAAGCTAAGCCAAACAAACCCCTATTATCCAATCTACAACCACTAGGTTCTTTCGCACATTTATAATGATATCCAACCTCAAACTTGATAAACCATAAAAATCATATGAACAAGTCCTGGATAATGTTTCTTTCTGCACCAGCTAAATAACACAAATACAGCAGAAAGAATCATAAATCAGGACAATTACAATGCTTTTTACCACTAGAAGATCATTTACTTGCACTGTTTAGGTCTGAAATTTTCACTACTTAAAAGATGTGATACAAGTTTCTCGAGTCTCTTTGAACTCGTAGATGGTCTTATGGCATCTGTCTTCACGAAAATGACACTATTTAGTACGGATTTCCCCTTAGCCCCAGCTCGTTTCAAAAGCTCAGTGTCAATTTTGTCAAGAACAGGATCGTCCTTCACAAAAGAATGACCAAAGGGGGCTCCACTCTCTACCATTTCAGGGAAGTGTTCAATTGTGAGATTTAGCGGGTACTGTTTTGGGGGAGTGTCCCATTTGATGTAGTGCATGTCATGATTAACGGTTGTGTTTTGATAATCTTTATGGTTACATAAAACAGTGTGAAAGTAACCCTCAGGGGATGACAAGAAGTTTGTGTAATACATAAGAAGAGTGCGGGGAAGATTGTCCCATCCCCAAACACAGAACTCAAGAAATGGTCTAGTAAGCACAACCCAGGCAGATCCTGTTGGGAAAAAATAAAGGAAAATAATCAAAACCAAGGTTTCAGTCATCGAAATAGGGTAACATCATGTCAGTTCACAGAACAATATTTTCTTTTTTATCGCCTAGGGCCATTGACCTAGCAGTATCAAGGTAACATAATAACCATGAGGCTGAGGGTTCAACTCCCAATTGAAACAAATGTGCATATTTGTAGTGACTCTGTGAAATATTTGCCCCAAAAAAAAAAAAAAAAATTGAAGTCGGAATTTAGCACACTTAACTTAAGAAATCATGCTGCAACTTTTTGTTCCAGTTACATTGCTTTAACCCATGAATGGACAATGTGTAATAAAAATACTGACAGATTGTACATATAGCAAGCATAACAATATAACATGTAAATGCAACTATAATGACGACCGTTAGAAAATAAAAGATTATGTTTACACATTACCATTTTACATCAATTTTAGAGGTTCAAAATTTGACCCGTTATAACCCGAATCGATCTTTACCCAGAACAGGTCAAAATTGCCAGCGGACTTTTTAGTAAGATGTGACAAGATATGAAAACAAGTAGAATATAACATAAACTACCTTACAAAGTTCAGTATTGAATGACTTGCCACTCTGCTCACTTTTTTCGGCTTTTGATTATAGCAATATCGTTTCTAGAAGCAGTCAAAAAACCACACCGGAAAGGGAGTAGCTTTTACTGCCCCCTACTGATTGTTGCATCTCTGGTCATACATTGGATATATATGCCCACGGGTGGGATATAAACTCCTAAAGTGCCCTATAATGGCCAAGGCTAGCTTTCTGGACAAATAATTATCATGAAATAACATATATGGGAGCCTTGTATTGTACCTTATCATCATCAATTCTCACTTTCAAGCTATCAAGTACTATCATTTAAATTCTTATACTACAAAGATTTGTTTTATTGTTCTATGTTGTCGCATTATAAATTTATAATCATTATTTAGGTTTTGTAAATGACAACTTCATCAACTCCTACAACATCTATGCCTGAACAAGTAAGTAGACACACTAGCATCTTAATTGTTAGAAACTGTAAGACTCATAATTCAAGGTATAAAATCCAATATAGAATGAAGATCAAATAAGATGTAGCAGAAGTAGTACCCATGAATAGCTTGAATGAAGCAGGCATGGATCGTTTCTCTTTAGCCCAGAATACACCAGATTTCTTTGAATGATATAAACCGGGATCAATAATTATTGGCCTTGCCCTTTGAAACCTGCAAAGTTACAACTTACAAGGTAAGGTATTAAAATATCCACCCAACAACTTATCTAGTCTAGTAAACTATCCACTCCAATGTGTAGCATATCAAAATGACAGTTCCAAATATCAAATGAAAACTTACTCTTTCCAGCCAATGTTCGTTGTGTGCTCCAGAAAGTTCAAATCTCTAGGCAAATAAGAGAAAATGTGAAGGATATCTGCTCAATAAAACAAAAGCGAGAAGGAAAAAAAAAAATAAAGAAGGATCAAAACCATCATATAAACATAGAATCAGCTGTCAGTTTCAATGAGTAGAGAAAAAAGACACACAGACTTAGACATCCCATATAACAATGATATTTTCATAAAGTGAAATGTTTACATCCATGAATCAATCATATAAGGCCATGTAAGAGAAGATTGATGTACTACGGAAAAGTGACATTTGGGTTCTAAAATATTTTTCCACTACAAAGTATTTCATGGGATGCAAGTGAGTCTTGACTATAATGTTGTATAAACAGTCTGAGCTATAATGTACATTGCCCTTGCACTGCGTAGCAATTCACTACTTGCTTCTCCATCCCCGCTGTTTTATGGCATTCTTTAAGAGAAGATGAAAAACGAGAGCAAATTATGGCAGTGTACTTGCTAGGTACATAGTAACAAGTGTCCCTTACATGGTCTCAAGCAATCTAGCAGATATATCGTTGGTTGTCCTCCATTGACTCCCATTGAAGATTGTTGGAACTAATTTTCAACGAGTTAAAATGATTCTAGTTTAGTGATATTATTACTCTATCAGGACAGGAAGTAAGGGTAAGTAAATACTCCGTATTGTCTACTCAAATTGAATTATAAATGTGTAGTAGAAAACCTCCCAATAATAGTATTACCACTCAGTTCAATTGTTCTTTCTATGGTAACCACTCAGTTCAATTGTTCTTTCTATGGTAACAACTAAAACAAACTCTCAACTTATCTTAAATTCTGAGCTTCCTAACATCTGCCCAACCTATTAACTATGCCTAACTAACTAAAACTTGTCTTCTTTACAACAATCAAAAGTGTAACCTTTCACATATTTTTATCATAAGTTACATCCCACAAAATCTTAACTACAAAAATAATAATAATAATGAAAAAAAACTAACCATCTTGAGGCATAAGGGGATAATCAGAAGCACCAAGATTAATAAACCAATTCCAATCTTTGCCTTTTTTCAACAAAATAGCAACAGCATGTAACATAGAAGCAATCATCGTAGGCCCTTTTGAAGTTACCAAATTACCCTTCCCAACCACCATTACATTCTTCATTCCTTTCACATTTTTAGCAAGATTCAACCTTTCTTCATCAGATGCTTCCAGATCCAGATGCAACAAGTAATAGTTTCTGGGATGGTAAACCGCCCGGACCAGCCGGTTCAGCCGAACCCCGTCCCCATTTGAACCGGTTATGAAGTATGCCAACCGGGGAACTTTCGGCAACTTGGTTTTGAAGTTAGTGGGTTTTAACTTTGAAATGGGTTTGGGGGTTGATGATGATTTTAGAGAAAGAAAGAGGATGAGAGAGAGTAGAATTATTGTTAGTAATAATATTAAATATGGGAGATAATTGTTGAATTTTTTAGTGGAATTGAATCGAAATCGAATGTGTGATCGTTTGTTGGTGGTTGTCATTTTGCAGGATTATCGATTGATTGATTGATTGTTGATGAGTTGGGGAAGATGATCAGACAGACAGACAGAAAAAAGAGGTGTGCGATTTTAATAATAGGTGGCGAAATTAATTATAGGTTATAGCCCATTTCACAAAGAGTGGCTCACTGTCTTATGTCGTAGTACACATATATTTACCGGATAAATGCTAATTTCACATAGAATTTATAAAAATATTTTGATAAAATGATGTGATGTAAGAAGTGACCAATCGTATGCTTTTCTATATTATTTCTTATTCTTATTATTTTCTCTCTTAATTTTATTGTTACAATCCATTTTGTATAACATTTTTTGTAAAAATTGTGTGAACGTATTATTTCTTTATTTATTATACATAAAATATTTTATACATATTGAGCATTACTCGCATACTTATATTTGTTTTATATTATTATTATATTTATTATTATTATTATTATTTGAAATCAAAAATCTAATGTAATTTCTTAAACTCCATAAAAACTCATCGTGGACACTTATTTTAGAACGAAGAAAGTATATAATATTTTATACATAGCATTACTCAAATACTTATATTTGTTTTAATATTATTATTAGTTAAAATCAACGAAATGATGTATGCTTTATAGTCTATATAGCTACTACTTTTCATTTTTGTATTGATTCATAATAACAATAGCATTTTTGCTGAAATAAAGGCTATGGGTGAGATTTTTCATTAACATTCAAACGTTGCAATGATAATTGTAACATAAAATGAGACCACGAGTAATTATAATTCGATGAAATGAAACATGATCTTACAACCAATCATCCCATCTTAAAATAGCATCAAGTATTGTGATTGTAGGTATCGCAATGTCCCCGAGCTTCGTGTACAAATCAAGATGCGTGTTCACAAACTCGTAATCTTCAGAAAAATATGCACGGGGAAGTAGTCAGATTACTGTTGGCCTGATGAGGCAATGAACTATGATTCTCGAATTGGCATGCAGCTGACCTGCCATATTAAGTTACCAATAACTTGCATGAGTAAAAAGAAGCCTTAAACTAGATCGACTAATTCTTCGAGTTCAGCTAGCCATGATTGTAGTTTCTGGACCATGAGAACACATAGAAACCCGAGCACGTGGACTAGCCACGTTACGAGAAGAAATCTTTGTTCAGATGGTACATGGTTTGGTTCGAGTGAGGCCCGGGTGAGTAATCGAATGTGAAAAAAAAAAATATTACTAGTAAGTTTTGCCATTGCCTTACATTTTTTAATAGCAAAAACATACACTTTCTGCAACAAAAATGCTAAGAAACAGATTAAGTCATGTCTTGTAAGCAAATCAGAGCAATCAAATCAAAGTATCATATAACAAAAGATTTAGAAAGGTGATCTACCAAATTTTCACAGCTTTCTATACTTCTAAATCATATAATTCCTTCCATAAAATTAAAAACACTGAGAAAAACAAGAATCTAGAATGAACATCAAACTTTCCCCAAGCAGCTAAGATCGATCGCCACGGAACCATTGATTTATAGTGCGAAGTGCATCCAACATCATACATTCCGCCATAGCAACACTAACTCATATTGCTGCCCATACTACACCTCTAGCAACATCACGTCTCATTTCGCTGCTTTGTCACTTCCTCGGAAATACATGTATACTTGTCGCATAACGATAACGATAACAAATCATATTGAGTTCAGAACCATTGTAGTATATCACCTACAAAATAGCACAAAATCCTTTCTTTTTTCCTTTTTGGCATATTTTATTACAGAATTTTATATATCTTACTCCATATTAGTCCTCGAATATGTATTTGTTTAAACATGTGTAATATTCATTTAGGTTCTATAACATTACCCTCATGCTGAGGGAATACAAAATAGAAAATCTAAAAAAAGATAGACATACTTAAAGAGAAAAGAATGAAAGATGACCGAGATCAACAACTTGCAAGAAAACTTACCCCAACTAACGTGCGGTTGCCTACAAGGTCAACTGGCTGGCAGGATCCCTCTGTTTATAGAAAAAGAAGATATGTAAAACCGAGAGTTAGATTTTTCTTTTTATTTAACGGCACAAAAAGTTCATAAGTTAGATGTAACTAACGCATGCATGGCATGCTAGAATTAGACCAAAGTACCAAACAGATCAGTATTATTAAGTATTCACAAAACAGAGTTCAATCATACTTGTAAACTGTTTAGTTTGTAGTCTCAACTGTAGAACCAAACAGAAATGAGCAAAACCATTTGTAACATTTCAAGTTTCAATTGACAGGTCGTGTCTAAAAATCATTTGTTGTAAATCCTGGATATTGTTCATAACATATAAAAGTAACCCATATCTTCTTTTAGCCCTATTCTAAGGTTGAGTTATATTACTTATTAATATCAGAATCATTTATTTACTGGAATGATTCAACTTTCTTTAAGAAATAAGCCATCGAACTAATCAAGCTGTACCAAAACTAACAGGATTAAATCGATTCAGATTAAAAGTCACGTCTACCCACAACCACAGCAATCAAAGCTGCCAAATCAATTATTCAAATACCCAGAGAAAAAACTGAAAAGGGGGATGTGAGAAGAGGAACTCACGCTTCAGATTTTCCTTTGAAGACAACAGGAGGGTTAACTGCAGCAAAGATGAAGAAGCTTATATTAACCTGTAGGGACCATACTTAAGAGAAGTGCAATACAATCGGTGTCCATCAAATAACCGAACCACTGCATATATAATAAAAAAAAATTGGAATCAAGCAGAACATACTTCAGATTACATGCAGTACACAAAAAAGCATCCGTCCAGAAGCTTCATAAAATACAGTTAACAATTTGAGTTCAAACTTCAAAATCCAACTATCATCCATAACTCTGATACCAATACAATTGAATGTTTCAATTAGTGACCTTTAATGACAACATTCTAGCATTAGCTTTCACTTAAACCATAAACAATTAATCAACGTACCCTTCGTATCTTCCAGATCCCAAAGTTTATCATGCCAAAAGAAGCTCCAGCCGCTACGAAAACTTCTGTTTTGTCAAAAGCTACTGAAACCAGCCACAATGCCTTTTATATTTGTATTAACATCACATTATAGGTTCCAATAATTCTTGAATAGCACAACATTTGCATATAAAATCCATCAAGAATTTATAGAGTAACCTGCTTTACTAGAACACTGATTCATGCTTGGTCAAATAAGGGAAACTATGCAACATAATTACCACCATACAAAATGCAAATTTTTAATAAGATTTGTTCATACAGTAAAAACACATCTAGTAAAAGCATATTTGTAGACAAATTTCCTGCAGTTTGGTGCTTACAAAAATAATAATCTAAAACACCAACAGAAGCTGGATCAATTCTCATAGAAGTCCCTCCTAATTAACATTCATCATAACAAAGCCTAACATAGACTTCAATTCTTCTTGTCAGCACATATCCTCCTGCAAATGCTCCTCCTTACTTTCCCCTGAAAACAAAGAGATACAGATGGATGGATGTTAATAACGAGCAGGTGAATGAATATCCGAAACTAGTGTCTGTAATATATATATATATATATATATATATATATATATATATATATATAGTGAGAGAGAGAGAGAGAGCAAGCCACATACGAGTTCATCATGAGGGTAATGTTATCCCCTTTTAGCAGAATCCTTCCTACAGATATCATAACTTGCAACTTAGAATAACATCCAAAGGAAAAAAAAAAACATAAACTAACAAGCTAAAGCTAATGATGAGAAAATATGACAAACCTAGAGGCTTTCTGGTCTTCTTCTTAATGCTGACTTCCTCAGCCTCATCAAGAACCAAATTCATGTACTCATCAAACCCCTAGATAAAAAAAAAAAAAAAAAAATAGTAAATAAAACTTTCCTCGTATCCGTAAATTCAAGGGAATAAATCAATGATATAGCTACCACTAGAATGATCATACATCAAGTTATTTTGTAATATAAAAGAACACATCACGTTATCACTCACACCCTCTCATCTTCAGGTCTCTTGTTTTGATAAAAACACACAATTCCTTTCTAGCACATATAGGAACATGAAATTATAATAATCTGCATTGAAACAGATTTACTAAAAGGCATACATTGATTGGTGATGCTAATTTAAATAGTTGTTGCAATTCAACATTTTACTCCTGGATTTTGTTTCAAAAGCAAAATGTAAGTTAGCAGAGGTTTCAAACTAACATTAACTTCATAGAAAGAAACCCTAACTACATTTTGCTATAATCAAGGTGTAGCTCTCTTTTACAGAACAAAAGGCCCCAAAACCCTAAACTCTAAGCACAGTATAATAGACATTTATAAAGCAATAAGAGGATAAATTGAGCTAGACGCCAAGACATACAATAATTCGGCCTTCAATCCTCAAATCCTTCTGCTCAAATAGCCATATCTGAATACGAGCTTTCTGTATCGCAAAACATAAATTTAAGTAAATCATTTAACAAAACTGAAAGGACATATATTATATATCACATTGAGAGTTGAAAACTTACACTCTGAAGAAACCTAAAGATGAGATTCTGCAAAACAAAAACAAAAAATAAAATTGAGTTAGTAATCAAGAATTAGGGTTTTAAAATTGGGGGAAGGAAGTGTAAATCGTAATATACATATATACATATATATACATACGATTGGTTGTGTCATGATCCTCTGGACTTTAGTCGCCATGGCTGCCGTTGCGATTGAGATTGCGTTAGATTGATTGATTGATTGATTAAACGAATGAACGAACACAGTCGTATAAAAAAACCCTAATTGAACTCTAACGAGAGAGAGGACCTTTGTAAAGTCAAGTCAGCTAAAACCCTTCTTTCTATTTTGTTTTGAAGTAAGGTTGGAGTGTTTGACCAGGGTCATGGTTATTAATGTTTTGAAAACTGTGAACCGAAAGGAGGTTCGGACGGTTAGACGGACGGTTCAACCGGGCTTGATAAATTATATATAAATTTTGGATGAAGGTTCAAATAATTTTTACGTGGAAACGGTAGTAACGCACATTTTTATTTTTAACTTTAAGATTAACTAACTTTTTTGATTAAAAAATTATATAAAAATTATTATAATTTTATGCTTTTAACCTGAGATAAAAAAAATTTAGAGATTTTTACGCCTATATCCTTTGAAACCCTTTAAATTACGCATATATCCTTGTAAACTCTAAAATTACGTCAATATCCTTTGAAACCATCAAAATTCTCGTTCATATCCAAATATATATTTTAACAATATTTAAATGATTTTGAAAAATAAAACTCTAATTAAATACCAAATAATAATTTGATTGACTCTTTTACCCTCCCACCCTAATCAAAATCTAATCTATTATATTAGTTGTATATCATGTACATATCACGATCGGATTCTTCTTCTTCTTCCCCGCGATTTCTACGGCTTGATAACGGCTCAATTAGGTTAATCTAATCCATCTAAAATTAGGGATTCTTTTTTGTTATCTTTTTCTCTTGATCGCAACTTATCAATGAGTCCTTTATGATCCATTGTATATTTGCTGAAATCACATTTTGTGTCAGGAATAAGTTGATGAAGTTTGGTTAAAGATGGATGATAATGTTTATATTACTATCGGTGACTCCTCACCACCAAGATGGGAGAACTTGGTTGAATCCCCTGTAGTTGAGAGTAAGTTTGTATGACTTTGTTAGTGTGAAAACTTATAGTTTTGTTAGAAACGTTTTATACATTTTATATGTGCATGATCCAACAGTGTTATATATGATACAAATTGCAAGATTTTTTATATGCATGGCCTAAAAGTTTATTGTATACATTACATGATTCTTTGTTACTTTCAGACAAGTGTCTTCCAAGTACGAGAGTAAACTCACATATGGAGGCCACTTTCGGTTAGCCAGAAACTCGTCCAGGAAAGTATATCGTTTTGGCTCTCGAAAAAGTATCTACATGGATGCATTCGTATATGATTTTAATCAACTAGTTGGGGACATAATGAAGCATTACCCATCAAAGACTGACTTGACAATTCTTTTTATTGACAAGTATACAATTAATCAATCTTTTATCAAGCTCGATTGTGATGAGAACTTTACACGGATGCTTAGCATGTATGATACGGAGAAAGAAGTAACAATTTATGTGACAAAGGATAACAATTTACATCAAAGGTATAATTCATTATATTTACGACTTATATGTTAGACCAGTAATTCATTATATTTACGACTTATATGTTAGACCAGTAGTATAAAATCCTCAACCGGATTCATGTAGTTTTTCTATACAGTTCTCAAGAAGAATTCGATGAACCAGATAGTGAAAAAAATGATTCAGACTCATATTGTCAGAGTGAAGAAAGTTATCATAGTCTTAGTGATAATGAATATGAGAATGTAAATTATAAAGGTGAACCGAGCAAGAAAAGTACAACCATGAAACTGAATTCGAAGTTTCCAAACGTGATTGCTTTTAGAAGAGCTTTAAACCATTATGCAATAGCAAATGAATTCGAGTATGACATTGAAAAAAGTGATTTGACACGATTCTCGACATGTTGTGAAGACAAAATGTGCACCTGGAGAATTCATACTTCTCTTATGGAAGATCAAGTTACATTTGAAGTAAGTGTATAGCTTTAGAAGTCTTACGGATTTGTCATGTTGGTTTTATTAACTGATTTTTGTCTATCTTACAATTGTGTAGGTTAGGAAATTTGTAGAAACACATACTTGTACTCGAAGCAACAGAAGTGGTAATAAGCGTGCCACTCAAGGATGAATTGCTGATGTAATATCTGATAAGGTAAAATCTGACGAGGATGTCTCTCCTTCCGAGCTTAAGAAGTGGCTTATGGTAAATTATAATGTTCAAGTACCGTATTCAAGAGTTTTTAAAGGTAAAGAACAAGCATTCACATATTTGTATGGATGTTGGGATGACTCTTTCATAAAGATGGATGACTTTAAAGAGGAACTACGAAGTAGAAACATAGGAAGTGTAGTTGACATTGACTTTGAGAGAATTGGTGACAAGAAACATTTTCGACGCTTTTTTATTTCACTAGCAGATTGCTCAAGGGGGTTTCTTGCAGGTTGTTGTCCTTATATTGGTCTTGATGGTTGTCATTTAAAGGGGAAGTTCAATGGAGTACTAGTTGCTGCCATAGGTATTGACGGTAACAATGGTTTGTTTCTAGTAGCCAATGGTGTGCTTGAATCGGAGAATACAAAATCATGGACATGGTTTCTTGAGTCACTAAAAAACGCAATTGGGACACCCAGTGGTCTTGTTATATCATCAGACATGCAGAAGGGGTTGGAAATTGCGATCACACAAGTTTATCCCAACGCTGAGCATTGAGAATGCATTAGACACTCGTATAGCAACTTCAAGAGATATTTTCGTGGCGAATTTTTCAAGTCTAACCTATGGGCTGCTGCAAATACCTATATAGTTAGTGAGCATGACAAGTTCTTAATGGAAATTGCTAGTGCACGTGGAGATGTTATTAGTTATCCTAATGATAATCATAAAAAGATATGGAGTAAGAGTAAGTTTGGCACCTTGGCCAAGTGTGATTACATCACTAACAATATTTCGGAAAGTTTTAACTCATGGGTAGGTACTCTGCGAAGTCGACCTGTTCTTGATCTTCTTGATGACATTCGAGAAAAGCTTATGCTACGTTTTGACGAGAAAAGAAGGATTGTAAAAAAAATGGAAGGGTACAATAGTTCCCACTGCTAGGAAGTATCTCAACAGAATTTCTAAGGCAAGTTGAATGAGCTATATATAATATAAAACTAGAATTAGATAAATAAATCTTTAATAACATTTTATATTCCATGTTTTCTAATTTTCATGCAGAATTTGGGTGAATTTCATGTTAGTAGATGTAGTGACAATCGGGCTGAAGTATCTGAAGTAAAGGGCAAAGGAAGGCGTTGGGATGTTATACTAGATATGAAAGAATGCAGTTGTCGATTTTGGCAAGTCAAAGGTCTTCCATGTGTATATGCTGCAGCTTTCATTGCATCCATAGGGGATACTAACTGGGCCAAATATGTTGATCCATTTTTTACAATCGAGAAATATAAAGAAGCTTACTCTTTAGAAATTTCCCCCATGCTTGGAAGAGATGAATGGATGCACTTAGAAACAACAGAAAAGATACACCCACCGATCATCAAACGCCCTCCTGGACGACCCAAAAAGAATAGAATCGTACCAGCCGACGAGCCTAAGAGAAGACATAGATGTAAGCGATGTGGTGGTTATGGACACCATGAAAAGACTTGCAAGAATTCGGTATCTATTCCAAGCACGTCTGAAAGTTCTAATCCAAGATCAGCATCTAGTAGTAAAAGGTAATCGGTTCTCAACTAAATGTTCTTTAGTTTTTTCTTTTTAAAAAGCTTTCTTAAATGCTAATTGTTTGATATCAGGAGACGAGGAAACCACACCAAAGCTCGTGAAAGTAGGAACTCAAAGTCAAGTCAACCAAGTTAGCAAGAGTTATTGCTGGGATTTGATTTTGTTACAAAAAGTTATTATTGTAAAGAAAATCTTGAGTAGTTGCTGGGATTTTTATTTGGTCCAAATATGTCAACTGTATTTTTGATTTGTCATGGATGATTCTGAATTTTCAATGATTAAGTTATATTAATTCATGGATGGTACTGTATGCAAAACAGTTGCATTTGAAGTCTATACAAAACAGTTGATAATGCACCCGATTCTTTAACTCGTTTGGAACCATCTCACTCAATCGTTTATTGAACCCATTTCGTTGTATAAGGGATCCTAAGAAGTCCATTATTATTCAATAAATCAGTGCCAAAAAAACAGAACATACTAATTTTCCCTTACCTATTTCAAATTGATACAAAAAATCATTATCAGTAACACGTTTCAACCAAATGCAACGTAAAAAATAACAATAAGTTTGGGGAGATTCGGTAAACTCTTAGGTATATCTAATTTGGCGCATTCATCTACATTTGCATGAAAAATTTGGGATATGAATCCTTGTACGTGAAATACAATTGAGAAAAAGATAACAAAACAAGAATTAATCCCTAATTTTAGATGAATTAGATTAACATAATTGAAGCCGTTATCAAGCTGCAGGAAATCGCGAGGAAAAAGAAGGATCCGATCGTGATGATACGTACGTGATATATAACTAAATATTATAGATTAGATTTTGATTAGGGTGGGAGGGGTAAAAGAGTCAATCAAATTATTATTTGGTATTTAATTAGAGTTTTATTTTTCAAAATCATTTAAATATTGTTAAAATATATATTTGGATATGAACGAGAATTTTGATGGTTTCAAAGGATATTGACGTAATTTTAGAGTTTACAAGGATATAGACGTAATTTAAAGAGTTTCGAAGGATATAGGCGTAAAAATCCCAAAAATTTAAAAACATGTGATACACATAATAAAAAATTTAGTGTGTATCACAATATCACAAATAAAAGCTATGTGATACACAACTTTAATTTTTGTATCATATATATATTTTAAATCGATCCAATATTAAAGAGGATAAAATTTTAATAATTTTGGCATTATTTATTTAGCAAAAAGTGTAGATATGTTGAAATTAAAAATGAAAAATATCGTTCCTACGGTTCTTATAATAAGAAATAATTCTACAATAACCCTCCCCATAAATTTTGTTTTTATTTATTTTTGACCATTTAGTTACGTGTATTATTGTTAGACTCATAAATTAATATATAAAATATAAGGACAAAACAAGAAAAAAACAAAATTTGTGAACCAGTTCAAAACCTGGTCCAGTTTTCAATTCAACCGGTAAACTCCCTCTTACATTTCCAGAAAAATGTACATTTTTGTTGGCTCATTTTCAAAAATCATAATTTCAAAATAAAATACAAGAAAAATCTCAGGGGTTCCCCTATGTCTTGACTACTTCCAGTAATTTTTCTAGAATTTTTAGGCAAATCTAAGTATTTTTAAATATTATGTTTGTCCTCTGAGGTCCAAAATTGACCAATCTGGACACATGCAATAAGATCTAATTTCTGGGCAAAATCTATACATTTTTCGGGAATGTTATATAAACGACATTTGTACCTAACAAAATTTGTGATATTTTGGCGATGGTTTCAAGTTATTTGAAGATGTATATCTCGAGTTATGACTAAAACTCCAAGAGTCATTTTCTGACTATTCTGGGCAGATTATATCTGTTTTCTTGCAAAAATTATTTAAAATAGTAAACGAACTCTAAAAATTATGAAACTAGTTGGAAATGAAAGCTAACTTCTTGAACTTAAGTTTTCTCTTTTGAATCATCCGTTTTCATTAAATTTTGAGTGAGAAACACTCTGGTAAATTTCGGAGTATTTCCTGGACAGAAAGTGCAAGTTGCATTTTTGTAAGTTATTGATGATGAAAAACGTTTTTAACATGGTTTTTGGACATGAATCTTTTGAGTGAACATTTGAACATGTTGTTAGTGTAATAAGATATTTGCACAAAAATAAAAACCGACACTTGTGAACTACTAAAAATGGAAGAACTAAATTTTTACAACCCTTAAACATATTTAAGAGTCATGTAAAAGCTTTCGGGTCAAACCAAGCACACTTGACCACTTTCCCGAAATTGAAAAACATAGTAGAACCTTAGTGTCGCACCTAACCCAAATTGGGTGCGACACTAACCTCCGTGTCGCTATTTTTAAGCAAGCAGTGGTAAACTGCGACACTAACTCCTGTGTCGCTACAAACAGTATTAACCTGCGACACTAACCTCTGTGTCGCTATCTTTTAAACAGTGGTAACCTGCGACACTAACCTTGGTGTCGCTACTCTTAAACAATCAGTGGAAACTAGCGACACTAACCCTTGTGTCGCTATCTATAAAACAGTGGAAACTAGCGACACCAATCTCAGTGTCGCTACCTCTAAACCAAACAGTATAAACCAGCGACACTAAGACAATGTTGCTACCACCACGAGTGTCGCAATAACCTGCGACACTAACCTCTGTGTCGCTTAACATAATTAATCAAATTTATGTTTTCACAAAATATCACCAACGGGTTGTACATGTTTTATAAACACAAACGATAACCGAACAATTGGACATTTCTAATTGAGTGAACTAGCTTAGGTGGACATTAACCCTCCACCTACACGATTAACTTAGGTGGACATAAACCCTCCACCTACACGATTGACTTAAGTGGACATTAACCCTCCACTTACATATATGATCTTTTGAGACATCTACTTACACAACTTTATACGTCTAGAGCGTTAGAAGGTTGCATTAGTTCAATAAATTTTCAATAATGACTTAAAACTGATTTTAAATGGACTAGAACTTTAATTTTTCCGGTTCAACTGATCGGACCGGATCGGTTGAACCTGTTTTCAAAACATCGATGGTATTGGCCTTATGGGATTAATAGGTGGGTGGTGAATAGGTTTTATTACTTAATAATCATTAATCATTCCCAAAACTCATGTTTGGTTTATTGTTTACGGGTCTGGAATGCAATACTCTCTCTGTCCCAAAAATATAGTCCATACTTTTTTCGGATGTCAATTATCCACTTCAAAAATATATTTTTGATCATGATTAACATATTACCCTTACTTGAAATTATTATTACAAATTTTAAAGAAAACAGTAATTGTCATTCTGCAAAAGTATGAAAGAGAAAATAGTAATAATTATGTTTTTATTAAACTGTATATTTTTTGTCGGGTAACAATTACTTTGGGACAGATGGAGTAATATAATAGTAGATCGAACAAAAGAGACTATTATCATTCTATATTACTAGTGGTATAGCCCGTGCGATACACAAGTCTAAACATGTTCCAATGTTTCCTACATTTATTTCATAATTTTTGATAGTGTCAAATAAAAGTGAACTTCAAATTAACAAATGCATTTAGTTTAATCATCTTGTAAGTTATGCTACAGTTGAAAACCTTTTCAATAATGAAATTTTTAATAACATCCGATTGGGATGCATAATTAACATTCATCAATAAGTTTTTTTGAAAAATCTCACCTTGTACCAAATAGCATAATTTTGTTGATTTTTGACATATTGAACTTCAACAATTCGTATTAAATTTGAAACCATATTCTTTATGTAATTGCTATCACTTTACAAATATATCTTTATATTATTTGAAACCTTCTTATATTGTCATACCTCAAGATATTGTGTGTCTGATTTACTTAACATGGATAAAAGTTTATATTAAAGTAATATAAAATTAGATATACTATTGCATTTGAATGTAAGAAATAATAGTAATATTTATAAAGTTTAAAGAGTGGATCGTACGTTACAAATGACTTCATATTTGTATATGCAAAATCAACAATATAGTTAGTATACTAAAAGTCATAACATCAATTATCCCCAATAAAAAAAAATCTGGTATTTACTCATAAACTTTCAGTAAGCTAACACACTAATTGTAACTAATAATTCGTTTACTTAGAATTTTTCTTGCGCCAAAACTGATTATATCAATATGGTGAACAGGACTTGTAATATCTAGAAAATTTGTAGTCAAGACGTTCGTGAAATTGTTAGGAAGAAATTCCAAAATAATAGAAATATCTTCAAACGACTTGGTCTTTAATGTGTGTGTATGTGGTTTGATTCATCTTTATTTTAAGTGTTTTGATGCGTGTGGTATCGAGTTGAAGCTTTGTTTGTGTAAGCTTCTCCAATATTGCAATTGAGTTTTGAAAGCGGTTGGATACATTTTCCATAATTACCCACCAAGAAACACATGTTTGTTACCTTTCTAGTTAGATTGTGTTTCAGTAATTGATAACTAGAACTCGTGTATATACACGGACCATTGAATTTTTATTTATTTTTTAATAATATTCAGAACAAAAATAGATAGCAAACGTTTATGCCTTTGACGTTGTTGACAAAGAGAAGATAAAACAATAGTGGATGAATAGAATGTGGGTCCGATCTTTTATTTTTACTATCTTTTTATTGGTTAAATATTTATTTACGAGTTACTTTTCATAATTTGTTCCACACTAAATCACTATATATAAAAATGGTATATTATGAAATACCATTTTGATTATGAAAAATAAAAAATTAATTAGTAATTATCATTTTGATTATGAAATATATATATATATATATATATATATATATATATATATATATATATATATATATATATATATTAAAGATAGTATATTATGAAATATTAAAGACTTTGAATATCAGTTCATTACTTTCACCAAATTTAAAAACGTTTATGGTTTCAAAAGGTATTAAGTATTACACCTTTTACAGTTAATTGTGACGAATTTTAAAATTTTATATTGTCTTTATTTAAATTCTAAAAAACTTATATTGAATGCATTTTGGGTATATTTTACAACATAAATAGACATATTTTTAGTAAGTTTTATACATATAATAAGAAGTTAAGTATATACAAATAGATGATTTTAGAATTTAAATACATACTATAGACATTTTCAAAACTCATCCAAAGTAATGGTATAAGCGTATAGTTTAATACGTTTTGACCAATAAACCCATGTATATATGTTATTATTATTGTTATTATAACCAATGACTAAATAGCTTAGCGGTAAGGGCAGTTCATGACTTCCTTAAGGTCATGGGTTCGATACCTGTCATGAGTATTATTTATCATAAAGGTACATATCACCAATGAAGCGCATGGCCCACAACGTTAAGGCTTAATCCGCGCGAGTTCTGGCTCGGACGTTGTGGTATATGTGATGGATGTGATTTGCCCGGTAATGTTGGACCTTGTGGAGGGTTCGGTCGTGCTCCATTGAAATATGGAGCGGCTTCAATGGGTAGCCCAAATACTCATTATTATTATTATTATTATTATTATTATTATTATTATTATTATTATTCATATTTATACATCTATATTAATAAATTAACAGTATTTCAAATTTACCTGCTTATCCATAATAATGATTGTACCGTCTTAAGTTCTTTTTCATACCTTATATTTATTTATTTTTGTAGATTAATAATTGTTAATAAATTTATTGCCTAAAATTTTTATTAAGAAGTAT
Organism: Gnaphalium uliginosum; assembly: GCA_963930675.1. Classification (NCBI taxonomy): domain Eukaryota; kingdom Viridiplantae; phylum Streptophyta; class Magnoliopsida; order Asterales; family Asteraceae; genus Gnaphalium; species Gnaphalium uliginosum. The sequence goes on along the minus strand of OZ005680.1, from coordinate 48,170,438 downwards.
TAATGCGGTTGATTTTAGATAGTTGTTAAATTAATGGTTTTGTAATATTGTTTGATATTTCTTAGAACTTCCTAGATGAGTGTTATTATTCTATTAGCATATTTTTATTTTAGATAATTGTTTTATGTTATGTTGTATATTATTATAATAGTTAGCATGTTGATACAATTTCTAATTAATTAATAATACATATCCATATATTCTAACTAAAAAAATTTAATAATACATACTATATTACAAATACATAGAAGTTATAGAACGTCAGAAATATTTTATTATTTTATTATTTATATATTTTTGTATTAGTTACAAATATAACACAATTTTTATAAAACTTTAATAACGAAAAAAATAAATTAATAGAGGGATGCAATTGCTTAAGTGTATATCAACTTTGAATGATGGGATCGTAAAGGTGAATCATATATTATATTTAAGATTTAAGATTCATACTTCACTTGAATTATTATTTGAATTAATTTTCAATTTATTTTAAATTATTGTAAAGAAAATGAAAGGGTGAACTCAAACTTCACACATATATCATATATTATATCATATCATCAATCACTAGTTAAAAGAGAAAAAGTCTAAATTAAAAACTATTGGGAGAAACATCATGAGTTTCAAACCACTAAATGATGTTAAGTGTTCCCTGATGCTGCTCACATTGTTCCTTCGGTTTGGAAACTGAAGCGGAAGGATGAGGTGAATAATGGGAGTGGTCTAGGACCACTCTCAACGTTTACCTCTTCACTTTCTCTTCAATTTTGTCACGTAGCAATTCTCAAACTGACACATAAATGACACAACACTACCATCGATAATCTATTCACTTTAATTTTTGGGACCCACACATTATTTAATTTACATTCTTAAAACACAAATTTAAATAAAACTAATTCATTAAATAAAAAAAACATTACAATAATCTTAAAAAAATTACAATAATTTTTTGAAAGCAAATAAAATTACATCAATTAAGCACGGCGACGGAAATTTGGAGGGAGGTGTCAAATGTGTTCGATAAGAGCATTGCAAAGTTGATGAAGAACCCTCGAGTCACGTAATTCCTTATCCATACGCATTTGTATTTGAACTCTCTCCTCCCACAAACGTCTTGGAGTATTTGTCGGGTTTGACATATAATTTTCTTAAAGCTGACAAATATTGCGTCCGTTGTTCTCGGTTACCATGTTGTGTAAAATAACACAAGTGTACACGATGCGGCGTATTTTGTTGACGCTATATGGTATTGTCGGGTTTTTAATTATTGCCCAACGTCCTTGAAGCACTCCGAATGCTCGTTCGACATCTTTTCTTGCAGATTCTTGGTAAGTCTTGAATGCGCACTAGGCTTTTGGCACAGCCGCATTTCTTTCTATGCGTCAGGTGATCAAGGAGCGTAAGGAACGGAGCTCGAGGGAAGTAGAAGTAGCTGGAAAAGTTAGCTCGAGATTTCTTTAGATCATTATCATTAGTTTCTTTATTTCTTAGACATTCATATTAGAATTTTGTAACACACTTTCCGTTTGGCTTATGTTAAAGACATTTGGAAATTATTTATTAGATAGTTAAATTAGATGGATTTTGCTCTTATTGAATATCGTTAATGTGACATCCGTTTTCACCTCTACGAAAATGGGGTGTTACAAATTTCAGGGTAGCGACTAAGTGACAAATTTCACTAACTTGGATTGGGTTGAAATTCGCATGGTCACTCGAAAACGACCCAATAATCAAGGCTCTATTCTAAGAGCCTAGGCAGTTTTTGGCCTTTCGGGGTCATCTAAGGGTCGAAAATGGCATTTTTCGGTTTTTAAACATCGTTTCGGGACTTTCTGGTTTCGCTTCGGATTGAACTTTTGTTTTCTTAGACTTCAAGGGTTATCTGCTTGGATAAATATGCTATTATGACGATTTGAAACTTGATAATTGTTTATCATTTTGATACTATGTGCTGAAATATGTTATACGAATTATGGAATAAGTTACTAACTCATTATTTGTTGTATTCTCAGATCAGCAGAAAACTCAGTAACATTAGACTTCTGAGTTGTTGGATTGAGACTGACAGGTGAGTGGATTTGTGATCCTCAATGTGATTTAGTTGTAACATGTTTGGTTACAACGGGTAATGTAGTACTACTGTCGATAGACTGTTTAGCCTGGATTATTTATATTATCCATGATGATTATGGATTATGTGATATTTGGCCATTGGGCATATGTGATATGTATATTCAGAGGTCAACACTGGTTGGGCTTAGTTACTATTGTTTGGCCAAACAGGGGTTCCTTATACACATAGTTGATAGGAACTGTTATTGGTGAAGATAGTAACAAGCTATCGGTTAATCGTTGTATTGGCCTGCAGTTGATTTTAAGTGTTCCTTGGAGGATACCTCAGGAACCACCGGTCCTCTTTGACGTTGTGTGTTTACGATTATTCACTGTAAACAGATTTCTTATTTCTGAGTTAGACTGTTGGTTACAGTTCTTCTCACTTAGCCGTGTGCTAATCTCACCACCCTACTTCTTGCAGGATAATGTTTGATTAGGGGATGGGCAAAAAGCTTTTGGTTTAATGGGATGTTTGACGACCAGCTACTCTGATTTTGTTTTGATACATAATGATGGGATTTGTACTATATAACACCCAAACTGATGTATGTTTTATGTTTTAAACGATATAACTTTAGCGTATATTGTAAAAAGTATGTTTTAACCACACGCTTCCGATATTTCGAATATAAAATGATATTTAGAAAGTGGGGTGTTACAATCACGAACAACCCGCTTCCGCCATTGAATAATTCTTTTTATAAGATATCTACATTCTTTTGTTTTCCATCTGTATCTGCGCACTAGGCTTTTGGCTCAGTCGCATTTCTTTCTATGCGGCAGGTGATCAAGGAGCGTAAGGAATGGAGCTCGAGGGAGTAGAAGTAGCTGGAAAGGTTAGCTCGAGATTTCTTTAGATCATTATCATTAGTTTCTTTATTTCTTAGACATTCATATTAGAATTTTATAACACACTTTCCATTTGGCTTATGTTGGAGACATTTGGGAATTATTTATTAGATAGTTAAATTAGATGGATTTTGCTCTTATTGAATATCGTTAATGTGACCTCCATTTTCACCTCTACGAAAATGGGGTGTTACAACTATGGTATCAGAGAGTGAGGTTGTATCATGTAGAAATCCAATAGAAATTTTGACACGTGAGCTTGGGCTATCATTCTGCCATTTATTCGACAACGTTCTTTTCAATTCTTTTTAATATCCTTATAAGCGTTTTGATCTCTTCCTTTTGTTTCTAATAGATGCCTCCTTTTCGTAACACTTTGAGAAGCAACTCGCGTCGTAAGGTTCGAGGAACAACTCGTCCACACGGGTCGAGATCAACTGAGGATGCAGTGAACCCTAATATCTTGGCCACAATAAACCAAGCTTTGACAACTATGATAGCTGCAATAGTCACCCAAACTGTTAATGCAATTCGTCAGGAACCTACTCCTATAAATTCCATTGGGACCATTCCGGAGACCCCGCTAATTAACACATCTGGAGGTTCTAATGGAACAACACAACCTGGTGAGCTTCACGTATGGTTGGAGAGATTTTAGAAGCGGAAACCCGAAACCTTTAAATCAGCTCCGACTCCGATTGATGCAGAAAATTGGATTGCTCACATGGAAAAGATTTTTGATGTTTTGGGATGTGCTGACAACCACAAGGTGAAATTAGCAACATATAAGTTGGAGGGTGATGCAGGAAGATGGTGGAAAGCAATCAAGCAAGCCAAAGGAGGCGATGCTTTTGTGGATGAACTCTCATGGAATGAGTTTCGGCAAGAATTTTACCAACAATACTTTTCTAGAGCTGATAGGGAGTCGTACGTTAGAGAGTATGATAACATTCGTCAACAGGAAGACGAGTCTACCACTGACTTTATGGCGAGATTTGTTAGACTAGCAAGCTTTCTAGGCGCTGCAGCAGGAACACCGGCTGAGCAGGCTGAAAAATTTAAATGGGCAGTGAAGTATCGAGTTCGTTCTCAAATTATTAATGGACAATTTGCTAATGTGGCAGAGGCTGCAAATGATGCTAAGAACGTTGAAATGGAAGAGTTGGACTACAAAGCCTCGAGGGCGGCAAGCTACAAGAAGAGAAACAGAGATGACCAATATGGAGGCACAAAGCAAAGTCAAGAAAGATATGTGCAAAATCGTAATTCAAAACGTAACAATCAGGGAGATCCCGAAATCATCTTGTGCAATAGTTGTGGCAAACGTCATCCTTCAGACACTTGTTACAATGAAACCGGAGCTTGCTATAATTGTAGTAGCATGGGACATGTGGCTAGAGATTGTAAAAGCCCGCGTAATAAGGAAGGCAAAACTCAGTCAACTGCTCCCGGTTGAGTATTCGCTTTGAGAAATGAAGGGGCAAATTAAGGTACCATTTGAATAATAAATTTTGTTAAGCGCTAATTTTCATTTGATATAAAAACATTATGTGTTCTCTGTTTATATACTTGATTGTGATAAAAAAGTTTTGTGATTTACTAGATACTCCTATCTGTATTGTGACTTCTTTATATTATTCAAGATCATATCTATATGGTTATAGGTTTCAGCCTTAAATTTCGATGACGAAATTTCTTTAAGGGGTTAGAGTTGTAATACTCGAAAATAATGTATATAATAATATTCATAATAAATTAAAAACACATAGTACACACATTTTAGTGATAATATTAGTTGCCTAAATTTCGTACATGAATAATTTAGTATAATAATAATATTGTAATGGGATTAGTTTTAATCTTTGATTTCGGGAAGAAATCATTTTAAGTGGGGAAGATTGTAATATCCGTAATTTTTAAGTAATATAAATTAGTAGGTAAGTTAACTACACAATTATATGATTAGATATATAGTATAAATAAAATTTGTTAAACGATGTGAAATAAAATAGACTGAAACTAAAAGGATCACATTGTAAAAAAAAAATGGGTAAATTGAAATTGAAATCACCTAGTTTAGTCTTCTTACGGGTTAACCGGCTTGCAACATTAAAGCCTTACTTTAATTAATAAATTAAATTAATATATATACTAAAGAATTATAAAAGAAAGCTTCAAAATTTGGCACGTAAGCACAAATGTCACGTGTCAACATCTAAATTTTAATTAACAAATTATTTAATTAATATTATATTATTATTTTATTATTTTTTAATATTTAATAATTAATAAATATAATATAATATAAATACTAATATGTAAAGAAAGAGTCCTGTATGAAAACAAATTCCTACAATTTATTTAATTAATATTATTATTTTACTAATAATAATAATTAATTAAAAAATAAAATACCATCAAACAATTTGACACATATTGTATAAAATATTTATCATATTACGATGAACATTTCACAATGTAATAATAGTATGTACTAAAAATAATTATATTTAACAAATCATATAATAATTAATTAATTTAATTAAATTAAAAGTAATAAAAATAGTATGTTTTAAATTGTCGTGCATCGTACGGGTTTAAAACTAGTATATATATATATTAAGTAAATAAAACTAGACAGATACTAATATATTTAGAATGGCATTAATATCAATCACAGAAGTAGAAACCGTATCACCTTCGTTCGCAAGTTCCGTTTTCTCCGTAGCCATACAACTATATAATAAGGCAAACAATTATTAAACCATAAAACTCGAATATTGTTCAAAGACTAGAGGCTGGTTTAGGAGTTTGAGTTCGTAGGACCGATTGAATTTACGTTTTGGTCGCCAATACCGTTTCACGAAGAAATAAATTGGTTATCAGTTAGCTAGGCATCTAATTATAAATTAAGGTACGGATTCTTCGTTAATTTGTTTATCGTTACTTGTTTGTACGGATTCCTTCACTCTTGTTTTACATTAAGTATTGTACGGATCTCTAATTTTATTATTAAGATTTCTTGTGTTCATAATATATGTTCGTACGGATTCTTTGTTCATTTACTTGTTTGTACGGATTCCCCCACTCTTGTTTTACATTAAATATCATACGGATTGTGATCTCATAAAACTTATTTGATAAAATATTCTTAATCGCTATTGTTTTATGTCATATGATTATAAATTGTTTTGCTAAAGATATTGGATTCCATACGTTTATTGACCTCCTATTATTCGATTAACTTTTATTGTTATTGTTATTGACTCAATTTTTGAACTCGCTATTATTGCTTTCATCGTTAGTACTTTATTTGAATTGACTCAATATTTGTTTAACGTTATTTATTCAATTTTGGGTATGCGAGCTATTAACTTCCTATGGAGGTACCATAGGCAGGTCATTGTGGCAGCGGTAGCGTGACACTACCGTAACGGTGTGATTTGTTACGACGTCTCCTCATTGTGGTGTGATAAGGGATTTTAGGGGGCGCATTAGTTAACCATAGTTATTGTATTGTATTGTTGTGGATGTAGGTGTAGTGCCCAACGCCTCATTCACCATTGTTTGGTACAGTTGGATCTGCAGTCCATGTACCCATTGTATTGTTTTGTATTGAGCTCGAATTGACTTACCCCATTGAACTCTGGATCGTTTGAATCTCATTGATAAAATAATTGCTTTTGTTTGGTTCATCACGAACAATCCGCTTCCGCCATTGAATAATTCTTTTTATAAGATATCTACATTCTTTTGTTTTCTATTTGTATTCGCGCACTAGGCTTTTGGCTCAGCCGCAGTTCTTTCTATGCGGTAGGTGATCAAGGAGCGTAAGGAACGGAACTCGAGGGAAGTAGAAGTAGCTGGAAAAGTTAGCTCGAGATTTCTTTAGATCATTATCATTAGTTTCCTTATTTCTTAGACATTCATATTAGAATTTTGTAACACACTTTCCGTTTGGCTTATGTTGGAGACATTTGGGAATTATTTATTAGATAGTTAAATTACATGGATTTTGCTCTTATTGAATATCATTAACGTGACCTCCGTTTTCACCTACGAAAATGGGGTGTTACATATTATGCTAGTGGTCTAAATACATTGATGAGTTTATTGTACTCTAAAGTCTAAATTCACAACTAATTCATTTTCAATTAAACTTTATAATTCTAGTCATAACTTTCTGCCTATATATATATATATATATATATATATATATATATATATATATGATAGTATATTAAAAACTATATAAAATATAAAATGGTCATTACATGATATCAGTAATTTATTTTCACTCCCGATTCATAAATATTTTTAGTATAAAAATTCAATTTAATCTTGAAAATAAAAGTATAAAAACATCAGTGCAACAACTTGGTTTCATAAAATTGCAACATTTTACTTAAATTACATCTCAGCTTTCTAAAAATTTAATATATGAAAAACTAGTCTAATTTGACAACAACTATCATATAACTCGCGCTATGCAGCGGAATATAATATTTTATTGTAATTTCTAACTCCGCTAGAGTTATATGTCATGCTTATTATTCTCCGATGAAATGATAGCGATAGCTTGGCATCTATAGTTGGATATTCAAAATCCGGAGGTTAAGAACCAAAAATATTAAAAAGGTTAGGTTAGGTTAGTACAATACGAAAATTACACAATGTAAATTTATAAATGTTGAGTGTTAGTTTTAAAAGTTTCTAGAAAAATAGTATCAAAATGTATTATATGCAGTATAAATATAGATATAGATATATGATATTTTGAGAAGTTATAAATGACATATGATATATGATATGTGATATTTTAAAATTAAGTTCGGTAAATATAATATTATCAAATATATTACTGGCATATATGAAATTTTCCCTTGTGATAAAGATGTTATCTAGTACTAAACTATAATGAATAGTAAAGTATATTTAACTACTAATCTAATAGTTAACGCTCGTCTTTATTTGATTTTAACCACTCCAACATCTTATCTTAAATATAATACAGGAAGCGAGTATTATGATGTCATCAAAAATATAATTAACCAATTAAATTACATGATTATGTCAAATTGACTAAAACAAGATACTATTTGCCCATACTTCACGACGGGTTAATGTTATCGTTTAAATTAAGTTTCGTTTATATTATTTAGTTCCATTTTCATCTTTCAAAAGTTTATATAACTATTTCTTTTAAGGAAAGGTTTATAAAATTAATCTTTTCAAGAAAAATAATTTGTATTTTTATCTGCTCGAATAGAATCGTATTGTTAACTTCAAAAGATAGTTATTTGTGAATAAAAAATTGAATGATAAAAATGTAAGATGTACAACATTATTGAATGTTGATTGATCTAGTAACTTATATATTCTTATTATGTTAACAACATAGTTGTTATGCCATTTTTCTTTTTATAGAATTTATATAGTCTTTGTTTCTTCATTTTTAATGATTTACCAATAGTAATTTAATATAATGGTATCTGAATGGAAAATAAAATATTTGTTGTTGGTTTAAGTATCAATTGAGATATATATTTTTATTTTTTATGATTTAATCCTTATTACATAACTATAAAGAATAGATTCAGAATCAAATGGGATACATTTTGATAAGGTAAAATTTAACTATTACTTATTGTAAAAAGTAATAAGTTTAGTATCTAAAAAATATTCTTCTTATCTTATAACACATATATATGTGATTGATTGATACATGCTTAAAAAGCCGAAAAGAAAAAAAAAAATACTTCAGTACCATTGCGTTACGATGTATCCATATGAGTTTTCGGTTCCGATACGCTACTAATCTTAATATTATACAACCTGAAACTTTCCGATATCATTATCGTTAATCATGGTTCAAACAATCAGTTTTCGTTCGTAAAATTTTAAAAGAAACTAATCATCAATAAAGAATGAGTCGTGCCTACTTCATCTTTCATCTTTTCGTCAATTATCTAGTTCATCTGCTTTCATCAATGGTATTTATTCATCTATTTCATATTTTCATATGTTACATATGTCATCTATTACATATGTTCAAACCACCGTTGTCGTTTAGGAATGAATCCTCTCTATGATTCGCGCATTCTTGGAGCAAGTACCACATGTGATTGGCTCTCACCCAAGTACCGCTCAAACCCGTCCGGACATTGTCTAGACTATCCGGTAAATCTGCACGAGCCCCGTTCTCTCAATTTGGATCCATCAGGGAAATCCACTTTAAGTTCTTATATTAGTCATCTTTTAATATTAATATGAATCTCAAAGTGTTCATCATTTATCAAGCATCAAGTATTAGGGCCCCTAATCGTGCATCATGTCTAAAGCATTATTGAAACGCCCAAAAAAAAAAAATTAGTTACGCAATCCTGCCAAAAGGTAGTACGCGATCGCGTACTTGACACTAAAAGGGAGTACGCAATCCTACCAAAGGGTACGCGATCGCGTACTAAGTACATGAAAATTTTCTGTTCAAGTTTTAGTACAAGGTACGCGATTCCGGTGAGGATACACAATCGCGTACCTATAACATAAAAGTTTCTGTGACGATTTCTTCATTAGGTAAGCGATCACGTGACCCCTACGCGATCGCGTACTGAGTCCTGTGTGGTGAAAAATCTGCACAACTCAAGTTTTGAACCCAAATTCAAACGGGTCTAACTATTGACTCATAAATAATTGACCCACCAAACTTCGCAGGTGTATTACCTTTGACATAATAAACATTTCATAATTCACACTTTTCCAAATTTCATGATAACGATAGTTTTAGGCATTGGATCAAAATATGATCACTTGGCACTTTTTGCAACAAGTCCCCTTTCACTCTATTAACACTTTCAAGGCTTGGACCATCACATTTTTACACCATTACATACAACAAGGTTGTCCAAACCATCATTTCATCAAGTTTAACAAAACGACCCGTTTAGGTGATCCACTTGACCCATTTGAAATTCAACTACTTAAAAACAACCAAAATCTCTAGATCATCATTCATTTCAACATCTCATTTACTAGAGTTATTTACAAACTCACCACCAACTAAGTAATTGACCTTTTAAAACATTAATCAATCTTTGTACACTTCACCCCTATGACCATAAGTATATATTTTCATCAAACGACACCAATTTGCGCGATTTACACAATAAGGCATTCAAAACAACAATTCAAAAGAAAATGAACTTGCCAAACCCGTCCCGATCCACGCTACTTCCTTGCAATAGCCTTGCCTTCCCTTTACCCACTTGGTTCTACCAAACCACTTGCACCTACAACATCAAACAACTAAAAAGGTAAGCATTTCGTTTAGTGAGCATATATGCAATTAATTGAGTAATGCGCAACCAACAACTAGCAATTAACAACTAAGCAATTGTAGAGATTATAACCACTTAGGCGGATTCGCCATCATCACACAATTTGTTCAAAGTGCAACAACTGGCAACAACATAACTAACATAAGTTAGCAAATCTCTACAATGCATAATCAACAACATTCATCAACATGAATATACGACAAAATAACTCCACTCGGTCATGTGAACCTCTTGCACGTATCAATCCGAAAACACATAATCATTACCCAAATAACCCCCATATCACGCACCTTGGTATTTTAGGCAAATTTCAATTCAACGATCAACAAGTAACTTCACGTTTTTAGCACCTATCAAATACCACATAACAATATAACAACACATTTAGCACATAGCAATCATCATGATCAATTAATCATCATCATCAACCCATCATCCCCTTGAGTTGACCAGGTTTGACTTTTGGTCAAACTAAGCCTAACTTCATAATGCAAGATCATAACTCATTCTATAGTTTAACTACTTGAATTACCACTTTAATTATCACCATTAACATTAAAATGACCTTTCTAATTTCGTTTTGTACATTACTACACCCTCAACTCATCATCTCCCCAAGTTTCTAGGTTAAACCAACAAGAATAGTTACTTACCTTGTGATAGAGATGATTATAAGGCCACGAATTTCAATTTCTTCAAGTTTAATTTTAAGGTTTGAGCTGGTTTCTCTTCTTCCTTCTCCTCCTGACGATTTCTCTCTGTTTCTCTAGAAATCTCAGGAATTTTGAATGTATGTATGTATGTATGTATAAAATTTATATCTTGGTCCCCAATATAACTAAGCACTTATACTTTTAGTCCCTCGAGTCTCATTATCTTTTAATATAACACTTAACTAACTATTCACAACTTATTATTTAAACAACTTTAAATATTTTACAATTACTAATATTTTATTCAACAATTAATAATAAGTATTATATACCTATTAAAATAATACTTCAAATTTTGGGGTGTTACAACCATGCATCATCTAGTGTGACTATCATCAAGGATGGAGCACAAGCATCATCAAGTATCATGGCATAAAACATCTAACACATAACCCCACCCTAGATATATAAATATCGTTTCCCTTGTACCCACATGAATCAAAATTAAATTAAACCACAATAATTATAACTTAATAAAAAATTTAACTTGAAACATCTTAGGTTTGATTATGCACCCGATTTTTACAAATATTATCCGACCTTTGGTGCTAGGTCTCCAAAAATATAATATAATCCCCTTCTCAAGTGCTCTTGTAACCTAAGTAGTAGATTAAAGAAACGTATCCAACAATTAGATATTGTATCTATCTTAATTCAATCTTTAATTGTAATCGATGTGAGGATATAGATTAGCATTACTCCTTGGAGGGGGTAAGGACAACCCTTTAATTCTATCCCAATAAATAGAGCAACTTTAGTTGCGAGCAAATACGTTCTTTAATTGTTTATCACTTCTTGACTCGCATATTAAATCGCAAACAATCTAATGAGAAAAGTCACTATTATACTCTTTAATTAATCAACACATTTGACTAACTTCCACTTTTCTAAATTTAATATAAATTTACAGAAGTCTTAATGACCCATTCGTATGCTCATATCCAAAATATTAAATCGTTTGGAGTTAAACGCTATCTCATTTGAATTTTAGAAAATCAAACTTCTGAATTCGTTTATCATTTGACCCATTATGGAAACGGTTAATTTTGACCTATTTATATTCAGAATTGAGATTCGGCTATCTCACAATGAAATGTAGTTCACAAATTAGCGTTTCCAGAAAACTAATCCTTGTACCAATCGGATTTACGGTTGATTTTACATATGACTGTAATAATAAGAAATATTGGTAACGATACAAAATCAAACCCAGAACCCTTATTTCGAACACCAACTAATATATGGACGAATTATACGTATATCATGCCTCATTATCTCAGTCAAAACACTCTCTATTAATCTCATGTTCGAGTATGATCATTATCTTGTCGATCGGCACACATCCTTGATATTGAAATCAAGCACCAATTCGCCTTTGATTGCAACCATAGGTTGGACCGCCGTTTTCTCTCTTCCCCTCTTCACGTTTCTTCCAGAAAATCTGAATGAGACTAGGGTTCCTAATCTCTAATTAGTAATACAAAGTTTCTAACTTGCCACATTTGTCCCCTCAACTTATACATAGTTTGCACTTCTGTTCCAATTTACCGAAATCATTATAATCCTCACCCAAAAGAGATTTAATTAAAGCATGAGTGTTAATTGCATCATATTAACTCATTATTATTATTATTCAAAAATAATAGATACTCTTATTCACAAATTTAGAAAATTAGGATTTCACTTTATTTTAACACCATTAATAATATTATGTACTTACCATATATTATACTTTTAATTACAATTTAAGGAATTCGGATTATTATACCTCTAGTACTAATTCTTCCTCCAAAATCAATATTTCTTAGACCATCCTTATCCACGTGAATAGGTATAAAACTCAACTTCCTATCTAAACATGTACCACTGCCAACATCTCTAGCATAACTACTACTATTTTTTTTTGGTCATTTTTCCAGGTTTTTTAATGTTTTTTGTACAATCATTTTCATTATTCAATTCATTATCTAACTCTACTCTAGTCATATCAACAGAATTATCAATTACTCCTCTCCTATATTCTGTATAGCTTTAGTGTCATCTACCTCTGCACTTTCATTCACCTTTTGACTTGCTCCAACAACTGATTCATCACTGCAATTATTCAAATATGTTTTTGTAATCTCTTTTTTCTCAATACATTTGAATTAATCACAACAATACTTCTATGGAATCCCCGAATTTTCCAGGAATTTTGTCCTTCCTCTTCGAGGAACGCCGATTTGAAGACATCGAAATCACCGGTCAGTTGACCTCTCTTATGGCTTTCGTCACGTCCTCATCTTCCGGTGATTCTCCTGCATAGACCATATCGTCTATAGAAGCTTGTCATTTTATCAACTGGTTCGTACACAAAAAAGAAAAATACCAGTACAGTTGAGGCTATAGACATTAGCACAAAAAATGAAACTTTCATCCGAGTCTCCAAAATAATGCATCATGGACACTACAAATATTAATCAACTTCCTCAATATTACGCGTTTACAACAAAAGCAAATTAAATTACTTATTTCTCAGATCGTGAGTTTTTACAGTTTTTTTTATAAAAACGATTAATTATTAAAGGTAATAGTATATTTTTTAAGAAAAAAAAATAAAGAAACCTAAAAATATTAGCTAAAACCTAAACCCTTTCTGTCTCCATCTCATCTTTTGAGCGTTCAATACGTAAATGTATCACCATCCAAAATTAAAGTTAACCATCAATAAAGAAGCTGGCATTCAAATCATTAACACTCAAATGCATTATTATGCTTTCTACTTGCAGCCCTCTTAAGATGCCGCAATAGAATTTGACAATTTATATAATCAATTGAATACATAAAAATGGTGAAATTTAGGTTAAAAGTTCAAACAACTTGTAGCCGAAAAGATGATGCTTTAGTCCAATAGTTGACAGTATAACGTAACTAACTTTGATAAGCACCTACAATGTAAAACCAAATTGAATCTCAAATTAAAATACTATCATAAGAAACAAAAATTAAACATACCTGATGGAAATACTGTGTGCTATGAAATTCAATTTTTTAGAAACGTATAAGATATCTGAAAGGGAAGAAATTTGAAATAGATACTATAAAACTTTATTTCCTTAATTGTAGGAACATTAATAGCTATTCAAACGGAAATTCAAATTACTCTATCGGTTTTTAGTATTATAACTAATAACTAATGGGCATTTTAGATAATTTGAGACCTCCAAGTATAGATATTAGTTAATTATTTGTCCTAATCTAAATCAATTGTTCTAATTTAATTGACTAAATCATTTAGGCCCGTTTGGTTGGTAAAATATTTTTGAAATGAATGGAATCTGTTAAATGAATTGAATTATGAAGGAATTAGATCATGATGTATTAGACATTGTATCATGTTTGGTTGTTACGGAAAACTCACTCTTTTCTGGAAAATTTTCTAAGAAAACTGAAAAATTAGAATACGCGTTCAAGTTGGAGTTTTCCGGAGGATTTTCTAAGAAAATGAAGTATATGATTTAAGGTTTTCTAGGTATCCTTAATTTGAAAAATTAAAACTCCATCCCTTACATTTGAACGCGTTCTCTAAACCCCTTATGATTTTCAAATGACAAAAAACTCTATAAAAATAGAAAAGAAAAAATGGAGATACCTTTCCATAACTAAACGCTCCCCTAATTCCTTTGAAATTTTCTATTTGGTTGTTAAACCTGTCAACGGTAGGGATTACTAGATTCACTTGAAGCACCTCAAATTTTATCTTTTTATATTAAAATACTTTTGACAATGTTCTACGACTCGTAGACATGTGTATAATTTACTCTAATTAATTTAAATTAAAAATCAATTTTTCCAAAAAGGGACCACCTATTTTTCTCCACTTAGGCTTCTCTTAACAGGTGACACAAACTAACGCATAAGTTTGTGTCACATCAGCGCCACGTCACCTTTTTTAAAAACTTACTTCTCTTTTTTTATTGACCTCACACACTAATTTCTTTATTTATTTAAAATACAAACTTAAGTAAAACATACTCATTAAAATTAAAAACATTACATTAAATAAAAAATAAAATTACATTTCCTAAAAAAAACATTACAATTCCTAAAAAAATAAAAATACATTTATTGAAAATAAATAAACAACTAGTCGTCTACTCCGAATCGTCCGAACCTTCGTCTTCATTTTCGTGTTCGTCTTCGTCCGAACCGGATACTTGGATGGAACCCAAACCCGGTTCGTGACCAAAAACCGTTTTGTAATCCGACTCATAATTATCAACCACGGTTTTTCGCACTTGTTTGAACATTTTTTTCTCCTTACTTTTGAGACCCGACAGTATTTTTTTTTATATAACATTTTCGCCGATTTCATGATAGTCTTTTTGATCAAATTTTGGTCGATCGTGGACAACGTTTTGTGTTGTGCTTCCGCGGCTTTTATATTCGCAAGACGTTCTTGTTCTTTCAAAGACCTTAAAGAAGTAGCCTCATCACTCGAACCCGAACTTTTTTTACTTTTCCTTGATGTAGTACGACCGGGCGGGCGACGAATTGTGTCATTTTGGAACAACCGTTCCATGTTAGTTGCAAGAGGCTCGGAAGTAGGCATTTCGTCACCAAGATTTATCGGTTCGAGATCGGGTTGGCTTGGCTGTCTGTTGCTCATGACTCCATCATTTTTCATAAACTTCGGACAATGTTTGAGTACATTCCAACATTTTTCATAAATGAACGTGCGTTTTTGTTGCAACCTAAACGCAACACGACACGATTTAAGAATGTCGTCGTCACTTGCCCCGATTTGACGAGGATTCATAAGATGTTTGTGGATTGCAATGAAAATTTTGCAATCGCTACGAATTTTATTCCACTTTCCTTGAAGTTGGCTCAAAGTACGTTCTTGAGGTGCCACCGAATTATAATTTCTTAAAACTTTGTCCCAAAAAGCTTCGAAGCTTTGTGAAACCCCTTTCTTTGATTTTTCGGAACGGTGGATCCAACGTTCGGATAATATAACCGCCTCCTCGTCGGACCATTTAACTTGAACCCTTTTTCCTTTTCCTTTCTTTGGGTTCGGGCTTGGCACGGGTTCGGGCTCGGGCTCGGGCTTGGCTTCGGGTTGGGGTTCGGGTGGAGTGTTGATGTTTCCGAATTGTGGATAGTTAATTGGAGTTGGTGGAAATGGAGAGAAACCCGAGGGTGGTTGTTGGGTTAAAAATTGTGGGTTTCCAAACGGCGGGGGGGTCTGTTGGAATGGGACGTATGGTGAAAACCCGTGGTAATTTTGGTAACCGACGCCAAAGGGTTGATACGGTGTAGTCGGTGTTGCGTATGGTGAAAACCGGGGCGATTGACTTGGTGACGAGTTGCTCGATGAGCGGAAGACGTGACCGTTGGTGAATTTGGATTATGGGTTGGGGTCGGAATGGGATTGTTTAATAAATTATTCCACATATCGTTTTCAGTTGTTTGATTTCGCCTCATTTTTGTGAAGTTGAATTTGGATGTATGGAAATTGTGTTTAGGATGTATGAAAATTGTATTTTATGTGTGTATGGATGTTGTGTTTGAATGTATGAAAAATGTTATTTGAAGATGTTATATATACAGGGTGTGTTTGGCGAAGAGCTTTTAAGAGCTTTTTGTTTTCAAATTGAAAAGCTCCTCATTTCCGAAAGCTTCGTTTGGATAAAAGAGCTTTGAGCTTTTTTTTTTTTAAAGCTCCAAAAAGCTTGTAAATGAAAAGTTAATCCTACAAGCTTTGAAAATTTAAAAGGGCTTTTAGTGAATATATTTACATGATTGCCCTCGTCATTTATATTTACAATTTGAGACTAGTTAGTTTATCGGCACTAGTATTCCAAATGATTTTTCGAAGTTATTTTCCTTTTTGTTTTCAATAAATTAATAAGGAATTAAACCTAGTTAATTATTAACAATATTGACGACCTGACGCCCCTCAAAATAGTAGAAACACTTTTTAAAATAACGGTGGACATATTCATATTAGTACTATACGAAATATAGTATGTAATACATTAACTCATAATCATTTTTGTATCAAATCAAACATTTAATACATATACATACATTTTGACATTAAGAGGTGATATTTGAATCATTATCATTTTTCTTACACTAAGATATTATTTATCAAATTTATATTTAGTTATATTTATTATTATTTTTATATTCATATACACATATACTATTATTTATTATTATTATTATTATTTAGTTATATTTAGTTATCTTTTTATATTTACATATTATTTCATATTATTATTATAAAGTAGTTTCATATTATAACTATTAACTATACATATTTTTTATAATATTACTTTAATTATAAGAAAATAAATATGTTAACAAAAATATAAATAATTTAGTTATTTATATTATATTATTATGAGTTATATACGTTAAATATATATATACCATTTAATATTTTTTTATTTTATCATTGTCCTTTATTGTCATTTTACTCATTTCAATTACAGCTACAACTATTTTACCAAATATATTTAGAAAAATATATCTACAGTTTACAGCTTCAATTAAAAATTACAACCCATAGTGTAAAAAAGAGGCTGATTTTTTTTTTTTTTTTTTTTTTTTGAAAAGCTCCAACGGATATATGTATTTTTTTTTCTTGACCGTTACACACTGACGCGGGCCCCACACCAAACCATTTCCCGTCGCCAAACCGAAGAAGTGTACCGACGGTTTGGAACCGACGGACCGTGCCTATTGCATCGGTTCCGTCGGTCCAAACCGATGCCCAAACCGACGAACCATAGGGAGCAGTCTTAGACCGGTGCCAACGGACGTCGGTCCGTGGCGTCAGTCAACGGAACCGACGCCGTTGGCACGGCTCCGTCGGTCGGACACGTCGATTTTTCACTTCAGTTTTTCGACGAGAACGGACAAAGCGAGTGGGTCCAGATTCATTATTTAATTTATTTTTCTTTGTTTTTTTACCTTTTTTCCATTAGAAAGAAATTAAAATTTTTTCTTTTTTAAAATGGTCATATTACCCTTGAAAATATATATATATTTTAAAATTATTTTCCTAACACAAACACACTATATACACATTCACTTAAATAAACATCAAACTTTCATCTTATTTCTACAACTTTCATATTTTCAACAATTATACTACTACATTCACTGTATTCAAATGTTGTCCGATTCCGATAAAGGTTGCAACACAAATGTGTATGGACAAGGAATTACGTGATCGTGAGGTGCATCATCAACCTCGTGAAGCTATTATCCAACACATTGCGACCCTCCCACTAAATTTTCGTCAAAGACTTATTCAGTCGTATAAATGTACCTTCCTTTTAGTTATCGTAATGTTTTATTTCGAATTAATGTAATAATGTTTTTAATTTTAATGAAAGTGTTTTATTTAATTTTGTTATTTAAATAATTAAAATAAATAACGTGTGAAGTTCAGAAAAAACTAAAATGGTCGATTTTAAAAAGTAGCGACGTAACGATGATTTGACACAAACAAACGAACTGTCAATTTGCGTTGGAGCGGTCTTGTGGCAATAAAGAGAGAAGATAGATGCTCCGTATTCGAAAGGTTTTGAACAAAGTTACGAGCGTGCAGGTAGCCAAGAAGTTGAAATCTGCCCCACTCCCTCCAAGCCCAAGGTACCAAATCTCTAATCTAACCTAGGGTTTCTAGCTATGCATATCTTCCGATTATATTTACAATTTCTTTTCTAATTTCGCTGAATCACATCGCATCATTAGGGTTGATATTCTTAATTTGCTATGCTTACGATCGCCTTCTACCATTCTGTTATATAATAATCATATATGCATGTTTCTCCTTGTTTGAGCTAGTTAGAGTATTACGAATGCATATAATGTTGCGTTTGATTAGTTGAACTTGTAGGCCGGCCATGATTTTAGGGGTGGATTTAGGGTTTTGGAGTGAGTTTTCATCAATTTAGGGATAGATCTAGGGTTTGTGATAGCTACTGATATGAAGATATAGAGTATATATCTATAGATAGTTTCCACTGAGACATTGATTGTGATCATCTGTTTTGGCCGATTAAATATAGGTAAATGATGAAAAGAATGTGACTTTACAAAGTTCTTGCAAGCATTGTAGTGTCGATACATTTGTCACTATATGATATTAAGGAAATGAAACCCAAGTTTATTATAGAACCAAAAGTTTATGTTCTAGTATCACTTCTTTAGTTCAAGACTTGAAGTTATGTTTAGAGCCAAAAGTTAAAATGTTGGTCATCTGGGCATTTTGCTCACTATAGATTTAGGTTATGTTTTGTGTATATATGTTTTGGCGTAGTGCACATATATACCTGATTTCTTACCTGGATAAGAGTTGTCTTCCTATTTTATTTTTCTCCATTCTCTTTTGGAGGACTAATGAAACTACATGTTGACTAAGCTGGTTGAGTTTTTAAAGTTGGGTATTTCAGTCTACATGTTATTATTCTGCAATTTGGAAAGAACTGACTGATCATTAATCAAAGAACAATTAAATGACTTGAATAATAGTCTACGTAAAAAGTTTGTGCAAAGGACAGTGAAGGGTAGTTGATGAACTGAATACAAGTAGTCTTGAGTATAACATGTGTTGCCAGGCTGCTTAACTAGCTTCATCGTACTCTTATATGAAGAACTTCTAATTTTTAAATTTCAGAATCTCATAAAAAGTGAATTATGGTTTCAACTGTAGCATATTATGTTTCATCATCCAGTATCTAATCTGCTATATAATCCAACAAATTCTTGAATGAGCTAGTCTTAATTCCAACCTCCTTCTTACATAGAAGAAGTTGCATATGTTGTCTGAGTCAGACATAGGTGATAAATCAATAGAAGAATGTATCCATGATCAGTCTAGGCTCTAGAATTAAGTTGCTTTCGGTGTGATAAGGACAATATATTGAATTAGGCCATTGAGGTAGGTGAATGTGGTACGAACCTTTTAAAAACCAAACCTGATAGCTGTTTGTAAGCTAATATGCATGCGAAAGCATGTGAACATATTATAAAAAAAAATTCGATGTTACTTTTATAGGTGATAATTTGATTCCACTTGTGGTAGGATATAATACTGGCTTCCATTGTCACAGAAAATGTTACAACCACTTTACCATTGGTAAGTGGTTTACACACAATGGAGTTACCAATCTAAATCTTGTGTTCATCTTGGCAAACTCTGCTTATTATATGTTGAATTAGGCCATTGTTGCGTTCTTTTCACTTGCTATATGTTTTAAATCCAGCTATTGACAGAAGTCACAGAACATATATTTTATGTCGCTTCTAATTTGCATACATCCCTTCACAAGTTAAGTTATTTAAACTTGATACAAACCATTAAATGACCCGTTCAGTTGAATTACTGTTGTAAAATGATTGCTATGACCTCTGATATATGTTCTTGAATTTTATTCAGATGTTTGATGACCAGGACCTCGGATTCTTTGCCAATTCTCTCGGAATCATCATATTCTTTCTGGTTATTGCCTATCATTTTGTGATGGCTGATCCCAAGTACGAAGGCAATTGATGATTGAATTAGATAGTACCGGAAATGTAACTGGATAGGATAATTTGACGTGGATTATGTTTAATCGTGTAATGAAATAATGCATCATCTTAGTTGCTTAAAGTTCCCTCCGATTAGACCTTGAGAATTTCCCTGCTATGAGTATTTATGAAGAAGATACATTGGTTATATTGAATATAAAGATACCTTGAGAAATTGCCTGCTATGAGCATCTATGAATCACATACCTAAGTCTGATATGACAGTCACCTACATTGTCACTTACATTATAAGTTGTGGTATAATTTTTATCACATTAGTTATGCATTTGTGTTGAGCTAAAAAAAATGTTAACAGTTGTGTGAGCTTTCAAGATAAATCAGTTGTGGAATCTCCGAAAGTATCATGATTGTCTGAAAAACAAGAAAAGAAGCCTGCAGTGGAAGTTAAAGAGGGCATTTTTCTTTGTTTCGGAATGAAATGTAAATAGAATAACCATGGACTTAATAGAATTGAAATTAACAATGTGTAGCAACGCCAAATAATATTGTTAAGATGGTGACTATAACTTGAATTTGCAAGTCAAAGTTGAACTTTTAAGATTGTAAGTTCAACCTACCAGGAACGACTGGGTTAATGAGGATCACTCAAAAGTTACATAAATGTAACAAGAGAAGATCAAACTATAGAAGTAATATCATGATGAGTGTTACTACGATTGTGGACAGTCAACATGAACTGACTCACAGGAAATTAGTCCTTGTTTGGTTCTAATGGGTTCGACTTGTGGTTCCTGGATAGTTAATTGCTTTATGATCGTTTTTGTGTAGTAACTATTTGTTTTATGTCATGTTGTGGTCACATCAACTGGAGTTTGATTGCAGGCAACATGACCAACGGTATCCAAAATGAGAAATTATCCTGTTAGGTCTTTCGGTAACAATCTAGTGATTAACAATCGTACTATGAGTCTGGGTACTGATCCAGACATCAAGTGATCAAAAAGAGAGGGCATCATTCCTTACAATTTTGGGTGTCTGCTCTCTAGCTATTTTGTATTACCTTAATATTGATAAAATAAACATAGATGTACAATGGATATCGCTATAGTTGTAACTTCAACATTTTCTCGTATCAAAAGTCATTTTGGGTTAATTTAATGATCATATATCACACGAGTTTAAAACAGCTTCGAAAGCTATCAAAGGAATGGGTCAAACAAATTAAAAATTGCCCAAGTTGATTTGCATTATGTGGTTTGTTTTAGGTTTCATTAGTTATAAATAACACGCAACTGACCAAAGTATTTATATGCATGTAAACCACAAAGTGTAAAGCAGCAGCATCAGATGATTAGCAAATACGACATGAAGCACAGTTAGCAAAGTGGTTTATGGTTAACTGGGAAAGAACAACAATTAACAAACATTGATCACGAATGTACAAAACTTGACTAATAGAATATTAGGAAGACAATGACAGTAAAGTCCTGCACAAGTAATCACGGTGACTCCTCGGTGAAACTTGGATCAAGCCCTTGTCAACTTGAGTTGAGCACCACTGCACCAGGGTGGTTCCGCCTCTGATAACCAAGATCCAATTCAGCCTCTGTGGTCTATACAAGTGAATTCGATTTACAAATAACTTACCATTTTAAAGTTGCTGTGTATCAGCTAGGACATGTAGAACACGTGATCTATTTGAGAAGCCCATAAGTATGTGAAAATTTGTACATAAGATAGTATATTTTGGAGTGTGGATTGCATAGTTAAAGATGTATTTAACGATTAATTAGATGTATATTTATTCTTACACTTCCACAGTTCAGCTCATCATCAGAAGAGCCAACTTTCTTCACATGATTGACACACAAAGGAGAGCTCGCTCCATAGAGATCCACTATACTATATTACCATTATAGTTTAACCAAAATACATGATACATGATATTATATTCTCACTACTAGTTTAGCCTCTTTTACACTAGCACCTGGAAAAAAAATCGCATAGATACTTGAGGAAAAACAATTTGTACCGTGTGGATAAGACACAAAAACCCCCCCTCATGCCATATTTTGTGATTAAGACATAGAGTTGAACCTTGGTGAAGACCGCAGCACCTTATGCTTGGTCAAATCAAGGGAATTCTTCTTCTTGTTACCATAACTGCTTCCACCATTGCTTGTCACAGTCCCTGCCATGCATACATCCCAGAGGGAAATACTATTTTAAAATCAAATAAAAAGCTATTATAAACTTCTATCATCACATTTTGAACCATCTAAGACATAACTTTGGAGGAAATAAGAATAGTGTCCTAATATCATCTACAATGTTACACATCCTATTTCAGTTTCGCCTTTTTCAAACAAAAATTAAATAAACAAAGACAAAAATAAAATACTTTCAATGATGCCGCACAGTTCTATAATTATACAAAAATGATGTGATATGCAACAAATTTGAAAAGGAACACACATATACCTTCTGTATTTCTTTTCTTTTCCTTTGCTCAGCGGGAAGCTCCTCACCGCCTAATTCTTTCTTGGTTTCCGTTTCAATACTTGCAGCCTCCTGGTGAAGTACTGAACGCGTAAATCTCCTGTTAGTCACTGTACTTGGTTTCTTGCTGTCAACACAATTACTTCTTTCAAATTTCTCATCAGTAACGATGTTAGCCTTCTGACTTCCGGCACGAGTCAGCCCGGTTGTTATTTCAGGATTCATCTTATCTGCTTTAGCATGTCCCTTTCCACTCTGGTTCACCACTACCGCAGAAGAAACTTCCACAACTTGAGACATCTCCGATGAATCATTAGTAGAGAACAGTGATATACCTTCTGTATTCCTCTTCTTGTTCCTTTGCTCAGTGGGAAGCTCCTCACCAGCTGATTCTTTCTTGGTTTCCATTTCAATACTTGCCGTCTCCAGGTGAAGTACTGAACGCGTAAAGCTCCTGTTAGCCACTGTACTTGATTTCTTGCCGTCAACAATATTACTTCTTTCAGATTTTTCATCAGGGAAACCTTCAGCCTTCTGACTTTTAGCACGAGACAACCCGGTTGTTATTTCAGGATTCATCTTATCTGCTTTAGCATGTCCCTTTCCACTCCAGCTTACTACAACAGAAGAAACTTCCACAACTTGAGACATCTCTGATGAATCATTAGTAGAGAATAGTGATATACCTTCTTTATTCCTCTTCTTGTACCTTCGCTCAGTGGGAAGTTCATCACCAGCCGATTCTTTCTTGGTTTCCATTTCAATCCTTGCAGTCTCCTGGTGAAGTACTGAACGCGTAAACCTCTTGTTAGTCACTGTACTTGGTTTCTTGCTGTCAACACAGCTGCTTCTTTCAATATTCTTATCAGGAAAACATTTAGCCTTCTGACTTTTAGCACGAGTCGACCTGGTCGTGATTTCAGGATTCATCTTATCTGATTTAGCATGTGAAGTACTGAACGCGTAAAGCTCCTGTTAGCCACTGTACTTGATTTCTTGCCGTCAACAATATTACTTCTTTCAGATTTTTCATCAGGGAAACCTTCAGCCTTCTGACTTTTAGCACGAGACAACCCGGTTGTTATTTCAGGATTCATCTTATCTGCTTTAGCATGTCCCTTTCCACTCCAGCTTACTACAACAGAAGAAACTTCCACAACTTGAGACATCTCTGATGAATCATTAGTAGAGAATAGTGATATACCTTCTTTATTCCTCTTCTTGTACCTTCGCTCAGTGGGAAGTTCATCACCAGCCGATTCTTTCTTGGTTTCCATTTCAATCCTTGCAGTCTCCTGGTGAAGTACTGAACGCGTAAACCTCTTGTTAGTCACTGTACTTGGTTTCTTGCTGTCAACACAGCTGCTTCTTTCAATATTCTTATCAGGAAAACATTTAGCCTTCTGACTTTTAGCACGAGTCGACCTGGTCGTGATTTCAGGATTCATCTTATCTGATTTAGCATGTTTTTGTCCACTCTGGCTTACCACTACCGCAGAAGAAACTTCCACAATGTAAGATACATCTGATGAATCATTAGTAGAGAAGAGTGATTTCTTCACATTTCTTACTGGTTTTGGAGCAGGTTCTGTTTTCAAGGATAGTTTTGTAATTGTTGAGGTATCGTCAATCCCAGAAGAAATTTCAAGGCTTTGAGGCAGCTTTGACATCAAAGAAGCAAGAGCTGCACGAGCGGCAAGAGGATTGAGAGGGGACCACGTAGAAAATTTGATCTCTGGCTCTCTTACATTTGGTAGAGAGATATCTGTTTCGTTTTCTTGTTCATGAGCATTAGCTGCATCAAGAAACCTCATAAGAATATTTAACTAAAATGTTGAAAACAAACAGCTTAAGCATAAGCACATTGTTGATGGCGTTTACCTTCGAACCCCTTAATCTCATCTCTAATTCTCTTCTTGGAATAGTGAGCTGAGTTTTTGATTCCCTCTATTTGTTTCTCTAACAAATTTTGGAGATGCAGATCAAAGTCGTTGACGACATTCAGCTCTGGAGACATACCGGAGAAAGTTGATTTTGCATCTATAAATGCTGAAATTGTTGGATGTTTATCAATGCTTCTGTCAGCCAATCTCATTACTGAACCTGATGGAACTGTTAAACTTCCACCATTGAGGTCTTGGTGAAGCCATCTGATCATGAAACTACATCTACAGTCCATCCTCTTTGAATGTCTTACCCTTAGCACCTGTTAAAGGTGTAGATGATTAGATTATGGATGATAACAATATTTTAAAAATGACATTCAAAGTTCAAGAAAACATACCTTTTCTACCTCTGCGTCAAAGAAGCCCGTCTCAGATTCCGAGTTCTGGTTGACAACAACATGCTCCCCTGGTTTGATCCGAGTGCAACCATCCTCTTGGAGAGGAAGAGAACGAACACGAATTCGCATCAGTGCTTCTTTTTCACTCACCAATATGTCTTGCGAACCATCGCTTTCATATTGTATAACAAGACTAGCGCCATTTGGGCTGCAGGTGAAGAAAGTCACATAGTCAATTATATAAATCAATGCTGATACAACCTTGAACATGTACCGCCAAGTCAAAAATTAGTTGCGGTCTGTTAGTGAGAGATGATGGAATCACAGACATGGTATTGGACATTGATGAGTCTTCGATGTCTAGAATTTACATTATCATTTTATGTTTACGTTTTAGTTACAACATATTATATATCTATGGCACTAATACACAATAATGATAAATACAGGAAGGTCCATTTGAGATGACCAACAACCCTTTCTAGAAGAGCATTAAATTATTACCCCCAAAGAACAATACAAACAAGATATATTTCCGCCAACTGCA
The DNA here is from genome assembly GCA_963930675.1 of Gnaphalium uliginosum. Lineage (NCBI taxonomy): Eukaryota > Viridiplantae > Streptophyta > Magnoliopsida > Asterales > Asteraceae > Gnaphalium > Gnaphalium uliginosum. The sequence continues at coordinate 48,144,551 of OZ005680.1, read as the reverse complement.
TCTGCAAGATGTAGATATGAACCATATATAGATGTTAAAATCAGTCACCACCAAAATACGCGATCAGTTTTATAATAGAGACAAATAAGGATAAATGCACTACCCAAATAAGACCCTGACATCTTGATCAATAATATGAGAACTGGATAAAGGTGCCTCCCTAAAGCCATGCAGCAAATGCTGGTAGCCCAGCAAGAGTAACCTTGTAAGTCAACCAGCAAGAGTAACCTTGTAAGTCAACCAAACTAAGATGGGAAACTAATGTAATGTTAATTTGTCGACCCAGGTTACATAACAAAGAGAGTAAAGATAGTTACGCATATATAAACATTGGTGTTTTGATTGTTGCAGGACACAAGTAATACTTATCTAATTTTGGTTTGTCACTCCAAATTGGATTTAAATTGATTCATCATTTGTTTAATGTTTTTATAATGTGGATACATTATTAAATGTATCGTTTGTTTAGTATTTAGAACGTGATTACATCATTTCAAGTACATTCAGGGTTTATAAAGATGACATGTACAGAACACACATCATGAGATTTTTGGCTTGGCCCTATTTGTTCCATACATAACATGGATCAAATTGTAGCTGTATCATCATGAGTATTTCACATTAGAGGTACCAAAGAGGTTTTAGAAATATGTGTTACAGCTAGGGTTAATATTAATCCACAACCTTATTCTAAGGTCATAGTGACCACAAAAAAAATGGTATTCAACCAATGCTTAAGAAGGACAATAGTTGATCCGATTCACGACATTAGTAATTGAATTGGAGGTAGGAGATTGATATGGATACGCATAATACATGACACACAATAGCTTTTCGGTAATAGTTTGTTACATTTCAAAATATTTAACCCTGATAATAATTATGATGAACATATTCAAGATCAACAACATTAGCATAGATGTGTACGCCCAATGTGAAGTTATAGGATCACATTATAAAGATACGGAAACAACCGCTTCTCAATAACCACACTATAACAACCAAACATCAAAGCTCAACAACTTGAACAATTTATAAAGATACATTTGTACATTTTCAGATTTCGGGCGATTAAACTTAATACGAAAACCCTTACATAAACCGGGAAGCTCACTATCATCTAACCCTAAACAACAATCCACCTGAATGCAATTAGAAATTGGCAATTCTTTTTAATTAAGGCAACGAAATAAAACTCAATAGAATGCGTAAATTAATAATGATCATGATAATCGAGCTAAGAAGCATACAGTAGTAAGTCATTAAACAATACAAAATTAGGATTATCGTGTTTACTGATTCCAACTGAACAGATCATTTTAAACTAAGTATGTGTATCGACCAAAAATAGTAATAAAAACATACAGATCAAACACAATATATTCAGGTTTAATAGATATATATAACAAAAAAAAAAGTGACCTGAAATAGACTTGGCAAGGGTGCCAAGAGCAATCATCCATTTTCATGGCTTCAAGTTCCGGTTCAGCTTCCGCCATTGATGATTAACTGATGATAAATCAATGAATCGTACTCGTAGTCGTAGTATAATAATAATAATAATCATAATAATAATAATAATAATCATAATAATAATAATAATAATCATAATAATAATCATAATAATCATAATAATAATCATAATAATAATAATAATATAATAATTTATAATTATAATAATAATTTATAATTATAATAATAATAATAATAATAATAATATAATAATAATATATAATAATAATAATAATAATAATTTATAATAATAATAATAATAATGGAGCAATCGGAAGCAGCTTTCAATCAGTGGAGTTCTTGGGACAGTAATAATAATAATAATAATTAATAATAATAAATAAATAAAATTATTACTATTATTATTGTTATTATTATTATTATCCTAAAAAATTTGAAAGGGTTCTCCGGGAACTGTTTGCCGTTGTCCGTTACTATCTCTTTCGGTAATCCGAAACGACATACGATGTTGTCCCAGACAAAATTCTTCACATTTCTACCCGTGATTTTCGCAAGTGGCACAGCTTCTACCCATTTCGGGAAGTAATCGACTCCCATTAAAAGGAATTTTACCATCCTGGAGCTGGTGGGAACAATCCCACTTTGTCCATTCCCCATTTTTGGAATGGCCATGCTGGCATTACCGAAATCATGTCTTGCCTTGGTAACTTTGGGATCCGAGCGTGTATTTGACAAGCTTTACACTTTCTGATCTTTTCTACAACATCCTGGTGCATGATGGACCAGAAATAGCCTGCTTTTTTTTGCCTTTGCCACCACTGATCTCGGGCCCGAATGTAACCCACATGAGCCCTCGTGTATTTCTCTTATAACGTAGTTTGCCTGTAGCGGGCCAACACACTGAAACAACGGTCCTAAATAGGATCGCTTGTAAAGTATTCCTTCCTCTATTACGTACCTTAGAGACTTCATTGTTAACTTTTTGGCTTGGTTTGCGTATGTGATAACGCGTAAAAAGTCACATTTTAACCCACGTTATCTATTCCATTACAATTACATAATTGACATTTTAGCTCAAATATTACATTAATTTGTGTTATTATGTTAATTAGGAAATTACGAAGACGATGCAAAAAGAACCAACGAAAACGGAGTTATAACGATGATTTTAGAGCCAAAACAAAGTAACGATTTGTGACCTCGAACACAAAGGACAGCGACACGTACACTCGGCCAAGACTAACCGAAGATATTATCTTAGATCCTTACTTCACTAGTTACTTTCTCACTCTTGTTTCTCTCTCTAGCTTAATTATTAATCATCATGTGATTAATAATTAGCTAGAGAGTAATTAAGATTAAATTAGTATTGTTAGATTAGTAGAAGAAAGTTTGTATTTAAGGATATTCGGTGTACGCTCTGATTTCAAAAATGCAAAGTATTCGTCAATAACTTTCTGCTCTAATTTTCGGGTGATATCTTTTTCCTCATATACTTGCATTATGTTTATTATTTTGCATGATTGCCTTGTATGTGATATAGTTATTGCCATGTCTTGCGAGTAGTTTATTATTGTGATTGTTGGAACGTAAAATAATTAGAAGTAGGAATGATAATCATTTAAGCAGGAATTATTTAACTTTGTTTCACTTTAAACTTTATAACCACTAAACCTAGTTTATGGATTACCCTCTCCAGTTATCCACGTGGCTATAACCTAGAAATTAGAAATTGATTAAGTCTAATTGTGGTAAGTAGTTATATGTGCTAGATCTGTGTCAGGATTAAGAAGCTACGGGAGCACCGTGTAATACATAATAAATAACTATGGAATCACTATGTATCACTTAGTGGATTCTCCGCCTAGGGCATGGTTGCTGTATGAATCAATGTGAATACCAACATATAGTAAGTACACATTGTGCAATACTGAAATACATGGTCTGCATATGAAGCAATGCAAAACATTGTGAATAATCCAGGGATGTATAACTGTTTGAAGAGGAGAGGTTTATGTTAAAAATGGACGTTAATTGAGCACATCAGATAGGAAGAGAATCTAGATAAGAAAGTTAAAGTCCAAGCGACTTAGGATGCTTAAAACCCTAGATTCCACTCAGTCCAATAGTTTAGATAAATAAAATTAATAATTAGTTACACATCTAAAAGAACGATAGAATTATATTGGTGATAAGAACGACCGGTATAAACTAGTCTGCTATCTTGTTCATGCATCCAGGTTTAACCAAGAAGGGTCGCTTGTTCTATATAAAGGGCAAGTGTTGAGAGTTGGGTAGACCTCTTCGGTTAGCATCACGATAACTTAGTTCCTTGTGACATACCAACTTAGAATTTAAACTAATCTGGTAGGGTTCTAGCATTTACACCAATGTTAGTTAATCATGTAATTTAAGAGTGTTTAACCCTATAATGATTATCATCCCGAAAAACCTAATTGTTGAAGTCCCGACAATCACATTCTACCTTTATCTACTTTATCCTAAATTTACTTTCCATTTTTATTTTATTGTTTAAATTTAAAAAAACCCCAAATATCAAAACTATCCACCTTCATCTATCCAAAAGATTTATTAATCTAAAGCTATCTCTTCATTTCAATTCGTTGCGATTTTAAGAACGACCTTAGGTTATACTTACCGCTTACTAGTTTTAATAACAAGTAGGTAGTACATATAATGTAAGCCCCAGCTAAATATAAAATATAAAACACACTGATCGTCCTGCGGTCTAGAAATAAACAACCTGACTGTCGGCCATCAGTCTAATAGTAAGGTTCCGTTACTCAGATACCGAATGATGGGTGTCATTCAAGTATCTCCCTCTTCGTCTACTATCAAGTTAGCTTCTTTGTCGCGTACTGACCTTTTCTCCAATACTTCTACTATGACACCCGAGATTTATTCCAACAAAATGACAATTATATTCATATATCAAAGTTTTATATTACAAGCGGAAGCGATACAAGGTTTAAAACTAGTCTAAACGATGACTATAATAAGTAATAACGTCTCTGGGTATCATCTGGTCCTACGAGTTCCCTTCTTCCGAGCCAACTGGTTGTGTCCTGAGATATACACGTACATGCATAAGCCTAAAGGCTTAGTGATTTTGTGTGTTTGTGTACAAAATATCACACACAATATGAAATGATTTCGTATAACGTGAAGACGTAAAATATAGAAAATATAGCGAGATCTCTATGTCTGTCGGGGTTAACCAGATTTCAAGCCGTTATCCGACATCGATAAGCATGCGCGCTATCAATGTCACGACTATCTATACCAGCACTTTTGATAGTGACAAGTATCTGCTGGTATCGATTTAGTACAAACAAGTGGCCGCTTGTGTACTAATCGTACTAATATATATGTGAGCAAACAACCATCATGTTTCCGCCATTAAAATTACATATATATTAATGAGCCAACGACCATTACGTTTCAGCTCCTGGTTACTCGACGACTAACATAACATAATATATCTAAAAATCAACATTCGTGCTATTATATGCAATTAAACATATAATCAAGTAATCAGACAATCATGTGGTATATCACATATATCTCAGTTTTAAAAGTAACACGAAACTCACCTCGATAGTTTAGTTTGTGATTGTTGTTTCAACCTTTTAATTATACACATACACAATTAAATTATAATGTGTTTAAACAATTACAATCGTATTATATTATTACAAGTATTATAAATATTAATCGTATTAAACCTAATTTATTATATATATATATATATATATATATATATATATATAATTATTATTATAACAAATGGACCAAGTCCTTGTATGTCAAACTTAATATTTAATATTACCTATTAATAAAATCGAACATAAATTTAAATATTCAATTCAATTATAATATAATAAAGTAAATGGGAAGAATGCAAGTATTACCTCTTATTTGTGAAGGCTAATATGTTGACTGTGCACGTGTGCGTATGTTTGTGAGTATGAAAGAAAGAAAGTTGATAATTTGTAACAGAAAACAACCCTATTTATACTAACTAATGTAGGAGGAGGTCATCATACCTATTCGTAGCTAATTATTAGTAATAACAGGTGGCACAACCTAAATCATTTCTTAATTGCCAAGAATAATGACTCATATCATCTAAATTGTGTCATCGATATTATCTTCTACTTATGGGTTAGTCACTTATTTTGAATAGATATATACTAATGTTAACTTGACACAAGAAGCTGCGTTAAACTTGTGTTGGATGCATGGTTGTCCAATATTACCATACATCAAACTTACGTAGGCTACAAGCTCGATATATATAATCATGAAATTATTAGTATAAATCTGTATGTATTATATAATCATATCTTTCAGTTCATTTTCAATTTCAAGCTTGGTAGCCTCCAAAGTAGACTAAGTCCTAGCTTTTCAATAAAAAATTATTTCAGGTTTTTTTAACACTTGCCTGATGGGCTGGTCGGTATTCACAATGACTTGGTGTGCTTGAAAATATCGGTGACGCGCGACATGTACTAAAGAGAGTGCAAGTTTTTCGGAGTGGTAGATAGTTCATTTCCGGCCCGTGTAATGCCCGGCTTATGTGTATATCGGTGTTTGCTTTCCTTCTCTTTCGACCATCACTAACCGCCTCCCTCGCGGCAGCCAGATATACATTTAGCGCATCACTGACCTTCAGTGCTACCAACATTGGTAGTTCTCCAATTAACTTCTTCATCGTTTGAAAGCCTCTTCAGCTTCTTGCGTCCACTTGAAGTTTTTTTTTTTGTTTAGACATTTATTAGCGTCTTGAAGAATGGAAGAGCTTTTTCTGCCGAACGAGATAGGTACCTGTTTAGCGCTGCCAATTTCCCATTCAGACTTTGCACTTCCCTTGCAGTCTTTGGGGATTGTAGTTCGAGTATCGCTTTTGTTTTGTCTGGGTTAGCTTTCATACCTCTTTCTGTTATAACATGCCCCATTAATTTGCCTTCTTCCATCCCGAATGTGCATTTGTTCGAGTTCAGCTTTATATTTATCATTCTGAGGTTGTCGAACATCTCCTATATGTCTATCAGCATTAGGCGTGCACAAAACCGGTTATTTTTGAAAACCGGTTCGGGTACGATAACCAAACCGGTTATTGGTCAACGGTCAATAACCAATTTTAGCTAAAAACCTGTTACGAAACGAACCGGTTACCAAACTTGAAAACCGAAACCAATAATAACCGGTCCGGTTACAAAAATCGGTTATTAACCGATTTTTTCTATATAATTCAAGCAAAAAAATATTGTTGAGCGTTATAAATTCAAAAAACGTAAACTACAACTTTTATTAAATAAATTCATAATACATTATTCGAACATTTGGAATGGAAACATAAACTTAATAAACTCATCATACTCCAACTTTTATTAATATACGAACGTAAAACTTAATTCGTATAATTCGTATCTTCGTCGAGATTGATATCTTATTCGGAGCTAGCCTCGCGCGAAGCTTCATCGAGAGCGATTTCTTCATCGGAAAGTGAGAATGTCACACCCGCTTCCACCTCTTCATCGTGTATATCTTGTTCGTATTGTAGTTCACCTTCAAGACTTGAAATGTGATGTATACGTTCCGCGACGTCTAAATGATCCTCAAAGCAAATGCACATCTCTAATGATGTCGGTGTGAGTCTTGTTCTTCGTATAGATAATACCATGTCACTAATAGAAAAATCGAATTCCGAAGCTACCGTAAAAGCTTGGACGGTTAGTAAATCTCGGGCTATGGCGGTTAGAACAGAAAATTGAGATTCCCTTCCTTTCCACCAAGTCAAAATATCAAATTGTGCGAATTCATTGGGTCCCATGGTGGCTAAAAAATCGGTTCCGGTATATCTCTCAAATTCGCTAGTCGATGGTTGGTCACCATCACCCCTAGCCCGTTTAATGTTTTCTTGTCTTAAACTATTATATAAGTTAATCATTGGATCCCTAAAAGTAGATGTAGTAAACGATGCCGAACCCGAAGTTGAAGAAACATTTCTTGAACCATATTTTTGAAAATAAACACTAAATAAATCTTTAAAACATTGGTTAAAAGCTTTTTTTGCTTTTTTTGCAAACCATGGGTCCTCATCATTCAAATCCAAATCATTACAAATGGAACCGATAAGTAGTTCCACCCGCTAATGTTCAACGACGGGTTCAATGCGGCGACACAACTAATTACTGGTGGCATTTCTTTGAAATATTTTCTTAGTTTTGCTTTCAAGGGCCATTAATGGATATGCATCACCATTAAATTCGTATTCACTTAATTTTTCACACATTAAATAAATTTGATTAAGTACCAAATGAATTGTGGGATAGTAAACACCTGATAATAAAGTTGTTGCGTTTTTAAAAACTTTGAGCAATTCAGTTATTTTTATCATAACATCCCAATTTTGGTTTGAAAATGGTATGACTTTACCCTTAATGCCAAGTTGATCATGAAAAATTTGAAAAGTCGAACGTTGGCGTAAACCACATACAAACATTTTATAAGTCGAATTCCATCTTGTAGGACAATCCCAATTAGGGGTTAAAAAAATAGAATCCGTATCTTTACACAATCTCATATAATGTTTATATCTAGCTTTACCCTTACAAAATATATCGTGTGACATATTTTTAGAAGCGTCTTTTATTTCACTTATTTCTTTAACCGCTAGTACGTCTTGCACAACCAAGTTTATGACGTGTGCAACACATCGACTATGATAAAAAATGCCATTCAAAGGTGGTCTATATTTTAGTATTAGTTTTTGAATAAAAATGCCATTCAAAGGTGCAACACATCGACTATGATAAAAAAATGGAATCCGTTTGTATTATTACTCGCGTTATCAAATGAGATTGCAAAAATCTTTTTTTTTTCTAATTTAAAGAAGTTTATTACATCTCGTAATAGATAAAATAAATTTTGACCCGTGTGCGGCTCCTCAAAATTTTCAAAAGCAATCATACACTTCATCATTTGCCATGTTACGGGATCAACCCAATGCGCGGTAATACAAAGGTACAAATTGGGCAAACCATGAGGAGCCGACCAAACATCGGTTCTTAAGTTTACACGACCAAACATCGGTTCTTAAGTTTACACTTGTATTTAAATTTTCAAAACCATTTACTAGGTCTATTTTTGCTTTTTTCCATAATTTCATACAATCACGTCTAAGAGTAGTACGACTTACTTGATTATATCGTGGTTGAAGAGTATTTTGAATCACTCTAGTAAGCCGATGGTTGTCGAAGTGGTTGAACGGCAAACCTTCTTGAATTACATAGCTTGCAAATTGTTCTCGACACCGCTCCGCCTCATATGTAAATATACTCTCATCTCGGTTAATAGATGCTTGACCCACTTCCGGATTAGATTTGAGTGCACCGCAAAACTTTTCTTTATGTTGCTTCAACGTTGAGTTGGATTCGGGTTTCAAAAACTTTCCGCAACGTTTACAATGAGCCTTAATCAAACCATCTGACAACAAAACTTTGTTGTAATTACACCACACCTCTTTGTTTCGTTTATTTTCTAAATATTCAATAATCGTTGGTGCATTTGAAAAACCAACATTTTCGGAAGTTGAAGAACACTGAGTTGTCATTTGAGATTATGATAATGTTGTATAAGTTTTTAGTGTTTTTAGAGTGTTTGAGTGTTGTGACTAAACGAAACTCAACCTATGTATTTATACTAAGTTTGGGATGACAAAATGGTAAAAAAAAAAAAAAAAAAAACCCGGCTAGAAACAGTAACAAACGGCTAGTGACTGTTTTTCTAATGGCTGGAAAAAAAACGGGTTATTAACCGGTTATTATAACTGGTTTGTAAAAAACCGGTTACAACCTGATTTTCAACGGTAAAGTTATAACCTGTTACTAACTGCCGGGTTTTTAATAACCGGACCGGTTATTATCAGCATAGCTGTAACACCCGCTCTTCGTATGGTATAAAATATTCTTTTATTTCGAAAGCGTAGGTCAAAACAAAGTATGACAACTAGGTGTTACATAATTTCGACTTTCATTTAAGTTATAAAAAAAAAACATATCAGAGTTGCCAGCTGGTCAAACATTCCTTTGAACATAATCTTCCTGCCCGCCCATTTCAATCATGACCTGCAGGGATTAAGGTGGTGCGATTAGCACAAAGCTAAGTGAATGAATGAGAAACTAACAATTCAATTTAGCATAACAATCTGTTTACATCAATTAATCGTAAACACATATCGTCAAAGAGGATCGGTGGTTTTTGAGGAACCCTACTGCCGCGGTGGCCCTCAAAGAACGCTTATCACAATCTGTATTGGCCTATACAGAATATACCGATAACTTGATATTACCATTTCACAACACAAGTTTTAATACAACACATGTACAAAACCCTATATCTGTAATCATGTAATAATCAAGTGCAACAATCTGTTGACCTCTTTAATAACAAACAATGCCCGAAGGCCACATTGCACGTAGATTCATAATCAGCAAATCAGACTAAACAGTCTATCAATTATATCTACGTTTACTTGTTGCAACCAAACCGTTACAACCAAATCAAACTTGTGAGTTCCAGATCCACTCACCTGTCTGTCTCAGTCCAACAACTCAGAAGTCTAATGTTACTGAGTCTTCTGCTGATCTGAGAATACAACAAATAATGAGTTAGTAACTCATTCCAAAATCGTATAACATATTTCAATACATAGTATCGAAATGACAAACAATTTCCAAGTTATAACAATGCACTTATATAATTATTTACTCAATCATCATAATAGCATATTTAAGCGAACAAGCAAATCCCTGAAGTCTAAGAAACAAAAGTTCAATCCGAAGTGAAACCAGAAAATCCCGAAACGAGGTTTAAAAACTGAAAAATGCCATTTTCGACCCCAAGATGACCCCGAAAGGTCTAAAACTGCCTAGGGTCAATTAAAAGAGTTTTAATTATTAGACCGTTTTCGAGTGACCATGTGAATCTCGGCCCAATCCGTGTTAAATGAAAATTGGGTAAATTTTTTAGTTACTAAAAGTATCACTAACACTTATGCACTTTTGAAATTTGCAAAATAAAACTTTTAAAATCTCAGTTCGCAAAGCAACATCTCTGTTCGCAATAATCTCAGTTCGCAGGGATTCTCAGTTCGCTAGACAATAACTCGGTTCGCAAGGCAGCTCGGTTCGCAGCGCTATATCTCAGTTCGCAAGGATTCTCATTTCGCAAGACAACTCAGTTCGCTTCGCAATCAAGCACTGCGAACTGAGTTCATCTTCAACCTGCGAAGTTCGCTACTGCAACCCCGAATTCCCGAACCATCTTTCTCCATAACTCAAAAACTCAGTTTCCTAACACTCTAACAAGCTTTCTAACAACTTATATGCATCAAATAACATCAAGTAACATCTTTCAAGCCTCTATTTCACAATTAATTCATGAATTGGCTACTTTTATAAAAACAAGTTATAAACACTAAAATACTCACAGGAACAAGATGATCATGATGTGAAATTCGATTTTAAAACAAGATGATGATGCTACTGATGATTTAATACTTCACAAGAGTTTCTTCCAATTTTTGTTTTTCAATTCGCAGGGTATAGAATATTTGAGAACGTGTATGTATATATATATTAATCTAACCCAATACCATTACAATTTTAGTTCCCTTGTTAATCTATTGTCTGGAACCTAAAACCATTTTGCGAAACCAACTATTTTATTTTACCGTCAACTAGATTAATTTAAAACAATGAATTATGTATCAGTCATAATAACCCATTTATCCTTTTGACTAATATTATCAAATAAACATAATAATACTAAAATATTCCTGACACATTAAATAATAATTTAAAGTTAGGAAATTACCCGTATATTACTAGGCCCTTAGGGTGGATGTTACAATAGCATGCGGTGTTCAGCTTTTCACCACTATGTCATCTACATATGCTTCCAAGTTTCGGCCTATCTGGTCTTTGAACGCCTGATCTACCAGACGCTGGTACGTTGCTCCTGCATTCTTTAGGTATACGCCTTGATCGGTGTGGAAAGCGGTCTTATCTTCATCTTCCCTTGCTATTTGTATCTTATGATTACCTTTGTATGCATCGATAAAACATTTGTATTTAAAACCTGACAAGGATTCCATTTTCCAATCCACCTCCAGTAATGGGTAAGGGTCTTTCGGGCGAGCGTTATTGATATTTTGTGAAATCAATGCATATTCTCCATGTTCCATCACCCGGTTGGCGATCCACGTTCGATATCGAACTTCCCTTAAGATGCCCGCACCCACCAGTGATGTGTGCTAGATAGCGTTAAAAAAGTTATAAATAAAGAATTGAAAATATCAATACTATCACACAATACAGACAATAATACCTGATCGAATACTAATATAGTTTGGTAAATCCGACTATCGAACACAGGGAACGATGTTATTAAATTGAAATAAATTAATTAGAAAGTAAATAATAAGTAAAAGGGGGTGCATTTTAGTTCCGAACGAACGTTTTTAAGAAACTAATAAACTTAAATCAAACAAAGTAATTTAAAGTAGATTAAGACAAATATGGATAAAGAATGTATTTACTTAGACTTTTATTCCCTAGATTCCAGTTATCATGTACGTTTAAACCGTTGGATAATTCTATTGTGAATAAATATCTTGTGGAAAGTCACCTTATCTAGTTAACAATTCCTATAAAGTTTAGATGAGACATAAGACTAGTTATGAATACACAAGAAATCCTTTCTATGTGTTGTCTACCTATTCTTTATTTAATTAAGCACTTCAACCGTTTATTGCGATTTATCCTAGCGACCTTGAATCAACAAGAATCTAATAATCGTCATTTGACAACTTTCACATTAAGTAAAGTTCAATAATCATTATTACTCTTAACCTATTGTTGATTAAAGCTTCAAGCCACAACTATTTAACATGTTAAACAATTACAAATAATTAATAAACCTAGACAAAACTACGTTATAGAAAAGGTTCGTTAATCACATTAAGTAACAATTAAAGATCAAGTAAATAAGATGGATCTTTCGGATAAACACAATAAACTTCATAAAACTAATATTCCAACGTAAACAAACATTTAAACCTTCATCTAGGTTTTATCGTCTAAGTAAACACAATAGAAAATTAGTTCATAGCTACAATACAGAAAGTCAGATCTATATTCAAACACAAGAACATTGTAAAAAGAATAAGAAGATCGAAATCCAAACTGAAAGCCCGAACAATCTTCGTGAGGGTTGAAAACCTTCAAACCCTAACCCTCCTTGCTCCAAATTCGTGGCTAAAAGCTGCACTTAAAACCTAAAGTCGAATTAGGCTTTAAGTATTTCGTATGGCATATGGCTGGGGTAATGCCTCTATTTATAGATTTGTAAACCGACATCCAACCGGCGGTTGGGCCGTGCGTTCCACCGCTTCAAAGCTCGTTAGCCTCCAATCGGCGGTTGGGCCTTCCCTCTTATACTACGGCTTCTTTCCCTCTTATAAACGCTTTTGTAACTTCGAACATCTCCTTCCTTGAGTTTGGCACCTGATTATTCATCTTCTCAATTAACTGTCGGTTCGTGATGTCGTGCATGAATCCAGAGATCTACATCAGTTCCGTGGTGCCCTTGATCTCAATGCTCTCACCTTTAAACCAATCCATGAAGTCTTGCAAAGATTCATTTTTGTAACATCCACTTTAAGGGCCTAGTGGTATTCCGGTAATTTTCCTAAACTTTAAATTATTATTTAATGTGTTAGGAATATTTTAGTATTATTATGTTATTTGATAATATTAGTCAAAAGGATAAATGAGTTATTGTGACTAATAAATAATTCACTGTTTTAAATTAATCTAGTTGACGGTAAAATAAAATAGTTGGCTTTCGCAAAATGATTTTAGGTTCCCGGCAATAGATTAAGAAGGGAACTAAATCGTAATGGTATTGGGTTAGATTAATAAATATATATACACACTCATACATGAAAATTCTGTAACATTCTCAAAACTTCTCAAACAATCCCTGCTCCTGCGAACCGAACCGAGCATCCAAAATTGAAAGAAACTTTTTGTGAACTGTTGAATCATTTCGTAACATCATCATCACCTTGTGTTAAAATGAATTCCAGTAACATAATCAAGTCGTCACCTTGTTTCTGTAAGTAATTTGTGTTATAATTGTATTTTTATGAAAATTAGTTAATTCACGAATTGATATGAAAATTAAGCTTAAACGATGTTATATGATGTTATTTGATGCATATAAACTGTTAGAAAGCTTAATTGAATGTTAGGAAGTTGAATTCGTGAGTTTTGAAAGATTTCAATTCGAAGTTTCTGGGTTCAGCCGCGAACTTCGCAGGATGAAGATGAACTCAGTTCTCAGTGCTTAATTGCGAAGCGAACCGAGTTATCTTGCGAGGCGAGTTGTCTTGCGAAGTGAGTGTCCTGCGAACCGAGTTATAGTGTTGCGAACTGAACTCTGCGAACCGAGTGGTTCTGCGAACTGAGCTGCGAAGCGAACCGAGTTATGGTTCTGCGAACTGAGCTGGTTTGCGAATCGAGAATCCCTGCGAACCGAGATGTGCCTTGCGAACTGAGATTTTTAAAGTTTTATTTTGCAAATTTTGAAATTGCGCAAGTGTTTTCAGGGTAGCGACTGAGTGACAAATTTCACTAACTCGGATTGGGCCGAGATTCGCATGGTCACTCAAAAACGACTCAATAATCAAGGCTCTATTTTAAGAGCCTAGGCAGTTTTAGGCCTTTCGGGGTCATCTTGGGGTCGAAAATGATATTTTTCAGTTTTAAACCTCGTTTCAGGACTTTCTGGTTTCGCTTCGGATTGAACTTTTGTTTACTTAGACTTCAAGGGTTACCTACTTGGATAAATATGCTATTATGAAGATTTGAAACTTGATAATTGTTTATCATTTTGATATTATGTGCTGAAATATGTTAAACGAATTATGAAATGAGTTACTAACTCATTATTTGTTGTATTCTCAGATCAGCAGAAGACTCAGTAACATTAGACTTCTTAGTTGTTGGGCTGAGACTGGCAGGTGAGTGGATCTGGAACTCACATGTTTGATTCAGTTGTAACGATTTGGTTGCAACGAGTAAACGTAGATATAATTGATAGACTGTTTAGTCTGATATGCTGATATGCTGATTATGAATCTACGTGCAATGTGGCCTCTGGGCATTGATTGCTAGTAAAGAGGTCAACAGATTGTTGGACTTGATGATTTACAAGATTACAGATATGGGGTGTCGTACATGTGTTGTACTAAACCCATATTGTGTAGTGATAATATCAAGTTATCGGTATATTCTGTAGTGGCCACTACAGATTGTGATAAGCGTTTCTTGAGGGCCACCGCAGCAGTAGGGTTCCTCAAAAACCACCGATCCTCTTTGATATTGATGATATGTGTTTACGATTATTTGATGTAAACAGATTGTTAAGCTAAGTTGAACTGTTAGATTCATGTTCACTCACTTAGCTTCGTGCTAATTCCCCACCTAATCCCTGCAGGTCATGATCTTACGGGCGGGCAGGCAGATTTTGTTCACGGAATGTTTGACCGGCTGGCAACTCTGATATATTTTGATAAATGTTGAAAGTTGAATTTTGTAACCCCTGTTTCAGTACAATGTTTTAAACATTATATGTATGTACTTTTGTAAATATTGTTAATATAATATATTTTGACCTACGCTTCCGATGTTAAATAATATTTTATAATATCTGTAAGAGAGGGTGTTACAATTTTCCTTCTAAATTATATCATGTATCTCGACCGCATGTCGGGTATACCTTTTCTGAGATATGAAATGTGCCGAAAAGCTCCGTCTCAACTCCTCAAAGCTGTCAATCCCATCCTCTTGTCGATTATCATACCATACCCCTAGCTGATCTGAATAACGTCTGTGCGAACGTATGACACCATAAAGGCATGGACCATTGCTCAGTTCTGCTACGCCTCCGAAAAGACTTAGATGATCGTCCAGATCAGTTGTTCCATCATAGACCTAGACATGAGATGGCATTCTCATGCGAGCTGGCCTTCGACAATTTGCTATTCTTGAGGTGAATCTTCTGGCGATCGACGGTTTATATGGTGAGTTAAGTTCATCCAATGAGTTTCTTTCGGACTCCTCTAGATCTGAATGAATAGATGTGTCTGACTCATAGGGACATTTGATGTTGGCTTGCCTCCTTCGGGAGTGCTTTCTCCTTCTTCCTTTGGTTCTTCTTGATTTTCTTCTTTTGGTTGACCTTTTAGAGTCGGAACGCCACTAGGGCGGCACGTTCGTACCGGGGAAGAGCTATCTCCGCGAGCATCTCTTTGGGCAGCTGTTACATCGGAAGGGTGTCCAGAAATTCCTCATGTTGCGTCGGATGTGTCAGATGTTTCATATACCCTTTTTTATTCTTCGAAGGATAGCTTTCTGGGTGTGCCCTTAGGAGCCTCTTCTTTTTACAAGGTATTCATCAAAGTTTTGAGCTTCTCGTAATTATCTTTGACAAACACATGTGTAATTTCATTTTCTTTGGTGGTCTGACCCTCCGAACCTGGGCTTTTAGTTCCTACCGGGGAGGTTGGCCTTTCCATTTGTTTTTTCGTTCTCGTGGAGTAGTTTCAACTTCGGTCCTATGGATAACGCCAAATGTTGCAACACGTAATGCTGATACGGTACAAATACGACGTGAGATACCAGAAGGCACCTCAGGAGTAGGTTTACCTAGAGTGAAACCGAAGAGATCTACCTGCTAAGAAGAAAGAACCATTAGACTCGTCAAAAGGGGAAAGAGGGGAATATCCCTTTTGACCAATCTCCGACGTAAGAATAAGTACACGTATCGGTATTAGAGTAGTTGTGAGTAGTAAATGTGTATTGAATTGAATGCGAAACCTTGAGTTAGTTGTGTATTATTTATAGTGCTTCTGGAGTCAACCTATTACCTGATTCGGGTTCATCTAATTGACCGTTGGTCAATTGTTGTTTCGCCGTCAGTTGGCCTATGATTTGTCACCTAGTATGCTGGACAAGACGTATTTAGATTTACCCTAGATCTTGTTATTATGCCGGATCATCGTCTTTGTTGTTTTGGGGTACATTGATCCTTCATTGTTACCCTTCGGCCTTTTATGTTAGCTGGAGGGTAAGTGTTTCATCATGTATTTCTGGTATTGTACCGAAGGGTAGGTACATATTGAATGGATATAAGTAGTCAGGACAACAAACAAATATGTAAAGGCAGTACCAAACTGATCTTAATTCTATTATCATACAATCAAAAAATACGATCACCACATAAAATAATTAGTTGACGATAACTTTATCTCATTTTCTTCTTACGTTGTAATTTGTATATTCTTGAAAGCCATAAATGTCGCTGGTGTTGATAATAATAGGGTTAATAGACGAATACATTACTCTACTTTGCGAAAATGTTCAAATAAGTTACCGACCTATTAATTTGTTCGATTGAATTACCGAACTTACTAAATCACGATATATAGGTTATTTAACTTATAAATGTTATAGACGTAGATCGGTTTACTTAACTTATAGATTTAATTAGGTTACTGAACTTATAATATTATAACGTATGTATTTCAGGTAACTTAACTTATGAATTTAATTCATTAATTCAATCAAATAAATTAATAGTCCGGTAACTAAGTTAAACATTTCCACAAAGTAGAGTAACCTATCTATCTATTAACCTTATATCTATTACCTATACCCAGTAAAACTGAATAAAAAACCAACCATTATACAATAGGGTACCCAGAACATTAGTAATATATATAGTAGGATCATGAGACGAATAACATACCAAGTGAATGTATAGTTAGAGATGATTAAATGGACGGGGTTATGAGTATTATGGCGATATCGAAATGTTATTGCCTTCAACGACCTCAAACTGATAAGCGTAAAAAATGTACAAAAGGCAATGAACTCAAGATTTTGTCTTAAATATGTACGTCTAATAGAAGTCTCAAAACTCATTTAAATTAGGTCGCGTGGAATCCAACCCTTATAATGTTCATTTAAATGTGTTGTGATCATCAGCTCTCTAGCGTCTTGCTAGTTTGAGTCATTTCATATAATCAAATGTTGCTAAAACAATGATTTTCTTGTATACTTTATAGCCCGACTTCTCTAAAAAATTGTGTTCTGTTTAACATTCATATAGAAACTATAAAGTATAACTTCGTTAGAAGAACATATCCACTTGGCGCTAGAGTACTAGTGTTGCAACATGTTTGTAGACCAACTGCACTTATCGACGGGTTAAATATTTCATTTTGGTGAAAAGAATTTCTTAAATGATGAATTCTTTGATTATTGCCATGGCGTGCTTGCTTTGATCTACATATCAAAATTGGTTAACATAGTTTTAAGGTTGCATATTTAGTATTGTTATTGTGTCAATTTGTTTAGATTTGGTGGTGGTATGTTTTTTTATGGTTTTTTTTTTTTTTTTTTTTTTTTTTTTTTTTTTTTTTTTCTTCCTTCCTATTTGTATTAACACGTATTGTATACGAACTAGCATAATGTCCCATGCAGCACTTACAAAATTTAATTTTCACGTTCATTGTGATGTGTGAAGTCGTTGGTTGGATTGAATGTTAAACTATTTATACATTTTTTTTATTTGGGTATTAGATACTAAGCATTATGTATGAAATTGAAATCGTAAAATATGATAAAAAAATTGAAACTCTCGAATACATGAATTGACTGTATAAAAACGAAATTAAAAATATAAATAAACGCGTAAATTTATAATTTCATAAAAACACTATTAAGAGTCTTTTTCTACTTTTTTAAAATACTTAAAAGACGTGTAAAATTGGGGAACAATTAATTTCGGAGGCTTTAAAAATAGAATTTAACTACAAATGGTGGACAAACCGCCTATGGTAGTTTGTTAACATGTTCGTCTCGTTACAACCTTTTCGTCCATAATTGACACGTCTCATAACTATTTACGGTTAAAAGTTATGTTATATTTTTATTAGCTTAAATTTTAATGACAGTAGTATAAATGAGAATTTAATATATATGTAGGGATATGTTATTAATTTTAAGTAGATTTTTTAAATATTAATAATAAATATTAGGGTAAATTAGTAAATTATCTCTTAAAAAAACACCACAAATATATTACTATATATTAGTATAGATAAGATATAGAAAAACTTTAATTAATTTGAATTAAATGTCATATGTTTATTACTTCGACGTTTAATAATGGTAGTATTAATAGTTATAGTATTAATGATATTTTAATTTTAATACATGTAGGGGTATGTTAGTAATTTCAACTAAGTTTTTCAAATATTATTAGTAATGTTAAGGGTAGATTAGTATTTTCCCTCTTAATAAAAGAATATCAAAATGTATTATATATTAGTATAGATATAGATGATATTTTTTTTCTATTTATTCACAAATTTATAAATATAGGAGTTCATAATATGTACTTATTATATATTATATATATTAATTGTAAAACCAAATTCAAATTAATTTTTGTTATTATAAATTGATTTTTTTTTACTGATTTAGCTTTATAGTACTTGACTATTTAGGGTGTTTTGACAATGTAGCTTATATGAGTTTATGTAAGTTTAAACTTATTTGTTCTATAAGCTCAAACTTTTACCATTATTTTACATACAAAAATTTAAAAGGTATTGAAAAAATAAACTCTAACAAAAAGCTACTAGTAGTAGCTTTTAAAAATAAGTTACTAACTTATGAAATTAGAAATGATACAAATACACTTTATAAATTATTTATCATTTTTTTGTCATTTTATTTAAATTCATATCTTTAAGTTACAACTAGTTTGTCAAATACTTGTAAAACAATAAGCTACAATTTCCAACTTAAAGTTCAGCCATAAATTTTCAATTTCAGCTATCTACTAATTTCGCTAAACACTTTGGAAATGACGATTGCCAGGGGAAGGTTCGAAAATAATCACGTCAACGTTAGGTCGCGTACATCACGGGTATAAGTTCGGACACCCCGGAGAGCCTGTTATAAACGTTTATAACTTTTTGAAAAGGAAAAAAAACACCATTAAATGAGTTGTTAACTTGTTATTCTACACTTGTACTTTTTAACAAAATGACGTGGGTGTAATAAGTGTGCAACAATAAAATTAGCCGCTTCATCTTCTTCTTAAACCGAATTCCATTTCCCGCTCCTCTGTAACTTTTCAAACTCTCCCAAAATTTCAAATCAAACCCACACGCGCCAATTATCTCATTTCTCTCATCCATCATGTCTCCAACGTTCGTGTTCCCCAAAACCCTAATTTCCCTGGAACAAGAAGACTCCGGCGAAGATTCCGGTCATCTCTCCGTCCAAAACCCTACATCTATCTCCTCTCTCCGTCCTTCAGATCTCGAGGAATTCGTCAAAGGTACTACTACTACTACTATCTCATTTTCCCCCTTACACAACTTCAATTTCACTTCAATTACAACTCAAAATACTTTTGTTTGTTTCAAAATGCAGGTGTATCGTTTGACTTATCTGATAAAGAGTTGTTTTGTGTCGAAGAACAAGACGTATTCGATCGGATTTACTCGTTAATTAAGGGTTTTAATGATCTAACTCCTGGTTGTAAGTTTAATATTGTTGAGAGTCTTAGGTCAAACTTCAGTGTTTTGCTTCCGAATATAGATTCACTTTTTAGGGTTCCGAATTCGCCTGCTAGTGATGGACGTGACAATAACGGTGGTGGAGTGCTTGATCGAGTTAATTCTCTTCGCAACGCATTTAAGATATATACTTTTTTTCTTATACATTTGGTTATATCTCAGGAATCCAACAGTGCTTCCAGCAACACTACCAAAGTACCGTTTTGTTTCTCTCTTTTGAATAGCTGATTGTGTTAATGATGCTTGATGTCAATAAACCTTAGAATTTGATCATGTTAATGCTGAGTCGTTGTTGGTAACATCTTATAATTGTTTTAGTTTACTTGGTTGTACAGTTAGATGAATTACACTCGATTTTCAGTCTGGGAAATGATATTTGTCAATTATTAAATGATTAAACTGCTAAAATTGATGGCCAGGTTACTTTTAGGGTTTACTGAACTTGGGATCTTATTGATGTCAAACTTCTATATGGATAATCAGTATGTGCAAGTAGGAACAGTAGGCATATATGTCTACTTCTGTGCTGGTGATTGATAAACTTTGATGAGTAAAGGGTTCTAGATTAATTGTGCATTCAGTAATCTGGATATAGAATTAAGTGCATTTATTAAGAATATCGGGTTAATAGGATTAACAAACTCCCCTTTTAGGTGCTGCCAAGTGGCAGGAAGAAACATCCTGCTAGCTCATGGAATTGGGAGGCCCAAAGGGGGCGTATACTAAATGTGATTGCAAATTCCCTAGAGATCAACCTCTCATTGCTATTCGGATCTTCAGACCCAGATGAAAATTATCTGTCGTTTGTAGTGAGGTATATCGGGTATTATTAGTGTTAAATATTCTATTTGCTTGAATAAATAGCAACTATAAATTTGAAGCATCATTTCAGTTACAAGTGCATAATTTGGTTTGTTGTAGAAATTCACTCTCTATGTTTGAGAGTGCAATGCTGTTGAAAGATGCAGAGGCAAAGGAAGCTTTATGTCGTCTCATTGGAACTTGTGCAACCAAATACCATTATCTGGCACAATCTTGTGCATCGATCCTTCACTTACTTCACAAACATGATTTTGCTATTATACACTTGGCTGATGCTGCTGCTTGGGCAGAGAAAAAATATGCTGATGGAAGCCTGGCTGTATCTCTTGTTAGAGAAATAGGGAGAACTAACCCAAAAGATTATGTGAAAGACACTGTTGGAGCTGAAAATATTGGGAGGTTTCTTGTAGAGCTTGCTGATCGTCTGCCAAAGTTAATTTCAACTAACATTGGTTTATTGGTTCCACACTTTGGTGGAGAGTCATACAAGATAAGGAATGCCCTTGTTGGAGTGTTGGGCAAGCTAGTGGCAAAAGCCTTCAATGATATTGAGGGTGAAGTAAGTTCTAAGTCTATCCGTCTTCGAACAAAGCAGGCGATGTTGGAAATCTTGCTAGAACGTGCTAGGGATGTTTCAGCATATACTAGGAGTCGAGTATTACAGGTATGGGTTGAACTGTGTGAAGAGCATTCTTTATCCATCGGTCTATGGAATGAAGTTGCTGTAGTAGCTGCTGGGAGGTTGGAGGATAAGGGTGCAATAGTTCGGAAATATGCCCTGAATTTACTCATTATGATGTTGCAACATAATCCATTTGGGCCACAATTGCGTATAGCTTCGTTTGAGGCAACCTTAAGACAGTACACAAAGAAGTTAAATGAACTAGAACCTCATGCTTCATCAGAAAGTGTTTTGGAGGCATCAGTACTGGATAGTGATATCGGACACGAAGATGGTGAGATAGTTGTCGACAAGGCTGAAGGTCTTAAAGAGCAGCTTGATAGTCTGACAGACAGCTGCATGCCGCATGAAGATGAGCAAAGTACTCAACTAGATAGTTCAGTACCTGATGTTGGGAATTTGGAGCAAACCAGGACTCTGATTGCATCACTTGAGGCGGGATTGAGGTTTTCTCAGTGTATATCTGCCACCATGCCAACCCTTGTCCAGTTAATGGCTTCATCATCAGCAACTGATGTTGAAAACACAATTTTATTGCTAATGAGGTGCAAACAGTTTCAGATTGATGGATCAGAAGCTTGCCTGAGAAAGATGTTGCCCCTGGTGATCCATTAATGCCTTGTAGCTTTATCCCTTGTATAATATGTCCATGCTTTATGTATGTTTACTTTTTGTCTTCATCTAACTCTTCATTTTCACACTGCCCTTATTATGTATATAGGTATTTTCCCAAGACAAATCTATTTTTGAGGCTGTGGAGAATGCATTTGTTACAATTTACATAACGAAGAGTCCAATTGAAACTGCTAAAAATCTCATAACTCTTGCCACTGAATCGAACATTGGGGACCTTGCAGCATTGGAGTTCATTGTTGGAGCATTGGTGTCTAAAGGAGATATTTCTGCTAGTACGGTATGTTCCTAGTCACCAACCAGACTAATATCATTAATTATATAAACTTTCTGATGAACTCAGATTCAACCTTTTTATTAAAATGATGTATCTTTGAGCATGCGGTTGTTTTCACCATTTTTTTTCTAAGTAGGTATGCTTTCTATTACTTTTTGTTAAATTTAATTCTTGTATGGTGTCAGATCTCAGTATTGTGGGATTACTTCTGCTTCAACGTTACTGGAACTAGTGCAGAACGCAGTCGTGGTGCTCTATCTGTACTGTGTATGGCTGCAAAATCATCAGCTGATGTTCTTAGCTCTCATCTACAGGACATCATAGATATTGGTTTTGGTCGGTGGGCAAAGGTAGAACCTTTGCTTGCCAGAACAGCTTGTATTGCACTTCAAAGGTTATCTTCTGATGACCAGAAAACTCTGTTGACTAATTATGGCAGCAGGGTATTTGGGGTTTTAGACAGCCTTATTACTGGAACTTGGCTTCCTGAACATATATGGTATGCTGCTGCTGATAGAGCAATCAGTACAATATATGCTATACATCCTTCTCCAGAAACTCTAGCAGCTGATTTGGTGATAAGATCTCATAATTCTGTCTTTGGAAGAGATGAGTTGCAAAACGACACTGATGCTGGAGGCTCAAATGTCCTTACCACAGTTCAAGTTACGAAACTAAGTAGATTTCTATACGTTATAAGCCATGTTGCCATGAATCAACTAGTATATATTGAATCTTGTGTTAGGAAGATCCAAAAGGAGAAAGCAAAGAAAGAAAAAATGGCTGCAGAAGGCCACCATGCTGGCAATAATGGTGGTAAACCTCTTACCGAACCAAAGGTGGGATGTAATTAAAACCCGAAATATTATTGATAAGAATTTTATTTGTATCTGTTCTTGATCCTTTTTATATATATGGTTTCTTGTTTTACACCACTGTCTTCTTGATGTCGTCTAGGAGGATGATATAAATGCAGAATTAGGTGTTGCTGCCTCCGAAGATGCATTGCTTGACATTTTTTCTGAAAGGGCAGAGAAAGAAATTGTTTCTGGTGCTCTTACTGAAAAAAACTTGATTGGACACTGTGCACCGTTTTTGTCAAAGTTGTGTAGAAACTTCAGTTTGATGCAGAAGGTGATTATTGTTCTTCTCTTTTTAGTTTATAAGTTTGGGGATTTCAGTAGACACATG
This sequence comes from Gnaphalium uliginosum, assembly GCA_963930675.1. Taxonomy (NCBI): domain Eukaryota; kingdom Viridiplantae; phylum Streptophyta; class Magnoliopsida; order Asterales; family Asteraceae; genus Gnaphalium; species Gnaphalium uliginosum. Next base: position 48,120,722 of record OZ005680.1, on the reverse strand, counting down.
GAAAGTCGATAGAATATCATTGCATAAAGATATCTCTGATTCTCTGGTAATATAATTAATCTAGTTGCTGACTTGGATTCTGTTTCTACTTTAGTATCCGGAATTACAGGCGTCTGGGATGCTTGCCTTATGTCGATTGATGATTATTGATGCTAACTTTTGGTAGGTTTTCTCTATCAATTACTTGTTCCCATTTTTTAATTCCTGTTATCTAATATTATAAGACATTTGACGTGTAATTTATGCTCCAGTGAAGCAAATCTCCAGCTTCTATTTACTGTTGTGGAGAGTGCACCATCAGAAACTGTTCGCTCCAATTGTACAATTGCTCTTGGAGATCTTGCAGTTCGCTTTCCGAATCTTTTAGAACCATGGACAGAGAATATGTACTCAAGACTGCATGATCCTTCAGTTCCTGTCAGGAAGAATGCTGTATTGGTTCTCTCTCATCTCATTCTCAATGACATGATGAAGGTTGTAGATGCAGGCTATTTACTTCAGATGTAACTATATATTAATATAGGTTGGTTTTGATAATGATCTCTTATTTGTTAGGTTAAAGGCCATATAAATGAGATGGCAATGCGACTAGAAGATGATGATGAAAGGATTTCGAATCTCGCAAAACTATTTTTTCATGAGTTGTCAAAGAAAGGTAGACATCAAGGCTTACTGCACACTCTTTAATAATGAGTGATTTTTTAGTTTGGTTGCATCTTTGGAGTGTAAAATAACTCCTTACTAATCAATTATCTTATTTCTTCAGGGAATAATCCTATATATAACTTATTGCCGGATATCCTTGGCAAGCTATCAAACCAGGACTTGAAAAGAGAGTCTTTCTTTAACATTATGCAGTTTTTGATCGGGTCAATCAAAAAGGTAGAAGTAGCTCATTTTTGTGCCATCGATGAGGTATAAAGTCAACCACTGACATGATGTTTTATATTTTTTAAAGGACAAGCAAATGGAAGCTCTTGTTGAAAAGTTATGCTATAGATTTAATGGTGTCACGGGTAAATAATCCCCAACAACATATCCGTATTGCCTTGTGTCTCATGTTTGCTATGCCCGTCTTATGATTTTTGTTTGTTTGTTTTTTTTCTTATCGTTTATTCTAACACCTATTTTGTTCATTCTCTGTTCTCCTAGTATAGTTCTTTACTCCCAAGAATCTGTTTTCTTATACTCTTTTCTGCAATAGTTTGCAAAATTAATCTATATGTAATTGGAGTGCAAGATTTTATAATAGCTTAACTCCTTTTTAATGTTTTGTGTTTGTTCTTCGTCAATGACTTTTTTATTGCAGATGCTAGACAGTGGGAAAACATATCATATTGTCTCTCACAGCTATCATTTACTGACAAAGGCATTAAAAAGTTGGTTGAATTATTTAAAGTTTATGAGCATGTTTTATCCAATGAAGATGTGATGGAGCACTTTAGAAGCATAATAAACAAGGTACATTCTATGACCTATGTATCTCATATATGTTCAAACCTTTCTTTATACATGGTTTAAATTGTGTGCTCTTATATTGTTCTTTAGGGTAAGAAGTTTGCCAAACCAGAACTGAAGACTTGCATTGAAGAGTTTGAGGACAAAGTTAGCAAGTATCACATTGATAAAAAGGAACAAGAACTTACGGCAAGAAATGCAGCTATTCATCAACAGAAAGCTGATGCCATTAAAAACATTACCCTGGATACGAATATCCAAGAGGAAAGTGCCGAATCTGAAGCTACTGAAGGTTTGTACCAATGGAAGATGAGACTAAATCAAAGATTTAATATTCGTTTAAGACAAATAATTATACTATCTAGGATAATGCTAATTGATGTATTTATATTTATTTGCTACAGATGGTGAGGTCATGGATCCCTTGATGGAAGAAACTTCTAATGTTTCTTGCGATGAAAATGAGTCAAAACCTGCTGACTTTGAGAAGTCTGATGTTTCTAGTAATGAAAGTGCTTCAAAACCAGTTGATGATGAAGAATGTTCACATGCATCTAGTCAATTGATTCAGTCAGAACCATGTGATGATGAGGTCCAATCTCCCCTAGTTATTCCAAAAGGTAAGGTGAAATCTTGATTAATTTGCATGCAATAATATAAAATATGCCTTTTCTAAATCGTAGGTGATATTTACAGGAACAGCAAGGCACAGAGCCAAGAAAATTAGCAATACAACTGAGAAGGCTGATTCTCATACTGGACATGCTTCCAGCATGAGAGTTACAAGGTCTAGAAGAAGGTGAGCTTTTCTGCTTCTTCGCTATTCAACTTAGCTTTTTTGCTCTCTTTTACCTTCACCGGGCTGTTTTTCAATAGATGAAGTAAACTTCTAAGTTTTTAAAATAATCTTGCACTTGGGTAAGTACGAAATAGACAAATGGTAATCGATGATTTTATGAACTTGTTATGCTAAAGTTGATTTGTACATTGCAGGTAGAAATGGAGTTGACAAATGAGGTTATCTCAGCCTCCTGTTGGTTTTATTGTTGTAATTTGTGTAAGATAAATCGATCAAGATCGAGAATTTAGGTACTTGGAAACTCTGTCACAAAGCTAGCCTGGTGGGATTTCATTTTTGTACCGATGGGTATAATATGTAAAGTCTGGTTGGTAGTTTGCTTTTGCTCCCACAGTCATGGTCACTAAGCTGTCATAACGCTGAAATAGTTTGTCTGCAAACTTCATGCATAGATGATTTTTATCCACTACTCACTAGATTTATCTTGAAAATACTTATTTTTGTTAATTGAAAGTTATTCTCTCCCAAATATGCCCTTTGATAGACTCAAAAAGGACCAAATTGCAATGATCACATAAATTTTCAAACCACAACTTAAGTCATGAAAGAGTAAAAAAACAAATCCAAATCCAAATGCACAACTTAGGGGGTGTTTGGTGCAAGTATTATAGTGAAACCTTTCATTGCAATCCCCATCTATTTTGTTGGAAACATGGTCAAAGCGATACACTTAATAATTTGTCAAAGTTAGTTGAATAAATTTTACAGGCTTAAGTGAAAAATGTGTTACTTTACTTTGTAAAAATATTCAACTAAGTTACTGGACTACTAATTGTTCGATTGAATAACTAAACTTAATAAATTGCGATATGTAGATTACTTCTTGACTTATAAATATTATAGCGTAAAAAACTCTAATTTATATATGAAAATAGTTCAGTAATTCAATTGACCAAATTAATAGTATAGTAACTTACTTGAACATTTTCACAAATTACAGTAACATATTTGTCTATTACCCCAATTTTATAAGATGTTCATTAAGAAACAATTCAATGGTTCATCCATTTTAATGTTTCTAACACAAAAATGTCTTCAACTTGGATCATTTTCCTTTTTCAATCAACTTTTTATTGATCAAACACTATGATTCTAACTTACTATTTGGTAATTTTACGTATATCATAATTGTATTAATCAATTTTGAATTTAAAATATTTTTTTGTTTGCATAATTCAACTTTGTTCTACAATAGATGCCTATTGATTTTGTAAGAAAACAAGACTGATTGTAAGACAAAAAAAATAGCCATTTATAAAAATTAGATAGATTAGATTGGCAATTTATTCTTCTAAAAATAATAATAATTAAAAATAAATTGAGATATTTTGCCCGGGCCAACCCGTTTTCCATGATGATGTATCCGCGGCCTGCTGTGTCTACATACACTCTCGCCGGTTTCTTTCATAATCATATAATCCGTGGACCCACTCATCCGCAACAATCCAAACCCATACATACACAAACACAATGGCTGCTGCTTCTATCAGGTCGTCGCCGCTATTCACAGTTCCACCTTCTCAACTCAACAATCACCGAGTATGTTTTCTACACTTCATCAATTCACTAACAACATTTAATCTTTTAACTTATATTGCTCTATTTCCACAAATAGGTTTAATTAATTAATACACCTATGTCCTATCTATATATGTATATACTGTATAAACTTAATGATGAAGAGTAACGTTGAGCTGCAGAATTGGTGAATTGTATACTAATTTGAATCTTTAACTTCATGAAGTAGATCACAATATGTCATTTGTCATTGCATTCATTGTCCTATACCCACAGACAGTGACTGTCTTTTTCTTCCCATAATGTATTTGACATAGGCTTGGAGGATAAAACGAAAACAAAATGATAATAATGGAGAACAATTGATGGATTCTGATGAAATTACTTGAATACCTTTATGAAATTTAGTAATATCATTCTATTTTGAACTAATAATGTAAAATCTCGTTAAAGTAGAAACAATGTAAATTAAGGATTAGTTTCTGTAGAATATCGTGCGTTAGTCGGAAAACTTATCTTACAAAACTGGAAAATCATAAAACGTGTTCAATTCTCTAGAAAAGTAGAAATAGAAAAAGAGATATTTTTTGGGACTATACACACCTTTAATGTTCTAGAGAAAGTTAATGCCTAAAATTTTCCTAAATCAACAAGATTTCCTATATACAAGATTACAAGATGTATGTACAATATATTAATTTGGATTTATCATTTTCATTTAGATTTTTAGAATTTTTCGTGACATTTTAGGGGGTTGCTAATCTTGGGCCTACAACTGCTGGTGTTGTAAGTGACCGTAGTTCAGTGTTGCTGGGTGGAAAATTGGTGTTGCGCTGTTCAAGGGAGGACAGGATGGATGTGAGTGCATCAGCCGTCGTTGATGGGATAGCTGAAAGTTTTAATGGTAGGTATTAGGAATTATTCCCCCCATACCCCGCCCTCCCTGGTATTGGGTATTGTTGTTGTTGTTGTTGTTGCTGTTGTTGTATTGGAAATTTATTTGTACGGTTAAATTAAAAGAACTAGTATTGCTATGGTTATGTTCATGTGGTTGATTTGATGACAGATTCGATCTCCGAGATGGACGATAGGGAACCCAGTGTATCAACCATACTGATGAATTTTGAAAATAAGTTTGATCCTTATTCTGCAATGAGCACGCCCCTATATCAGACAGCTACGTTTAAACAGGTATGCATTTCCGTTAGTTTGCATTTTGAAAAAGGTTGGGAAATTGTCGCCTAGCAACCATAGGTTTACAGTTGAAGTTTTTTTATCTGTGAGTTGCAGCCTTCAGCAACTGAAAATGGCCCTTATGATTACACTAGGAGTGGCAATCCCACACGTGATATGCTGGAAAGGTTCAAGCTCTGATTTTGTACAAGGCCATGGCCACTATTGTTAAATTATGCTTCTTTAGTACTTAGTTATATAAATTTTGTGCGTTTCATATTCTCAGTCTCCTGGCAAAGCTTGATAAAGCAGATCGAGCATTTTGCTTTACCAGTGGAATGGCTGCTTTAGCTGCAGTCAGTCGTCTAGTAAAAAACGGTAAAGTAAACAAACTTTATGTCTCTTTATTTACACTATACTCGCACATTATATTATTAGTCCATTAATGTTACTCTGTCCCACATTAAATAAATTTATTAACAGGTGATGAAATTGTTGCTGGAGAGGACATATATGGTGGTTCTGATCGATTACTGTCACAAATCGTTCCAAGGACAGGAATCTTGGTTAAGTTAGTACATACCTAATAAATTACTTTATCTGTGTAGCCATACTACAAAATTAATTTAAGACTTAATTTGAAGGCGAGTGGACACGACTAATTTAGATGAGGTTGCTGCTGCAATTGGGCCCCAAACTAAGCTAGTGTGGCTGGAGAGTCCAACCAATCCACGAATACAAGTTTCTGATATTCGTGTAAGTTCTAACATAGTGTTGAATTTACCTCTTTCTTATTAGCGTTATATAAAGGGTATGATGGCTTTCTATTTCAGAAAATAGCAGAGATCGCTCATGCGAATGATGCTCTTGTCTTGGTTGATAATAGTATCATGTCTCCTGTGTTATCTCGACCCTTGGAACTCGGAGCAGGTGCTTATAATATTATATATTCTTTTGGTTACGGTTGTGAGTTATGTATCTATAGTAGTAACAATATTGTCGATTTTTTCAGACATTGTGATGCACTCGGCTACAAAATTCATTGCTGGACACAGTGACGTAATGGCTGGAGTGCTTGCTGTAAAAGGGGAAAGGTTTGTGTATTTTGTGATAGTGCCTTTGGACATTCCGGAACTATTTTCAGCATATATATACATCTAAAGTACAAATGCATAGAATAATCACATTTGCTTATGAATTTTTTGTCTGGTATTACACAAATAAAACAGGCTGGCAAAAGAATTGTATTTTCTACAAAATGCAGAAGGCTCTGGGCTGGCACCTTTTGATTGTTGGATCTGTTTACGGGGAATCAAGACAATGGCTTTACGTGTTGAGAAGCAACAAGTAATATTTCGCACATACCAATCCTACTAAATTTTAAAAATATAAATGTATTTATTTTTTGGGGTTTGATTAATTCCTTAGGGAATTATTTTTCTTAAGGTTTTTCAATTTCACTTCAACTGCGTAGACTGTTGAACTCAACCGGTGCCGTCCCCCATGTAGCCAGGATGATGATGAGAATCTATAATTAATCTGAACTATCTAATATAGCTGCATATTGGTATGCATCTCTTACGATATACCTGACTGCTGTTAAACTACGGTAACTAACTGCTGTAGAAGGTGTTTCTAGTGAGGGGCTAGGGTTTTGAGCGTTGCCCATATGTATTTAGGTGTATGCCATCTTTGAGAGAATTCCCTAACTATAAAAGCGGTGTTTTTAGAATTTAAAGTGGCTAAGGATAAACTATAAGAACTAAAATAGTTCTTGTTGGAGCAATCAATACAATCACAAAATATCTTGAATGCCTTTGTCAGGTTCATATATCAGAAAAAGGGATCCAGGGTCTCCCCTTGAAGATTAAATCAACATTTTGATTTGGATGCCAGGGTGATACCAGGCTTTGAACTGTTGTTGATAGGTGAGCGTTCTTACCCAATCCTTGGGAAATCTAGTTTGTTGGAGGAACAATACGACCTCAGAAACACATTAGCTGTGGATTCTTGGTTCAGCGGGACAGGAGGCGAGTTTAAAGTTTTAGTTGTAGAGTACCTGTTGAAAGTCTATTGGAACATATGACTGCATTGATATTCGTCCATATTAAATTTTTTAAGCTTCTCTATGTTTAAGCGGCTTGTAAGGGAACTGAAGGTTTCAGTCACAAGACCAAGTATTCTACATCGATCGAGTGTGTGAGCTAGTTCATGTCTTTCCCTTCTACTAACCCCAGCTTGTCTGTGATATCGATTTGAAATGTTATTTACTGATATCACAGGCATGCTGGATTAGTCGATACTCAGAAACCGCCCTGCAGGATGTGATGACATAAGAGAATCTACTATAGGATATTTCATCTTCTTTAACAAGAAACAAAATGTAGCCTCTGTATTCAGTGTTGAGGTAGAATGGTGACCAAGTGGTGGGCATGTTTGGTGTATTTGTTCCTACGTGAGTGGTGCTAAAGAATAGGGGCTAATTCTGTAAATCTAATGTTTAACAATTTCATACGTTAACAATTTGATAGGTATAATAGTGTTTTGTTCAATATTGGCTCATGTAGTCACGTACCATCTCTGTAATCTCTATGTTCTTAGCCTACGACAACACATTATTTGAGAAAATCTTATGCATTTAATATAATGCATGACCAATCTGAATGTCTATTATTTGCTGGTTGAGATCTTGTCTTCTTTTATAAACTGTAAAGCTCTAAGCTCTATGACAGGATAGCTGAGCCCTTCTCGTTATATGTCCCGACATAATCTCTGTTTTAATTAGTGATGTAAACAATGATTCACACCATGTTTTTATTTTGTTATTACTATTGCCCGAGGCTATCAGGTTATGTAACTGAACAATGATTTATATCTTGGTTGTTATGTTGAAATGGATTATACTAGATAAACAATGTTGTTTCCCCATTTTACGACAGTATTTTGTGACCTTGGTAGGATAATGCACAGAAGATAGCAGAATTTTTGTCCTCTCATCCTCTGGTAAAGAAGGTTAATTATGCTGGTCTTCCTACCCATGCTGGACGCTCATTACACTACTCTCAGGTATTTACTTTTTGATTTCCCACACCCCCATTATATTTAGTATATTACACACACATCCTGTTATATTTCAAATCTCCCAGTTCCAACCAAAATACCTCCAATTGTAACATAATTCTCGTTGAACTGTTAAGACATTTTTTTGTCCATTTCCTTTACTTCCACCCAGAAAGAAAATAGCATTTAATTATGCAAAGTTTCTGAAAGTATTAGTTGTACCGGAATAAATGTAGTATTCCATATTAAGCACTGGCAAAAAAGTAATGTCGCATGGATTAAGAGAATCATGTGGGCAATATGGCTGGAAATGTGTATCTGGGACTTTGAAATACAGAAGTTAATCAATCTCAGTTGAACTTTTCATCATTCGTGTAGGCCATCATTCCATTATTATATGGTGATATCAAAACTAAAAACTATTCACAAATAATTATACTTGACAATTCTGTGGATCTATCTCTTGAACCGTAAAAGGGATGATCAAAAAACTTATAGATCTTACATGGGAAATGTATAACTTTAGCCAAAAGAATAATGTCAACCTAAAAACTTAAGATGTTGTGGCTACAAGTTGTGTGCAAATAAAACATAAACAATCAATTTCTTCGTAACCAGATGAGTTGTAACTGCAAAAGTATAGGCTTTAGAAACTTCAACTGTTCCAAAACATAAGACATAGTTCCTTCGGTCTGGTGGTTACAAATATTTAGCAGTAGGTGATGGAAGTCGTGGAACAAGGGGCTGGGGACACGTTTGCCCACAAAAACTCACTTTCATGGAGTTATTAGTCAACTACAGCTATCTCTTGGTGCCCATTAATTGTAATAATCATGTTTGGTGGGCCACCAGCAAAGGCAGTGGTGATTTTCATGTTGACATGGTGTTTACGAATATTTTTCTTGTGCGCATTTTCTTTTTTCTAACCCGTGAAAGTTCCTATTAGTGTGGGATGATGGAGCGACAGTAGTTAAAGACACAAATAACTTATATTTTTAGGAACAAAACCATAAGTTACAAAATAATGTTTTTTCTTGCAGGCAAAGGGAGCAGGATCTGTCCTGAGTTTCTTGACAGGGTCCTTGGCTCTTTCGAAGCACATAGTGGAGACTACCAAATACTTTGCCGTAACTGTTAGTTTTGGTAATCATTTTCTTCTCTTGATTTTCTTATTTAATATTTTCTTCTTGATATTCATATGTTGCAACTGATTATCCTGAACATGTTTTTCATTTTGGCAGGGAGTGTAAAATCGCTAATAAGCATGCCGTGCTTTATGTCCCATGCATCTATACCCGCAGAAGTTCGTGAGGCTCGAGGTCTAACAGAAGATCTTATCCGTATTTCTGTTGGAATCGAAGATGTGAATGATTTGATTGCTGATTTGGACTATGCACTTAAAACCGGTCCTGTTTAGGGTTGTTGGCTATATCGTGTTTCAATGTTTCATAGAACAGTAAATCGGGACTAGCGCATGAGACTTGTTTTATTACTCTTGGTTAGTTTAAGACGAGAACCCATGTTACAGCAGCACTATGTGTAACATTGTAGATAGGCTATCTCATTTGGTTTACATGATCTATGTTATTTGATGATTTTCAGGCAATCAGCAACGAGGAGCCAAATAAACTACGAATCCAAGTAAAATGTAAACGAATAATTGTGGGTTCACTCTGATTTGCCACTTTGTGAGTTTATGTCAGTGTAATATTAGTTGCGTTTACTTTGCCACTTTGAGTTTATGTTTTCGACCATTATCAGTGTCCCAGTTTGTTGATGATTATCAAGTAAGAGAGTTTGAGGTTCAGTAAACCTTTATAACCTCATTATTTCGGTTGATCATAGTGTGGTTAACCTCGTAGTTAACCTTTGTTTCAATTAGCGGTACAATATTGCACTTTATAATTAATAATCAATACATAGTAATACTTACCCTACACCTTGGGCTACCAAAATGTAGTAAAGAAGATCAATTGTGAGTTAGATTTGAACCTAACTTAAGCTATCAAGGAATGCCAGACTTTGAATCTCAAGTAAAGTTGTGAAGGAAGACAACATGAGAGTATCCTCATCCTTTTTGGACACTTTTTTGGTTCCTCTTAGTTTTGAAAACCAAATCTTTGCCGAGTTGCGTAAATGAATTCATTATAGTGTAACAACATACCCAAAAGAAAAACTGATTGTATAATATTCAATTTCTGTGTGGACGTTTGGTGCTTAGAGATTAGTAGACATTATAAATTGGCCTACGTTAGATGACGATGACTGAAGACGAGTTGGGAGTAGCAACAAAATGTTTGTTCTCAACGCTCTTTGAGATACAGAGCCAAACTTCTAAACCCAGTTTTTAAGCACAAGAAGCTATTAGACCAAAGTCAACGGAGTAACACCAAAATAATGAGACTATGGTGGTGACATTACAACCACCTGCACTTGCTTTTTCCATGTCACCCTCCACAATCACCAAAAGGCCTTGGACACCTTCCTTCTCATAATTCAAATAGTTACCCCAACTAACACCACCCAAAACCACTTTTAAAATGTGTCAACATTTGTAGAGATTAGACATCAACTCAAATTAACACAGTGGATATACCTAGTAGGCAAGACTGTGACTAAATGATTAATTCGTTTTTCGGTTTGTATGACAAGATAACTCTTTATCTGTTACATCTACCCGTTGAGATAACTGTATTGTTTCACTCATGTGAAAAGGACATCATGAACCTGTCAACTAATCGAGTTGGCTAACAAGAAAAAAGAAAAGAAAATAGACAGCCACCCAGATTGGGAAAACAACAATTTTATTACAGAGATTTTTGGAGATATTCTCCCACCATGAAAGAAAAATGGCATGACAACACTCTCCATAATACACACAGAAGTAAAGTCAGAATTGCACAATAAAAATCTTGATATGGCCCAACAAAATCAGAAGTATCTTAGCTTCTAAGAAGGCAGCAGCAAACAGAGTATATAAAGATTATAGCTTTCGGAAGAAACCCCTATTCGTGTCAATAGAACATGAATGAAAACATATTGTGCAGAGACTTATTGATTCATATATAGGTCCATTGAAAATTTAATTACTATTTAATTAAATATATATAATACGATAGTCCTTGTGGCTACAGCTTAGTATTATTCTAGTAACCAATCTATGATGCTAATAAATGATTGGCTATGAGACTTCTCATATCGTTGCACACAATACATACTCACTAACATTACTAAACTAGAAACCACGATCTACCATAAATTACCTTGTGGATGCTCCTCCTCAAGTCAACATAAGATCATTACCAACGAGATGAGGGCGAAGACAAACACGCACCTCATGTTCTTCAGGCCCTTCTCGGAGCTTTGGGACCAAAATCTCCAGTACTGTTCCAGGCCCGTCGTAATACGCTTCTATATTGGCATCTTCAGGAATGCGAGTTGAAAGTGGGATTTCTCTGACAAATTCTCCGGGTGGGCAGTGTTCCAAACATGGGTCTGTAAGTTTGAAGGTCCGATCTCGCCTTTTGATGAATGGCATCCGAGATACGCTTATGCAAGATACCTTAATGATTCCATGTGTAAGGGTGTTGCGCCATGAAACTTTAACCTTTTGAAGATCTACAAATGGCAAGCTTATAACAACCAAGTACCCTTGTTCGTCTTCATATATTGTTTTTGCAGCTGTCACGGGTCCACATGCAGTCCTTACAACCCCGCTGAAGTCGTTCAACCAATACGGCTCGTTTGGATTCATTTCCAAATTTGGTAATCGATCTGATGGAGGATTAACTGTCAAACAAATATCTTCATCGTTTCCATGTGGGAACAAATCCTTCCTTTTCTTGTTGCCAATCGGTGAAGAAAGGTCCACCCCGTTTGCATCTCCATTAGAAGGTGGTGTTGACAAATTTAACCCTGAACCATTAAGCAACTTCTTAGATTGAGAGCTCGAGTTGTTGTTCTTTATTATTGGTGGCCTCTCAAGTTCGAATTCAGTGTTGGGAAGATTTCTCCATGAACTAAAGTCACTAGCTTCGGGTGGGATCAAAAAATTGAGATCCCTTCCAGTGAGTTCCTTCCATCTTTTGAGTTCATCTTCATCGAGTACTGCAAGGTTGGGTGATGGAACAACCTCAATACCATGAACACACTGGGGATTTGAGAGTCCTCTGTAATGTTTGCGTTGCATCCTATGAGATCGAACAAAACCCTTATCAACACTAAATGGAAAAGGACGCTCTCCTTGTCGTGAATGCCCATTCATGTAACTCCGTAACTGCATCTTACCGAGTGCATTTTCAGGCCTTTCTTTAAACACCCACATGTACATGTTTTCCATATCATGTTGAACCATGAAAACATCAAGATGGAGATCCGATTTATCAAACCCAGACACCCCATTACCGTCTCTCACTATCTTCGCTTTAGATTTCTCGTTTAGGACCGGCCTGAAATAAAAACTAAAGAAAAACCAAGCACCCCATATGCTATCCACTCTTTTCGCACATTTTCTCCCAACCTTCGGGACATTGAGGAAGCTCTCGGTTTCATACAACTGAGACGCTAGCCCAACTCCAACATCAAGAACTTCACACTGATCTTGATTCCATGATTGCGGTGGGGAGCTCCTTTCAGCTGACAAGGGCAAATTGATATCGGGAGGGCGCGTAGGGTTAATTTGGTGACTCATCTCGAGGTCTAAATCATCATGAGAAGACGAAGCGCTTGAATCCATTGACAAAAGAGTTGAAGGATGATGATGATTTAACATTAAAAAACTCGTGAGAAGAGAATCTCCCATCTCACGAAATCACACTTCTTAGAGCTCCCAGTTGAGACCGTGGGTTCGAGTTCTTCATCACAAGGCTCATTTTTACATTAAACAAACCTAATTATTATTCATCAATCATATCCACATCACCCCCTACATACTACACCCTAAAAACAACCACTATAGTCCCTTTAACCAACAACACACCAAACACTATAGGAAAACAATAAAAAAAACCTAACTAGATGTAAAATCAACTTTCATATTGAAAACAAAGAAAAAAAAACCCAAAATTTTTATATCCAAGATCCAAACTTTTTGTATAAATCAGCAAACAAATATCTTCACAGAACAATAATTGCTATACCCAGATGAAAATTACATCTACAAGGTGAAGTTTATACCAGAATAAACAAGAGAATGAAAAACCCTAATTTATGAAATCGGATATAAAAAGAAACCTACCAATCTATGAAACCAAGGCCCAAGAAAAGGACTAAATCAGAAGGGATCTTGGAAGAATACCTTTTAGGGTAAGCATTAACAATCAAAAACACAGTGGGATTTTGACTATTACAGTTGATTGTTTTCACCATCCTCTTCATTTATGTTTGATCTATGATTACTAATTTGGTGTTGTTGTTGCTGTTGTGTAAAGGGGATATCAAATTAGGATTACCAAATCACTCAGAAAAGAAATAGACGTTAAAAAGAAGACGATAATAAAGAGATGAATGAATGGATGTGAATTGGAGGAAATTGGTGTGTGTGTGTGTATCAATCAAACGAGATCGTTGGATAATATTAACGGTGACGGTGGGTTTGCTGATTTCAACATGTGTTTGTATTTCAGTTCGTTGGTTGTAAAGTCTGATTTTGATTCTATTATTGAAACAAAAATAAAAGTAACATAAAGCCATTAATAAAATATTAATAATTGAGATAATAATGGTGTATCTGGGGATACTATATTGATAGAAATAATATCGTTTCTTTTTTCTTTTTCGAATTACAATGATAAATGGATATTGATAATAATCGATATTTCAAATCAAAATTACTTTAAGATTTAATTTCATCCAAAGCAACTCCGAAAACTACAACGACCTAATGAAGATCCAACACTCAATTGAGGAATCTTGTCATCCAAAACCGACACAATACATGATCACATACATAAAGGCAATTACTTAATAGATGATATGATACCGAATGAAAAATCGACCATGACCTTGACTACTAAGACACAACCCGACGATACTTCAAACCAAAGAGTTCCGACCACACAACTAGATCGAGTGGTGACACTATGAGATGTATTGACGAAGATAAATCTTATGTATGCATGATGATAACATGTTGCAATGACTTTGACACTGAGATATTTTTAAGAACTTGTTCTTTTTTTTATATACGATATTTTTGTTCTAATAAAGTTTGTTAACTTTTGAAACGCCCAATTTTATTTTATTTTTGAAATAGTACCCACCGGTTAATTGGAATATCCGCCGGGTTGTTAGAGTACCCGCCGAGTAAAATACCTTACCCAAATATCTGTTTTAGTCTAGAAGAAGATATCATGTTTAGCCTTTTTTACCCGCCTTGTACTAAGAGTACCCTCCGGGTAGTTCTTCCTGAGCAAAATTTCCAGCTTTTATCAAAACGCCTTTTGATCTAAATTTCGACTCGTTAACTTTTAGGTTATCAAAATCTACAGGTAGCTTTAAATCAACATAATAAACATCTTTCAAGTTTACACTTTTTCAATATCATAAATAACGATGATTTTATGCGTGGGACTAAAATGACATTTTAAAACTTGTTTTTTCACAATTTTACCACTATACCTTTTTGGCGCATAACCTCAACTTACAGACATTATATTATCGTTTCTAACTTCAAACATACATATAAAACTTAACCAAAATCACCATTTCGACTTTTTCACCAAAATGACCCATTTTGACCCTCAGAACAAAACGACCCATATTGACCCCTTTAAGCTTTAAACCAAATAATGACTTGGGCGATTTACAACAAGCTAATAGCAACTCGGCAATTTAAAAGTACACTTGTCAAATCTCTTTGCAAGTAAAATCCACGTTCATTCTTCATAATCCATAAGTCACCTTTATAATCATTTTAGCACTCGACTCATATGCACCTACAACATTAAACAACTGAATGGGTAAGCATTACGCTTAGTGAGCATATGGGCAATCAAATGAGTAATTCACAACAACAAGTAGTAAGCAACGGCTGAACCACAATAACAACTAAAATCAACAATAACAACTGAATCACAATAACTGTGCAAGTAGCAATTAAGCAATTAACAACTGGGCAATTGTAGAGATTATCATCACTGAGCGGATCCGCTGTCAGCTGTCAACTGTCAACTAGCACAAAGTGCAACAACTAGCACAAGGTGCAACAATTGCAACATCTAGCACAAGTGCAACAACAAGCACATAGTGCTAATACTGGCGCAACTAGCACAAGTACAACAACAAGCACAATGTGCAACAACTGCAACAACTAGCGATAAATCGCAACAACCGAGGCTAACATAAGTTATCTAATCTCTACAATGCCAAATCAACAACTCATAACAACATAAGCATATAACAATAATCCAATCGGTCATGTGAACCTCTTGCACGTATGCAATCCGGAACACACAACCATTACCCAAATAACCCCCATATCTATCACTCACCTTTATGACGACTATCCGGAAGCATGAGATACACAAAAACACCACTTCTTTTAGCACCTAAACAATCATAACACATCATATAAACATTCACACATATGGAAATACTCATGCTCTCGATTACTTTATAATAATAACAACTTTGACTCCAATTTGAACACTTGATCATAGCTCCAACTAGCTGTTTTGGACACCACATTTGAACTCTCTAAAACCTTTTTAAAACCAACATATATTATACTATTACGAAGGTATTACTGCATACTTCAATGTACACCTTTCACCTTTTTATAAAACATTACACATGTCAAGTTATAGCCTTTTAAAAACGCCAAATCATCATTTTCTGCTGCTGAATCTCAGCAAACAGTATCAAGGGACTGTTTTGCAACGCAGTTTTGAACCACCTAGACAAAACGACGATCTCTTCCACGTCCACGAGGAATCCATTCGGCCATTTGTGCCTAGAAGCTCTGATACCAAATGATGAAGGATCGATATGATTAAATGGCCATTCACACATAAACGTATAACAAAGAACCAATAAACGAATTCTCGATAGGTAATTCTTCTTTAACTCTTAACTTTTTTCAAAACATAAACTAAATAACTAAACAATTAAACCTAATACTTATAGTGGTATTCTTGTTTAACTAGAAAATAAATTATTAAAGATAAACACCAAAAATAATATATTCTAACTGACTATAGAAAATCTGAAATTTATATTCATTCAATCCCAACCCGAATTTTAAGCTGGTCATAGTTATTCATGCCCCATATTTAGTAAGTTAAATGATTATGCTATGAGGGTTCTTGCATCATAATTAAACTCACTTACATACTTTAAGTTAATTAGAAGGAAATATAGTTACTCTTTTGATGATTTTAGTATTTGGTGATCACTGAATTTATAAATATAAGTTGACCGGTATCTATATTTAATCGAATGTATATATGTTGGTTTGAATGAAATTTTATGTTTCTATGTACTTTTATGATAAGTTTTCCTGAGTTATAGAAAACCAAATTAGCTTCATACTCAAATCAAGGTGTGTTTATCAAATAACCAGGTCGGTGAAATAACAATTTGAATATTATTATTTTTCCGACTAAAATCAAATATTTGATAAATTTGTAGCTTAATGAAACACGTGTAAAATAATAGTTTATTCATTCTTTAGTGGTAAAATCTTGAAAAGTTAGTTTGATGAAATTTTCTCATACAATCAAAGCCGTCTTCTAAATTTTTGGACGCCTTGCGCAAAACATGAATAATCGTCAAAATGAGACGCTATATTGTGCTATAAAATGTATTTCTTATTCTTTTTGTTGCATCTCATTCAACTTTGAAACAACTAAGACATATTTTTCTCCTTGAGATTAACAATCAAATTATATGTATATATATATATATATATATATATATATATATATATATATATATATATATATACATACATATACACAAACACACATTTTGAGGCCCCTATAAAGATTGGAGGTCCTAGACGGCCGATCACCTCGCTCACCCTCGAAGACGGCCCTGCATACGACATTTAATCCTTTTATTATGAAGTTGAGCTACATTGCGAACATATATATAAATAAACGTGTTGTATTGAATTAAAGATGAAGATACAAGGGGAAAAATAGTAACTTTGATCATTGAAAAAATTAATTTTTAAAGGTAAACATATAAATGTGTTGAGATGAGATCATTAGAGTACAGTAAATTTTAAAAGTATGAGAGAACTAATGATATTGTGTCAATTATACAAAAACTCATTTACTCAATCTTTTTGAAAATTAATTATCTAACATACGTCAAATCGAAAAATTATGAAAATTGCACCATAAAATTCAGCATTTTCTCCTATTCGATTAGACATCTCACAATGTATACTTTCGACGAGTTTTTTTTTTTTATTTTATTTTTTTTTATTTTTAGGTTTTACAAATTACTAACACATGCGTTAACATGTTGCGTTTAGAGTTTAGGGTTTATGATTTTTGCAAACCCTAAACCCCAAACCCTAAACGCTTTACAAAACTCTAAACCCTAAACCCTGTTAAAACCTAAACCCTGTTAAAACCTAAACCCTAAACCCTGCTAAAACTTAAACCCTAAATCTTAACTGTAACCAAAAATCAAATGTACAACCAAACACTAACACATTTGTTAATAATTTATAAAACCCACCAAAAAATGAAGAAAAAAAATGCTGAATGGGTTTTTTACACGTGATGCATTTTCATTGGTACTGTTATTCTCTCAACTTAATGAACTTTTCTCTAATAATATATTTAAACCAAGTATGTAGTATTCCCAAGAGGAGGGGCATATTTCCTTATTTTTTTTTATTCCTAAAGTTCTTTTCTTTCTTTTTTTGTTTGTAATGAAATTTTATTTGTTGTAGTTACATACTTAATATCTCTTACAACAAAAGTATCATCATCATGATTTAATTTGAAAATATTAGCTTAAAAATGTTCATGACTTAACGAAAGTATCACGACTTAATATGACTTAACTGGATGCATCTAATTATTTTATGACTCACTTGGAGCTAACAGAATTGACAAACATTTATGAATTAAATATTACATCAATACAAGCAAACTTTGATCTGATACAAGGAATTGACAAATTGTTGGAATTTTTGGCAGAGACTTTTGTTCAGTGACGCTCTTTTAAACAAATGTGACTCATCAGGTCTGATAATATTGTATGAGTCAAGTGGCTATGATTACGGGCAAGTTGAGTTGACTTGAAAAATTTCTACACGTAGATTTAAAAACTTGGTAACTTGGTTGACCTTACCTTCACATTATTTAAGGTGAATCACCATATGAATTCTAGCTACTTATATAAGCAAATTTATGAATTTGCGATCATCAAAGCTACTGCCGTAATTGTTGGTTCTACTTTAAGTCATTTTGTTATTTTTAGGTACTTTATTAGGTATTGATTTTATATGAAAAAATTTGTTGATGTTGCCCATACTTGATTAACTGACTCTTAATTTTATTTTTAAGTAGGTAATTATGTTATTAGGATTTGTTTGTGTTATGATGAAATTTTTGTAGTTGTCAGAATTTTCTTCGGAATCTTATAAAAATGCAATAGTGACTACCACATGTTGGGTTGGGTAAATATGTCTTAAGAGCGTATATTATGGTTGAAACTTTATGTCTACTTTGTACTGGATATTTGATGTCTAAGTTATATTTGTGTTATCTTTTTTGTATTTGAGTATATAAAAAATGGAGTTTTGCGATGTCTCGCTAATTTTTCTAATTTTTTCATACTTTATTTAGATGATACATACAACTTGCCTTATCACCATTTCAGAGTCAACCCTTCTTTTCTAAAGAATCTCGATAGTAGTTCCATGAACAATCCTTTGCAGAACTTTCTTAAAGCATCAAGCCTGGATCCCAAAGCCAGCGCAGTCCAGGCAACACAAGGCCTATTTCTTTTGTAGCAGCCAACAATGAGTTCGATAATCACATGAAAACCATGAAAGCCAGTTGCTACGCCACATCAGAAATTGGACCCAGACCTTCTTTCTTCGTGAAAGCTCTATCAATAGAACTAACTTCTTTTTATAGTAGACTCATCTATGAATATTCATGAAAAAATGAATGTCGGGCTTCCTTTAGCCAGACACCATCTTATATTCAAGTGTTCTAAATCAAAGGTAGGTCGATTTATTTACATGTATGGTTTGATTTTGTTTTAATATTTGGGGTTGAATTTAGGCTACTTTACTATTAATGACATGTAACTAATTACATAATTATATGTGCAGCTTTAAAGACATACGACAATAGTAAATGATGCAACAACTATCATATTCCAAATACTTTTAAATCACCTATCAATAACAATTTATTTTCACATATCTAAAGTAAATTTAAAGATATAAATTTATTCAATTCATCTAATATCAACCGCACAAATATAATCTTATTATTAACTACTACCTTATACATGTTTTAATTATTTTTGTCTTGATCGTACTTGATTATATTTAGACATACATAATCTATCATTCGACGATATAATAAAATTAGATAACAGAGTGAGATTCAAACGAGTATCGAATTTTTCATCAGAATGGAGGAACCAATAAGAACGCGCCACGTGTCACAAAAAACCCATTTCCCCCCACATTTTTAAAAATTGAATATCTCCCAAACGTTAAGTCAAAAAATCATAAAAACTGCACCATAAAAATCAGTGTTTTTTTCTCTTCGATTAGAGATCTCACAAGGTATACTTTCGACAACCTTTTTTTTCGTTTTCATTGGGTTTTATAAACAACTATCACATGTATTACCATCAGGTAACACATGTGATACCATCAGGTAACACATATGATATCAGCAGGTAACACATGTGTTACCAATATTGTACGATTCTAAAAAAAAGTCGTTGGAAGCATACCTTGTGAGATGTCTAATCGAAGAGAAAATGCTGATTTTTATGATGCAATTTTTTAAATTTTTGAATGAGTCATTCTTGAGATATTTAATTTTTAAAAATGTAAAAAAAAAGTAAATTTTATAATACGTGACGCATTCCTACTGATTCCTAATATTGACAACAAAATTTCATTATCATTTTATCTCACTCGTTAATAAAAATTTGTATTTGATCTAGTTTTTCTAAAAATAAAACTAAAAAATAAGCATGTGGTAAAGTTGTGTGTTTTGGCCGGCCTAAAATCAAATCCCTCCCAATTTCCATTTCTTATGATTTCAAATCAAATCAAAATCACCAAACCCTAAATAAAAATTCACTCATCCAATCGAGAGAAAATGAGCGACACACCTGATCTCTCACCAAACGAATCGTTATTATCAAAATCAAGCAGTGGATCTTTCGATACAAACCGAATTGGCGAAGTGAAATCATGGTTGTCTTCTCAATTCGATGCTGCCGGTAAAGACCATGTTCCTGATTTTGAATACACACCTCGTAATATTTCTCATTTACATAATTTAGCCACAATTTCTCAAGCCAAAACACAAGCTGCTTCCATCATTGCCAATGATTTTCGACTTAAAGCCTCCGAATATCGCTCTCAAGGTTGTTACTTTTATTACATCTATTTCTATGATTTTTGTTCTACATTTCACTTACAATTTGTTAAACCTGTAATAATTGTGTTTAGGTAAATTTTGATAAGTAGGTTATGTTTTACTTAGATATAGGTTTACTTATTCTCCGGTAGTAATTATCATATCAGTTAGATAACTTTTTGTAACATAAGTCAGGGCAAGAGGGATCTGGTGAACAACATCTAGCTGCTATTGATAATTTTGAATTGAATTGATTAAAATTAGATAAATGGATGTGATAATGGTGGATAAGAATGTTATTGGTAAATCATTTGTGTCTGAGTTTCTATTTTATGTTTGAACAATTGAACTTTAGAAAGAAAAACTAATGACAACATTGTGTTTATAACGGAATTGCTAGAAGTTGAAAATGCTAGTGGTAGAATGAAGTGGTTGCTCAGCCTGCAAGGCCATTTCTGTCACCGCGCTTCTCACGGAACCCTGAAGAAAACCCCCTTATAAAGTTTATTATTAATTATTAAATCAAGTTAAGTGGTAACAAACTGTGTGCAAAATTTAATTTTACATGCTTCCTCTTTCCTTCCAAATATGGGATATTTTTCTTCCTTTTGACAGAGATAAATTTAGTACGTAGTATTACATTTGAGTTGTGGTAATTTTTTAGAAAATTAGATCTAGGATAGATGAGTTTGGTGTTTAGCTAGTTTTCATTTTACAGGGTAGATCCCCCTAGACTTTCAAGGTGGCCTAAGGTTTTCACATGTAGAGATTTGGGTCTTCTCGTAGGTATATGACCTCAAATATATACCTAATGGTGCAACCATTGGTGCGTTACTTGTTCGTAGACTTACCGTATACTCTTATACTTGTAGTAGTATACTGTATACCAGACACACACACACACACACACACACACACACACACATGCCATACCCCGCCAATGGCGGGATTGGTATTCTTGTTGATATTGTTGTTGTTGTATTACATTTGAGATATTCTGAGTCATGTGGTTCTTCTGAATTGGTATCACAGCTGCAAGGATTAGAGAGATTTTGGAGAATGTGGGGTTAGCACAAGAAGGTTTGCCGGCAAATGTTGTTTCGTCGTCACAAGTTTTGGCTAATGTGGCGAATTTGCTTAATATTAGGGACACTGAGCTGAGTAGGTGGGCGATATGTGCTTATAATCTTTCCGTTTCTTTATTTTTTATGTTTATGTAGTCTTTACTTGGAGCGATGGATGTAGTTTTCTTGTGGCTATGGGGGATGTTTCGCTAAGAAAGACGGGAGTAGAAGATAAGAGGGCTAAGGTGCAGAAAGAATCCAAGATTCTTCTTGATTACACTCGGAAGGCCATAGCAAGATTGACTTATTTGAAAAGGTAAATCCCAACTATCACTACCAGTTTCGAATATTAGTTGTTAAAAATTGATGTTACTTCAGTTATTTTACATTAATCTGATTTAGTTGTTTTCTTAAAGTCATTCCTTAAGTGTTTATCCAATTCACATATAATTTTGATCCATAATAATAGAAGATTTAGAATCAGAATCAGTTTTCGCAAATCACTCAAAACTTATTAGTGCAATTTCAAGTCGCGGTAATCACTTTAGAATCCCTTCCACCCACCCCATAAATGTTAAGGTTATGATATATTGACAAAATGTTAAATATCTATAAATTGAAGTATCTAGGCCTATATGAAGAAAACAGTATTGGATGCATATGGTTGTCATATGAGTACTAATCTAACATTATTTCGATAGAACGCTTGCACAACTTGAAGATGACGTAGCTCCTTGTGAGTCTCAAATGGAGAGTTGGAAAACAAACCTGGCAATTATGATTTCAAAAGAGAGACAATACCTTCAACAATACTCCAATTATAAGGTAAACTTTCAGTTATTTTGATTGTACGAAATAGTCAACAGTGTTTTTTTCTTAATGTGTGGTTTACAGAGACGCTTGATGGCCTCTATGTGTTCATCAGTTCAAACTTTAAAAGCCAAACATGAGGGTTATAACTGTATATATTTTGAAAGGAACATGTGTAGCTTGTAGAACGAGATAGGTGCTAAATAACCATGATATTTTTTTCTGAAGAGATTAATCACTTAGATCTAAATAACAAAAATACGCGTGAAGTAATATCACTATTATACCATTTTCACACAATTGCCTCATTTGAAACGTCCTTCAGAACTAAAGCAAAAGAGAACAATACAACATTGTTATAATGTTATTCTTTCTCATTGTTAAATATATTAAATAATTGCATCCTTCTGTTATATTCTTACCTCTACGGTTCTTGTAGGGTTCCATTCTAGTCCCTATTGACCCGATTTTATGTTCTCTTCATTTGTTTTTAATGACATATTCACGCTTTTTGATAATCACATTCTTTGTTTCTTTAGTGTACATGCATATGTCTGGATGTGTATTTTGTCCTTTTCCTGATATAGGAAAAGATCCCTTATCAGAATTAAAGAATGAACTGGTTTATTGATTAATCCTGGTGTATGATGTTTAAGTTTTTATTTATTTGTATGCATGTTCTGAATCATTGGCTGCATACAGGAAAAGTTTACCTCTCGTCTGATCATGCGAACCCATGTCCTTTTGTTAAATTGCAACATGTTTACGAGATTTGTTTTTGAGAGTTAGGACTAATAAACTACACTTTCTAACAGGCAATGCTTAATCGTGTGGGCTACACCCCCGAGATCAGTCATGGCATGTTAGTGGAAATGGCAGAGCATAGGAAAGATTTGGACAAGAAGACAAAGCCTATCCTTGATACTTTGAGAAGCTATCAAGACCTGCCCCCTGTAAGTTATATGCTGTTACTCCATTTGTTGCATGTGTAAAATGTCCCTTTTAAGATAAGGGGGCAATCAGAAAAAACATTAAACTTAAATGCGTAAACAGCTGTATATACTGTATATGTATTTGTAACATAGTTGCTCTAAGAGCAGCAAGTTTGATTAGTAACAATAGTTAGAATATTAATGTTGGTAGTCTTTGTGAAAAAATGAAGACTATCAATGGTGGGCTTCTTTGCATCTCACTGCAACTATGTTATATGTGTGTGTATATCCAGATACATTGTATTCTAACTCTACTCATTTACTTATAAATGGGCCGAACTGGTGGAAAGCCACATGACGTGTATTGTCACATTCATAAAACGATTTAAGTTGGTTTGTTAAAAAAACTACATTATGTATTGTCATATATATTTTGTATATCGCATTCACATTGGTTATTTATATGCAAGTACATTTTTTACAAATGAATGGATAAGTTTTTGTTGGTTGACCCAACCTCAAGTGACCTATTTTGCCTAGAGCAAAAATCATCAGCGTTGACTTGTTATCTAGTCCGCATACCCTGCCCATTTTTAGCGCTAATACCTACTGACTCGTAAGCCTAAAATTGGCCCTTTTTAATGGGAGGGTAAAAAGAAAAAACAAGCATTTGTAACAACTTTGGGTGTGAAAGTTTTCCATTGTGATAAATGGATAGATGGAGTAGTTGCTTCTAGGCGAAGGTAGTAATTTTTATTTAAAATGTGAGTTATTTTGTTTGCAGGATAAAGCTTTGGCTGCACTTGCAATTGAGGACAAGAAAAGGCAATATAATGCTGCTGAGAAGTATCTTGAAGATGTATTGCAATCAGCCCTCGCTACCTCAGATGATGTATAGAAAGTGAAACCTGTTATTACATTACGTTATTAGGTTGTTTCTATATTGTGTATTTAGTGGCTGTCATGCATTTTACGCGATTGCAAGACGTTGAAATCCTCAAGATATCATATTGAGACTCTCTTTGGAGGAGATTTGATTTTGAAGTCGTTTTGGTTGTGTGATATAGTGATGAAGACAGGATATCTGGGTGTGATTTATGCCTCCTTTGAGTTACAATCAGAACATAAATAGCAAGACATGCACATAAACCAGCACCCACCGTTCTACTTGAATTGTTTTTGCCAAAATCTTGCGCACACCCCTACGATAGACCAAAAGATAATATTGTGGACGTTATCAGACATGAAAGTTAATTTTCTTCTTACACTTATTATTAAACTTGAACTAAACTTTGTATCATATCAAATGTTGATAGAATGAGTTGATTTTTGTAGAACTAACTACCATAAGTCAAAATTCTAGCCTACCAGTACATTGATGACCAAAAATGTTCTTAGTTCAACACCACAACGAGTATTCTAAAGCTGAAATGATCAAACCTTAACATTTCCAAACTGGGGTGTTCGTTAATCAGTAACGGATATATATGTACTGCATTATTGTAAAACAAGGAAATATAACTTTCTATCGTGCGACAAAAACTAGATCAAAGCAGTGAAAATTGAAAATCGTTGATGCTTTGTCAAATAGGGGCTTGGTTAAAACTAAAGGAACTGCATAACTACAAAGGATGCCACCACGGAAATCCTTGAAAGGGGTGATGTTATTGTTGATGTAGTCATGACTGTTGATTAATTCTTCCGGATCAATGCTGCAGCAATCCCACCAGCAATAAGTCCAACAGCAGTAGCAGTAATGCCAATTCCAATCACACCATCTGCATCATAAAAAAAGAAGTATGTTCATAAGCAAAAATGTTGACTTCATGACAGCATGATGTTCGTAAGAAACAGAATAAAGACCTTTAGTTATGCGTTCTTCAATTGCTTTCTTGAGTGACAATGCTTGCCTCCAATCTGGTGCAATCTACAATCACACCATCAAATCAGTCACAAAATACCTTCCAAAAAGTTTCCAGTTGGTATACTAAAATGCTTTAAGAAAAATTGAGATCCACAAGCATAGAGAAGACATGAACATTTGAAATTAATGTGAAGATAAAAAAAAGGAAACAGGGTCTAAATGATAATATGAAATAAATACATCACTATGTGCATAAACCACTACCACCATCCATATGCACTAAAGATATTGCGCCGTCAATAGTCAAAAACAGTAGGACAAATAATGTAAAGCACTAGAAAAACAAATACTTGATGAATATATTTCAATTTTAGGAGGATCAGTTGACAAGTAGAAAATCAGGTTCACAAGCCTATATGTTCTTATTAAGACGTTTCTTAGTGGTATATTTGGGAGTCTTTTTGAATGTATCTAAGATTCATATTATCATTTAGACCCTGTTTCCCTTTTTTTTTATCTTCACATTTATTTCCTATATATATATATATATATATATATATATATATATAGGAATGTGATCCTGTAAAAAACAAGGGGATAAAATAAAAACGGTGAAAACATATCCCAGCTCTTAGATCAAAATATATATATAAAAAAGGTGGAGATAAAATAAAAACGGTGAAAACAGTTCACCTTCACAATTTAATGAAGTGTGAAGTTGAATTTTTTTTGGCTACACACTTAATTTTTAAATGTGAAGCCTTATTTTTTTTTGTAATTCACATAAAATTTATGAATTGTGAAGGTTGAAAATTAACCTTCACACATTCATAAATTTATGTGAAACCAAAAAAATTAAGCTTCACATTTAAAAATTTTCTAAATTTCTGTGAAACAAAAAAAAACAAAGGTTCACAATGAAAACTTTATGGAAAACAAAAAAATATAAGGGTTCACAATAAAAAAATGAATATGAAACGAAAAAAATAAAAGTTCACAACTAAAAACATTTGTGAACACAAATTGAGGTCGTTTTCAACGTTTTTATTTTAACTCCTTGTTTCCACCAGAACCCAACCCTATATTTATATTCTGTTAAATCACCATAGATGCTTGCTCAATACTGTCAGCATTGTAAATAATCTTCTAAAAAGTATTATCAGGCTTCATAATCATGTTAAGTTACATTAGTTATTGATAAAATGAAAAAATAAAATAAAAAATGACAAATAAATTAACAGGTCAACCAAGTTGCTATGATACACGTCGACTATATCCGCTTTGACCCCATCCCAATTCAACCATCGCCCATTATGTCCGATCCGCCCATATTACCATCTCTAATACAGTAACATTACTGATTACAAGTTTCCGACTTGAAATAAAAATAAACCTTCAATAAAGTTCTATGTCATCTAACATGGTCATTCAAGTACTCAACGTTATTACTAACAAACAGTAGATGTTACTCAACTCTAAAGCTCACCAAAAAAAAAAAAATACTCGTAGTTACATTCAATGGCTTGCAGATAGTTCATCTATACAATATCTGAACTGTATTTTAGCAAGGGGTGTTCAAAAAAACCGTAAAACCGAGCCAATCTGCTTGATCCGAATCCAAAAAAACCGTAATCCGTAAAATCCAAAACCCGAAAAATCCGAAATTCGAAAAACCCGATCTAGTATGGGTCGGTTACGGTTTTTAATTTTAAATATTCGCGGGTAGCCGAACCGAACCGATGTATATTAAAGAATATAATATGTACTAATCATACATACATTATTTTTTCCTTATATTATCGTATGACTATAAAAACACATTATGCTACGATTATTATTCAAGAATGTCAATAGTTAATTTAAGTATGATTATTGCGTAATGATATTATTGATATAATTGTAATATTTAGACAATTTTAGCACCATACTAAAATTTTTCGAGGAGTCACACTCTTATAGTATAAATTTTACATGCATATGTTTTTGTTTTAATTATTGTAATGAGACAAATTTTGTATGATTTAATCTTTACAAATCATATATATTACGGAAAACCTTACGTTAATAAATGTATGTTTGACATCTTTTTATTAGGCTCGACTAAATCGTAAGTTTTATAAACAGATTATCCGCAACCCGAACCGTGGGTAACCGCTTAATTACGGGTACCCGCGGCACGGTACCCGTCTAGTACGGGTCAGTTACGGAAAGTAAAATGAAGTACCCAACCCGCATACACGGATCAAAATTTAAATACTATCCGAACCGACCCAACCCGTGAACACCCCTAATTTTAGCAACTCTCTCATTACGCACAATTCAAGATTTGATAAAAGAACATTTCTCAAACAACGCATCTTTCTATTAAAGGTGCTCAAAAGGCTTAACATTTTGGTGACATAAATATTGAAACAAATAGATGCAAAATGATTATTTACATAAAAGGACCTCTTGGGTTGGTCCTCATAATGAAGGGGGTAAAGTTGGTACTACAATGGATGGCATTTTATGTGTTGGGGGATACTTGGCTGACCTCTTCATTAATTTCGTCAAACCTCAAAGATTCATCCACAAAAAACAGTAAAACATTACATTGGTAGTATGGTGAAAAAGTATTATGCTAAACTTGCGTAGCGGTAAAGAAGTGAGCAATCCATAGATGAGGTGAGCCTCCATGATGGATTGTTGGTTGTGGGACCTGTTGGTGAGGGTACTCAGGGGTGGCACTCACCTCATCTATGGATTGCCCACTTCTTTACCGGTAGGCAAGTTTAGCATAATATTTTTTCACCATACTACGAATCCATGATGGATTGTTGGCTGTGGGACCTGTTGGTGAGGGTACCCAGGGTTGGCACTCGCCTCATCTATGGATTGCCCACTTCTTTACCGGTTGGTGAGAGTACCCAGGGGTGGCACTCAGTCTTAAAGAAAAGATTGGTAATTACACATGTAGTGATCATTTTTTGTTGAAATTAATTTAAGTTTGCATGTCAAATGTGATACTAAACTATTATATAAGAGACCAAAATAGGTTCTAAGAATAATTGAATAAAAGCACAAATCAAGATTATAGATGTTTTATACGAGTACTTAACCTTTTAGTTCAAATACCGAGTTAGAATGTTAAATTTGAGGAAAACTCATGGTTTCTATCAATTACAAAAGTAGCGATAAAATTTCAAACAGAAAGAGAAGCAACTTGGGCCTTTTTCTTTATCTTTTCGACTGAGAGTGTGTGTGTGTGTGTGTGAGAGAGAGAGAGAGAGAGAGAGGGGCGGTGATGGCGAAGGATTTAAATACAGTTTCAATGTGAAATGACAGTGCTTCTAAAGGCTACCTCAGCTTCAAAAAAATAACTATGATTGATCTACAAGATAATCAGTTTTGTTAAAACATATGAAGATTCATGTCCTTGCATGAGATGGACTATCAGAATTATCTTATCACATGAGATAGCAGATAGAGAAGAAAACGCAGTGTCTTTCTAACCATATGAAAACATTGCTAGTGAATACTAATGGATTGGAAGTGCTAGCTGAGAGAACAAAAGAATATAAAAGGTAAAAGAAGGTAAATAGACGCTGTGATTTAAAAAGAAGATAGAGAAGAAACCTCTAAACATTGTTCAAGAAGCATCCTACTCTTTGAGAAGTCACCGCTGCGGTAGTATCCAACAGCCAGAAGATAAATTTTCTCTCTTTTTTGCAAAGGGCTGTTGGTGTTGACTATTGAAGCTGCAGACAGAAATTCAGTTAGTCCTAGAATTAAATATACATTTTAGTATGGACATCCAAAAGGGATGCTCAAACTTCTATTAAAAAAAGCATCATCTGCCTAATGAACTGATAAATGTTACCTTCAAGCATAGCTATTCCACGCTGCACATCGTCTGGTTGCCTAGAATGAACCAATGCCCAAGATAAGCGCATGATGCTCTCGCTCTTTGCCTCATCAGAGGCATCATTTGCAGCCTCGGCAACTTCTTTCTCACAGCCCTGATATATTATGACTTATTGAGTGACGTTGACTTGATAAAGATAGCATAAAACAATAATCAAATGCATCTTTTAGTGTCATTTTTTTTGTAACTTCAAATATCATTTTCCCAGAAGATTACAATATTACCATACTAAACGATAACAAATACATTACTATAATAACTAGTAAGTACTTTAAAAAGCCACACTATACGTATCAACTAAAAATTTGTACATAATGCTTGAAATCCCAAAGGTAAAGACGAATTGTCAGAACACATAAGGAATTAAGATGAGTGTAAATGTAAGTTGATTATGAGGTAGCTTGTTGGTAGATATTGAACAGCTTCTATTTTTACATATAGAAAAACAACCATGATATGAAAACTTCAGCAAGCCAACTACCATCATCATAAATAAAAATAAAACAACAAAAAGGGTAGCACCTTCGAAATAATGACTAGCAGGTACAAATTGACATCAACAACAATGCATGTTACTCAGAACTCATCTATAATCCTCTTATCATTGTTTAGTAAATACTATAGTCACAGTATGGAGACGGCAGCAAATCTAAGGATCTTGTGATAAATTCTGCTGTAAATCAAAATATGTTAAAAAGCTATGCTTAATAGAATGTTGAAAAGAGGGATCCGCCAATCGAACTGAGAAAATCAATGGAAGGATAGTGTCCTACGGTCTTTAGAGTTATGATAAAAATCTAACTCCTACCCATTGAACAAGTTCCAAGGATTGTTTGTAAGTTTTTCTCTTTTCTCCTCAACTTTGGTGAATGCTCTTTTCTTACTTTCTGATAGAAAGGCCCTTTCAACGTCAGTCTCGATTTCATAATCACTTGGTCAATGAGACTTGATAAGTAAGGTCAACGGTTAAGAGACTCTACGGGCATAGGAGTAATGTTATCACATGCTTATCATAGTGGTAATGCAAGGAAGGGACGTTGAGGAGGCATGGCGCATGTGCAAAAGTTTTTAGATGAAGGAACAACAAAGATGAGACTGTCTTCTTGTTGAATGACTTGTACTTATAACTTCGTCAGGTAAATGTTAAATTGTGGGATACACAGGCCAGCACACACACAATCTTTGGATGCCAAGCAGTATCCTAACCTCTGAAACCAAGTGGCATGAATTTCTGCCGGAGATTAAACGGACGCAACTTATTCAAGAGGACTTCAAGCGCTTAACCATTAGAAAAATATAGCTTACATACATCTAGCGGAATCATTATTTTGTTCTTAATTGCGGACATAACCATTATTCTCTAGCCAACTATTGATAGACCTAACATCAAGAACTAGTTTTTCAATACTAAGTTCAACACAGAGGTTTATACTAGTAGATAAGAAACATTAATATCAGAATATATGCACATTAATTAAACCCTAATAAACAAAATGTCATTTACTCATGAGCATCATGTAATGATTAAAATTAACATACATGTAATGATTATTTCGTTTCTGGATACCTTACAACCTAATTGAATGAAAATATATGTATATGTATATATACACAAAGGCGATTAATTAAAATTAACAGGCACGGCCGCAGGGAAAATGAAATCAATATCAAATCATCGCAGGGAAGCAAATAAAAAAGTGAGAATTATGATTACCGCAATGATCTCGCGAGAGCACCACGGGAGCTGATCTCCGCCGGAGAAGAAGGAACTCACCGATTCCAAGAAATTGTTCATCCTTGCACGTTATGAAATGAGTAACCGAAACAAATTAAAAATTACTCCGTAATTGGGAACTCTATATAGATACAATACAAAGGTTTGCTTTCACCCAAAACACAGACGTGTAATATAATTAAAATTTTCTTTTAGTTACACCATTTAAATTTAATTTAATTTACTTATTTATATTTTTTTTATTTTGGATCACAGGGAAGAAGTTATACCGAGGGAAAGAAGGAAAAGAAAATGTTCAGATCATAGTTATCAACGTCAATAGTTAAGTGGATGATATTTTTATAATTACTTTTGATAAGTTGGAGTAATAGTTAAAATTAAAATAAAAAGTAAAATATAAAATTAAATTTCACCTTAAACCCTCTCTATTATTATTTTTTTGCTTTTTCACCCTCTTTAATTTCTTCCTCCTCTTTCTTTCTTCCTCCCCACCCCAACCTATCACCACCTGCTGCTACTGACAGTCGAATTCCAGAACTACCGTCGTGAGCTGTCAGGTTTCGGTGATCGGATTTTTATTTACTTTTTTCTTTTTTTACTTTTTATATAAATATGATAATATATATAATGTAAAAATTTTGGAAAAAAAATGAAAAGAGTTTTAAATTTTTGGAAGAAGAAACTTGGAGGTGAGAGGTGATATCAGGTGGTGGTAGAGTGTGAGAGTGTGAATGAAAAAGTTTGAGGGTTGAAATTAAAATAGAAAGAAAGTGTAGGGTTAAAAGTAAAAATGAAAAGGATGATACATGTCATATTTTAATTGGTCCCATCCATTTTCCTCCTACGCCTCCTACGTGCTCTTTTCCTCTAAACTATATCCTTTATTTATTTATAAACATTTTTAAAATTTTGGTTATTATTAATGTTTAAAATATGTGTATGAAAATACAAGTTTTTTAGTTCGTTAGATATATTATATTTATTTTATGTGTGTTTAGACATATTTTATTATCAAACTATATATTATTTATCTTTAGACATATTTTACTACAAAAGTACTAAAAAAGCTATAAAAATACATTTTCAAAGTAAAAAAAAATGAGATTTGGTATTTTTAAAACTTTAAACACCTTCGTTGTAGATTTATCGGATATAAACATCTTGGACTACTAAAACAATAATAATAATAAATATATAATTTTAGCGATTCCATATAATATATCATTAAATATTTGTAAGAAGATTGCCTCAACGGCTCTACGGACTGCACATTCTTTTCCATTATGGTACCAAATTATCAGAAAAGTATTTTTTTAAAAGTAAGTAAATAAACAATGTGACCAAATTGATTTCAATTTCATTTTCATTTTTCAAGAAAAAATAAATCTAAAAGTCTAAAAATGATAAATTTAATATATGAAAGTATGAACATTAAAACAGGAACACTTTCAATGTTTTTCTCCGAATTATAAAAACACGAATCCATTTTGTGTAGATAATACGAAATAAGATTAATTTTATTTCAACAATTCTTAAGATAAAATATTAAAATAAATTAATTGACCATTCTCATAACGTACTGCACCTTCTATGCAAATTGGATCTGCAGCCATATATTGAGACGCAACTTTTTGAAGTCAACAAAATTTTCATAGTTTAATCCGTTTATAAAATTTCATACTCCGAACAGTCTTTAATACTGTCGTTAACAATTTCTACCTTAATCAATCACAATAACATTTTTGTTTTTTTTCTTCTTTCTTGTTACATCTTTATTATTACAAAAGCTACAATTTGTTTGGTATTTAACGTGCATATATTCATCTTTTAATTTAGTTTCTCCATGTGCTACACATGTAACATTTTACCCATTTTGTTAAAGATTTACATACAAATTTATGTCTTGTATCCCTATCTAACTTCAAAAACACATGTTCCATTTTATTTTGTCAAATAAACGACTTCACTGCCAACGAATAATAATTATAATTTTAATTACAATGGCAAATAATTAAGTTTTATAACTAAATTATCTATAGTTTTGAGTGCAAACTAAGTAACTAACCATTTGTAGTTTTTTTTTAATATATCTATTCTATATTCTATATTCTATGGTATATATATACACACACTCATCCACTAAAAGTTGGACATGTATGTAGGTGTAGATCCATAAAGCAAAAATAAAAATGGAAGTTTCAATCAAATTCACAATAACATTAAGCCTACTATTTTTACTTCTATTTCTTGTGCAAATGGAAGCTGCACCCAGCATCAAGGTATTCTTTTTATCTTCTTCTTTTGAATTTCAATCTTTTAGTTATATTGATTATAGATTTAAATTGCATGCTTACCTATTAGTTTTGTAACCAGTTTCATTATTTATGTTTTGTTAGAGAAACGATAATAGGCGCCTAGCAATCGAAGAACAGTTGGCTAAAGCAAGATATAAAATACGCAAAGCCATTGTCGAGAAGCGGCTTGCATCGAGTGATGATAATGGAACGAGCTTCATTTCGGAAAGAGCCATGTACAACAACCCGTTCGCCTTTCTTCAGTAAGTATTGTGCATTGTACCCCTAAAATGACTCACTGTAAACCAATCCTTGAAATATAAAAAACTTGCAAAATTTACACTTCAATTTCTAGTTTTCTGATTGATCATATATTCAGGAGTTATAATGAGATGATGAAGACATTCAAGATATGGATTTATAATGAAGGAGAAGCCCCATTGGCACATAATGGTCCGATGAAATGTATATATAGTATCGAAGGTGACTTCATCCAAGAAATGGAGCGAAAAGGACACCCTGTGGTGGCCAACCATCCTGATGAAGCTCATGCGTTCTTTATACCCATAAGTGTCTCCAACATCGTTCAATACCTCTACACGCCTACCGAAAAGTTTGGTTTTTTTAGACGTATGCAAGTCATAGTCGAAGACTACATAGGTGTCATTGCTGAGAGGTACCCCTATTGGAACCGTAGCAACGGGGCTGATCATTTCTATGTGGCTTGTCATGATTGGGTACATATAATTTATTTTTTTAGTTTTATACGTTGTTAGCGACGAAAACTTTAAGGGCTGACATTATAAAATTGAGATGTGCATAGATAAGGTTGTTATGTTTTAACTACAAGTATCGATATATGCATGTCTCAAACTCTTAATGACAGTCCTTAAGGCCGTAATTATCATGTAATTACTCTATAAGGGTAGCTAACTTTACAAGTACATACACATCATGTAATTACTCAATGTGAACTTATTAATGATATAAAATGATTGCTTATGTATAATAACAGGGGCCATTTGTTTCTATGGGAAACCCTAAACTATTTGAAAATCTCGTAAGAGTGCTTTGCAACGCAAACACGTCGGAAGGTTTCATTCCAAGGCGAGACGTGTCAATGTCAGAAATTTATGGGCCGTTCAACAATATCCCACTGGTAGGTAGTGGCCAATCGCCTTACAATCGTTCAATATTAGCATTCTTTGCAGGTGGAAACCACGGTTTTGTACGAAATAGGTTGTTCGAATATTGGGGAAACAAACAAGATAGTGATATTGAAGTCCATAGTTACCTTCCAAAAGGCCAAAACTACACGGAGTTACTAAGTCAAAGTAAGTATTGCCTGTGTCCTAGCGGTTATGAAGTCGCAAGTGCTAGGTTAACAGAAGCAATACATATGGGATGTATCCCTGTAGTTATCAAAGATCATTACGTTCTACCGTATAATGATGTGTTGGATTGGAGTCAGTTTTCGGTACAAGTAGCCGTAAGTAACATCCCCGATTTGAAAAGGATTTTGGAAGATGTACCTTTTTCGAAGTATTTGGAATTGCAGAAAAAGGTAATGGAAGTACAAAAACACTTCACACTTCATATTCCAGCTAAAAACTTTGATGTATTTCACA
The DNA here is from genome assembly GCA_963930675.1 of Gnaphalium uliginosum. Lineage (NCBI taxonomy): Eukaryota > Viridiplantae > Streptophyta > Magnoliopsida > Asterales > Asteraceae > Gnaphalium > Gnaphalium uliginosum. Next base: position 48,085,845 of record OZ005680.1, on the reverse strand, counting down.
TGATTCTTCATTCTGTGTGGCTTAGAAGACTTAACTTTCAATTGCTAAAGAATGTGATGTGAATAATCAACGGATAGATCGTTATATATTGTAATGCTTAATTTGTTGAAAGTCAATTTTGTTATCTCACGTGTTTAGTTACTTTTCTTGAAGAGTGATAGGATGACGTAAATCTTTTTGTGAAGAGAAAATTACATGGATCATCCTCGTGGTTTGCAAGAAATATCACCGATGATCCTTTTAATTTCAAAATTACACCGATCGTCCTTGTGGTTTGAAAGATTACATGCTCACAGTCCTTTTGCACATGTTAAGGGTATTAAAATTATTTAGTGTTTATTAACTTAAAGTACTGTGGCGTGCAATATTGCAAACCACAAGGACGATTATGGTAATTCTGAAACTAAAGTACTATCGGTGATATTTCTTGCAAACCAAAAGGATGATCCATGTAATCTACTCTTTTGTGAAATGAAGGCTCACAATTTTTTTATTTATTAGTATTTTTTTTTATAATTCCTAAGAAAAATAATATTTAATTTTTAACGTTCACACAACGTACGCAACTTCTTAACTTCTTTGCTCATTGCTTATCAAAACCATGAGAAACTGGTAATGAATCTTATTACTCGTAATTAGGATAGAGGGGGAAAATAAGTCAACTTGGAATATTATATTAACCTAAATCTTTTCCTTAACATCCAATAGGTTCATTTTAAAGCAATTTGTACATTGGCCCAAGTAGAAGAGGGTCAGAAAGCGTCGAAACCCACCAGGCCCACTTGATTTTTCTCGGTCCATACGTAACATTTGCCGCTTCCTTTTAAATTTATTTAAACCAACGTACATGATACAACGACAAGCCACCCCGCCACTTTCTTTCTTTGACATAATTCAATTCCTCACCTGAGTAAATCTCCGGAACGGTCGGATTTATATAAATCTTCTCAAAACTTCTAAACTCCTTTTACACTGTTAGTTCAAAAAATTCCCTTCTGTTTTGTAAATGGTGCCTCATCCACCTATATCGACTAAAATACCGTTATTCTCTCATTTAAAATTCTAGTAGAGTTTATTACAACATTAAATTGAGAAAAGCACACGGATAATCCCTCTAGTTTACCTCAAGTTACGTGATGAGGATCCATGACTGTTTGGTTAGTTTTTTAAGAACATAGCCACATGATGCATAATTATAATTAGAAAATTCCTCCGAAAAAGTAGGATAAAATAAAATAACATAAGATAATTCGGTATTTGTTATTACCACAACGTACTGCACATTCCTTGCCCTAATTTGCGTCCATTGGATCTGCAACCATGACCTATTATTACTCGAGTCAACAAATTCTTTTTTGTTTGTTTCATCGGTCAATATTAATATTAATTAATATTTCATGTGCAGCTAAAAGTAGAGTGGAGTTGAAGTTAATAGTGAAGTTTTAAAAACTAGCTAGCTCTTCCATAACGTACTCCATATTCTTTGGCCGTAAAATACATGTTTAATTCAACTGTGATTGTTGGATCAATATTTCAATCTCTTAGTAAGTTTTGTATGTTTGATGTAAGCATATGTCAATAAACTCGAATCCCGTAAGTTGATTAGTTCTTGAAAGACGACATTAATCCTACTTTCACTAATTTTTCTTGTAATCTATGCAACACCAACGGATCAAACCCGTAATCTTCTCTCAAGCTCTGGGCCCATTAACAGCAACCCGCAGACTTCTGCAAGATGAAGCTGTGTCCAAGATTGAGGTAAGTTGTTTTCATATTGAAAGATTTGATTCTTCATCTTCTTCCTTCTTTTTAGTTTCAATCTTCTACTTTTTTCAATATTAAGGTTTTTGTAAGCTGTTTTTAATATGAGTTTGTTCATTACAAAAAGGATATTACACTAGCGAGAATTGAAGAACAATTAGCTTAAGCACGAGGTTAAATTCGCAAAGCGATTGTCGAAAAGAGCTTTGCATCGAATGAAAAGAATGGGAGTAATTCTGTCACCGAAAAAACAATTTTCAAGAATCCATTCGCCTTTTTTCAGTTAAGTGTTTGAATTTCAGGGCCTTAAATCTATTATATGTTTCAAAGCCTAGCTTCCACCCCTTCAATTTCTTACAAAAGCGTTCATAACTAACAACGCTCACGCCCACCACATGCCCCTCCCCGCCTAAGACAATATGTGAAATAGAGCATATTAGTTTGGCAAGTTTTCAAATTAATGACGATTCTTGGGGAGCAAGTTAACTTGGAGAACAAGTTAGAGTTTGCCTATACATATAGGAGTTTTATGTTAGGTATTGGTGAGGAGATTGAGCAAAATATAGGGTATATGAAAGTCTCTCTTCGTCCCGTATGGTGGTATTGGTGATTCAATAACGACAGCGCGAATTTGTGTACTATAATTATCATCATTAATATCATTACCTTAAGTCTTCTTTAATAAAAAATAAAAAGAAACAATAATAAGTAATTTTTAGTAAATATGTATATCTACTTATTTTATAAAAAGAAGTCATTTTTCACTTTAACAAACGTTAAGGAGATGACAAGTCAGCATGTAACAGTCTGCTACTGTACACACCTTGCCCTCAAGTCTCATTTCAACTTCACACACCATCTTTCACAACAATTTCACTTCTCACATGCACCGGTACATGTATCTCTCTCAACCATCCATATTTAGTTGTTTTGCTTCCCCAATTTCTATCCTCCTTTTGTCTCTCACAATATCTCTATCTGTTCTGCCATTTCTATTTTCCCCTTGAATGTAGCGAATATATATGTATGTTCGGTTTGATGTTCATCTGAAGTGATATTTGCAGGTTCGGTTGCTAGCATTTGAAGACCAACGGAGCTTTTAGCATAATGCATATCTCAAGATGATGAGGATAACGGTTGAAGTGAAAAAATTCAAGGTATGTAGTTTCAGTATTCAGTTTTCTTTTTATAGACAGTCAATCAAAAGTTCTCCATTATTTTGTTCCAGTATACTCCGTATTGTTTTTCAAATCTGATAAAACAAAGTTTCATAAGTTATCCACAACTACCGTTGCTTTACTGTCGATAATTATCATATATATCCAGGTATTTTTCTTCCTTTTATGCGTTTTCTTATGTTCATTTTATCTAAGCTTGTAGATGAATACGTATAGCTAAATATGTGCATGTTTTCTTTATACAGGGTGTTTCACTTCTTCATTTTTGTTTTTCTTATCCATTTTGAGATTTTCTCTCTGACCTCAAGCTTCGATGGATTAATGTCTGTAGTTTAGTACTCTTTAGGGACGTTTCATGATTTTTAATCTTTTTTTTTTTTTTTCGGTTATCTTTCATGAGGTGATCTTGTTTTTTAATTTTTTTTTCCTTTTAGTTACCTTAGCTAGCTACTACATGGAAATAAAGTTTTTATATATAAACTCTTGAAGTTTAAAATTTAAGTATTGAACATGGGTTTTAATTTAAGTTTAAAAGTTTTTATACTTTTGGGTTTCAATTTTCTTTTGGCATGAACATGGGTTCGAATCACGTATTTTCTTTAGTTATTTAATGTTGTTGAAGTTGGTGATGGTCGAATAGGGGGCATAAAGAAGTCTCGATAAAAGGAATTGTTTTATAGCGATTAACCCACTATATCTCCATTGTTTGTTAGTTATCATATTTTTATTATTATTTGTCTACTGTATTTTGGAGAGGAGACTAAATTTTTCTTTTTGTCTTATATATATTGGTAGGGTTTTGCTAATTTGGCAAGGGATGGTGTGGCATGAGAATTGTCCCATCAAATCAAACTCTAGATGCAAGTTGTTTTTTATTCATATTTTATATATTATTTGATTGTAAAGGTGAAAATTATTTCAGTGTGTTTGGTTTATTATTAAGAAGGTAATGAGTATGTGTATGATAATGAGAATCGAATATAAACTCCATTTGTTTGATCGGTTTGAAATATTGCCCATTTTATTGTGTTGATATCTATATCTATTTGATAAATCCAAATTAGAATATTCATAAAAAATCATCCCGACATCATATGTAATTCAAAAAATCTATCTATTATATATATATATATATATATATATATATATATATATCAAGCACCGTTACAAAATAATATGTTTATGTTAATTATGATTAATTCTAGAAAAATATGTTTTCTTTACGTCAAGGAGTACTATAATAATACAATCATTTTTATGAAGATTGTAATTGTTTTTTTGAATGCTATTTAGACTCTAGAGTATAAAATATATTATGCCTATTGAACATGGTTCGTTTCCATTTGTAAGTAGATGAATTAGAGGTAAATCATAAATGCTTCTTTTTTACAAGATATACATTATATGCATTAACCTTTTGTACATGCTTCTTTCTTATTAGTAAAGTTGACCGAAAAAACCGGGTCCACCCGAAACCGAAAAAATACCGAACCCGAAACCGGTTGAAACCGGTTTTTATAAATTCCGGTTCAGTTTTTATAAAAACCGCCGGTTTGGAAACCGGTTTGGAGTTTACCGTTGGTGAACCGGTTTGTAACCAGTTCTACCCGAACCAGTTTGAAAAACCGGTTTTAAAAACCGGTTTGGAACCGGTTTTTTGAGTTGTTCGAAATATAGCCGTTTCTAGCCATTTTTGACCTTTTTTTTGTTTTTTTTACCATTTTGCCATCCTAAAACTAGTATAAATAGATACCTTGGGTTTGGTTTAGTCACAACACTCAATCTTGCTAATTCTAGTCTTTAAACACTCACAACGCTTACGATTTACGTACGAAACTCTCAAAAAATTCTCTACCCCTCTTAAAACGCTCTCGAAACGCTATCAAAATGGCCACTCAATCTTTTTCAACTTCCGCCGGTGTTGGTTCTTCAAATGCACCAACTATTGTTCAAGTTTTGGTAACCAAACGAAATCCCGAGATTTGGTGTAATTACGACAAAGTGTTATTGTCGGATGGTTCCACTAAGGCATTTCGTAAGCTCTCGATCAAGCTTCGCGAGAGGCTTCCTCTGAAGAAGATTTCGACTTTTGAAGACTACCCAAATTGAAGATGTTAGAAGAATTGAAGATTAATAAAAGTTGAAGATTTTTGAAGATTATGAAGAATTATGAAGAATTATTGGTTTCAATAATATTTTTATGAAGATTTAGAAGACTTTGTTTTAAGTTATTGTTAGGTTATGTTTCCATACCTAATGTACTAGCATTCTATCGGAAAAAATTTGAAGAATACATTGGTTTTCCCTAAAACGCTTAACGCTCGAATAAGATTGAATTATATAGAATTATTGGTTTCAATAATATTTTTATGAAGATTTAGAAGACTTTGTTTTAAGTTATTGTTAGGTTATGTTTCCATACTTAATGTACTAGCATTCTATCGGAAAAAATTTGAAGAATACGTCGATTTTCCCTAAAACGCTCAACGCTCGAAAAAAAACCGAATTATATAGGAAAACCGGTTTGAAACCGGTTTTTGAACCCGAACCGGTTCCAACCCGGTCCAAACCGGTTACAACCGGTTAGGGTTTTTCTCCCCCTCAAACCGGTTCGGTTCCAACCCGGTTTTTGTAAAAACCGGTTTTTGACTTTCGAAAAAAAACCGCTCCAGTTTTACAACCCGAACCGGTTTTCCGGGAAACCGGGTTTTGTTCATCCCTATTTATTAGTATCAAACTTACAAAATTAATGACATGTTATATGAACCTTGAAAAGTTAATTATAATTTACCATAGCATGTAATAATCTCCATATTATAAACATGTTATAACCCAGTAAACCGTATACATTTGACTACTTAAGTTAAGAAAAAAAAAATCGTCATCTAAATAGAAAAAAAAATCCCATCCATTTAACAATGGAAACCATTTACTCATCTCCATATTTGTTGGCATATAATTTGTGTTGGGAATTATGCCTGGATTAAAATTTTATCTGTTAACTATAAGTGAAATATTTACTTATATTTTACGAATATGTGAATTTGTTAAAAAATATTGATGTATCACATCTTTTCGGTGTATTAGTGATAGCTTTTGAAAGCTAAGCATACACATTGATTCATTGAAACATTATGATTTTGCCTTTTACCATTTTGTTATTGACCCTTCACTTCTACAATATTTTTAGTATCAATCGATGATGCATATAAGCACGTCTGTTTAATTTTCAATTAACAACACACATCTTCTAAAAAGTTACAAAAAATAGCATGGCCACGCTGATCACGGCGTATAAAATACCCTATGCGATTCTAGTTTCCTCTGTGCGGGAAGACACTATCCTGAGAACGATTTCGTGTATATCAATTTTCTTCCTTTTGATTTGATCTATCTAATATTCAATTCGTTAGCGTCAAATTAAGCTCATAATTCATATTATTGTTTTCTTTTTTTTTTCGTAATTCTCTAAAATTGGTAACAGAATTTATGATCACGAGGTTAACTATCGTGGTCGCAGTTTACTGTTTGGCATTGTACTCGATTTTTGATATTACACATTACAGTAATTAGGTCTCTTCGAACTGATAATAGCGATATATGATTCCTTTTTATAAATCTGTAGGAAAGTTAGAATGTTAAAAAAATGTCGAATGAAAGAACTAATAAGATTACTTCATTCCAATAATCCATTTCCACCTTTTTTTCTAAATCTAAATATCTCACAAACTGTATATCCATAAATTATAAAAATTACACCGTTAAAATCAGCATCTTTTTATTTTTAATTAGAGATCTCACATGACATACTTTCGACGAACTTATTTTTTTTCTTTTTCTAATGGGTATGTGAAATTCGTAATAATATGTGATTTAACACTCATATGTGAATATATTTACAATCAAATTATAAGTTTTAAATCACTATCTATAATCACATGTGAATAATCAAATTTTCAAATTATAAGTTTAAAATCACATAAAATAATTTATTTGATAATTTAATAAACCTTCAGAAAAAATTTAGTTATAATCACATGTAATTAAACATTAAATTAGTAATCGCATGTGAATAAAGTGTAAATAAATACCAATTTTAAATAATTGTTTATAATTATACATGTAAATAAATATAAATGTGAAATCAAATGTGAATTATCATTTATTATCAAATTCATTTGAAAAACACATGTGATTAAACCTCAAATCAATAATCAAATGTGATTTTGACCGTAAACGAATGCAATTCCTAAAATCTTATTTATATTTGTTTATATAAATGAATAATAAGTTATAATCATGTGTGAGTTAACATTCACAATTGATGAATAATCGTGTACCAATTATATTTACTCATAAATCACATATGATTATATATAAAATCACATGTGATTATATAAGTCACATTTTCTACGACCCAACAAAAATAAAAAGAAATTTTTTTTTGTCGAAAGTATAGCTTGTGGGATCTCTGATCGAAGAGAAAAAGATGCTGATTTCGAATATGTAATTTTTATAATTTTTGGTCATGCCGTTTGTGAGATATTTGATTTTAAAGATACGAGTGAAAATTGAGTTTTAAAATAAATGGAACAATCCTATTGATTCTACCATTCTTCACTTTTTTTAACATTTTACATTGAACTTACCTCATACACATCGAAATAGTTTTATTTGACGCATTAAAGTTTTAACCAAATGTGATTTATGGTATTCACACATTATCAAAAATATAAACTAGTAATCGTTAGCGGGATATCATTAGCCCATTATTTAGCTAAGCTTTACTTATCTTGGTCTTAGCCCAATTATCGTTTACTATGTATTTCTATTGCACTTGGTAACATTATTAAATTAATGGGAAATAATTAACTTTAGCATGGTACGAGAGCATACCTAAAAAAGGAAAAAAACCCGAAAATCCCCCAACACCGAATACTAGTTTCGATCTTCTGCTGCAATTATTCCGCTTCTCAATGTAAAAGAATTATTGATTACAATCCCAGCCGTCAACATACTTCTGATTGCATCATTCAATAGGGATCCTGAAAATTTTACCGGTAAAAAGAATTGTCATAACATTGAAAATAGTGATTACACTATTAAATACACTATAAATATAATTATTTACGGGAAGTGAACTTTGGGAGATAAAAAATTTACTATTGACTATGATGGACTCACATTTAGAGTCATTAGTCATCACATGCCAACTCCAGAAAGATTTACATCAGTGAAAAAGAGACATACAATTGTTGGAGTATTAAAGAAATAATAATCATAATCATAATAATAATAATAATAATAGTTGAAGGTCAAACATTTTAATTCTTTCTACAAGAAAACATTTAATAAACTGAATAGTTACATATTAATTTAAAAATTTTGTAGAAAAAATAAAATTTAGAAACAACACACATATTTGATTAAATTTCAGAAATATAAGACTCGCAAATATGAATGCCTTTATATACAAAGTATAACTATATAGTTGATGTAACCATATAACTATATATTTCTGTTATGTAACAGATATGATGAAAAAAGAAAAAGATAGAAGTGGTTGGATAAATAAAAATAAATATATTCATTTTACTGTAATAAGTATGATAGTATTATGTTAAAAAAACATGGTACTGTCTTAAATTTAGATTTAATTATAAATAAACAAAGAGAAATATTGAAAAGTCAATGTAATTCGGTAATAATTAAGATATAGGCGTTCAAAGTAAAAACTCAATGTAATTCAATGTACTAATTAATTATTGGTCAAACCGGTATACTGAGTAAATCTAATCTAATGGGTATATTTAGATAACCCCTTCAATAATTAATTCGCATTATATTATTCCAACATTGTTCACGATCATCTCTGAATGTTTACATATAATTCCTTCTCCTTTTTTTTTTTTACCATGGTGAATCCAATGCCACCTGCTGCTTTCCAGGGGTGGCTTAAGGGTAAGGCCAGTAAAGCCACGGCTTTAGGCCTCCAAATTCTTAAGGCCCTCAAATTTTTATGACATGTGTTATATATAAGATAATATCAGTATGAGTCTGTCTTTTTAATGTCTAATGACATCAATAACTTAAGTTGCAAGTAGTAAGTCTCTTTTAGGTGAAAACAAATCGACTAATCCCATTTTTTTTTATATCTTTAGTTCAAAGTGGTTTCAACAAAAAATTTATTATGTTCCATTGCTCATGTATTTCGATGAATATAATTCATCGAAATTCTTTTTTAGGTCTCTAGTTTAGGAGTTGTATTCTTTAATCATGGTATGCGTTTATCACCATATTTAACATTGTTATCACATTGTCCAATAATCGTGTAAAACCATAGCTCATGATTATAAATTTAATATAATTTTATAGTTTTTATCACGGTTGTTAATATCTCATACAATTCATCATTATATCATAGGAAGATCTCTGATATATACATAATTAATATTACAAGTATTAAATGTTATGTGTAGAAAAAACTTGAAAATGTTGCATATACCTTTATATGCTAAATTAAAAAGAAAATTTGTCAGATTCTCGAGTTGGTAATTTGTCCTAAAAAGTAATCGTGACACTTTCTTTAGCCCAAAAATGTTTCCAAAACGTAATTGGTGAGAAACTGTTAGAAATAGATTATATCAATAGGAAAATTAAATAGATTAACAGAATTTTTTACTAAAAAATAAGTCAACTATAGAAATTATTAAGATGAAAAAGCCTCATTTTTATAATTAGCTTTAGGCCTCATCGGAGCTTAAGCCGCTCCTGCTGCTTCCCCATACGAAAAGTTATACGCGATCACCTCCATCACTAACCTAATCCCTATCAAGCTCGATCTAGAGAAGTCAAAGTATTCTTCATGGAGTTACTTCTTCTCCAATCACTGTGATGGTTTTGAAGTTCTCAAGCACATTAAAGGCGATCCGTCCACGAGTGAAGATACCGCCCCCTCTGCCGAATGGTCCAAGGTTGATTCTATTGTTAAACCGTGGATTTTTCTCACCGTTTCTGAATCCCTTGTCGCACGATTAGTGAAGGCAAACCTGAGAAATGCTAAGGATGCGTGGGACTTCCTCGCAAAGATATTTCTTGACAACAAACGTACTAAAACAATTGCATTAAGAGGTGAGTTACGTGCTCTCAACGTTGTTGATCTTAGCGTCGATTTATACTTTCAGAAAATCGAATCCATTGCCACTCTCTTGACTAACCTTGGATCTCTCATGAATGATGACGACCTTGTCACTTAGATATGATTAAAGTATACAGGTAAACTAAATATCAAGTTGAATCACATGTGAATGAATATTAAGTCGTAATCACGTGTTAATTAACATTAACATATACCATTAATAAATAATCATGTACCAATTTCATTTTTTTTATCATAAAACACATATGATTACTAACGGGTCGTTTTTTAAGATCCGTCAAAAATAAAAAATAAAAAAGTTTCTTGAAAGCATAACTTGTACAATTTCTAAGTAAAGATAAAAAGACGTTAATTTTTATAACTTATTGATATACCGTTTGTGAGATAAGTAATTTTATAGTTTGAGTAAAAATGAATTATTTAATAAAATGAAGAAATTCTATTGGTTACTGTTAAAGTATGTTTCTAATATGTATAACATAGTTTAACGTTTGTAGTGCAGTTATAACTTTTACATTTTCAGAATACGACATGGAAGATTTTGATGTCAGAATGCACCCGTTGACGTTTGTCTTTGTTGCTAATGTGAGTTATAGTCTTAATACCCAAATGCTACGTGCATGAAAATTGTAAATTGTAAATTGAAAATTGTGTATGTCATAATCATTCAAATTATTAAAGCTTCATATAATATAATTAGCAGTGTACCCGTCATACATAAAATTATTTACACCGTATTTAATCATTATTTTCTAGTCAATAAATAAAATTATTTTATTGTTTCATTGCCAATTAGAAATGTAAAAGACAATATATTACAGAAATCAACAATGATCAAAGTTTGGTTAACAATTAAATTACAACATTTATAGATGTTTATTTACCTATATTTTTCAAAAGAAAGTTTTGATTGAAATGATAGATTAAGAATTCAATCTAAGGATGTGCAAAGTTTTAAATAAATGGCATAAATTAGTGATTTGTTTGAGAATATTTAATAATTAATGAAAGTTTTTGAAAAGATTAGAATAATTAATGAAAGTTCAAGGGCAATTTGAACTTAAGACATTATTGAAGTTAATTTTAAAATAAATATAAAGATGCTTTATATGTAATTAATTAAGATTAAGATAAGATAAGATATGATACTTAATATGAAAATGGTACAGTGTAATTTTAATATCACGATGTCATTCAAACATTAATACAATTTCATACAGGTATGAACACACAATTTTTAAAGCTTTATTTACTGTATTTAGTGACTAATTCAGAGTGTCCCAAAGCTGTCCTTAAAATAGATGGAGGTATAGATTGTAGTCGATCGGATATGGATAGGGTGACGCTATATCCATATTCATATCCATTTAGTTTTCTTTATCCATATCTATATCCATATCCATTAAAATGACAAATCATCCGTCCACATTCATATATGCGGGATGGAGCGGGTTAGTGGATATCCATTGGATATTCAAAACATTGTTAAACATTGTGATAATCTTGACATAATTTGTTACAAAATACAGGTAAACTATAGTTTCTGAAGATATGAAACACTCGTTTATTGTTTATTGTTTAAATAGACACATTTTGATTGTTGTTTATCATCTGTTATTGACCTTCGAGGTATAGTAGGAATTAAATTTTATCTCCGCGGTGTTAATCTATAAATGAAATGTAAGATCTTGATTTACTAAAACCAAATGATGAAAAATTACGATAGAAAAGTAAAAATTTATTAGCGATCTTATAAAATAAGAACAATCCACTTAAATAATTAGAATTGTATACTACTCATAAGTTTATAGTGTAGGTATATGTACGAGTATATATGTATTTCGGATAATAATGGGTGAATCCATGGATGACGATTGATAATCCACATCTAATCCAGTAATCATCCACATCCATATTCATATTCATTATACATTCATTTTGATTGTCCATAGCCATCACTGGTGAATCAGATGGATGGATATTCATTAAATCGGATGTTGATTGCCATCTCTAGACAGAGGTACTTTCTTTTTCTATCTCTAGATAAAGGTACTTTCTTTTTCTGCAGTAACAGTAGTGACAGACAATCAGTCAGTAGCTATAAAAATGTGGACAAAATATTAGCGAAAAAGAAAACAAAACAAACATAAATAAATAAAACTATATATAACTAAGATCTTTAATGAGATGAGGATAATAATATCTTAGTGACCAAATTATCAACTTTTACATTTACTAAAGCTAAATCACTATTTGTGTAAAAAAAATGGGTATTTGGACCACCCACTGGAGCCATTCCATATTTAAATGGAGCACGACCGAACCTCCCACAAGGTCCAATATCGCCGGACAAATCACCTCCATCACATATACCACAACGTCTGAGCCGGAACTCGCGCGGATCAAGCATTAACGTTGTGGACCATGCGCTTCATTGGTGGTAGGTACCTTTATGATAAATAATACCCATGACAAGTTTCGAGCTCATGATCTCAAGGAAGTCATGAGCTACCCTTAATACTAGGCTATTTAGTCAGTGGTCACTATTTGTGTAATAGTGACATGAATAGTAGGGTTTTTTTGTTTTGTTTTAAGTGTATTTAATTATAAATAAAATTCATATACATTAAAAACGATCATTTCAATTAAGTATGTATTCAAAGTTAGGTATTGTAGGTTAATATATTTTAGTTATTGTTATAGAATTATATATTCTTGAAAATTCATATACATTATAAAAGATCATTTCAATTAAGTATGTATTCAAAGTTATGTATTGTAGGTTGATATATTTATAGTTATTGTTATAGAATTATATATTCTTGAAAATTCATATACATTTATCTTATATAAAGTTTTAAACACCTTATTAATATATGTGTTGTTTTAGTATTTTAAATACTTAATTCGGTGTAAAAGAGAAACATAAACATAATATCGGTAGGTTTTTCTTAAGATTATAAGTGTCATTATTATTTAATCAAGTTTTTACAAATTAAAGATTTGTTGTTATTAAATGGGATATTTGATAATATGAAATCAAATCTCACCTTAATATTATTTCTTTTTCTTTTTACAGAAAAATGTTACTTGACAATGAAACCAAACATATTAAAATATGAAGTATAAGTTGAAGAAAAATTTACTATTTAATTTAATTATTTTTTAAATTGTTAGAAGAAATACTATATGTTACTATTAAGGTAAGCTATAATTCACAATTTATTATATATTGTAACTCTTAGAGATTTTATTTCATATTAAAATCTATTTTTTTTTAAATTACAGTTGAAAAACGCGGGTTCTAGAACTAAAATTGGAAAAAGTATAGGTTAAAAATGGAAACCAAAAAGAGTCTAGGGTTACTTTTGAAAAATTCAAATTTAACTTGGAACAATAGCACTAACCTTTTCGCTATTTTCAAGCTTTTATAGCTTGATAATCATTACTTATTATATTTAACCCATACTTTTTCATTTTTACTATTCACAAAGAAAGAAAGAAAAACATACTAATCAATATTTTGGCATATATAATATATAATTATCTAAAAATTAAATAAAGCTTATATTGAGTTCCAATTTTGATGCTTATTTAAGGTTCTACAATTTTTAAGAACATACAATTGTTTTGGTCAATTTTTTGAATCATATACACAGTCTAAGCTCGTCTCCGAAACTTACTCTTTAAATAAATGTGTGACTGAAAAAAGTGAGTCGTCAAAAATATATACCCCTTTAAAATAGTCTAGTCCTTGAGACTTATTTTTCAGATAAACTTTCTAGGATGGATAAGATAGTCGTTAATCGGTCTGGGTTACCCGTTATCAACATTTTTACCAAAAAAATATTGCAATAAACTTTTCGAAAATACATCAACAACTTACGGTATATGTTATACACCAGCTATGAGGTACTTGTTACTGTTTATTTGATTATTAAGTATGACAAGTACAATAACAATAACAATGACAATTTGATATATCAATCACATTTTATTAAACGCACTATTTTAACAAATCTCCCACTTTACCGATCCTCAGATAAACCGGATACGTGACACTTTTTTGTCCATTCTTGTGTTCATTCCAAGCCTTTGTAAATTCCTCGATCACACCCTCGTTCAATAACTCGACACCTTTCTCTTTAGCGGTCTGATAAGCCGACCATGACTTAATATACGTAAAAAACTCATCCAAAGTCATCAACTTCTCATTTCGAAACTCAAAAGGACCATTGTGATCACATCCATCTACAGCTTCAAAGGGAAACTTAACACTTTTATACTTATCATCCACCAACCCACGTAACGAATCCCAATATGGTTTTGACTCGGAGTAAAATTTTTGGAATACTGGATCGAATTGATCATCAATTTCTGGAATAGTGTAACACCATGCTGCAATTACACCATTTGGTTTCTTAAGTATCCATTTGACTTGATCATAAAAAGTATCATGGTCGAACCAGTGGAGAGCTTGAGCTACTGTGACTAAATCAATACTTGATTCTGGCCCGATTTTCTCTTCTAAATCGGGCATGGAAATATTGGCAGAAGTACATTCGTAACGCATGTTGGGGAGTTTTGGAGCGAGTTCCAGCTGTTTGTTGCTTGTATCTGTGCCAATTACACTCTTGTATATGCTTGCAAGCTACAATGAACAAGTACTATAATTATAGTTCGGTTTTTCTCTATATATACAGAGCGGCTCAAGGTCGTATGTGGCCTAAAGCGAACTCAAAATGTGAGGCCTAATCAACTTGAAACAAATATTGTTTTTCTATTCTCTTTTTTTTGTTGGAAATTCTACACAATTTGTTCGGTATAGTACGAAAAATTTATTTTTTAAATTAGAAAAATTAAATTCATCCATTCTGTTGTTATATAATATGTCGACTCTTATATATTGTCACCGTTTAGTACGTTTCGATAAAATTAAAAAAAAATCTACTAAAGCAAATGTCATTACAAAGAAGATAATCTTCGATCTTTTACTTGAATAATATAAAAATGTGAAAGGAGATCAAGTTATCGACTAATTATGGTCTTAGAGAACTATATTTTTTTGCTCTTGACTTTATGTGACATTTAACAACCAAATACTAGGTTAAACATTTAATTAAACTCGCTATAAAATTCAAAATAAATCCACTTAATCACAAGTAATATTTGAAATGATTGAGTTGATTATTTGAACAATACGATAAATGATCATGCGTAAAAAACTAAGTGAAGAATCGTGAAAACATAAATATTATGTGAAAATTACTTTGATGGTAGACAATGAAAAACATAGATTGAAACTAAAAACGTAAAAATAGAATGTCGAAACCTTTTTAACGAAATCACTTGAACTAAATGACAAAAAGTGAATCTAGTCAATTTTTACATAAAATTGGCGTAATATCTCACGACCTAAACTCTATTGAGGTCTTACGATGTCATTTATCACATAAAGTGGACCTAATGTTTAAGAGTTTATATTCCTTAAGGCCTTTACAGGATAAAACATTTTGAAGATCCTCATCGTTATCCTATATATCTAGTACATGACATCAAAATTTTAAGACCTTATAAAATCGAGGGCCTAAAAGCTTTAGTAGCTTTACCCTTAAGCCACCCGTGTATATATAATACCAACACGCTTTATCTTCTTTTTTTTTACAGCTAAATTATTAATCGATGGTTTTATGTACGGTAACCTTAACAATTTTTTGAATAATCCCAATCATTTAACGGTTGATATTATCTATTATCGAAAAACCATACCGGTTGTGATCGACTGATTGGTTTACCTAAATTAATAATCAAAAAGTTTTCTATCTTTAAATAATATGATTTTCATCCAGCAGTTTAATTAATGCTCGCGAAATGACCCGGAATTAATCAAATACGACACAAATTGAAAAAGAGGGGCTTACGGAGATAGCAGCCTGACCGCTGCCGGTGCCAACATCCCAAACGACATCGTGGGTTGGCGTTTTAGAGGCGATGAAATCAAAGAGTTGTGGTGGATAACCTGGCCGAGTAGCCAAGTACTGTTTCGCTTGTTTCAAAAACAGATTCGCCATTAATTATTTTCTTTGTTTTTCTCTCTCTCGAAGTAGCAAAGTTGACTCAAAATAGCCAATGGAATCATTTAAATGATTAGTTTCTTTTGAGATTGAAGTACGTACATATATTGCCCCAATGTTTCCCAAAGTTGTAGATACTTCCCTATTGTTTACCTAATTGCACATTTGCACAGCATTTTCTTTTCGTTTTGTTGTCACTAGGCCGGCCCGTAACAAATCGAACGTTTAATGAATATCTCGTGAATTGTTTGACTGAAAATTCGTTTATGTTCTTTTGTTTAGTTTTTAGTGAACGAACATGACCATGTTCGTTTAGTTGAATGAACAAACATGAACATATCTTATGTTCGTTTAATTACAATTTGTGAACGTTCGTTTGTTTTATTTTTATATATCTTATATACAATAGCTAAATTTAAACTATATAACTTGATGTAAACCTAAAACATTATATATTTTATTTTTATTATCTTATGTAGTTTGCTTATACTTCAAATTTTTCTCGATAATAGTATTCATATTATGAGGATGCTTTTATAAGTTTGACTTCGTACATTAATCTTGTATTGATGCATTATTATATATATTCGTTCATTAACACCCTTTATGTTCATAAACAAAACATGAGTTTGTATTTTCAATGAAACATGATTCATCTTTTGAACACGTTTTAAGTTTTATAATATAGTCTTTCTAATTTACATACATGAAGACTTTTCATCCATGTACTTTTGGATTTTTTGATTGAGAAGTCCACGTGTGTGTAAAACACTTAAGCAGTTAATTCTAGGTTTACTATACAACGGGTTTTTTCTTCAAAAAATCACATTCACGTACTTTTATAGGACTACATAAAATGATAAAATTGGTCAAAATGAGAAACCACATAGATATATTTTCGTTGAAATATTATATATCTTTATAAAATGATAAAATTGGTCAAAATGAGAAACCACACAGATATATTTTCATTGAAATATTATATATCTTTTTAAAATGCACGAATAGTATGTGCGCGTGCGTCTGTCGTAGGTATTCTGTAGGGGTGTTCAATATTCAGTTTGATGAATAAAAATCGAACCAAATTCGAATTAGGTTTTCGATTCGGTTTACACATTTGAATTCGATTTTTGTTTTGAATTTTTGGATTCGTTAAATCGAAAACCGAATTCAAATTAATATAATATAAATTATTAATATATGTAGTATATATGTGATATTTAAATTTCGTAAACAAGTCTATTCCCATTTCAACCCTACATTAACTTCATGTCTTTCACTTTTCACACTAGTGAAACCTTAACATAATAACAGTTACAACCAGAAACCTATTTTTATGGTTATTTGTTTAAATTCAGATATTTTTCGATTTTAACCGATACCGAACCGAATTCGAATTCGATTTCGGTCAATTTACAACTTTGAATTCAGTTTTTGGTTTTGCTCTCAAAAATTTCAAAACCGAATTGAATACACCGAGGAAACCGTAAACTGTACGAATGAACACCCGTAGTCTTCTGTAAGCAGTCTCTCTACCTTTGGCTAGAGGTCATCAGGCCCGGATTTGAGCATGTGCAAAGTGTGCAACTGCATAGGGTCTCTGATTTCCGAGGGCCTAAAAATAAAAATTCAGTGATTTACTATAAAATGATATTTGAACGATTTGATTAGGAGTATTCACCGGTTCGGTTTTCCGTTTGATTGGTTTTATCTTTTCGATTTTTTCGGTTTAAAATATTTTAAGACGCTACCCAAAGACCGAACCGAACCATCTAAAATGTCAAAAAATCAAACCGAAGACCATAAACCAACTCGGTTTGGTTTTCGGTTTAAACTGAAAAATCCGAATTACAATACAATATTAGACTTTTTGTTATCTACTTACAAAATGAAGAATTATATAAGTTACGCATCACAATATCATTACAAATTAGATAGAAGAGTATTGGATGCACCAACAAACTCCATTAAACAAAAAACAAATTTAAATCAAGTTTTAGTAGTTAGTACTTAAACGCAATCCATAAAGATTAATGAAAAGATCTAATCAAAATTATCATGCAAATATCCCTAAAAGCGGAGGAAGAGGGAAGACAAGTGATAACAAGAATCTAGAAGGAGACTTTAATAGTTTGTTTGGAAATCGGAATTTTTGATATATACATCTAACTGAATATTGTTATCTAGATCTATATAATATATAAAGTGTAATAGTACGTGCTATAATCGGGTTTTTCGGTTTAACCGAACAGACAATGTTCAAACCAATCACCGAACCGAAAATCAATTATCGTATTCGGTTTCAGTTAAAAATTCAAATCAAAAACCGTTTTAAGAATCAGTTTGGTTTTAAACAGTTTTGAGTTCGGTTCGACTTTTGGAGTAAACGGTTTGAAATCAAATATTGCTCACTAGATGTGATTGAACTAATCAGTGATTCATTATGAAGAAATAGATGCACCTACATATTTGAAAAGTAACAATTGACCCAACAGAAATACAATTTAAAATTGTGTTACTATAATAAAAGAAATATGGAGCACAGATCTGGTTGGGAAGATGACCTCAATAGTCGTACGTTTAATATATCTATTACCCACTTTTTCTTAAGACCACCTCAGTTGTTATGCAAAGTTACAGTATAGCCTCTTAACTTTCTTAATTCATTCAATATTAAATAAGTATTACGAGTAGTAGATTAATTTAGTTTCATGAAATTACTACATAGTCCCTCACTTAATTTTTTTTTTCTTTCTAATTCTACCCTAAAGATATTGTTTCTGAACTTATCAAAAGTTCAAGCACCTTCCATTTTTGTCACAAATTGAAGTATATTCAAAGTTGAATTAAGAAATACACAAATTCTTTTCGAATTATGGTTAAAATCTAGTAACGAAATTATAATAAGATTAACATCTTTTGTATTTAACTACGATTTTCATGTTCGAGAGCCCAATTATCGGTATGACGCAGGGCCTTCAAAATTCATGGGACGGCCTTGAAGGCTAGCTACTATCTACATTTTACCTTCTCATACTCCGCTCTCGATGGGAGTCTGCATTGTTGTTTTTAAAATGCACGGTTTTCCTCCTTGTTAAGTATATTAGTGAAGTTGGTTGTAGTGTCAAAAATGGTCTGTTAGTATTAAAATAAAAATTAATATTTAGCCAATCAAAATTGTTTACTATGTCTCAAATAAAATGCTGTGAACGAATATGGAGTTAGATTGATTCTTCTAAGTTGCCCAAAGTTGCAAGCAAATCACTTATTCTCTGAACTTGAATGCAGCCTTTTACTTTTTGGCTGCTATACATATTCACCTCCTTAATTAAGCCTCTTCCATTCGATTCATCCGTTTCCAGCAAGAAATATAACTAATATTCAACCCATTTCTTCAATACCATCACAAAGGTATGTATTATAATATTAAACCCATTTCTTCAATACCATTACATGGTTTCACAACTTTTACTCAATTATTCCATGTTCTAATACTAGCTCAAACCCCATGGAGATGGAGATGATGCCCCAAAGCGAAGATGTCAGGATCGAAATCCACGGCAATGATCAACGGACCAATTACAACAATTTTGTGGTTGACGAGTGGGAATGTTGCCTTAGAGGCCACGAGACCACCAAATGCTACGAACGCAAACGACATATTGAAAAAGTACCACCATTACTTTTAAAAGGTGAAAAAGGTCACAAGAACCGCGAGTACTACGAGCCTGCAGTGGTTTCACTTGGCCCGTACCACCACAACCAACCCAAGCTTGTACAAGCCGAGAAGTACAAGCTCATAACGCTCGAAGAGTTTCGCTTGAGTAGCGGAACAACAGTTAATTCGTTACGCGACAAGGTGTTTGAGGTGGTACATGATGCTAGAAAGTGTTATATTGATGGTTCCACGGATGATTACAACGATCAAGAGTTTAATCGGATGATGTTACTTGATGGTTGTTTTATTTTGTTCATCATAGAATGTATATCGCACGCGAATAATAAGTTGTTGCTAAATAATGAGTATTTGGGCGCGTTAGGTTTTGCTAATGTAACTCGTGACATTTTCTTGCTCGAGAATCAAATTCCGTTTGTGGTAATCCAAGTTTTGTTGGATTTACGGTTCCCTGATGATAAAGGAGAAGACATTCTTAATGGCTTCTTTAACTACTTAAACTATGGTGAGGTGTTAAGAAGGGACGAAAAGGTGTTCCAAAATAAGCAACCCCTTCATCTTCTCGAGCTTTATAGGTCGTATTTCATCTCATTTTCGCCCTCTCTTGGTCGTGGTCGTTCTACTAATTCTAGCATGTGGCGAAAATGGGCGAAAGAAACTCTTGATGAGGATGAAGATTATAACTATGTAAAGCGAAATCGATCATTTGCTTCCGTTATGGAACTCAAAGCTAAAGGTATTTAGACGTTTTAAAATTTGCCGAATTTTACTTTATATTATATTATATAAGTATTAACATACACCAGTTTTAATTGTATGTATCAAACCTTCAATCATGTTATTGTAACCTTCAATTATGTTATTGTATGTATTCACTGATCTTTTCATATAGTAACCTTTTTTGTGCGCTCACATGACAACCATATAGGTTGTCATGTCTTAACAAACTATTGTAACTAACTAAATGCAAACTACCTTAATTTAAACAGGTATTTTCTTGAAACGTACGCACAACGAATCGTTGTGCGCAGACATAAAGTTTTATTCACATTGTTGTTACGGTGAGCTACAGCTAGTTCGCAGAGCAGTTTCCTACAACACGAGAGCTATATACTTAAACATGATCGCATACGAGATGTGTCCACATAACCCTAACGACTTTCGTGTCTCTACTTACATTCGAGTAATGAAATCATTAGTCATTCAACGAGATGACGTTAAGGAGTTACGAAACAATAACATATTGCTTCATAGTCTTGGCCGTGATGAAGAAGTTGTGAAAATGTACGACGAGATTGAAGCACCCGCGGTTAATCTTTATATGTTTAACCAACTTCGACAAGGGATCGAGAAGCATTGTCGTAGTACGTATAAGACGTGGGCCGCCGAGCTGATTACCATTTATTTTAGTAGCCCATGGAAGACGGTTGCGTTGTTGGTCGCCACGGCTATTTTGTTCACGAACTTTTTGTCGACTTATTTCACAATCAGGCCACTTCCGGATGAATCTGATGACAATATTTTGAGGATTTTGAGAAGATGTGCAAACTTTCACCCTCCACCTGGACCTTCTTGAGTCAAGTTTTTATGTCATTTCATGTTTTATAATTTATAGAATAAAAGATAAAAAATGTACCTTGTGTAACATAATTAAATGTATAATGCTTTTTCTATGTTTGAATTTATATATTTCAATAAATTTAGCACTCCAAATTTCCTCATTTGTTAAGCTTTTTTGGCTTCATTTTTTTTACTGTTCTGTACTAGCTAGTTCAGAATATGTATCCGATAACTTATTTATCCGGTAGCCCGTATTTTTGATGACGTGACATGGCATCTCACACATTATTGACACGTGATAAAAAAACGCACGTTACGTTCGCAGTTATAAGTAATAACATGTCCAATATATACAATAAACCAAAATTGAAAGTTAAATTTACACAATAGACCAAAATAATGTTAGGTGCACGTACATTATAGAAATCAGATTAAAATTAAGTGCATCAATTGTCCCATTAACAAACGAATCTTTCCTTAGACTATCTCCAAGGTGTGCACTAAAACATCAAATTTGATGTTTTGGTTTAAAATATCCTCTCCTACTAATTCATTAAATTTGGTATAATTTTTGGTGTATACCAAATCTTTTAAGATTTTGCACCCAATTTGGTGTAACAATAAACATTAAAACTCTTATTCATTTGCGTTATTCATTGAATATATTTGATGATTAAAACAATAAAACATAATTTTCAAACAAAGTATGATAATTAAAATATTGATTTAAAAAAAAAAGAGTTACGTAATTCAAACTATACGAAAAGAAAATAAATAAATGTTATAATTAAGCTAATAGTTTAGAAATTGATTGAAAATGAAAATATCAAATTGAGGTAATTTGGAGCATAAAAATAGTTTATGATGTAATATGTAACTGTTAAAAGTGGTTCTTTTTACAGAATTTGATGCATATGTTGGAGAAGAACTATAATAGTTTAACATATTCTCTAAAGAATTTATTTGGTATACTAAATTTGATGCACTGTGTGGTGCATACTAGGGGTGTTCAAAGTCGGATATTCCTATTTCGAATATCCAAAAGTCGGATAGTCGATTTTACTATCCTAATCCGAATTCGGAATTTTGGTTATTGAAAAATCGTATTTCCGAATTCGGGTATCTGAACTCGGATATCCGATTATCCAAAAATAATAAAAATCTAATTTTTAATTTAAAAAATATGTCACATTATATATAACTAAAAGTTACTTTGTTGTGTTATGTGTCAGATAAGATAATATCATTATTAATAAATATTTAATAGCAATAATTCATTTATCTTTTGTGTATTTACATAATATCCAAATTATTCGAAAAATGTTATCCGAATCCGAAAAATCGAATATCCTCAATTCCCGTATTCGAATGTCGGATATCCGAATTTTTGGATATTATCAGTTCGGATTTTCCAATTTTCAGATAACGGATTCGAATACGAATAATTTTGAAGGACCTATATATACGTTGAAGTCCAATAATATCACTAAAAGAAGTAACATAAGAAAATGAGTGTATAAGTTTATTGATATCGCTCATTTTGTATATATTTATTTCGCGCGATATCATTGTTTTTGTACTTGTTTGAGTCAATTTTATGAACTTTCGATACTTATTTGGTTGAAAAATTGATTTCAGGTGCAAACGTTAACGAAATAAGCTTAAGTGGCAAAATCAGGCAAAATACGTGATCCCAAATTCAGGCCAGGATCGCGTATTAAAGGGATAAATCATCTCAGCATGGAAGAAGCACAAATACGCGATCCCATGATGGAAGTTGGATCGCGTAGTAAAGCGTGAAAACACATCAGAGGATTTTGAAGGCAAAATACGCGATCCCAGGTGTTCATGTGGATCGCATAATAAGGCATAATACGCGATCCCAGTGAATGGGATGGATAGCGTAATAATGAAGGAAATTTGGGTGTTCAGGGATCGCGTATGATCCTTGGGATCGCGTATGCGAGCGGTTCCAGCAGTTTTTGGAAAGAGTACAAATACGATTTTATTTTATGTTTAATCTAATTTTTGGCTACACAAAACGGCTGAGGACGAATTTTAGAGTCTTTTTTGAAGGTTTTTCATCATTTTGGAGATCTTTCATCGTATTCAATCATTCGTTTACGAGCAATCATCAACAATTAATTGTAATCATTCGGTTTGCATTATTTATCTATTAAATCATGTTTTCTTCAGTTTCAATTATTTATTGTGATTGTTCTTATTTAGTTATGACTGGCTAAATCCTTAAACACTTGCTTGGATGAAATAACTAGTGATTAGGGGTGCAATCTTTATATTTTATGCAATCTAATTTACGTTTAATGGAAACCCTTGTGTAATTGAGTTTAAAAATAATTGTTAAAGCTTATTGGTGATTTGATTATTGACTATAACGAATGTTTGTCATTAAGTTAAATCATTTATCAATTATATGTCTATGTATGATTGAATCATTGATTGCGGACACAAATATGGCATAAATTAGACAACTAAACTCAACGGTATAAGATAGTGATTTTGGCGAACGTCTTTCACTAGATTAAATTGTAAGTAAGTGAATTGAAATTAGGGTGTAGGTGATATCGAAGGTGAAACCTCGTCTAATTGAGATGAACATGTTTTGCTAAATAACTGATTTTAATTACACACCCTGAAGTCACTAGGGAAATAATCCAAATAAGTGTCATTTATTATTATCTGAAAGTTAATTCAATCAAATTTGACTCTTCCCAAGTCCACTCATTTTATTAATTTCGTTAGTTTTAAGCAACGTGACGAATCGGTCACAAAACCCCCATATTTACTTATTTCTTCAGATTAATTTACATTAGAACACAACTCTTAAACCGCATTCCCTGTGGAACGAACCTAAACTTATTGTAGCTATACTATAAACGATAGGGTATACTTACATTTGCCGAGGGTAAATCAACAAAAAAGACCATTGCGTTTGCCGAGGGTAGTAGTGGAGTTGAAAATTCGACAATGATGAGTGAGTTGAAAGCTATGTCGTCACGGTTTGAGAGCCAGTTCAAGACTCTCAAAGGAGAGATTAAGGAGCTTCGTGATAGGTGTGGCAACTGTGGTGGCAACCATGCCACAGTAGATTGTGATGGAGATGACCAACCGATGGTTATGCCTGGGGGACGTGAAGATGAAGACGCGAATTATGTTCAACAGGGTACCTGTCAGAGCAACTATCAGGGTGGTAATAATAATCAGCGGGGAGGTTATCAGAATAGAAGTCCGGGAAATTATCAGAGTGGTTCAAATTATCAGGGGAACCGATTTTCTCGACCAAATCAAAACTCGTACAACCATTACCAATCGAGAGATAATATTACCACTCCACCTGCACCGAAAACGGAAGAACCGACTGTCTCCCCAATGGAAAAGATGATGATGGACTTTATAGCTAAGCATGATGCTAACACCGAGAGGATGAAGACACAAATGGTGAACTTGAAGCTTAGTGTTGAGCAAGGGCAAAAGAATCATCAGGCTTCGATACCGGATTTGGAGAGAAATATGGATAGGCTATCTGAAGGACAAAGTAGTAGACAACCCGGTGGTTTGATGAACAACACACAACAAAATCCTAGACAAGCAAATGGGAGAGCCCAGAAGCCATACCAACCACCTCCGGCCCGAAACGAGCATGTCAATGCCGTTACCACTCATAGCGGGCGAGTTTTACCAGACCCTATATCGAAAGTTTCTGAATCTGTTTTGCAGGATAATGATGAGCAGGAGGTTGAGGATGAAGAAGAAGAGGCCGCTCAACCCACACCTATTACGGTTTCACCTATCCCTCCGGTTACACAACCAGTGGTGAAGGCGTATAAGCCGAAGATCCCATATCCCCAACGCTTGAGGAAGAAGAAGATTGCGGCCCAATACGGGAAGTTTGTGGATATGATCAAGGGCATTCAGATCAACGTGCCCTTGGTTGATGTTTTAGCTGGAATGCCGAACTATGCCAAGTTTATCAAAGACTTGGTGAGCAACAAGGAGAAGTTATCGAAGGCGTCAGCTACTTTTTTGAACGATGAGTGCTCTGCTATCGTTCAGAATCAGATTCCACCCAAGTTGGGTGACCCGGGGAGTTTTATCATTTCATGTACCCTGGGAAAGTTTATGACTTGTGATGCCCTAGCTGACTTAGGTGCTAGTATAAACTTGATGCCCTATTCTTTGTATGCTAAATTGTCTTTAGGATCCCTAAAGCCCACACGCATGAGCATTAGGTTGGCCGATAGATCATTCCAATATCCTGTTGGGATTGCGGAAAATATGATGATAGAGGTTGGACAATTTACTTATGATTCTAAAGATGGAGGAGGATAGTAAAGTCCCACTTATTTTAGGACGACCCTTTTTACATACTGTTGATAGTGTAATTCATGTTAAAAATAAGCTGTTGACCTTAGGGGTGGGCCAGGAAAGGATTGCTTTCACGGTTGATAAGGCCATGAAGAATCCTTATTCTACTGAGGATACTTGTTTTAGTGTTGACTTTATGAATGAAGCATTGGATGAAGAGTTAAAGGGATTGCTTGGATTGGATTCAGAACTTGCTGAATTGTTGGAGACTGTTGATGATAAAATGACTGAGGAGGAGTTGCTTGTAGCTGTGGAAGCTAATGAGGATGATGAAGAGCAACTAGTTGAAGAAAGCTTTGAAGAATTGAAGAGTGATGATCGGATGCGGATAAAAACTTCACTTGAAGATCCGCCGAGGGACTTGGAGCTGAAATCGCTTCCAGGTCATTTGGAGTATGCTAATTTGCAAGAGGAAAACTTGCTACCGGTTGTAATATCCTCTACTCTTTCAAACTCTGAAAAAGCTAAGTTGTTAATTGTGTTGAAAGCTCACAAGGGCGCTGTGACACCCGGCGAATTAGGCCGTTATTAGTAATAAATTGTTGGTTATTACCACTTGTAATTAGTGTGAAATAGGACTAATTACGGAACATTTTGTATACTGTATTATACACTCATACGTAATTAAATTTTAATTACTCAATTTTAATCGGATGGAGTCCGACTCGATTTATATGGACGTTGGTGAAAACCCTTTTTCATAAATAACGTAAATCTATTTTATAATTAAATAGTAGTTGTTTACATTATATTATTATTATGTAATAATATACGAACACTTTACGTTTTATGCAAAATGTACAATACGTAACGCAAACCCGCACGAAAACATAAAGAAAACACAAATGTAAAATGTAACAATTTAATTGAACAAACAAATAAATCAAAAGGGACAAGTGAAGAGAATCAGGTGGAACCCACCTTAGATAAAAGTTCTGCACAGCCTAGGACTTCCTAGACCGGCCATACATCCCCCCCCAATGTAAAGTCATCATTTTAGCTACTTACACACACAACTCAACTTTTCATTGATCAAAATCTCAGAAGACTTTACCCAAAACTCTCTCTCTCATTCCTCTCCTCACAGCAAACACAAACAGAAAACATTTTCTTTCACTTTTACTCTCAAATCTCACCAAAAATCACAAGAAGATTAACGGAGAACTAGGAGTCAAGCTTCACGATTTTTCATTCACAACTTGTTCATCACACATTTTCGGGTAAGAACACGTTTTCTCAACTTTCCTTTGTTATTCGTAAGATTTTATGGATTTAACATGCTAGTAAGTCCACTCACAAAGTATAAACTGGAAACCCACTCGAAGTTACCCTAAAACAAACATTTTAAATCTACCAGAGAATCGTTGGCATTTTTGCCCAAAAATCGAACACTTTCGGGCTTACCACAATATATGAAAACTTACTTTTTAAGAGTGTAAAAATATTAATATTTAGCTTATAATAGTTTCGGGACCAAAGCAAACTCATTTAATCGAAACCCTTGAACAAAAGCGAAGTTAGAAACAAACAGTAGAAACATACTAGCAGTGGTAACCGAGGAAATGTGCTAACAGTATTAATAAAGGAAAACGTGCTAGCAGTAGAAACTAGGTAAAATGCACTAACAGTGGAAACTAGGTAAAATGCACCAACAGTGGAAACTAGGTAAAATGAACTAGCAGTGGAAACTAGTAAATACACTAGCAATAGTAATAAAGTAAAATAACTAACAGTGGAAACTAAGGCAATACACTAACAGTGGTAACCGGGTAAAATGAACTAGCAGTGGAAACTAAGGAAATACACTAACAGTGGTAACCGGGTAAAATGAACTAGCAGTGGAAACTAAGGCAATACACTAACAGTAGTAACCGAGTAAAATGAACTAGCAGTACTAATAATGTAAACAACTTAACAGTACTAATAATGTAAATGAACTAGCAGTAGTAATAAAAGAAAAGAACCAACAGTAGAAACCACGCGAGCTAAGAGAACAGTAGAAACTAAGCAAGCAGTAGAAACTAAGAGAGCAGTAGAAACTAAGAGAACAGTTGAAACAAAACGAGCAGTAGAAACTATGTGAAACCTTCAGTCTGTGGAATTAGCGACACAATCCTTATGTCGCTACCTTTGAAACCAGCAGTATTAACCCAACGGTATTAACGTGCGACATAACCCTTGTGTCGCAACAATTATAACCAGCAGTACTAACTTGTGTCGCAACAATTATAACCAGCAGTACTAACTTGTGTAGCAACAATTATAACCAGCAGTACTAACTTGTGTCGCAACAATTATAACCAGCAGTATTAACTAGCGACACAAAGACCAAACAGTATTAACTAGCGACACATTAGTCAACAGTATTAACCATAGAACACCAAACCAAACAGTATTAACTTGGAACCCGAATAATCAACCAACTCACTACTTTATTTTATTATCCGTAACAATCAAAGTTAAATACTTACAGGGACAACTTGAAGACACCTAAGGTATATTAACCTTATCAACTTAAAACACAAAACAATCATGATAATATTAATTTGAGAATTTACATCATTTTCAAACTCTTCACCAACGGGCCATACTTGTTTTTATAAACGTAATTAGGGAACAAACAACATCAAACATAACTAGTTGAGTGGACAACTAGCATGAATGATCTTTTGAGACATTCACTCATATATAACCTTGTGCGTTTAGGGCGCCAGAAGGTTACATCTTTGGACATACGTTTATTAATTTAAACGCACGCTTTCAAGACTCAGGTGAGTCTCATAGCCCCGCTTTTACTGTTTTGACTATTGGGGTGAGAATACATACACTATTTTCATGAACACGAGTACAAATTTACACATATACGGATTACATGAGTTTCACTTTCATAATCCACACAAAAGTCCTCTACATATCATAGTTTCGTTAGTATGGATCTTAGCGCGAGTATTAAAGAATAGTACTATTTGGGATTGACCATCCCCGTCTGGGTTAGTAGCTCTAACTGGTCAAACGGGCGCTTTATTATTTGTTCATACGGATGTTCTGGATTAGGCATCTGCAGGAGGCAAACTCATTTTGGTTAAGCTTCGGACTATGAGCTCATGGCAATAGTATACATTATTTTGCATGCGTGCAACTCATATGAAATCTCGTGGTTCACATTTACATTTTGATATCTAAACCTATGAACTCACCAACATTATTGTTGACCATTTTAGTATGTATTCTCAGGTTCACATCAGGAGTAGGATTACTCCAGGATCACCATAGCTCGAGTCGCATGATTTACAAACATTGGAGATTTTCTTGCATTACTATTTTGTATTATTAGTTATGTATTAAAATCTCTACATTTATACGCGAACTCAGAAATTGCTGTAAACAATTTAATTATTAATGTACTATTTTGGTACTGATTTTAAAACGACGCATATAGTGGTCGTTCGATGTAACTTTGTGTAATGATCCATGATTAGTCGCGCCCCGACCCGACTTCCGCTGCATCAAAATTTGGGGGTGTGACAGGCGCCTTTGCTTGGTGTACATCTGACATACCGGGGATAAGCCCATCGTTTTGTAAACATAAAATTAATTTTTTAGATGATGTAAAACTCGTTGTTCAAAGACAACGGAGGCTTAACCCGAATATGAAAGATGTTGTTAAGAAGGAGGTTGTTAAATTGCTTGATGCGGGTATTATTTACCCTATTTCTGATAGCCCTTGGGAGAGCCCGGTTCATTGTGTGCCTAAAAAGGGGGTATGACTGTAGTTGCTAATGACCGGAACGAATTGGTTCCAACTAGGACAGTCACGGGATGGCGTGTTTGTATTGATTATAGGAAGTTGAATGATGCCACCCGGAAAGACCATTTCCCTTTGCCTTTCACTGACCAAATGTTAGAGAGACTAACTGGTAATGAGTTCTTCTGTTTTCTTGACGGGTTTTCAGGGTATTTCCAGATCCCTATAGACCCTAAAGATCAAGAGAAGACGACCTTTACATGTCCCTTTGGTACTTATGCATATAGGAGAATGCCTTTTGGGCTATGTAATGCCCCCGCCACCTTTCAAAGGTGTATGATTGCTATCTTTCAGGATATGATTGAGACCTCAATGGAGGTTTTCATGGATGATTTTTCTGTTTTCGGAAATTCATTCGAGTCTTGCTTATCTAACTTAGACAAGATGCTTGAAAGATGCGAAAAGGCACACTTAGTGTTAAACTGGGAAAAATGTCATTTCATGGTTAAAGAGGGGATTGTGTTAGGACACAAAATGTCAAGTGTGGGGATTGAGGTTGACAATGCGAAGATTGATGTTATCGCCAAGTTACCTCCACCCACGACTGTAAAGGCCGTTAGGAGTTTTCTAGGTCATGCGGGATTCTACCGTAGGTTTATTAAGGACTTTTCCAAGATTACGAGACCCATGACCAAACTTCTAGAGAAGGATGTGACCTTTGTGTTTGATGATAACTGTTTGAAGGCATTTGAGACCTTAAAAGACCAACTCACTAATGCACTAATTATGGTTTCACCGGATTGGTCATTACCCTTTGAGTTGATGTGTGATGCGAGTGACTATGCCTTAGGTGCGGTTTTAGGACAAAGAGAGAGGAACCATTTTAGACCTATTTATTATGCTAGTAAGACCCTCAATGAAGCTCAAAAAAATTATACCACGACTGAAAAAGAACTCCTTGCGGTTGTCTTTGCCTTTCATAAGTTCCGACCGTATCTTGTGTTATCTAAAAATGTTATTTTTACTAACCACTCAGCCCTTAAGTACTTGTTTAATAAACGAGATGCTAAGCCTCATCTCATTCGTTGGATACTCCTACTTCAGGAATTTGACATTGAGATTAAGGATAAAAAAGGGGCCGAAAACCTTGCCGCCGATCACTTGTCTAGGTTGGAGAATCCAAACCTGAACAAGCTAGGCGATACTAACATTGATGATGCCTTTTCGGAGGAATTTCTTTTGCAGGTTGATGGCAGTGTGGAGAATGATGAGGAAGCCCCTTAGTTTGCGGATTTTGCGAATTACTTAGTTGGAGGTGTTATTCGGAAAGGCTTGACTCATTAACAAAAGAGCAAGTTCTTTTCCGAATTAAAACACTATTTTTGGGAGGAGCCGTATTTATTTCGGGTTTATGCGGATGGTATGATCCGCCGATGTGTCTCTGGGGCTGAAACGAGGAAGATTTTAGATGCATGTCACTATGGACCGACAAGTGGACATTATGGACCTTCTACTACGGGTAAGAAGGTATTTGATGCGGGTTTTTATTGGCCGACCATTTTTAAGGAAGCCCACACACTTTGCCAAACTTGTGATGCATGCCAACGCACATGCAACATCTCCAAGAGAGATGAAATGCCCCAACAGAGCATCCAGGTTTGTGCGGTTTTTAATATTTGGGGGATTGACTTCATGGGTCCATTTTCGCCTTCTCACAAATTTGAGTACATTCTCGTGGCGGTTGATTAAGTGTCGAAATGGGCGGAAGCCAAAGCATTGCCGAAGAATGATGTCCAGGTTGTTATAGATTTCTTGAAGAGTTTGTTTTGCCGGTTTGGGGTCCCTAAAGCTTTAATTAGTGACCGTGGGAGCCATTTTGCGAATCATCAACTTGAGAAGGTTTTAACGAAATATGGGGTTAATCATCGGTTCTCGACTTTTTACCACCCTCAAACGAGTAGTTAAGTTGAAAACACTAATAGAGCTTTGAAGAGAATTTTGGAGAAGACGGTTCAAGACAACCGGGCTATTTGGGAGAAAAAGTTGGATGATGCATTGTCGGCATTTCGAACCGCCTACAAAACGCCTATTGGAACGACACCTTATCGATTACTTTATGGTAAGACGTGTCATTTGCCGGTCGAAATTGAGCACAAAGCTTATTGGGCGCTCAAGAATTGTAATATGGATCTTGTGGAAGTCGGTGAAAAGAGATTTTTGCAACTTCACGAATTGGATGAATTGAGACTTCAAGCGTATGAGAATTCGAGGTTATACAAGGAACGCACCAAAGTTTGGCATGACCGGAAGTTGAAAATGAGAAAAGAATTCAAGGCTGGAGATAAGGTACTTTTATTTCAGTCTAGATTTAAATTGAAACAACCGAAGCTTAAACCCTGTTGGACCGGTCCGTATACGGTCAAACACGCTTATCCTTCTGGTTATGTGGAGTTGTTCAAAACGGATGGTGGGTCTTTCATTGTGAATGGACACGGTTGAAGCTTTATCATGAAGAAGATGTTGAAAGCGAGTGGGAGGCACTCGCGATCTACCCCAAGGACAAATGAAGTTGGGGTCGAGTCTAGCTTGGACTCGTTAATAAACTAAGCATTTCGCGGCACTAACCCGCATATGTATCATTTTTATTTTGTTTACTTTTGTATATCTATTAAGTTTTAGAGTTGCATTCTATATAAAAAAAATACGGTCTTTGAAAATACGCGATCCAAATGGATTAGTGGGATCGCGTAGTTAAGTAAGAAAAGGTCACGGTGGAATCCAAGGGTATAAAACGCGATCCGTGGAAGATGGTGGTATCGCGTATTTAGGTAAGAATTTGTGACAATCGAAATTTCTTTGAAAATACGCGATCCGGTGAATTTGTTGGGATCGCGTAAATGTACGTAAAATTGTCTCGGTGGATTTTGTAGTTATAATACGCAATCCAGGTATCTCGTTGGGATCGCATTATTTTTCGTTAATTTGTATCAGACCATTTTTGCGTTATAATACGCGATCCGGACCAATAATTGGGATCGCGTACAAGCGGGTCGGGTCTCAGGTCTGGGTATTAAAACACCTAAACGACACTCCCTTCTTATTTCTCTTCTCTCAGCCGACACACCCTCCACTCCATCATCCAAAATCGTTTTAACATAAAAATTTTGTAAGGATCTCTTCAAATTCTTCTCTAATTCACCATGTCTAACCTAAACAAGGTACAATTAACACCCTTTTCATGTGTAATTTGCAAGAAATTGGGGGTTTTCACTTGAATTCGGGTTGACCAATTCATGTGTGGGGATAATGTGACACCAGGCAAATTAGGCCATCATTTATACCTAAGATAGGTAATTACTACTTGTAATTAGTGTGAAATAGGACTAATTACGGTAACACTTTGTATATTGTATTATACACGCGTACGTAATTAATTGTAATTACGCAAATTCGATCGGATGGAATCCGACACAATAAATATGGACATTGGTGAAAAACATTTTATTAAATAACATAATTATGACAAATAATTATTACTTAACATATATTGTTGCAAGAATATATAAAACGTTCTACGTTACGTACAAAACGTATCGTACGCGACGAAAATGCGCAAATCGAAACCGACACCGAACGGAACCCGTCAAATATTTTAAGAAGGTCCAATAATGCATTTAAAAATAATTGGTCAAATTAAAATAGCAATTTCGTATCAAAAACAAAACGCGAAGAGTAAACGTTAACGATTAAAATGTAAAACGCGCGATTAACGTTTAACCCAACAAATAACGTAACACGAAATCGAGGAGCGAGTCACGAGCCCAATACCACGATGGGCCAAGCCCACGTCGGCCCAGCCCAGCCCAGAAAACCGGCCCAATGGCCCCACCCCTTTTAACCTCACAACCATAACAAGTTCTCATTTTCCTTTCACACACTTAACCTCCCTTACCTCTCATTCCTTGCTCTCTCTCTAAAATCCCAGCCCAAATCCACCCTCACTACCACCTTTCTCAGCCTCTTCCAAGAAGATCTAGCCACCATCTCCATCATTTACAACACCCCGAAGAAGGAGAACGAAACAAAGAAACAAGAAACATTCGCAGCAGCCCTCTCCTTCTCATTTCGGCTTTAGATCGAGTTTTCTTTGTAAGAATTCCTTCAAATCTTGTTTACCTTCCTTGGATAATGTTAATATACATGTTAGATGTTCGTTTATGCTAATTATGTCCAAGATCTAAACCGAAAACCAAAGGATAATGCTAAAAACTTTCGGACAAAGCTGTTAACCACCGGATAAAAACTTAACCCGACTTTGACCATGATATCTAACTCATTTCTTAACCAAATCGACCGATTCTTGAGTCTAAAATCAAGTTCAAGGAGTCTACTTTCGAACCCAAGTGGTTTGGTATTTTTCTGAGGTCGTTTGGTATGGGAAAACGATTTTACAAAAACAAGTGTCCAGATTGTCCTGTAGAGCAGAAAATTTGACCAACTTTGAGAGGGCATATCTCGAGATCTACAAACCCAAATTGACTGAAACCACTTGAAAAAGTTCACATTTTCTGTTACCTTTAAAAGTTGTACTATTTCACTTTCTGAAGTTTTGTAAATCGTGAGATATAGACCAAACACTGCGCAAAGTCAGGAAATCAGTCCACTGGACACATACTTGGTTCTTGGACGATTTCATGACTTGCACTTGACCAAAAATTATGAAAAATTTACTGGAAGTAGCTAAGACATGTATGAACAACTATGATTTCTCTTGGATTTTATTTCGAAGCTTTGGTTTATCAAAACGAGCCACGAAAAACGTATAAATTTCAGAAAAACTAAGGGGTGGACTGTTTTAACTTGGAAATTAAAATGACACTTTCGGGATCACTATAAAACGTAACGACAATTTTTCTAAGCTCTAATAACATATTTAAGACTTCCCTAAAAGTTTCGGGTCAAACCGAGCACATTTGACCAAGTTCCTGAACAACGAAAACATATCAGCCCGTATGTGTCGCAGATGGCCCAAAGCTATTGCGAGACAAAGCTTGTGTCGCTAAATCATAAGACATCAGTACTAATCTGCGACACAATGCCTGCGTCGCTAAATCATAAAATAGTACTGACCTGCGACACTAAGCTAGTGTCGCAATAATTCAACTAACGGTGTTAACGCTTGTGTCGCAATACTTTACCAACAGTACTAATTGGTGTCGCCACACCCTGCGACACTAACGCTTATGTCGCTAAAACAAAATCGAAATCACAACTTGCGACACAAACTCTTGTGTCGCATAAGTCCCAACTTCCGAGACAATTGCGACACCGACCTAGTGTCGCAATATGCCTTGGTGTCGCCCCTAGTGTCGCATAAAACAGATTTAGAACATGTTTCGCGAACTATTAAGCACGCGTAAAAACGAATATTCACATATGACACTACATGTACATGAAACTCATATAATCTTATTAGGATACAATGAAACAAACATAATAATAATGTCTTCGGGAATTATTATTACAAAACATCACCAACGGGCCATACATATTTTTTAAACGCAAACAATAAACAAACACTTGGACATAACTAGTTGAGTGGACAACTAGCATGAATGATCTTTTAAGACATTCACTCATACATAACCTTGTGCGTTTAGAGCGCTAGAAGGTTACATTTTGGATAAACGTTTATTAACTTAAACGCTCGCTTTCAAGACTCAGGTGAGTCTCATAGCCCCTCTTTTACTGTTTTAACTATTGGGGTGAGAATACATACACAACTTTTCATTGACACGAGTACAGAAAACACATATACGGATTGCATGAGTTTCACTTTCATAATCCACACAAAAGTCCTCTACACATCATAGTTTCGTTACTATGGATCTTAGCGCGAGTATTAATGAATAGATCTATTTGGGATTGACCATCCCCGTCCGGGTTAGTAGCACTAACTGGTCAAACGGACGCATTATTATTTGTTTATACGGATGTTCTGGATTAGGCATCTGCAGGAGGCAAACTCATATCGGTTAAGCTTCGGACTATGAGCTCATGGCAGTAGTATACATTTATTTATCGTAGTTTTGCAATACAAACAAACATGGAAATCTCGTGGTTCACATTTATATTTTGATATCTAAACCTATGAACTCACCAACATTATTGTTGACCATTTTAGTATGTATTCTCAGGTTCACAACAGGAGTAGGATTACTCCAAGATACAATAGCTCGAGTCGCATGATTTAAAAACATCGGAGATTTTCCTTGCATTACTATTTTGTAATATTAGTTATGTATTAGAATCTCTAGAACCATTCGCGAACTCAGAGATTGGTGTAAACAATTGGATTATCAAAACGACGCATATAGTGGTCGTTCGATGTGACTTTGTGTAATGATTTCTGATTAGTCGCGTCCCGGTTCAACTTCCGCTGCATCATAATTTGGGAGTGCGACAGTGGGGATGTTTATTTGCTTGTGTATCTTGATTATTATTGCTTAGTTTACATCCTATAACATGTTTCTTCCATGAATTCGTGCTTTAATTGATTGATTGTGATGATTCATGAGTTAAGGTTTATGCTAAGTTGGGTAATCCGAATTTTGGTATTTGTGGTTGATATTTGGTGTTAATTTACATGTTATTCATGATTGCTATGCTTATTGATGCTTAATTGTTGATTAATTTCAATATTTAGGTAGGTTTTTTTTGCAATTAGGGTTTATGTAAAATTGGGGAAGAAGATGAAGTTGACTTTTCTGGTCAAAGTTTAACTCGTTTGCATGACTTTTGATTGTAATGCATTACTTGATTCAAATTGTGTGATTATTTTGCATAATTCAAGTTTATGTTTGATATTAAAATTTATGTAACTTGTTGAATGTGAATGATTGACTTGAATTTGATGGTACATTGTATGATTTAGTATGTAATCTTGATTGTGAGACTTGTTTGACTTAAATTGTGTTAAATTGGCATGATTCAAGCATTGTTTGATATTAGAGTACATGTTATTTTTGCAAAGTCTAAGTTTGTGTTTGTTTTTGTGAGATTTATTGGTGTTCTTGGATTGAATCATGGATGGCATGATTCGTTGTATGCAATGTGATAGAGTTTGTAGATCTATGTGTTTTACAATGTGGAAATGTTGGTGGTTTTAGGCATTGATCGCTCATTTTGTGATTGATGACTATTTGCAATTTATGCTAACGCTAACACCTTTGGTCAATGTATGTTTGTTTTGTGTTATGTGTAATTAGAGAGCACGAGGGAACAAAGGGAAATAATCAACTTCTCGAGCGAGCGGATCCATGAGAGCACCACCTCCATCACTTACATCCCAATTGGTTCTAGAAAATATCCACCCACATTTGCGGTTCACACAATTAGCACCTGCCCAAGCTAATGAGTTCAATGAAAACTTAATGAATCTAAGAAGCAAAACTATTCTTCACCCGAGATTGGTTGATTGGAAGCCTTTGGAGGATGCGGGTCTAGCGAGTTCACTAAGTAGAAAACTCACTCAAACCATTTGTAGTAGAATGTATGGTATGGTGTATGATATAAAAGATTGGGAAGGGTTCTTTGCCATCAAAGAACCGATTTATCAGGAACTTTGCTTGGAATTCTTCTCTACGGTGAGCTCATATCGAATATCGAATCAAGAAGGTTGATGATATGTTATTGACGTTTAGACTCGGGGTCAAAGAGTGGACAATGACCCTTATGGACATGGCGTTGTGTCTAGAGATATATACTAAGGAAGAAAGTGATTCAGGATACTTTGAAGATTATCTCTTAGGGGGGGCTTGGTTCACTGAAAGTGATGTTTGTTTAGAGACGGTGTGGAGGCAGCTGAGTGACACACCTTATAGTGCGGGAGAAAACTACTCGAGTAACATTAAGGATGTCCAGTTGCGACTTATTTAAAAATTCATTGCTTATTCGCTTGTTTGCAGGGGTAAGAATACGGAAAAGGTCAATATCCAAGACTTGTGGTTTTTGATGAAATTTCAGCAGAGACATCGGATATGCATCCCGTATTGTGTGGCATGTATTTTGAGTTTTTATGGTAGTGGACGCCGCGCTCCCTCCAAAATCGCAGGGGGGCATTATGTCACCAAAATTGCTAAGTATTTAGGCGTGAGTTTTACTCCTCGACAGCACCCCTACACATTGGTGCCCGATACTTCAGTTCCTTTGTCATTTGAAATGTATAATGCGGCTAAAGCCGTATCAAAGGTGAGAGGGAAAGGTATGCCTTGGAGGCCAAAGAATGTTCAGGAGGGCCCAGAGGAACCTCAACAGATGAATGTAGATATTCCTGGGTCCGGGGCAGCTCGGTCACGAGCCGCAGAGGGGTCGAGTTCCGAATCACAGGATCAGCTGGGTTAGGTGCAGGACTTGATGCACGGTTTTAATGATATGCGGGTACAGAGTAAGAGCTTTGGGAGCAGTCCCAACAACATTGGCAGCAGGAAGCAGCTTTTCAGCAGGAGATGAGGTATGAGATTAGGGCTCAGCGATACCAGAATGAGTGGCTAATTCATAACACGGAGCGAATTTGTCATGGACTTGAGAGTGTTTATCCTACGCCATATCATCATTTTCCGCGTTGGGGCCAGCCTGGAGCTGATCTGCCGGTACCAGGTTAGGATGCATTCGCAGTAGCAGTTCGATCAGGGTGGCTCATCGGATCCTTCCCAGGAAGGTTGGGGAGCTTGGCAGTAGAGTGGATGATTTGTGATCATGAGACATTATTACTATTATTTGTAGTATTTAGTTATGTTTGAATTTCTTTTATTTGTTTGGTTGTTAGACTTGTGTTGCTATTATGGATATTTGGTCTGGACTCGTTGTGAGTGGCATTTGGGTACGGTTTGTACAATGCCACTCTACCTTTCTTTATTATTTATAAGTTATTTATTTATTTATTTTGTTAGAAGGATATTCAGAATGGATTGACATGCATATGCTGGCAGTAAGTTCAGCGACATCATATACACGGCATTCCAACGATTTCTGAATAAACCTCCGGGGAAGTACTCGTTCCCTTTTACTTCCGCACGTGTTTTTATTGCATATTTTTGTTGCATTGAGGGCAATACACATTTTAAGTGTAGGGAGGTTGTAAATTCACTTGAATTTCATTCTTAGTAAACTATTGTTTCTAACCTCTTATTGGGTCTGTTATTGATCTTGGTTTATCCAATAGAACTTTACGAATCCCAATCGCGGACCAAGGAATGATAGTTTGCTAGGAATTAGTTTGTCCTAATAAGATTAGTTGCTTCATAACGTAGGATGAATATTAGTTAAAGTGACTTAATCTACCCTCTTGTATGAAAATTTTTTGGAGATGTGTCATAAAAGCAATCTCATTGAGTGAATTGCATGACTAGCACACTTGTAGCCCCACTATTAAATTGTGAGCCATTTTGAGCCTTTATTGAGAAAACACTTAACTTTAGTGTTTATATTGTTTATTTGCTATGAGTGTGCCGGTGATTGTAGTTTGTTCTAGAACTTGCCTTAGTGATGCATTTCGAGGCCGCTGTGAGATCACAAAAATGTGATATAGGTGAGGTAGTATGATGAGGAGGTATTCTGTAGGATTTGGAGCTTAATCCTAATAATTTTTTATCTCCTAACCAATTATCGAGTCTGTTATGGATCATTTATTTGGTTAGTATGAATCTCAATAATCGGTCAAGGAATCTCAATTATTTAGGATCTTATTTTCTATTAAAACCATTTATACTCCAGTCCACCCAAGTCGTAGCACTCAATTTTAGTACTAGAAACCCGTAGACACTTCCACATTCATACCATTATAATGTTAGCCTTGTTTTTGTGTAGTCAATTCCCGAACCACTTATATTTTAATGTTGCCTAGTTAGTGTTTTTAATTGATTTTGTTCAAAATGTGACTTAAATCGTTTTAAAAAAAGGATTCTAGATGTTAAATTCCGTAATTGAAGTTGTAATTTAAAGGAAATTGTTTAAGTTGTGAAAGTTGAATAAGTGATAGTTGAAAACAACTAAAGTTATGGAAGTTAATAGATTAAAGCTTAATGTTAAGGATTGGATAATTGTAGTCAACTAAATGGCCTTTGAATTTCTGAACAAGTAGTTCCCGAGGGGTGTTTTACACCTAGCCTCCGAAGGTCTTTATCCGGTCTAGGATGGTTGGTCTGAAAGTTCGCTACACAACGTTCATAGAAAGTCATAGAATGCAATTATTCCAATCATTAGTGTGAATCAAGGTGAATTATAAGTTGGCAACTGGTGAATACTAAGTTGTTAAGTGAAAGTGAGATTTAATTCTAATTGAATTGACACATGAATCCTAGGTTTATTACTGTCACATTGATAAACGATTAGGCAACATTACCATTACTTTTTCAAGGGTTTCGACTACCACTTTATTCCAATTGTTTGTGTCTGACTTACCCATTCCATCTAAACCTATATCTGTTACAACACATTGATAGAATAGCTCTTTTGAGACTTCACTTGGTGCTCACGCCTAAGTCGGTGGAGATTTGATCCTTTTGTAAGCCTATGGTAACAGTGCATCACGACTTGGCTTGATTGAGTGTTATATCATTTATTCTCTTGCCTTGTAGTTTATAGGTTGAGAGTGAGTAATTATACACTTATCCTTATGTGAGGTGCTAGGTCGTGCATTTGGGCGTGACAAATTAATCATCTCAGGTTTTCTATTAATTATATAACTTTTGCTAACATGATTGCTATTGTGATTGGTGTTAGTATTATTTTGTAAAACCTGATTCACCGTTTCTGAAAATGCAAGAGGGGTTTGTTTTGATTTGGTTTATAACGATTTTGCTTGAGGACAAGCAAAGTTCAAGTGTGGGGAGATTTGATATCGCTCATTTTGTATATATTTATTTTGCGCGATATCATTGTTTTTGTACTTGTTTGAGTCAATTTTATGAACTTTCGATACTTATTTGGTTGAAAAATTGATTTCAGGTGCAAATGTTAACAAAATAAGCTTAAGTGGCAAAATCAGGCAAAATACGCGATCCCAGATTCAGGCCAGGATCGCGTATTAAAGGGATAAATCATCTCAGCATGGAAGAAGCACAAATTCGCGATCCCATGATGGAAGTTGGATCGCGTAGTAAAGCGTGAAAACACATCAGAGGATTTTGAAGGCAAAATACGCGATCCCAGGTGTTCATGTGGATCGCGTAATAAGGCATAATACGCGATCCCAGTGAATGGGCTGGATAGCGTAATAATGAAGGAAATTTGGGTGTTCCAGTATCGCGTATGATCCTTGGGATCGCGTATGCGAGCAGTTCCAGCAGTTTTTGGAAAGTGTATAAATACGATTTTATTTTATGTTTATCTAATTTTTGGCTACACAAAACGGCTGAGGACGAATTTTAGAGTCTTTTTTGAAGGTTTTTCATCATTTTGGAGATCTTTCATCGTATTCAATTATTCGATTATGAACAATCATCAACAATTAATTGTAATAATTCAGTTTGCATTATTTATCTATTAAATCATGTTTTCTTCAGTTTCAATTATTTATTGTGATTGTTCTTATTTAGTTATGAGTGGCTAAATCCTTAAACACTTGCTTGGATGAAATAACTAGTGATTAGTGGTGCAATCTTTATATTTTATGCAATCTAATTTACGTTTAATGGAAACCCTTGTGTAATTGAGTTTAAAAATAATTGTTAAAGCTTATTGGTGATTTGATTATTGACTATAACGAATGTTTGTCATTAAGTTAAATCATTTATCAATTATATGTCTATGTATGATTGAACCATTGATTGCGGACACAAATGTGGCATAAATTAGACAACTAAACTCAACGGTATAAGATAGTGATTTTGGCGAACGTCTTTCACTAGATTAAATTGTAAGTAAGTGAATTGAGATTAGAGTGTAGGTGATATCGAACGTGAAACCTCGTCTAATTGAGATGAACATGTTTTGCTAAATAACTAGTTTTAATTACACACTCTGAAGTCACTAGTGAAATAATCCAAGTAAGTGTCATTTTTATTATCTAAAAGTTAATTCAATCAAATTTGACTCTTCCTGAGTCTACTCATTTTATTAATTTCGTTAGTTTTAAGCAACGTGACAATTCGGTCACAAAACCCCCATATTTACTTATTTCTTCATATTAATTTACATTAGAACACAACTCTTAAACCACATTCTCTGTGGAACGAACCTAAACTTATTGTAGCTATATTATAAACGATAGGGTATACTTACCTAGTTCTAGACTAGTTAACTACGGTATTTTTAAGTTTAATTTTATAACTAGATCTTACACATCATTTATACAATCTCAACCTATTAAAATCTCACTCATCTTCATTTAACTTAAAGCTTTGTTTTAAAGTTATTTTTTCCAAGAAACTTGTAAGAAATCTTTTTTAAAAGATTTTCTTTTTCAAAAAGTTTTATTTTAAAGTTTTTTTTTTCAGAAAACTTTTTTTTACAAGCGAAGATAAATATGATATACGGAGGTGGAAATGGAAGAAAAATTGCTTATATGAGAAAAAGATGGGTAGGGTTTTGGGGGTGTTTGGGATTGTCTAAATAAAAGCTTATTTGCTTATTTTGACAACATATTAACAGATCCAAACACCTTTATGAAAATTGGTTATCTGCTTATTTACTAAAGAATAAACATTTAAAAAAAATAAGTTGAGTGACACATACTTATTTTCTAAACAGACAAGTGTTTAAAAATTCCAAATACTCTCTTTATTTTGTTTGAGGGGTTTTTGTAAACTTGTAAGAATTCCTTTGAAATAATTAAAAATCCATTGGATCTAGTGAAAGGAATTGTAAAATCAAGTGTATGAAGGATTTTGGGGGAATCTAATGAATTCCAGTTCATTTTAGAGCTCATTTGGTAAGGAGAAATTTAGGGAAAAATGAAATAGATCAGAGAAATGAAATGCAGAAAAATGAAATTCTTGAGAAATGCAGAGAATTTTTATTGTTTGATAGCGACAAAAAATTAACCTGAGAAATTGCAAAGATCTTTTCTTTGGTGGCCGAATAGAGAGCAATGAAATTGAATTTTTATTATGATATTGCCATCAATTTAAATATTTTTTTCACCATATTTATATAACCATAATATATGATACAACCGGTAATTAATTTCAACAAATTTTTTAACATAATTTAATTCAATTGTTTAGCTCCAACAATATGATGTTGCTATATTTTTTTCTTTTTTGAGTCCTGTTAATTGGGGCAATGCAGCAAGAACAAGATTTATACATCAATTGTTACACTAGCTCACAACCAATTTACTATTACTAAAGTTTATGTCCTTTTGATAACCAATTTTAATATACTTCATCTCAGTTATTACCAACAATGTAACAACTCGTCCCACATCGGAAATAGATAAGAAGTTGGAGTCCCTTATAAGTTTAAAGTTGTGACTAACAGATACCTTCCACCATGGTTTTTAGTTGAAACTTGATGTGCGAGCAAGTCACAGGTTGTTTATTTCTGGACTGCTTTCATCAGTGGGTGTTTTATATTTTATAGTGCAGGGCCTAAATTATTCTCTACGTACTGGCACTAAGTGGATTTACTAGGGCGAGTAAGTGATAAGTATAACCTAGGGTCGTTCTTCAAATCGCAACGAATTGAAATCAGGAACTTTGATTATCTTTTGATAATTCAGATGGGTGATAGATAAGTGAGGGGTTTGTTTTGGTTTTTTTAAATTAAACTAAAAACATAAAAGTAAATGGGGGAGGTTACTTCGATACTGTAGATAAAGCGGTGGCTACTATGATATCGGTCTATGCTAGCTTAGGGTAACTATGTTTTATAAGGATTTAGTAGTAATAAGTTTATATCTCAGGATGAGTCGCATCTACGATCCTACTATTTATTTAACGCGAAGTTGTCCACAATCAAATAAAACTATGTCACTTGGATAGCAGACACGAAGTGTTATTAAGCACCGGAAGTTCTCCCAAATGCAATAACCAATTCAACCAACGGTTAACCTCTAATCTTATTCCCCGGTCTCGTTCGTCAGAGACGTCCATATCGCAACATGAATTGTTGAATAAACAAAAGCATGAACGGGTTTTACCCCACCGGAATAAGTTAGGAAATGATACCTTAATATAAACTATTGCTACTTTTATACTACATTAAACGATTAAATAATAGTTAACTATATATGAAAATCAGTCATACATTCATAACAGATAGGTTGACACTGACAAACCCTAAAATAACAATCAAACAAGAACATGCAGTAGGTATATCATGGCAGTTTCAAACAACAGAATCATTTAACTAAGCCGTAGATATTCTGAAAGTTCTCTCTAAAATACCTACTATATAAATTGAATCTAACCTATCTCTATTCCCATGCTCCGTGTCTCCCACAGACATATTTCAATCAGGAGAACACCGGCCATGCCAAGCTCATCGATCATCTAACATAGAATTATAGAGTGACCTATACCTATGAATTAGCTACGTTCATTTTAGAGATAAGGTGTCAACCACAACATGAGTTGGACAGGTAAACAATTAAGATTCAATGCTTATATTCATATATTAATTAACTACTACCTAAGCAGATTAACAGTACAAATGATTACATAATTACGCTAGCATAAACTTCTATCATAACAGACACTTAAATAGCTTAGCCTATCATGTTAATTCTAGCATGCATTTCTAAACAGATAATATAATAACA
This sequence comes from Gnaphalium uliginosum, assembly GCA_963930675.1. Lineage (NCBI taxonomy): Eukaryota > Viridiplantae > Streptophyta > Magnoliopsida > Asterales > Asteraceae > Gnaphalium > Gnaphalium uliginosum. The sequence continues at coordinate 48,041,542 of OZ005680.1, read as the reverse complement.
TAACATGTTTAAAAATACGAAGATAGAATATAAATTAAAACCTGATAAAAACGTAGCGTTACAAATAATAATGCTAAATCGCAGCGTCTCGAAGCACCTCCGTACAGTAATTAAATCCTAATTATCCTCTGATTAATTATTAATCTAATGTTGATTAATAATTAATCTAGAGAGATAAACTAGAGTGAGAAAGTGAAGAGAAGAAGAAATGAAGAAGTGTGTGTAAAAGTTGGTGTAAATTGTGTGTTTGGAGGTTGGTATTTATAGATGAAGCATGTTGATCGGATTTAGTGTTGTTGACCGTATTTTTCTTGGCTTGGAATGGACCGTATTTACGTGCCCGGATAAAGGAAGCATTTTTAAGCAAATACGAGCAAAAACCAACCGTATACATCAGTGCAGGTCGTATACGGTCAGGGCAGACCATATACGGTCTTGGCTGGCCATATACGGTCAAGGCAAGGTGTATACAGGCTGTTGTGGCCGTATACGGTCAGGTCTGGCCGTATTTGCGGAGTCGTGTCTTCGTGCGCGGGATCGTAACTTGTTTTCGCGATAACTTCTTCGTTACTCGTCCGTTTTAGTTGATTTTCACGGCATCGTCTTGGTAATCGAATGAAGTTCAAGGATATAAGATAATATCTTCAGTTAGTCTTGGTCAAGTTTATGTTTTGTTGGCCCTTTGTGTAGGAGATCGTAACTCGTTTCTTCGTTTGGCTCTAAAATCTTCGTTATAACTCTGTTTTTGTTGATTCTTTTTGCATCGTCTTCGTAATTTCCTAATTAACATAATAACACAAATAAATATAATATTTGAAGTAAAATTTTAATTATTTAATTATAATGGAATAGATAACGTGGGTAAAAATGTGATGTTTTACGCGTTATCAATACCTGAAGGTATCCGGTTAGTCATTGCTTTCGACTTTGAGGGGCTTTACATATGTTATCAGAGCCATAGCCTCTCGGGGTGTGACGGGCACGTGGCTCGTGCATCTACTGAGGTATGAATCTTGGTTATTAGTTATGTTTCGGCCTGACGAGGACGTCAGATGTTTAAGTATAAAGCCCCTCAAAGTCGAAAGCAATGACTAACCGGATACCTTCAGGTTTCAACTAAAAACCATGGTGGAAGGTATCTGTTAGTCACAACTTTAGACTTATAAGGGACTCCAATTTCTTATCTTTTTCCGATGTGGGACTGGTTGTTACAAACAACTTCGTTGGGTTTTAGAACGTATTTTGTGCATAACAAGAGCAATAAAGTAATTATTTTAGCAATGAACAAGATCTATTACAAACCATGAGAAAGAAAAAGAATTACAGCATAAAATCGAGAACAATAATCATAAAAGAATAAGCAATTAAGGAAAATAGAGAAGGGTCTAACATACCTTTGATAACGATGTGTCTCCGTGTGAGAGAAATCGATGACAGCAAGTAATCGATGAAAAGAAGCAACATAGAGAGAGATCGCCTCAATCGCTATAGATGAGGAGGGCTAGGGTTTTTTCAATTTTGTGTGTATCATGTGTTGTGCACGTGAAATTGTTTATATACCGTTTTATTTTACAAGTCTCACCAATTTCTCCCTATAAAAATACGGAGAAATTTTACTTCACAATTTGCATTTTTCACAATTCTCCACAAATAGGATGGAAATCCAAATACAAAGGAAAGAAACTCCTTAGATATTTGATTTCTCAACTTGTTTTATTTCTTTGCTTACCCAACAAGGGAAATGATTTCATTTCCATTTCTCCTAGTTGATTTCATCGTACCAAACAAGCCCTTATCAAAATGCTATAGGCAATTTGTCTATCATTTATAGTTAAATTTCATCTCCACAACCTCCAAAATCAATTTCCGCTAATTTTACACGTTCTTAAGCATTGTAAAAAGTTAGAAACGAACTCTTAATAGTTTTTTAGGAAATTTAAATTTACCTATTTATTTACATTTTTAATTTCGTTTTTATAGGGTCAATTCCTATATTCGAGAGTTTCAATTTTTCGATCAAATTTTACAATTTTTATCTAATAACCATGTAAAAAAATGTATTGATAGTTAAAGTATCGACCTACCAACGATTTCACACATTGCAACTTGTACCTAACCATTATAAACATGCAATATGACAGTCACAATTCATATCCCGAACATCGAGTTTGTAACGACATTTATTATATATATTTTTTTATATTTTGTTTTAATATTTTTTTTGAAAAAGAGTAAAGAGATTATTAATTTCTTTTTCAAAAATATCATATTACAGTGTATTCTCACATAAATTTTAATTATACGTACATACTACATATTGATCGAAAATGAAGCTTAAATATTTACTTTCTGCATTGCGCAAGATTACGCTAATGAGTTGTAAAAATCATGTAGATAATAACGTTGAGTTAGTTAACGACAAATATTGACTTGACTCCGTTTGTTGATTTGTTTTCCATTTCCTTGCTGTTTAAGCAAATAAATCACAAGATTTTGTTTTCCACCGTTACAAAACCGCGTGGGTTCAGTAGTAATCGGTTACCATTTCTCATTCATTCTTCCGAAAATGGAGCAACAGCAACCTCTACTACTCGCTGGTACAATTCGTCCTCATCAATTACTTCATTTCTTTGTACTTGTTATTATCAGTTTTATAATTATGTAATCCCTAAAATTAAATAATTGCAGAAGATAAAAATGAAATTGGGGATGAGAAGTGGCATAGTTATCCATCAGTGGGACGACCTGCAGGGTCAACAATCAATCCAAGTGAAGTCAGCGTTGACGAAATCCGGTCAGCTGCTACCGGTGATCGTTATCCTTCTTCTCTCCATGCTCCGTTAATAAGTTCCCCTGAACCCCCTCCATATATTAATGGTATAATTCATCTCAATTTGTTTTACTTACGTTTTGATAAATGATAGGGTTTATACTATGAACCGTAATTCAGTGCGTCTTTGTTTATTTCTTTCTTGCAGCAGATATGTTTTTGATTACTGATCATTTGATTTTAATACTTAATTTTATGCAGTATATATTTACTGAAATTTAGATGAAAGCAGGCTTGTTAAAATAGATACTGCTAGGACTCTAAAATGCAAGAGTGTTATGTAGGAACGGTTTTTCGTTCTTGTTATCTATAAATACTCATATCAGTGTGTTGTGATCTATAAGGTTTTAAATGAGCAGTTTTCATGAATTTCTTGGAAAGTTGCCACAAATTTAGAAGACGCAAGTATAATTGTAAGTTTGTAACGTCAGAAAGACGTATCCTCAGTTTTCTACATCCTAAACTAGCACAGGGCTAAAAGGAACCCAAGAAAATATGAAGTTGAATCCTTCCAAAATAAAGTTGTTCTGTACAATCCATCTGAAACCAACTCGTTTAATGTTTTTGTTAATTAACTACTTCTCTTGATGATGGATTTGATTAGCGAAATGTTTACTTTTGCCTAGACGGTAACTCTCAAGGACTTTTCATAAGTAATTTTCTTCATGCGCAATCTATCAATATGAATATAAATATATCGTAGAACAAAGACACAAACTTGTTTTCGTTTGTGAGCTAATCGATAAACAAACCAAGTCGATAAAACCTCTACGCTTATCTCTGGTTTTAATCTTATCGTAATAAAGAAGTATCCATCTCACTATCACATTCATATGTTTCAAGATTTAATTAGTTAACTTTAGGTACTTCTGTTTAGACTCAACAACCTTAATCTTGGGTGGTTAACATTGTTATCTGTCTAACACTACGGCTAAAAGGGACGACTAGTGCTACCAACATATGTCATCTGTAATTTGTATATACACTACCAAGGTGTGGCTATACAGTATAATTACAACAATCTTATCCTCTTTCATAGCAAGGGTAAAGAATATGAGCTACTACTAGAGGTTTGGATTCTAATAAAGGTTACGCAGCAAGAATCACTTCATTTTAGAAAATATTTCACCATGCAATCATGGACTATTACAGAATGTTAAATTTCTTATCGTTCTTGCTTCTTATTTGCTCATTGCTGTCCCGTTTAACATAGTTTATTTGGCGTCTCTTAGTTGAGGACCGACAGAAGTATCATGTTTTTGTGTTCAGTTGCATATGTATAATTGTTTGCTTTTGTTGCAGAGCAAGCCTTTCCGTATGAAACTGGGTATGGAGGACAATTTGGTAAAACTGAACATCCTCATAGGTACACTCTTTAGAAACTTGCTGCTCTGTTATTGTCCTGCTAAAAGGCTGATCGTCTTTAGCAAGTAAGTCATAGAAATGTCTTAATCATATGTTGTAACATAATTATATTTATTAATTTTTACAGGCAAATACTGGATGAAGTTGAGATTCGAGAATTACTAATTGATCATGTTGGTCATCGTTGCTGTTGGGGAAGTCGCCCTGCTCGCACATGGAAAATCCATTCTGTTGAAGACTGCAATGTGTATGTTGGGACTCTTGAAACTTTTGTGGAGGAAAGGGAAGTGATAACAGAAACAGAACCATACCACGGTGATAATATTGATGGAAAAGATAAGGGCCCTGAACTTGGCGTTTGGGAATTAGATTTGAGGTCTGAATTTCCAGTTTTATTTACAAATCACAAAGAGTCACGTGCCAAAATTCCACATTCTGAAGTTGTTAAAAAATGCTCAGGTAATGGCCTAAAGATTAACGAATATCTATGAGTGTATAAATGCTACATCCAGATTGACTAAGTTATTACTTTTATTTTTATTAACAAATACTTGTTGGAATCCTGATGAAATCTTGGTTTGATGGCAGATTGTGGAGGAAGAGGAGATATTGTTTGTGTTCAATGCAATGCAGATCAAGAACCTGGGTTTTATAAAGAAAATAGGATGAGTCAGTGTGCTGCCTGTTACGGAAGGGGTCTAATTGCTCATAGAGATGGATCTGATACTATGTAAAGCCATTTTACGCGTTCCCTTTTGCCACGTGTTTAACAACACAAGACAAAGAAATTGAAATGAATATGAATATATGAAGAACGACAATTTGCCATTTTTCCTTTCTGGTTACATTAAATTAGTAAACCACTGACTGCAAGTTTCTTTTAATGCAGATGTGTGAAATGTAATGGCAAAGGCGAGATACCTTGTGCAACTTGTGGATCTCGTGGGCTAGTTAAATGCTTGAAATGTTTAGGCAGTGGTTCTCTTTTAGCGCGCAAAATAGCTGTTGTTAAATGGTACGTCTACTAGATCTTCATAAAAAAATTAAGCATATATGTGCCAACCATCAGAACAAAGCTCATTACAAAGATTCTGTAATTCAACTGTACAATTGCTTAAATTTTGACCGACTTATTAGATTTTCGACAGAAATATGTTTTGGTTTTTTTAAAAAAGGTGAAGAAGTTCACACTAATATGAATCTGTTTGTAGGGATACACATTCTATTCGAAAACTGAATGCAACAAGTGGAGCAGCCTCAGTCCCTGATGATGTCTTCCACAGAGCTAAAGGGGTTCAGTTATGCAACACACAAGCTTACCATTGCACCCCAGCATTCTTTGCTGATTCGTTCTTCCTTAATCAGTTCTCTTCAGAGGTTATTTCAGAAAGACCACCCATACCTACTACTGCTAGAGTCATATGTGAGAGGCATACAATTTCTGTAATCCCTGTTACGCGTGTCACAATGGTTAATCGTGGTCAAGCATTCAGCTTCTACATCATTGGTTTTAGCCGAGATGTGTACCTTAAGGACTACTATCCTTCTAGGTTTTGCTGGGGTTGCTGCCCTTGCTTAGAATGGCTCAAGTTGTGATCCCATTGTTCATGTTACGTGTGTTATATGGCTGCTGCTAGGTTTTATAATCTGTTTGCAGGTCAATGTGTATGCTACTTTGATGTTCTGAATTGTTGATTTTGTGTTTATATTTTTTGAATGTTGTTTTATGTGAGGGAACTCCTGAGGACATGTTTGCTTTTACATGTGTTATTATGGTATTACAAATTACAAATGTCATTTGTGAGTCACTCGGTTTTTAGATTGGTGCATTCACCGCGATGAGGCCTCCTATCTGTGATGGTTTTTATCATTATAAAGCTAAATATACACATAACGCTATATCTTATAGCAAGTTGAAACAAAATAGGTCAGAGGAGATAGTGTTCCTGTTTGTTAGTGTTGTTGAAGAATAATTGCATATGTCTATCTTGTTTGATGGTCACATAATTCATCTTTGAGTGCAAGATTAATGGGTAATTATTTCTTTACACTTCAAATACTTGAGTGAACCCGTTTCAAGAGTAGACTGAATTGGGGGTAGCAAAGAAATCAATTCTTATAGTGGATTAAAAGGGTTTGGTCAGAATTTTTTTTTAATGGAGAACAATATTTGAAAGAAATCAAATACGATTTAAATGCAGTTTATCCCGTACAAAATAAACTTTGTTTTGTTATTATCAATTTTTATATTTTTATAGATAGATGGATATATGCGCGTCGTTAACAACTTACACCGAACTCGTGTCATTGTTGCTTACATATATACCACCCCGTAACAAAAAAAATTTAGTGATCACGTACTAGATTATATTTATAATTTATAATAACATTTTCTCGTTATATCATACCACCTCAAAGACCCGAATAGGTGAAGGGTGGTAAGAATTGAGAGTTGTACCATCTAAAAAATGGGTTTTGGTGGTGAGCAAGACTCACCATAATTGAAGATGAGAGAGAGTGTATGGAGGCTACACATATTGTTGTTGGTTTGATATTATATTGGTTGTTGCCCGGAGGTTAAGCTAGGGTTTCCTCCCTTGTAAAGGGGAAAAGGGCATGCCCAACAAGGAAGCCCATGGGCCGGATCATGTTGAGAGCCCAAGTATCGGGTACATCATCAAGTCCCCTAGTTCGGTATGACAAGTTTATAATTGTCATGTCGAACTAATAAATATGTTACTGCCAAGAATTTCAGAGATGTTCGCCCATAGGGCTGCAAGCATAATAATATGTCGAGGCTCTGGCATCGATCTCTTTCAAAAGAGATGCAAAATAAAATAATTTGGCTAGAGCGCTAGCAAAATAAGCACGACATTGTTTAGGCGGGTGAGAACTGCAAAGTGGTTAGAAATGTAACTGTCATAGTGACCAGCCAATATAATTGACATAGCAAACGGTTTGGGCTGACATATAGCATATCATCACTCCCCACTTCAATATGATAATTTTATCAAGAACCATGTTGAACTAATTGTTATGCTGCTACACATGATTGACTTGAGGATTTGATTTGAAACATATATAATTTTATTTGTTTGTTTTATTTTCATCTTGTGTGGTTAGTCATGACATGGTAAGTTCTAGATTGTCATCGGTACAGACGAATGAGTAGCAGACAAGCCTATTGGTGGATGTCTGCTTTATTCCTGTTAGTATCTGATTCACACATACAGCTTATTAGCTAAGGTGAATCTCTGTTATGGATAGAGCTAGAATATACCTTTCACTGGGGCAGGGCTGCCACACCTGTCAACCATCTGCAAATATAATTGCCCATGGCAGGGTGTTCAGACTAACATGGGTCAAATTGTCGACCCGGCCAGCAGGAATGGCCTTGAGAGAATGTTTGTAGCTTTCCTCCTTTGATTTGACTTGCATAAACATGGAAAATATGACAAGTCAATTGGACTGGATAACTTTTTTCATTGAACTTTTAAAAAAGCAATTATCAGAAAATGACAGAGTAGGTGATCATTCCCTTTCAAGCTTACACTAGTTGTTCATAAGTAACATTTTTACGTTGGTGCCGTATTTAGGTCTGAACAACCTTCTTGAAGATTTATGGAAGCTTAATTTGAAGACAGAGCTCATCCTGGAAAGCAGAGCTTAATAGCTCATTCCTGTATGAAAAGCAAAGCTTAAAACCTCGTCTTGAAAGCATAGCTTAAGAGCTCAATTTGAAGAGCAGAGCGTAAAAGCTCAATCTGAAAAGCATAGCTTAAAAGCTCAATCATGTTTGATAAGTAGAGCTTAATAGCTCAATATAAAAAGCAGAGCTTAAAATCTCAATCCTGTTTAATAAGTAGAGCGTAATAGCTCAATCCGAAAAGCAGAGTTTAAAAGCTCAATCATGTTTAAAGCAGAGCTTAAAAGCTCAGTCATGTTTGATAACTAGAGCTTAATAGCTTAATCTGAAAAGCAGACCTTAAAAGCTCAATCTTATTTGATAAGCAGTGCTCAAAAGTTCAATGCAGAGCTTAGTGCAAAAAGCAAAGCTGGAAAGGTCAGTAATAAGGAGCATAGCTGAAAAACTTGATACAGAGTTTAATCTGAAAGGCTCATTAATGAAGAGCGGGGTCGAAGAGCTCAACTTGTAAAACATAGCTAAAGAACTCAGTTATGAAGAGCAAAGCTCAATATGAAAAGCAGATCTGAAAAGCTTAATACAAAGCTCAATGTTATGAGTTGAGCTTTGAAGCTCAACTATGATTTTAATGTTAAAAGTTGGACTGGAGAGCTCAATAATGACAAGCATAGATGAAGAGCTTAAAATTGAATAGGGGAGTCGAAAAGCTCAATCTTAAAAGAGCAAAAACATGTAGAGCTCAGTCTGGAAAGCTTAGTTGAAGAGCCCAATAGAGAGTAGAGGTTTAAAGCTCAATGTAGAGCTCAATGCTGAAATTCTGAGCTGGAGAGCTCACTAATGAGGAGCATAACTGTAAAGCTCGATGTTGCCGAACTCCATGTAGAATAACACAAAACAATAGCTGAGCTGGAAAGCTCAATGCCTGCTTGTCGGTGAGTTGTGTCCATTCGGGTTGAGTGTGATGGTCATTCCATGTCATTTATATTAACTATATTAGTAGGCGATTCATGGCAAGAGAGGTTTCAAACCAACTCGAACAAATGTTGGCTAAGGAAGGACCCATCAAAGCCAACAACATACTAGTAGACAATTTATGATTAGAGGCGCTAAACCAATGCGGACGGACGTTAACTAGTGAATGACCCATCGAGGCCACACTATACCATGGTTTCCCCAGTTCAATATTGCTAACACTATTTAGTAGTATTGAACTTGAAATGATGAGTGGACATCAACTTTATTTTTGTGCAATAACTTGTAGGAAAGTGATCAAAACAACATATGGGTTGTGATCATGGGCAACCCGAAGAGGCAGGGGCATGGAGCTCTGTCAAAAGAGGCATGGTCATGGAGCCAAAAGAGCCAAGGACATGGAGGTCCACTGGCAAGGGCATGGAGGACCACCGAAAGAGGCAAGGTCATGTCGGCATGGAACCAAAAGAGGCATGGGTAGGGACCCGAGCATGGGTAGGGTCCCGAGCAAGGGCAGGGTCCCGAGCACGGGCAGGGGCGCTAGCAAGCAGGCTGGAAGTGAGGCATGCGATCAGTTACGTGCAAGGGCTGCGAGAGGTCTACAATCATTCTTGCAATGGGTGCAAGGGGCCTGCGAAATGTCACAAAATAGAGATGCGAAAAGGTAACAACAGAGATGCAGTAGTAGGGCAGCTATCAGGCCCGTTACGATACTTGTAACTAAGATTTTCGATGAGTTTGAGCAACATCAGACATGATTGTGCCCTATGTTACCTGTACAGATAAATACTACAACAAGCGATACAATGTTGTACAATATGCAATAAGATTTACACAATTAGTTATGCATTTTATCAAGTTGGTGTGGCATTTCACCATGTTTAAATACGTATATGTATCTTACACTTTTTGTAGTAGCTGAATACTTGGTGTAATTGAAATGGAATTGAAACTTTTGTGTTAATTAAATCTGAACAGTTATTACTTGCTCCAAATTTTGTTCTTATTTTTTTAATTTTTTACTGTAAAAAGAACTTGCAATTTTGATAAAAATTCATTAACGAACAAAGCAACTAACTGTTTATTTGTGTTCGGTTTGTGTGACAACCAAATCTGGTAGTTCCAATTCATTAACGAGTTGGCGGATAACTTTTTGGATCAATGGGAGCATGGGAAACGTGTGAAGAAACGCAAGCAAAACGAATGCGATGTAGGGGAAGAGCAGCACCGACTAAAAGTTGATCTATTCGGTGATGTGGCTGAAAATTTACATCAGGCTTTCTCAGCACCGATTAAAGACTTTCTCATGACCGATTAAATCATAATTCATTCGGTGCTCCACGAATCCGGATTTTTATGTTTTTTAGGAGTTTTATTTTACTAAATTAGTTTTTAAGTTTGAATAAAGAATAAAGATTAGAATTTTGTTTCCTAATGAAATTGAGTTATTATCTATTTAGGTAATAAGAGTTCTACCCTTTCAAGGAGACTCTTCTTATAAATAGTGAGGTCAATTGTCATTATCTACTTACACATTAATAATATTTTTTTTTAGATTTTGAGTTTAATATTTGTGTTCGGGTTTTATTCTCTTAAGGTGCGCCTCATTTATCGACCCATGAATTAGGGTTATCAAAATTTGCTTTCTTGTACTGCGTTAGTTGGTATCAGAGCTTTTTAGTATCTTGATGGCGAATGATGGAGATGTTCTATCCAAATCTCGTGTCACGTGTGCGGTGCGATCTGCTGAAGATTGGTTTTACAAAATCAACAGGTTTGCCACTGCTGTTGAAGAACTACGTGTCGTGATTGTAGGTGGTGTAAAGGGCCACGATAATCGAGAGGGTAGCAAACACGATGGTCGAATGGTTCGTCCAACCATGGATGATTTGGATGACAATCGTGCACGCAACCAAACCTCGTTCATCAATAGAAGACATGTTGAAGAATGGGAAGATAGAAAGAAGACGGAGGATCATTCACAAAGAAACAAGTTATTTCAATCAAAGTGCTTAATCGGTAATACGGTATGTTATTTGCTTATTGATAAGTGGACCTTAAACAATCTGGTTTCAAGAAAATTGGTAAATTTTATAAAATTGCCAATGGAGATTTGTCCAACTGAAAATTAACAAGTTTGTAGGCTCCATCGGAAAGTTCTATAAAACGGAAGTACTTTGTATTGTGGATGATATTGATATATGCGATATTTTGTTGGGAAAACCATGGCAACGTGAGGTTCATTGTAGGTACAATATCCTCTATTTTTTGACTTGGGAAGGAAAGAAAATAGCAATGCTTCCACCCGGAGTAAAACCGCCAATACCAAAAGCCGAGGTTAACATCAAACAACACATATTAAATACCGAGGATGTTGGTGAACGAGTTGAGATTGAAACCCAAGAGCCTCAAGTTTGTGAACAACGTGGTCAAGAAGTTATTGTAACTAATAAGGATGATTCAACAATCATTTCGGGTGAGATGAGTGATTATGATGTTATAAAAAGTCATCAAGCTCCAAAGTCTGATGAAGATATTAAAGGAACAAAGGTTTGTGATGTCAATCGTGATTTAAGCATGGTTACTCTATCAATAACTCAAATTTTAATTTGGCAAATAATGAGGAAAAAAGGGTTACGATTAAAGAGTTGTTGATCTCCAAAATTTCCGACAACTTATCAACAAATAGAGTCTATCCCGAGAACTCAAGGACGAGTTCTTCTCAAGAGATGGAGAATGATAAGGGGCAATAAATCAACAATTAGATTCGTGTGTGGATCGTTGGGAATGTGGAAAACGGGTCAAGATAAAACATAGATAAGAGTCTAAATTCAACCCCACGGCACAACAATTGTCCATGAGAACTCGAGGTCGAGTTCTTTTCAAGTGAGGGGGAATGATGAGGACGTAACAAACGAGTTGGCGGATAACTTTTTGGATCAATGGGAGCATGAGAAACGTGTGAAGAAACGCAAGCAAAACGAATGCAATGCAGGGAAAGAGCAGCACTGATTAAAAACTGATCTATTCGGTGTTGTGCCTGAAAATTTGCATCAGGCTTTCTCAATTTTGAAAAAAGATTAGAATTTTGTTTCCTAATAAAGTTAGGTTATTAGCTATTTAAATAATAAGAGTTATACCCTTTCAATGAGACTCATCTTATAAATAGTTAGGGTATATTTACTTACGCATTAATAATATTTTTTTTTTAGATTTCGAATTTAATATTCATGTTCGAGTTTTATTCTCTTGAGGTACGCCTCATTTATCGACTATTGAATTAAGGTTATCAAAATTCGCTTTCTTCTGCCGAGTCAAAAATGATTGTTTCTTTTACCTTTTTTCCAAAATCAGTTGTGCATAGAGCATAGTTCTAGATTCTGAGCTCCAACGAATGGGTTTCTAATTTCATTCATTTTGTATTTAATTTTTTTGTAAAAAGACTTTTAGTGCACGTTTTAACTAATCTTTTTAGTGCACGTTTTAACTAATAATCGTAGATTAGAAGACCTACAAACCGAATCTAGCTTAATTATCGAACACGGGGAATTCGTTGCAAATTCTACGGATGGCACCATTTGATCAAGCATATTTCTACACTTGAATGCGAATTTGGTTGGACAGATTCGTTACGCTTCGATTTACGTGACTAACTCCAACGACCCGAATAGATCAAGGTGAAGGGTCATAAGAATCGGGAGTTGTACCATATAAAAAGATGGGTTTTAGTAGTGAGTAAAACTCACCGTGATTAAATTGAAGATACACATAGGTGTAATGTTATATTGATTGTAGGTTTAAATTATTAATGTCGTTGTACAAACTTTATATGATTATATATTTATATTATATTGTATGATAATAATGATAATGAAATTACAAAGTATCCAACTAATACGTACTATATGATAATAATGAAATTACAAAGTATCCAACATTTTTTGTTATTTTATATTAAATTGTACTATTTAATATTCTATTTTGGTTTAATAAATTGAAACCAAACGGGACCGATATATAAATTGTTATGTATATATGTTTAATTTAAAAGTGTATGTCTTTAAGAAACAAATTCTATATTTGTTTTAAATGGTATTCAAAGTGATCAAATTATGAAATCAAAAGATCAATATGCAACTAAATGAAAGATAGTAAATAAAACTTATAATTATGCAAGAATGTTATGAAAGTTGACTATTATAGATTGATATTGTTGAACTATTATTTAAGGAGTATTATTTTATATAGTTCTATCTTTAAAAAACTAGTAAGATTATAACAATTGAACTATTTCTTGTATTATGTAACTTGAATGTTAGTTAACATAATTTTTATTAGTTAAATACAAATAGATTTATTTCAACCCGTCAAACACGCCGAATCAAACCGGTTATAATTGCTTTAATTTGTTTGGTTTGACACATTAATTTAGACGGTTTGGTTTGAGAAAATAACAAAGTATAATAACCGTTTAGTTTGACATATCAAACTGGATAATGAACATCCCTAGTTGCAGATTTATAGGAAGGAGAGAAGTCTTAAAGTGAGATGAAATATAAACCTAATGGCCTTTCTTCTTTTGGGCTTTTTTTAAAAAGAAATATTAACTGGCCCAATAATTAATCAGCCTAATTTTGTTTTTGTTTTTTTTCTAAATTTATAAGAAGAATAAAATGTATATAAAATAATTGTTATTTATGCAAGTAAATTGTTTTTATTTGGTTCAGTTTTATTTTATTTACTTTAAAATAATTACGAATAAATTTATTACGATAAAATAAAATAAATGAAGTGTAACTAAGACGTAAAAATTAAAAACTATTATACTAGAAGGGATCGGAGGTAAAACTTTATTTGGCTAATTTAATAATTTAATTTAATCACTATATAAGTTATTGAGCGAATTGCACAAATCTTCCCTGTATTTTGTTCAAAACGTACAGATCATTCTTTAAAAAGTTAAATAGCATTGGACGTCCCTATATTTAATATTTTCGATCAATTGTCGTCCTTTTGAATTTAAAAAGACATATATACTCTTATACTTTCCTTTTCAATAAAAAAAATTATATTTTACTCCATTTCCGTACTATTTTTTATTTTTTCCACTAATATAAATTTTTTTTATCTATTTTCTCTTTCTTCCATAAACAATAATTACATCTCCAAGTTTACCATTGTGTATCTTAGATCTAGGCATCTAGCTACCACCAACCATTCAATAACTAATCTCAAATATACGAATTGGCTCAAAGATAAAACTAAATGAAGTATACAAAATTAACAACTTGGCTATGAACACAAAACTAAACTTTATAAATCAAACCAACAAACCCTATCCGACAATGGTGACGATTACAGCGACAATAGCTGCTTTCCTTCTGATCTGACACCGATGGTGGGCGTCTTCTCTAGTTCAATACTATGGTGGCACTAGCGTTGTCCAACTTCTCTGTTTTAGGCGATCAAACACTGTTTGATACCTTGATGTAACTCGGATTCAACGATGGTTCTCAAAACGGAAGCAGTGATGGCGTGATTCACAATAGCGGAGAGCATAATGTACATGAAGGATGACGATGAGAGTTGACATAGTGGTGGTTGGCAAGTTGCAGATCAATCGGAGAAGGCAGAGAGATGGTAGCGCTCGACAATGAAGATTGGGTGACTGTGGAACACAAAGGAGGATGGGTGATTAATAATTTGATAAAGGAAAGCTGATATAAGAATAAGTAAAAAGTCTATGTTTTTTGTGGTTGAAGATGACGGCAAGGAATGTGATTGTAAGGAATTAAATATTAGATATAATAAATTAAAATAAGTGAAGAAAAAGTATTTAAGATTAAGGGTATATTTGTCCTTTCATGTCTAAAAGGATGACAATTGATTGAAATTATCGAAACGGGGACGTCCAGTGCTATTTAATTTTTTTAGGGATGATCCGTACAGCAAAACATAAAAATAATCCGTGCAATTTGCTCTACGTTATTCTATTATTAATCTTACAGTTTGTAACAAATCTGTGAACTTTTACGATCGAGACAAACGAACAGATTCTTGTTTTATGCGAACTTTGCATCACATTTATTAATAATCATTTGTATTATATTATATTTTAGCCACCTTAAAAGTAATTTCATACTTATTCCAGCTATTTATGTGGAAACGAATTATATGATACATATATATATTTTACTAGATGAAAACCCGTGTGATGCACGGTAATTTAAATTACTTATACAAAAGTTTTTATAAGAAGTTTAATTTTGATAATAAATCAATTCAATCTATCAATGGTCTTTGAATCGATCAAGCACTTGATTAGTGTTTTAGTAGGAAAGCTTTTATACGTTATTATCTCATAATCATTTAAATAATCTAATTTGTTTGAAAAGTTATAATATATATATTATAATATTATTAATAATTAATTATATATCTATAAACATATTTAATTTATATTTATACTCTTAAAACGTGATAAGTTCTAAAGTTTTCTTCTATACTCCTTTAGTATATATATATAGATATAGATATAATATAGATATTCTTATTATAATAATAGAACTAGTTTATAAGCCGCGAATTCGCGGACTATTCCATGCTTTTCTTTTATAAACGGTGAATGATAAGATCATTTGTCTAACAGATTTTAAAATAATTGTAAGTTTTCTGTAAGTCAATTTTTATTGTATAAAATAATGCTCTCTGAAAGATTTTGGAGCCATAAAAGTGAAAAATATATAAAACGTCATACAAAGCATATACAAACAAAGCATATACAAAGCATATAGTATATAAATCGCCTTTAAATAATGACATTACCAAATAATATATGGTCCAGATACGTGTATATAGTATTAAATTGATGTAAAAGTACAATTTTCATCTTGGAAAAAAAAAATTGTTCAACGCATGGTACTTATTGGTAATTCATACACAGAGATAACTTCAAATTCATTTAAGCGTTGTGGATCCATTCGAATCGTTCGTTGAAATTTATACTCAAGTCTAAATAATCGACTCGTGACGCGTTAGAGTTGACAACTATGGCTATATTAAGAAGCAATTTATACAACATAAGTCATTTTTTAAATGTAATAAAATTAAAAAATTTAAGGCTAAGTACTTATATTTTTTTAGTTTTGTTAGACATGTTCCTGAGCAATATTATATATTTTGTGTAGCCAATTATGTGTTAAACTTATTAGTGTCTTATGAAAATAAAAAGAACTTTTTTCTATGCAACATATTTTGGATTCATAATGTAGTTAACTGATGTTATAGAACTTTTATGTTAACAAAAAAATTTGTTTACTTTTATTTAAAAAGATATTGTGAAAAGAATACATCTACAATACCACTAAATTTTGAGTCTTGGTGTAATTATGATTAGTTAACCATTATAATAAATGATGGTAAAAATTGTAAAAAGGTAAAAGATTAATTACTCACTATACTAATTGAAATAAATAATGGTAAAAAATGGTAAAAAGGTAAAAGATTTAATTACTCACTATACTAATTGATGGCATAATATATAATGGTAAAATTTAACTTAATTAAATGTTGATAATAGCATTATCTTACATAAATATTTGTATAGATTTAGCTTAATTTTAATTTTGTCATAAACAATTATTTTAATCATTTTGTCGTTCATAAGAACAATAGAGAAACTCTGTTATCTATTTGCATTTAAGGAGTTAAGACCACCGGTTATTATGTGTGTATTGCAAATTAAATTAATAATCAATTTGAGTTCTTTCATAAATTTATAGTTTTGATGATAATAATTGAAAACTAAATCAATTCAATCTTTTCATTTTCCCTAATAAAATAAGAGAAACTCTAAAGGATGTCTAATTGCATGTAGGAATTCAAATTAACTCATGATCCATGGATTTTAAATAGCAAATTAAATTGAAATAACCTATTGTTTTAATTGATCATCTTTTCATATATTTCATGAAACACTAAATGCATATTTTATAGCACATTAAATTAAGAGTATTTGTTATCTATAAATACTACATTTCATTTCCACATGAATCATACGATTCAATTACGTAGATCGTCATATTATTAAGCAAACATTTGAACAGTTTTCGGTTCTTTTCAATCACCCAAATGTAGAAGTAATTTTGAGTTGTGTGTACTTATAAGCGTTAGGATCTCTTTGTGTCTTTTAGATTTTTTTTCACTTTTGTATCATTATGGTTTATTCTTTTAGATGTGATAGAGTCCATGGATGTCTAAGTGTTGTTTGAGTTCATTTAGTTACGCTTTTCGTTAGTGCTAAGAGGAAAATAACATAACATGCATAGAAAATGGTGTGATTCATAGTTGTATATGATGTTTTAATTTTAGCTTCAAATATTGATATTTCATATCTATCACGTTTGTTGTAATTAGCTATGTTTTCCTAAGCATAATTCGTTATATGTTTTTCGATAAATCTTACTTATAAGATACAATGATATATCCAACATAAGTTATGGCATATTTGTGGTCGAGGATATGTGTTAAATGACTATGACTATAACTATCACTTATATATATATAGTTATATCCAATTGAGAAAATGAGTAATTTGTCTTCATTTTTTTTCTTTTTCTAATTCCTAAATGCATTTGTCAATAACTCTAGAACTATTGTTGGTTGTGGTATCTATAAGTCTACAAACATTTCATCCTTTTTATTGATTCCTAATATAAGTATCTTCCTCACATCTTAAAATTGCATTTTCATCAAATGATAGATGTTATAAATAGTACTATATCGCAAAAGTTTATAGTATATCGTTCTACTGCAAAAGTGATTAATAATACGTATGAATTTAGTTTATGTACAATATAATTCTTGCTGATGACTTTTGCCCTGAAGATATTTTTACAGCTTAAACAAAGATTGCTAATTTTTTAAAACTAAATTTTGCGTTACTTATTTTATATTAAACTATGAACTATGACATCTTTATTATTACATAAGATGTAAAATTAATAAATGAAAAACATAAAATAAAATACACATGCTTCGCAATAAAATAATATAACTCTTATGTAGAACAAATCTGTAAAATTTAAGACAATAATTTAAAACCCGTGCATCGCACGGGTATGAAAATCTAGTATAAATTAAGAAGTTAGGAATTTTTTGAATTAAATATGTGTACATAAAGATAACAACTTTGAGATATTGACTACACAACTTAATAACCTTTAAATAACACCTTTAAGTTGTCTCGAACAAAACAACATTTTAAAAGAATCATTCGTACATTTTGTGGTGTTCAACAAAACTAAAGCAATACCCTTCGGGGTTCAACCTTCCTCGATCGGTCCCTTCATGGTTCCATGGTGGACCATATATGGTCGGCTTTCGGAAGTGTAATTCCGTAAGGGAACGTCAATTCCTTTATATTTTTCTCTTCTCTTTCAATATTAAATATGGTACAATCATACAATATGATATACAATTTGTTAGTGGTGATAATTAAAAAGTGGTTAGTAGTGATTGACAGTGAAATAAAAGTGGTGAAAATTAATTTGAAGAAATATATGAGATGACGTTGATATGTTAAAATTGGTTGGGACACTACTACATAAATAGGTTTTTAAGGCGTTACTGAAAGGAGATCCGAGAGGGAAAACCTTTGCATCGTGAAAAAGGTGGGTTTCTAATCGACTCTAAGGCAAATTTTAGTACTAAATACAGTGTTGTTAGGATAACCGCCTTATGTGTAACATAATGTGGCAGTCCTTCATCCGTCTTATTTGTGTAAGGTGGTTTGAGGAAAACCGCCAAAATATATAACATATTGTGGCAGTTTCTTTCATTCGCGTTATTTGTTTAAGGTAACCCCCGCCCTGTTTAGTATTTTTGTAAGCAATTCTACGTACAACGTTCCTATCTCAAACGGTCATATTTAATTAATCACTTTGGTTGTTGGAAATTTTGAAGGCCGGATTGGTTTAAATATGAATGCTTTTAAGATTATATATATAGTCCAAACTCCAATGTTCTCATTTCTAAACTCATCAAACATTCATTTTTTTTACAAAACTCAGCCTGAGTTTTCAAACCGATCGAACAACCTTTTAGCAAAAGAAAACTGCCATACATGTTGATAATGTAATGTGGCCGTTTCACCACCTTTAAAATTGTTTCCATTTTAAACAATGCCCCGTAAAAGACGGCCAGTTCACCGCTTTAAATGGACAATATCACCGCCTTAACTGATTATTTGTGTAGTAGTGAGAGAATTACTTTGTCCCAATCATAGCACATGCTCTAAGTGTTAAACACTCGAGCTATGTCATAAGAAAACTAATAGATTTACCTGACTAAATATCTATCCTTATAACTAATTATTGGAGTAGACTCTCAATTATTTATCAAGTCCTCACCTCTGCTACATCAAATGCATCCAACGTGTCATCAGCGTATACTAGAAGCTTGATGAGGTGGCAAACTCTCATACACCCACACAATAAATAAGGTAACATTTAATTTAAAATCAAATTATAACTAATTTAACTTGATTTAATCTAAAGTGTCATAATTTTTAGACGGTAAATATGGTAGCATATAAAATCAAATTATAATATATTTCATATAATTTAATGTGTCATGAGATAACAGTTGTAGATAATTTTTGGTTATATCACAAAATCATGACACTCTAATATTTTAGTTTTGAGTAAATTACACCGATTGTCCCTGTGCTTTACACGAAATTATACAGATCGTCCTTATCTCTATGAAATTACACCGATCATCGTCGAACGACCAAGAATTGCACGTGGCTCATCCCTGAGTCCAACACACATTTGTTTTCTCCGACAAGTGTTACCACGTACAAGGCACATGAGGGTAAAATTGTTTTTCCATTTAGCGCCCAAGTTGCAAACCCGATATAATTCCACCACCTAATCATCTCTTTGTCTTTCATTTACCCTTAAATTAAATTAATCACATTTCCCCCGATTCAATAAAGTAAAAACCCTATAATCGAAGAAGCTTGGAACAATAGGCGATTTGGTGTACAATGGTGAGCACCGTTAGCACACTACGTGAGGAAGACGTAACGTATCTACAGTAAAACCCTAAATTTTTTATATTTCTACTATTACTATGATTATTTGGTTAAAAATACAATTTTCCAGTGTTATATAGTATTTGCTTACATTATTTCTTTTGTTAATGATAAAAATAAATGTTTTGGTTTAAGATGTTAAATTTTTGTGGTTTTCATGAAAAAATAATGTTATCCGAATTTGTTTTCTATGAAGATGCATTATGGAGGGTATTTCACTAATTTT
The DNA here is from genome assembly GCA_963930675.1 of Gnaphalium uliginosum. NCBI lineage: Eukaryota > Viridiplantae > Streptophyta > Magnoliopsida > Asterales > Asteraceae > Gnaphalium > Gnaphalium uliginosum. The sequence goes on along the minus strand of OZ005680.1, from coordinate 48,021,405 downwards.
CCAGGAAGGAAGTATGTTAATAGAAATGTTAATTTTGTTGACTGTGTGGACAGAGAAGAATTCTCAGTACATGAAATTGATGGTTTTATTGCAAAGTTGGGTTATGTGGAAAAGGATGATAACCATTTTCTTATACCAGGTTCGGATCTAAATGTAGGGCTTAATGAATTAGGTAATGCCGAAGATGTACAGTTTTTTAGTACGTTTGTTGGTAAATACAAACTCATTGAAGTGTATATTGAGCATCATGTCACCACTGAAATAAAGTTAGAATTTAGTGAAGTCCTTTATGTTTGAACTATTTCATGTCTCCCGCACCAACACATCACCATGTTGGTTTAATAGAAGAAATTATTTTTGAAATCAAAAACCCTAATTTGGTTGTGGAGAAGAAAAGAGAAAGCATAGAATCGTCCCCGGTGTTCATATCGAGTAAAAAGGAAAGAAAATAAGTAAAAAAATATATATATTTAGAAAGACAATTTTACCCTCAAGTGCTCTGCATTTGTTAACACTTGGAGGAGAAAGCAAACGGGTGTTGACCCAGGGATGGGTGTCGTGCAATTCTTGGTGGTTTAGAGATGGTTGGTGTAATTTCATAGAGATAAGGGCGATCGTTATAATTTCGTGTAAAGTACGGAGATGATCGGTGTAATTTACTCTTTATTTTTTATTTTCATTACTTTTTAGTGAATTATAATAGCTTACTTTTAATTTCATAATTGACAATTAACAAAAAATTTTATTATCACGTAGATTGAGGGATCTCATTTTTCTTTAGTTTGTAATCTAAATACAACATTTATGGATATGCTAATTTTATGTATATCAATTGATATAATGATACATTTATATTCTATCAACTCTCGCTTTGGATTGTTATCTTTCAATTGTATCTGAACTTCGTTAAATAAATTTATATAGCTATCTCAATGTTTGCAATATACACTCAAATTACATCTTTTTTAATATTAGTAATTCATTGATATATTCACGTAAGAATAGTGTACTTGTATACATATTATTTTTACGATGTTACAAAAAATAGTATCAACAACGTTAAGTTGACTATCGTTAAAACATTTTTATATATCTTTTTACCCTTATAATTTATGTATTACGACATTATATTTTTTTTAACCGTGTATCACACGAGTTCAACGCTAGCTATATATCTAAAAAAGAGTCTAAGTTTCACGTATCACATATGTGAAATTCAAGAATAAGATAAAAGAGGAAAAACATATATCTAAATATAATACCCAATAAATTAATTAAGTCTATTTTCAAATAATTTTACCTAGACTCGAAATGGGCGTACTAGATTATCAGAAGCGAAACAAAACGCGTGTCTATAGATGAACTTAAACCGAGGGTTTGTGCCGGCCGAATTAGATTACAGCTCACTCTACATATGAACCTGGTTGGCCATTCTCTCGCTAACCGACTCAACCATGCATCATCTCCGATCTCCAATCTCCAATCACATTAAAATAAAGATAATGATTAAATGTTATATATGTTAATTAATTATGTAAAAGAATATGTACTATTCGCTTTCTACTATTAAATTATTAAAAGGGTTTTGTTAAGGTGTGTCGGCACATATTAAATTGCATCTAATGAATCTTTAATTTTTTTAAATAATTTTTTTTATTATTAATATATTAGTTTTTAACATGTGTAAAAACACGAGTAATTATAGTAAAAATATTATTAATTAGAATGATGAACCGATAGAGTTGGTAACTTTTCAATGATCAGGTCAATTTTATAAATACAATTTGATGATATGAAACTGTATTTTAAAAACATAAAAAGTAAAAAAGTATATACACATGAAACTATCGTTCGAATTGAATCAAACTACCTTTCATTTATTTTAATGTTAAATCTGAATATACACACGGTTGTCTAATCAACTATCTTGCGTTTATGTGAATGTTATACCCGTGAATAAACGCAAATGTCAAATAAAACTATCTTTGTTTATTTGAATGTTAAACACATGAATAAACACGGATGTCGAATAAAACTATCTTTTTTTATGTGAATGTTAAACCTATAAATAAACACGAATGTGGAATAAAACTATCTTTAAAATTATGTGAATGTTAAACCCGTGAATACACGTAAATGTCAAATAAAACTATTTTCGTTTATTTGAATGATAAACTCATGAATCAACACCGATGTCGAACTACCTTTACGTTTATGTGAATGTTAAACTCGTGAGTACACGTGAATGTCAAATAAAACTATTTTCGTTTATTTGAATTTTAAGCTCGTGAATAAACACGGATGCCAAATAAAAATATATTCGTTTATTTGAATGTTAAACCCGTAAATACACGCTTATGTTGAATAAAACAATCTTTTGTGTATCCAAATGTTAAGTTTTGTTTTCTCCCACTTGATTTTATATTTAGTTTTATTTAAGTAGAACTTCAGGAAAATAAATTATCTAGAGAGTGGAATAGCAATAATTGTTCACTGTCAAATTTGTTATTTCATGCATATCGAACTTTTTTTTTTGAAGTAAGAGGTTTTCGACGGCTTAAGATATATTATTCACTAATAATAATAATAATAATAATTATTCTAATCAATTAAGGTTTTATATTTAAAATAGTTTTTTTAGATAAAAGAGATTTTTAGGCAATTGAATGATTTGATTGGTTAATTAAAAGTTTGATGAAATTAAAGCATATGATTGGTCAATAGGTCTTAACTTTTTAAAAAAATTCGATTGCAAAGGTTTGCTTTTATTAATATTTAAATTTAAATGTATACGAAATGGTAAATATTAGATTGAGTTAATGAGTATTAAATGCAAGTGGTAATAAATTTAAATAAATCTGACGTTATTGAAAATACGTTATCGTGTGCCACGGGGAATACGCTAGAAAAACCTTTATTAAAAACTTAGAAGAGTTGTTATATCAAGATAATAGACTTAACGATCATTATTGTTATTAAATTAAACAATATTAATTAAAGCGGTCAAATAATAACCTTTAACGACTTGTATGATGATAATATCATTAATGATCACCATTATGTGGGAATTTAATTACGTGTTCAGTGTATATGTACACAACCAATTATGCTCACAAACGTTGCACCATCAATACACACGATAATTTTGTAATCATGTGGTCTTGTACGAATCAGCTTAGGAACAAAGAAATCTAGTAGGTTTAGGATTGTTAAAGTGCTGTTTGGTAACAAACATTTTTTAGTCAATTAACTCGAGAATGACAATTCCGACGACCTTTTCAGGGAAGTGTTCAAGTTCGAGAGTACGTTGTTTTCCTCGTTGTATACCATGAGAAATAGATGATGAATCCATGTAACGAGAAACGTGTAAAACATGAGCCTCAACTTATCATATGCTGATATTCTTTCCGTTTCTACTCATTCCCACAATTTTGATTTCATTTCGTAGATTCAAATTACTTTCTAAATTGTACGATATAGTGAAATATTTGCTATCAACAAAAAAAGAGTAATTTGAAAGATAGCCCTTATCTCCGTACCATATTTTTAATGGTACGCGATCGCCTCACTAGTAATGAGCATCAGCGTCGGGCAAATTATCTTTTCACAAATCACCCACATATGTTGAGGTACGGATTCGAACCCCTGACGTGTCGATCACATATATGGGGTCTAGAAGTTTGTGGTGACGGTACCACTTGGACAATGGCCAATTGGTATATTCGCTATCAATATATCATTCGGTTGATGCATATATTACCTAACTAGGTTATAAACCCGTGATTACACGGGCTTTCTAAGAGGTTTTTGTACTTTAAATATAGGTAAGTTAATATGTAGCCATTAGTTACTTAAGCATTAATAATGTTAAGTATTAAACTGTGTATTTCAGTGGTTCTTGGAATAGATATATAAACATACGATTATGATAATTAAATTAAAATGTGCATTTCACATAAAATTATCTTTCATTTATTTGAATGTTAAATCCGTGAATACACATTCATTTCACATAAAACCATCTTTCGTTTATTTGAATGTTAAGCATGTAATACATACGGATATCGGCTAAAAATATTTTTCATAAACCCCTGTAAATACACATGCATTTCGCATGATACTATCTTTCGTTTATTTAAATGTTAAACCTGTGAATACATACGCATATCGAATAAAAGTATTTTTCATAAACTCGTATATACCCACAGATTGTTAAATGCGAATTTTCGTTGTATTAGTGTGAATATATTCTATCTAATGAGTGATTATTATTACGAAGGTATTATGTTAATTGATTAATTAATTTAATAAATTAAAAGTTATTTAATAGGAATCTTCAAAACAATGCCGTTATCTCCTCAATGTTTGGTAATTCAACTTCTCGAAAAACATATTTATTTATTTATTTATTTTATGTAGATAGATATGAAAGGGATAACTCGTTTATTTATATTATATATAAAGTATTTATTTATTTATTTATTTAAAAAGAGAAATTTTAGGCGAATAAATGCATTTGATTGGTTAATTGAAAATGTGATGAAATTAAAGCATTTGATTGGTCAATAGACCTTGATTTTAAGCAAAATTAAAGATAGCAAAGTTTTTTTTTATTAATATTTAAAATTAAAAATAATTTACAATATTACACTACGATTACAAACAAATAAAACTAACATAATTAAACGAATTTAAACTTGAAAAACTCTTAAAATATTGTTTCAAGATGATTTAAGTAGGATAAAAATGTATACATTCATGCTTTTAGAGGAAAATATTTTTAGAAGAAAAAAATATGATGAAAAGATTCTCTATTTCTTCTGTACGTAGAGATAGTGATAGAGTTATAGTTGGAGAAGGTACATATGTAAGATTCTAAGGGCAGCTGCATTTGAAAAAGAAAGAGAGGTATACAATCTCAGTCGTTGATTTATGTGATTAACGGTCAAAATTCGATGCATCAGCAACAATGCATTAATTGGACCGTTGATCACAAAAATCAACGGTTGAGATTAGGGTGTTTAATATTCGGTTTTGAATACCGAACTGAATCAAAATTGAAAAAAATGGAATCGAATTCAAAATTAGTTTTCGGGTTGCGTTCGGTTCAGTTTACAAATATGAATTCGTTTTCGTTCGGTTTCGGTTTTAATTTTTTTGAATTGGTTTAAATCGAAAACCGAATTCAGTTAATAATATATTAAATTATTAATATCTATAGTATCTATGTGATATTTAAATTTCCTAAAAATGTTTATTCAAATTCCAACCTAAATTAATTTCACGTCTTTCACTTTCAACACTAGTAAAAACCCTAGCACATTAACAATTACAAGTCGAAATTGATTTTTTATGATTACTTTTATAACCCCTGACTATTTTTTTTTATTTTAGTTTTAACTGAAACCGAATCGATGCATATTGCATAATTTATATGGACCTTTATTTTTCTAACATTAACTTTTAGCTAATATATATGTATTTCATCATTAAACTGATCCTTTTAAATGGGACAAATATTTATGGTTTTTATTCATTAAGTTAAATTTCGCAATCCGTTCACCAGAAGTGTCGATATTGCTATTTTGAATTATCTCAAATAAGTGTTCCTTTATTGTTATAATCAATCAAAGGAGATTTTAATAGATAGATACTTCATATATTATTTTATTGGTGAAAAGTGTAGTTAATGTTCATTTCTAAAACTGTATGCATAGTTAAAGTTGACATTTTAACCGACAGAAGAAATGAAGGAACCCAAAATAGTTAACTTAACTGCTTGTTTCCTTGTAACCCAAAATTACATTACGTGTTTATTTGTTTTTATGATTGACTAATCGAGTAAGAGAGACCTCCAAGTAAGAACAGTTTTAACCAATTAACTAATTTGTTTTACTTTAATATATAAAAGTAGAGTAAGGTTCAAATAAGTACATCAAAATTTGATGAAAATGAATGAACCAATAAAAATGTATCATATGTCACAAAACTTACTTTCTCTCACGTTTTTAAAAATTAAATATCTCACAAACGGTAAGTCAAAAAATTATAAAAATTGCACCATAAAAATCAGCATTTTTATTCTTCGATTGGACATCTCAAGGTATACTTTCAACGACTTTTTTTCCGTTTTCGTTTGTAAACAACTATTACATGTGATACCAACGACTATCACATGTGTTAGGAACTAGTATCACATGTGTTACCAACGAGTATCACATATGTTACCAACAAGTATCACATGTGAGATGTCTAATCGAAGAGAAAAATATGCTGATTTTTATGGTACAAATTTTATAATTTTTCAATGAGCCATTCTTGAGATATTTAATTTTTAAAAAGTGAGGAAAATGGATTTTGTGACACATAACATATTCTTATTGGTTCTTCCATTCTCACCAAAATTTTCATTATCATTTGATTCTTACTTAAGGAATTACTATTTAAGGGGAGGGTTATTGTAAAATAATTTCTTATGGTATGAACGACATTTTTCATTTTTAAAGAATATAAAATTCTAATAATTTTGATATAATTTTTTAATCAATCTTAAAGTTAAAAATAAAAATGTTCATTCCTACGGTTCTCACCATAAAAACTATTACCGCTTAAACTTTCCCATACTATTTAACGAAGTAATTATTTCATCAAGGTTACTTACTAGTAATATAATAATTCCTATTAATAATCTTGTCTGTTAGATAAAATAGACTATATAACGGCTAACAACCTTTTTTAGAAAACCAATTATCATGTCAACTTTGGTGTCAAAAACAACAAATTATGCGTTTGATTATGTGATTTGATACATCTATATGTTCGGTCACATTAATTTCTAAGTTTGGTTGGCCGGGGTTAAATCATTGAATTTAATCAGAGTTATAAGTTTGATTATATAGCCCATAGTTGCGGTCACATCTTTTTAATATTCTTAATTAATAATTAAATGGTAGCTCGTATGTAATTATCAAAAAGATGATATAAAGTCGATCATCTTTTTATTTAAAGTGCATCTGTTGGGTCACAAGGTTCCCAAAACTTAGATACAGATTAAATAACAGTTATCTCAACGTGTTAGTTTATATCCAAGTTTTATATCAAACAAGTTTAAATTAATCTAGGCGGAAAACAAGATTAATTTTGGCACAGAGTTTATTATGAATCAAAGTATTATTCACAATAAAGTGTTTGTCTCACAAAGATGACAAGGTATTCAAACCCACACAGATGGTTTGAATACGATCCAAGTAGTATACAAAGATACAGTTATCACTACAAACTTCACAGTAAGTGTGGTAATGCTTTAGCCTAAGCTCAAAGGTCTAGTATACTAATTCTCTTGAATTTCTTGGATGATAGCAGTGCTTTTTGTACTGCTATTTATAGAGTTGAATGTAACTCTATATTATCCAGCTTACATAGTTGTCCAAGGGATAACAGATGCATCTTGGGCAACTTTGCACGCCTTCCTTTTTGCTTTTCTTGGAAATAGAAAAAGCAAAAAGGTAAAAGGTTTCTTTGCTGAGAAGAGAACCTTTATATGATGTTTGACATTTCTCAAACATCTTATCAGTTGTATCTAGCCTAAGGAAAGAAGAATATCTCCTGTACATTTGTACTTTCATTCTTCAATCTGTGCTCTTCAGTCTGTGCTCATCAGTCTGTGATCTTCAGTCTGTGAACTTCAGTCTGTGAAGCCTTCTGTATTCAATCTTCATTCTTCAGATGATGAATTCATAAGTCTTCAGAAAGAGCATGGCTTTCAGTCTGTGAGGATCTTTAGTCTGTGCAGCACAGACTCAGAAACAATTCTTCAGTCTGTGTAGCACAGACTCAGAAACACAGACTCAGGAATTTCACTAAGTTTCCTGAATACAACTGAGTTAGATTTTGACTCTTCAGATTTATAACTTAGGTTTGATCATTGTTTTTCCCAACAATCTCCCCCTATCTGATGATGTCAAAATCTATTTACAAAAGATAATAGAGAAATAATAAATACTAAGGTGAATCATAACATATGGATCAAGACTTATATATATATAAAGTCAGAATCACAGTTAGTTCACAAAAATATTACAATTATTACATAAGATTGTAAATCAAAAATCTAACAATCTTCAATCCTTTCTCTGAGCCCTGATCTCTTTCATCTTTTCCACTTTCCTCTTCAACAGTTCTTCCATTTCCTTATCAGATTTGTCTTCAAATTCTTGATACTCTAGGATGATCTTCTTGCAGATATCTTCAAGTCCAATCATCATCCTGAGTTGGGAAAGGTTGTTGAATAACCAGCTGATTAGTCTTCTTCTGAAAGGTCTGGCTTGAGAATGTTTGCATTCCTTCAGCAGGGCAATGCAGTGTAGCAGAGACTCTCTATATAGTCCATTTTGATCCTGGAAGCACTCTATCCCATTGATATCTCTATAGCACAGACCTTCAATGTTGTTAGTCTGTACATAAGATCTATCTATGAAAACAATACCTTTGGGTAGAGGATGCTCCCTTCTCTGCTCATTCTCTGTGGATAACCCAGCTGACTTCTTCTTGATTACAAAATTGTTTGCTATGCAAAACAACTTGTACTCTTCTTCTGAGATGAGCCCCAGACTGAGAACTAGCTCAATCAGGTAAGATAGCTCATCCAGAACTTCTTTCTTCAGATCCTTGTCATCTGCACTCTTCAAAAGATTGGCAATGGATTGCCATTCCTTAAGCCCTAGAGTGTACAGTTCATCCACCCATACCATCTTCTTGCTCTTGGTCAAAGTCAGCTCCAGCTTTAATTTCTGTCCAATCTTGTTCAGATGACATTCTCTGATCTTCTGCTTGAGCTTTGACTTTTGGAAAGTGGCTTGTAGCTTTGGTTTCAGGCTCTCTATCTTCTGTAATCTTATTGACAGCTCTTCATCTTCTTTGATCTGTTGCTCAACTTGACTCATTCTGATCTGAGTCTGTGAACAACTTTCATCTTCTAACTCTTTGGAGAGCATGTCAACAAATCTTGCTTCCTTCAGCTTCTGCTCTTCAATTGATAATACATTTAAGTATTCGGATAAGGTCATACCTTGAGCAGTAGCTTCTTGTTGCAAGAGCTCATCCTTTAGATTTGACAGTTCAGGATTTCTTGTTCCAGCAGCATGATCATCCACCATCTTCTTGATCTTGCTTAATCTTTTCTGCTTGGATAAGGCAATCTCTTTGCCCTTACCCTTATCCATTACTTCTTTCATGGTAGAGCTTGACCCAGGATAAGTGCTTATCAGATGAGCACTTCTCCATTGCATTCTGTCTTCAATCTCACTTCTACCTGGAGGCAGTGTTCTGGTTGATGTGGTTGGTCTAGCAGGATAGGCTTCAGCTTGAATGGCTTCAGCACTGATAATTAGAACATCAGTGCTTGCTGCTGGTTGCTCTGAGCTCTGAGTCTGTGATTGATGCTGTGTCTCAGTTTGTGCAGGTTCAGAAGGCACAGACTGAGACTCTCCAGTCTTGACTTTTGAGGCTCCTTCACCTACACCTCCAAAAGTAGCATCATCTTCATCATCATCTGATCTTCTGAAAACTTCAGACTCAGAACTGCAGTCAGGATTGATGGCATCATCATCATCACCATCATTGTCCTGTTCTTCTGCCAGCTTCATAAATTGATCCCAGGTCTTGATCCCCTTCATCTTTGGTTAGGAATCAAAGATATCCCTTTCAGGAATCCTCCTGGTCATTCTTTTCATCTTCCTGGCTCTCTTGATTTGCAGAGGTTGAACATCTTCTTCTTCTTCTTCTTCTTCTTCCCTTGGTCTCTTCAACTCCATCTGACCTTGGGTTGAGATAGTTGCAATTGGGTCTATGTGTAAGACAATGGATGACTCCCCCTGAGTCTGTGCAACCATCTCAGCATGTTCACCTAACTGCAATCTCTCTTGCTCCCCCTCAGTCTGTGCACTCATATCTTCAGTCTGTGGCACAGACTGAGCTTCAGTCTGAGACTTCACCCTAGCACCTTCGGGTCCATCATCTCCATCATCTCCCTCACTGCTATCTCCCCCTAAATCTAAGGATTTATTATTTAAATCTTTATCTTTTGAGGTTTTAGCTTCTGCTGACCCATACTTCATCTTCTCCCCCTTTTTGACATCATCTACTAAGTTTGAGAGGGTGGTCTGCATTTCATCTAACCTATTGGATACCTTTGCCTCCAGCATATCCACTTTATCCACCATAGTAGAGACTAGATGCTTCATCTTCTCTAGCTCTTTCTTATTATTATTGAACTCAGTCTGTACCCATTCAGACAACTTGTTGATGGCAGAAAACACATCATTAAGTGTACTAGAAGGCACAGACTGGGTCTGGTTGGAAGGGTTAGAATTGGGTGATGGTATGTGTTCCTCACTTGACTCATGTTGAGACTGAGCAAGATCACTGGAATCTTTTGGGGTTGCACTCTTTGCCTCACTCTGTGTCCTGTGCATGGAAAAGCGATCATAGGCATTGAGTGGTGTAGTTGTTCCCTCAGATCTAATCCGGTGATAGGATAGGATATCACTGGGAAATGATTGTGTTGCACATGTTGCCTCAAACAGCTCCTGGTGTAATGGAACAGTATCACTGGCAACTGATGTTGAAGTTTGTATGCCCTCACTAACCATCTGGTGATAAGATGGTAGATCATGGAGCAAAGAAGAGGAGATCTGTACCTCAGTCTGTGACATGACTGGGGCATTGGCAATCTGTGCAAAGGGGTGTAAGAAAAGACTCACCGGAGTGTGAACTAGTGCAGGACTAGTGGTCAATATGGGTCCAACCATTGTGAGTGGGGTAAAGAGGGGGTTGGTAGTGCTCAGGATTGGAGCATCTTCTTCAATGCTTACTACAGGGGTCAGTGTAGCAGCAGCAATGTGGGTATCCAAGCTGACTAAACTAGGTGTAGGTTGGGTCAGTTGGGTAGCCATTGGCACCACAGACTCTAGCAGAGCTGTAATGGAATGGTCTACAGCACTGGAAGGTGTTCTGTTGACATCCAGTTCCATGGATGATGATTCCATTTGTGCTATACTTTTGGGGGTTGAGTCTGGTGATTCCTCCAGAGTGAGTGGTGACTCATCTGGGTTGGTTTGTTTGGGACTCTCTTTTGTGGGTGAGGATGGGCTAGGATAAGAAGGTTGATCTATATCCATGTCCTCAGATGAAGAAGAAGTACTACCTGCATCTTCTGTTGAAGATGGAACAGACTCAGGAATGTTTGAGTCTGACTCCAAGTGCACAGACTGAGTTGAGTCTGTATCCCCGGAGTCTGTGTGCTCTGCTTCAGCCACACGATCTTCAACAGCCTGGGTCTTATTACCCATACTATCACTTGAATCATCACCCTCCATGGATGCAGAAGCAACATATGGGTGATCAATCCAGTGCTGCATAGCAGCAGTGATAGGTGCTCCAGAAAGTGGAACCGGATGGTTAAACACTTTATATGTGAGCATGGGAACAGGTATATCTGCCACTTTATTATTAAAGGACATATATACAGACCCAGTTAACCTGGATTGGATGCACAGGGAGAGTAGCCTTATAAAAGGTACATTAAAAATTCTGTTTGACTCATTCACCAGTTTTAAAATTTCTTGAAAATACAACTCTGCAAAGTTGATGTTTAAACCAGTGATGAATGAGCTCAACAGCTGAGTTTCAAACTCATTTAGCTCCCCTGTGCTACCAGATTTACCTCCTAGACTTCTAATGATGCCAGAAATTAAAAATTTCCATTTGGGGGTGAATCCTGACATCAAAATTGTGCCTTTTTCTTTGGTATATCCAACCAAAGTAAGAGAAGCCCTTGCTGCTTCTTTGGTTGGAATAGGTTCAAAATTATTTCCCAAAGGCAGGTCTAAGACATTCCTAATTACCTCCTTATCAATGGTAACTGCCCGTTTACCATGATCAATAGTACCAGTAATTGCAGTATTGGTACTATTTGAGGAGCAAGTATACCACCATTCCATTAAAAAGTGTGGGTATATTTGAGGAACTGTGTTAAAGAACGCTCCCCTTAATGGATGAGCAGACATAAAAGCAGTTAGTTCCTCAAACCCTTTATTCTTTTTCGAATCAGGGATGGAAATGGTAGCTACTTGATTGTTGATACAGAGTTTTACCTGTTTCCCTTGTTTGAAAGGTTTAGCCGCAGCGATGTTGGCAGGTGCCGTGTAAACCCATTGATCAGCCATTGAAGAAATTTTAGAAATTTGATTTTGAAAATGGTTGAGCGATTTAGGGTTTAGAAACTCTGTTTATTTTTGGTGTGCAAGTACGAATGAAGAAGAAAGGGGGAAAACATAAATGGGTATTTGTAGAAATTAAATTTCCGTTAAATGGGACCCACTTGGACGGTTTATCCCTGATTCTGCAACAGTAGCGCTGAGGCACGTGCACTTTTTGTATTGAGTAGATAAATAGACAACAAGCGCCAAAACTTTTAATGATTATTACCATAAAGATGGTTAAAGCATTAAATGCAAGGATATTATTGTTTATTTATAAAAAAAATAGAATAAATAAATATATTAAAATTAAAAAGCATTTAGTCTGAGTGTATATAATCAGTCTGTGCAATGAGTCTGGGTGACGTCACACAGACTGAGCCATATAATAGACAGACTAAGAGAAAATAACAGAATAAAAAAAACTTTTGTGCCAGCAGTGGTAACAGATTAATATTGCTAACAGTACTAACTTGTGAAAGCAGTACTAAAATTAACTAACAGTAGTAACTTTCGAAGGCAGTACTAAAGTTAACTAATAGTGGTAACTTGCCAAAGCAGTACTAAAATCAACTAACAGTGGTAACTGCGAAAGCAGTACTAACATCAATTAACAGTGGTAACTTGCGAAAGCAGTACTAAAGTTAACTAACAGTAGTAACTTGCTACACTAACAGTGTTAATTGTACCAATCTTTACCAGCAGTGCTAAAATACAAATTCATGGGGGCAGTGTTAAAAAGTCTTATCAGTATTAACCAGCAGTACTAAAAGTAACTAGCAGTATTAATACTAATAGTACTAAAATACTAACCTTATGAATTAATAAAGCACAAAAATAGAGGGTCTAGTCTGAATGAATATGGTCAGTCTGTGTAGCTAATCTGGAAGAAGTTACACAGACTGAAACATATAATCAGTCAGACTGAGAGAAAATAACAGAAGGTATAAAATCTTTTTGGTATTTTCTTAGAAAATATGTACAAAGACATCTCTTTGTCTGTGCTTTTTGATTGTATGTAGCTGAGAATACAGTTATACAGATTGAAAAGCAGACACAGTCTGAGAATTGAATCATACAGATTCAAGGTTTTACTAGGGGTTGAGCATTCCTAGTTGACCAAGCAGATACAAAAATCTATCTTCATTTAAAGGTTTAGTAAATATATCTGCTAATTGGTCATTTGTGGGCACATATTTGAGAATCACTTTACCTTTCTCAGCACAATCTCTGATAAAGTGATGTCTGATCTCAATATGCTTTGTCCTGGAGTGAAACACAGGATTCTCAGTGATGGCAATGGCACTTTGGTTATCACACATGATTGGAGTTTTTGTAAACACCAAATCATAGTCTGCTAGTTGATGTTGCATCCATAGCAATTGAGCACAGCAACTACCAGCAGCCACATATTCTGCTTCTGCAGTGGATGTAGCAACAGAATTATGTTTCTTGCTTGACCAACTGACTAGTTTGCCACCTAGCAGTTGACATCCACCAGAAGTGCTTTTCCTGTCTAATTTACAACCTGCATAATCTGCATCTGTATATCCAATTAGATCAAAACCAGAGTCTTTGGGATACCAAAGACCCAGGTTGGGAGTACCTTTTAGGTACCTAAAAATCCTTTTTACAGCTTTTAGATGCGATTCTTTAGGTTCAGATTGATATCTAGCACACAAACATGTTGAGAACATGATATCTGGTCTACTTGCAGTGAGGTATAGTAGAGATCCTATCATACCTCTATAAGTGGTTTGACAGACTGACTTGCCAGACTGATCCTTATCCAACTTATCTGCAGTGCTCATTGGTGTTTTCATAATTGAACAGTCCTTTAAAGAATATTTAGTAAGTAGGTCATTGACATATTTACCTTGGTTGATGAAGATACCATCAGGTTTCTGATGTACTTGTAGACCAAGAAAGTATGTTAATTCACCCATCATACTCATTTGATACTGTTTTGACATTAAGTTTGAAAACCATTTACACAATTTTTCATCAGTAGACCCAAATATAATATCATCAACATAGATTTGGACTAGTATGACATCTGCCTTGTTCCTTTTGAAGAACAAAGTTTTATCAATTGATCCTCTAGTAAAGTCATTACTAAGAAGATAGGATGATAAGGTATCATACCAAGCTCTTGGAGCTTGTTTTAGCCCATATAGTGCTTTCTGCAATTTATAGACATGATTTGGAAAAGTGGAACTTACAAAACCTGGAGGTTGTTTCACATAGACTTCCTCCTGTAAGTTGCCATTCAGAAATGCACTCTTGACATCCATTTGATAGACTTTGAAGTCCTTGAATGCAGCATATGCCAAGAATAACCTTATTGCTTCAATTATGGCTACAGGGGCAAATGTTTCATCATAATCAATGCCTTCTTCCTGCTTGTAGCCTTGAGCAACTAGCCTTGCCTTGTTTCTGATTATCACTCCATCCTTGTCCATTTTGTTTCTGTAAACCCATTTTGTTCCAATAATGGTTTTCCCTTTTGGAGCAGGAACTAGGGTCTAAACATTGTTTCTGTCGAATTCTGTTAACTCTTCCTGCATTGCTTCAACCCAATCATCATCTTTCAAGGCTTCTTCAGCTTTCTTTGGTTCAATGATTGACAGGAAGTTTGTGTAGAAACAGAAATTTGCAGTAGATAAGTTTGACACTTTAGCTCTTGTTTGTACACGAGAAACATAATATCCAATTATTTCTGTAATTGGATGATACTTGTGTTCTTTGACTCCTAGAAGTGATTCATCATTTGATGGTAAATCATTCTCATTTGGTGGAAGAATAGCAGGACTGAGTTCTGCATCATCTTCTACACAGGGCAAGTCAGAGTCTGTAGAGTTCACAGACTGAAAACTATCAGACTGAACACATGTATCAGAAGAGTTTGAATCTCTGGACACAGATTCATCTTCTGTTGATGAAGGTATTGTCATAGAATGAGCAGGTTGATCATCTTCATTATCACTTTCAGAGTCCTGTTGTTGATTAACAACAACTGGGATTTGAGATTCAGATCCCACAACAGATAAATCTTCTAACAAATGAACATCAGACTGAGAAACATGTTCATCATTAGCAGAGGAAGCATCAAAGGTGACATTGATGGTTTCTTCAATTTTATTCCTTCTGTTGTTGTAGACTCTGTAGGCCTTTGAGATAGATGAATAGCCAACAAAAATTCCTTCATCAGATTTAGGTTCCATCTTAGCTAATTGATCTCTTTGATTGAGAATATAGCATTTACTACCAAAGGTCTGGAAGTAATGGATGGTTGGAACCTTCTTATGATACAACTCATATGCAGTTTTGCCATGCCTTTTGACCAAAATAGTTCTATTTTGGGTATAACAGGCAGTGTTAATTGCTTCTGCCCAAAAATAAACCTTCATTTGACCATGGCATAACATGGTTCTTGCAGCTTCTATGAGTGTACGATTTCTTCTCTCAGCAACACCATTTTGTTGAGGAGTTCTGACAGAGGCAAAGTTTTGAATAATGCCTTTGTCAGTACAGAATTCAATGAGAGTAGAATTCTTAAATTCTGTACCATGGTCACTCCTGAGTTGCTTGACAGGTGCATCTTTCTGCAATTCTTCTCTCTTGATTAGATTAATAATCTCTTCAGGAGCATCACTTTTAGCTTTAAGAAAGATGACCCAAGTATACCTTGTGTATTCATCCACAACCACAAGTGTATACTTCTTTCCACCCAAACTGCTAATGCTCATGGGTCCAAACAGATCCATATGGAGCATATGCAGTGGTTGTTCAATTGTAGCTAACAATTTGGATGGAAAATGGTTCTTGGTCTGTTTCCCTAGTGTACATGCAGGACAAAGTTTGTCTTTTGCAAATGTAACATTAGGCAGACCTCTAACCAGTTTCTTCTTTGACAGGAGATTAATATTTTTGAAGTTCAGGTGGGATAACCTCCTATGCCATAGCCAGCTTAGTTCTGGCACAGACTGAGTATAGAGACAGGTCTCTACATTGTTGTCTGCAGAAGAAAGATCCAAGAGATAGATATCTCTTTCTCTTTTAGCAACTACTATAGGTTTGCCTTTGGAATTATAGATAACAGCAGCCTTCTTTCTGATTCTGATTTCACCATCATCATCACAAATCTGGCTAGCACTAAGCAGGTTATGCTTTAATCCCTCAACATAGGCCACCTTTGTTATTCTGATGTTGCCAGCCTTCACCACACCATAACCTTTTATCTTGGCAACAGAGTTGTCACCATATTTGACAGAAGGTCCTTCTTCTTCTACAAACTCTGACAGATTCTTCAAGGAACCTGTCATGTGTCTTGAGCATCCACTGTCTAGGTACCATTTGCTGTTACCCTGCACAGGACAAACAAAATCAATTAGCTACTTTTGGGAACCCATCTTTTGATGGGTTCTTTAGAGTTGGTTGAAGTCAATTCTTTAGCAGTTTTGGTGCTAAGTCTGTGAAGTTGACTTTTAACCTCTCTATTTTTGATTTTGTTGTTTGTAGAAGACATTTGTTTGATCAAAGCAGCCTTTGGCTGTTTAAAAATGGACTTTGTGCATTTAATACCTTCATGTCCCAGATTTCCACAGTTGTAACATTTTCTGTTCAACATAATGGTCCTTTTGGATTTTGGGTTATTATTTGCACTAGATCC
The DNA here is from genome assembly GCA_963930675.1 of Gnaphalium uliginosum. NCBI lineage: Eukaryota > Viridiplantae > Streptophyta > Magnoliopsida > Asterales > Asteraceae > Gnaphalium > Gnaphalium uliginosum. Next base: position 48,004,476 of record OZ005680.1, on the reverse strand, counting down.
TCTGTTAAACTCTTGTTTTGACTCAACAAATGTTTTAAAATCTGTGGTTCACTTCATTAAGTTTTCACTAAGCAGCTTAATGGTCTCAGTCTGGTTGTTAAGATTTGACTTTTGAGAGTCAGAATGAGTGTTAACACAAACAGATTTGGAGTTAAGTTTGCCAGACTGAAAATTTATTATTCCAGACTGACAGTTAGATCTCACAGACTGAGATCTTTTTAACTCCTTTGTTACTGGTTTTATGCCTTTAGATTTATCATTTGGCATATTATTGTCTGGACCAGTTACAGACTGAGATGTGGAAGGTTCAAACACATTGTAACCTTTCTGTTTATTCTTGATTCCTTTTACCTCTTTTTGTCTTTTTAAAGATGGTACTGTGGGAATATTAACTTTGCCTTTTATAAATCTTTTCTTTTCAAGTTCTATAGTTTCTAAAGATTCATTAGTGATTATAAGTTCAGGCTGTTCAGATTGAGAAGTTTCACAGACTGAGATTTCTGAGTCTGTGTCTTCAGAGTCTGGCTCTGTCTCATATACTAGTTCTTTAGTAACTATTTTTGGTCTAACAAAAGCATTTGTCAATATAACTTTGTCTCCCACAGTATGACTAAAAGTATGAGGTAAAATCTCAGGTACAAATATAGTAGGTTTTGAGTTTATTTCCGAATTTATATGACTTTTAAGATCAAACTCATCACCTATGACCGCTTGTATCTGAGCTGGAATCTGTTTGGATAAACAGTCCACATTTTTAAGTGATGAAATACACCAAGATTTACAGATCCTTTCATAATGATCAGCTTTGTTTTTATAAGCTTCTTTTTCTAGCTTGATCTTTTTGAGAAGGTCATATTGAGCATCAACCTCAAGTTTGTACTGTTTATTTTGGTTTATTTCATTCACTTTTGATTGTAGATCTTTTTGAACTTGACTGAGTTTGGTTTTAAATCTTGTATTTCCTCCAGTCTTTTCAAAAAATCTACATAGATGTGTTCAAACATTTTCTGTTTTTCTGCATCACTATAGTAAAGTTTAAAATGATTTACATTGTAAGCAGATCCTCTGTCCCAGTCTGGATGAACACATGCCTTTTCTGCAAATTTGACATCTTTGTCAAACTGGCTCTCTATGATAGCCATTAACCACATATCTTCATCATCCTCAGATGATGAAGATTCTTCATCTATCCATTGTTCAACAACCAAAGCTTTCTCTAGTTTCTTTGGTTGTTGTTTCTCTCCAATTTTCTTGGAGTTGAAGTACTTTTTCTTGTACTTCTTGGCCTTTTCTTCCCACTTATCAGAACTTGAAGATTCTGCAATTTTCACTCTGCAGTCAGAAGAAATATGACCAACTTGCCAACATTTATAGCAAGTAGCTTTCTTAGGATCAAAAGTTGGCCTTCCTTTTGAACCTTTGAATCTTGCTTTTTCTAACCTTTGGGCTAGCAATGCCATTTCAGCTTCTAGAGACTCAGTTTCATCATCTGATTCTGAGTCTGTAAGAGTAAGATGGTAATCTGCTCTAGAGAAAAGTTCTCTATTTTTCCTTGTTGTTGCAACAAGGACAGCAGATGGATCTTTTGCAATCCTTTTGGCATTTAGATCCTTTCTGGCTTTGGTTTCTTCAAAATTTAGTAGAAGTCCAAACAAGCCAGAGAGATCATATGTCTCCAATTTTTCACTTACAATTAATGAAGTGATAACTTCAGAAAAAGTGTTTGGAATGACATCAACAAATTTTGCACAGATTTCAAACTGTCCTTTGATGATATTATACCTTTCAAGATCATTGATTAAGATCTGAAATCTGGTATGAATATCAGATAATGACTCTCCTTGACCAGCAGAGAAGTTCTCATAATTTCTTATGAGATTCTTCTTCTTTTGGGATTGTACTAAACTTACACCATCATATTGGTCAGTTAGCATATCCCATATGGCTTTAGCAGTTTTGCAGCCAGATATCTTAGCAAAGATAGGCTCAGTAACTGCATTGCCTAGTATGGACTTGGCCTTAAAATCTAATGCATATAGTTGCCTGTCTAGATCAGTCCAGGTACTTTTGGCAGCCTCAACAAATTTTTCAGGTGTCAAAATAGTACCATTTGCATCTAAAGTAGCAGGAACTATTCTGCCAGGAATAATGGGTCCTTCCTGAATGACTCTAAGCATTTCATCATGAATGCTAGCAAGAAACCATTCAGCTTTCAATTTCCAGTGGGTAAAATTTACACCATTGAAGATTGGAATTCCCTTCCCAGCCATAGCAATAGAGGAAGTCATTTTTCAAAGAGAAAATGTAGAGAAAAATGGGTTTAGATGATTGTTTGATAAACTGGGTTCCTTTGATCGTTAAAGATTAAATCTTTATTTGCTCTGATACCAGTTGTTGGGTCACAAGGTTCCCAAAACTTAGATACAGATTAAATAACAGTTATCTCAACGTGTTAGTTTATATCCAAGTTTTATATCAAACAAGTTTAAATTAATCTAGGCGGAAAACAAGATTAATTTTGGCACAGAGTTTATTATGAATCAAAGTATTATTCACAATAAAGTGTTTGTCTCACAAAGATGACAAGGTATTCAAACCCACACAGATGGTTTGAATACGATCCAAGTAGTATACAAAGATACAGTTATCACTACAAACTTCACAGTAAGTGTGGTAATGCTTTAGCCTAAGCTCAAAGGTCTAGTATACTAATTCTCTTGAATTTCTTGGATGATAGCAGTGCTTTTTGTACTGCTATTTATAGAGTTGAATGTAACTCTATATTATCCAGCTTACATAGTTGTCCAAGGGATAACAGATGCATCTTGGGCAACTTTGCACGCCTTCCTTTTTGCTTTTCTTGGAAATAGAAAAAGCAAAAAGGTAAAAGGTTTCTTTGCTGAGAAGAGAACCTTTATATGATGTTTGACATTTCTCAAACATCTTATCAGTTGTATCTAGCCTAAGGAAAGAAGAATATCTCCTGTACATTTGTACTTTCATTCTTCAATCTGTGCTCTTCAGTCTGTGCTCATCAGTCTGTGATCTTCAGTCTGTGAACTTCAGTCTGTGAAGCCTTCTGTATTCAATCTTCATTCTTCAGATGATGAATTCATAAGTCTTCAGAAAGAGCATGGCTTTCAGTCTGTGAGGATCTTCAGTCTGTGCAGCACAGACTCAGAAACAATTCTTCAGTCTGTGTAGCACAGACTCAGAAACACAGACTCAGGAATTTCACTAAGTTTCCTGAATACAACTGAGTTAGATTTTGACTCTTCAGATTTATAACTTAGGTTTGATCATTGTTTTTCCCAACAGCATCTTTAATGTACGCACTATTTTAGTGGAGAAAAATTGCACTATGTTAGTGTAGAAAGTTAATATTTTGAGAATATATTTACATTTAAAGGTTCTCCAATATGTTAGCACTAAATATTAACACAAAATTATTATTTAATTAATTTTAATTATACAATTCAACAATTTAATTCTATAATTTCTATGAAATCGTGAAATTCTCATAATAAATGTAACGTCAATTATTATATTTAATAATTTCAAAATATAAATAATTTTTTTTATAAAAGTTATAGAGATAGAGATTTTTCTAATAAATATGATAGCAAACAATAGATTAGTAATATTAAAAATATTAATCACAAATATACAATCAATACATCATATTAATATATTTTAATTATTATATATATAATTATTTATTGTAAATATCGTTTAATGTTATGTTTATTGATGCACTAAATTTGGTACACTACTAAATATTATTTGACATTGTATTAAAATAATGTAATATTTAGTATGAATTTTTATACTTTGATTAGGGATGAACATTAGCACTGAAATCCCGATACCGTACCCATATCATACCATTCCCGTACCCATACCGGTGCCATCCCGTACCCATACCGGTACTTATATAAACGTTTTTTTATGCAGTACTTTCGGTATGGTATCGGTATTTTTCCGATTTAGTACCCGGTCCTAATTTATAGAAGATATTATTATTTATTAAAAAACTAGATTTCAATCCCATGTGTACACATGAGCCATTGAATTTGTATTTACTTGTTATAACTATCAATATAATGCGTACGATAAAATTCTAGGGTTTTACCTTATTTAAAAATATACGAAGTAACGTTTACAATAAAATTATATAAGGTAGTATCTATATTAAGCGTATAATTGGGGTCATATTAATTTTACTTTTTGTATACAACTTTGAGTGTGTAAAGGGTAATTTTTTTCAACCGAAGGCAAGATAAATCAAACAACCTCTCACTCTAAATGTATCTAATTATATTTAACAATCATAAACGCTAAAGTTGTAACACGAAGGAGCAACTATATTATTTGTAAGACCTTTTTTATAATAAGACATATAGAAATTTCAATTAAGGCTAACATATTATTTATATACCCAACTACCCAAGTGATATACACGGAGAATCACTTAGATGTATGAGAAATTGATTTTTAAATAATCGTTATTTTTAACTTTTGTGTGTACATCGAAAATATAAGCATGTCGATTCTTTATCATCTTTTTGTTTAAGTTGTCATATTTGATTCAGTTTGATATTGAGATGGTGTTATGTTTTTGTATTCTATCACATTTTACAGCTGATTATTGTTCACTTTAGTATTGTTATACTTTTGATACCAAACGGGTATATTACCACATTTTACCGAGTACCCGTACCGTACCAGTACCATACCACTTTAGTTTGTAAGGTATTCGGTACTCACATTAGGACAAAAAAGAAAAACGGTACCAACCGATTTAGTACGGTACGGTACCAGTTTCGTACTGTGCTAATCCCTAACTTTGATATAGTTTTGGTGAATAAAAGATACATTTAATGTTAACATCGAACATGCTTTGATACTCTCAGTAATTCTCTTGCCCTATACTCTCAGTAATTCTCTTGCCCTATTTAACCTTGTTGATGAAGGCTTTTATCAAGTATTACTTTTCCGTTAAAAAAGAAAAATAATAAATAAATAAAAATAAAATAAAATAAAATAAAATACTTACTCTCAGTAATAATATATAATGTGTGTATAACGGCTATTAATGTGACCATACACGATGTCAGACACGAGGACACGTGGTATTCGTTGCGAGAAACGGTGACAATCCCTTTGACATCAAAAAAAGGAATAAAAAATTAATTGGTCCGTTATTATTGTGACCATTAAATTAATTTAATTAGCAGAAGATCAATTCTATTTGCACACCCTTTCATTTCTGGACGTACACCCCCACCAAATCAATTAAATGTTTTATTTTTTTGTTTTTTGTCTATTTCGTCTTGTAGCCTTTTTAATTATTTATAAAATATAAATTTTTATAAACATTATGAAATATTTATAAAAGATTATTTTTATTATATAAAGCAATTTATGTTTTTAAATTTTTTTTTTTATAAATCAACCATTCATTGATCAATCGACTACATTTTTATTAAATATATTAGACAATAATTTATAATACTCAATCGACTAAATAAAAATACATAAAAATAAACTTTTATCTTCTAAACATAAATAAAATCTGCAGGATTGAAATTTTCTCTCGAGTTTTGTTGAGTGTACATATTTAGGCGATTCTTATACATGGTCTCTCATTCATCTGCATATAATTGTCTATAATAACGCCATAGTGTCATAATTCGAGGCATCGGGTATTGTCCATGTAACTCCGTCGACACATAATGATTGCCAAATACAAGAGCTATTGCAATAACTATATGATGTTGTGAATCAAAAGGACTTGATCGAATAGGAAAGCTTGTCTATAAAAACGTATTATCAAAACAAAATTATGAAAATCGATTTAATAGTTAGGGAGAGTGTGCAATTAGTAATTTGGATAAAAAACATAAAAAAATGACGATTTGATGTGATAGGGGTGTACAAATAGTATTCCCCTTTGTAGAACTATATTACTCCATATATATATGTACCTAGTAGAATCCTTTTTATTATTTGTTTTAACTTTTTAAGATGCTAGTTTATTGGTCCGCGATTATGCGAGATGACGTATTTAAATATAAACAATTAACAATTAAGTATTAAGTAAGTATAATTATAACATAACATTTTTCAGAGATGGAAGTTAATGCTAACTCGCTTTCATATATCTTATTATTATGTTATTTATTTATTATATAAAAGTAGCAGTGTGCCCGCGCAATGCAGCGGGTGATCATTTATATTTTGATATTCAGTTAGGTTTTTTTAGTTTTTTGTGTTTGATTCGGGTTAAGGAGTTCGCATTTTAAACTATATGAATCGAATGTCAAGATAATTTGATTAGACAAACCAACAATTGTGAAAATAAAATTGATTAATTTATAGAGTTTATATTCAAATAGAAAGAATTTTTTTGTTGAAAAAAAGTAATATAGATTTGATTTGATTTTTTTATTTTTGTCAAGAAATTTGAATTAATGATCAAACAATATAAAATGATTGACTTTTATAAATTGATTTCGAAAGGGTAATATAGACAATAGCTACTGTTTAATACAAAATTAAGACAAAAGATGAAGATGTATATATAATGTAGATAAATGTGATGTGAATGTATGGATAACACATGCACGATTTTAATTTGATTAAACAATTATGAAAAACAATATTTTATTATATTTTAATAATATCTTATGAATATAAATCATATCATATATGTTATACAATAAAAAGAAAAATATTTAAATTTCAATTGATTTATCATTTTGGTAGAAGAAAAAACTGAAATATTTGTTAATTAATTTCGTTCAATAGAAAAATTGTTCTCATAAATGAAATATGAAATACATTCAGGGACTAACTTCTTTAATTTTAGTATTATCATTAAAAATCTAAATTTAAAATCAGTTATAGATGAACGGGTTAAATGTACATCGAGGGGTTACTACTGTTACTTATACTAATCATAGAAGGAGTAACCTGAAAAAAAAATTTAATTAGGGAGTAATTATGACTTATCGTAAAGGGTTTTGCTAACGTATACCTCCGTAGCATACATTAAGGTGCATATATTGAAGTGAAATTTTCTTAAATATTAACATTTAATATACATTAATTTAATTAATAATTACCTTTTTTATGCAGATATTAATTCCAAATTATGATATTTAAGAAAATTAGTGGTTCATTACATTAGAAAATCTCTGAAAAAAGAGAGGATATATCAGCAAGAAAAAAGATTTGTTTAGCTAAACAATTTTCATCATATCTATTGGATCAAAAAGTGGGAATCAAATGGAAGGTGAGATCCTCCTAGGGTTATGCATTAAACGGGAAGAACCAAAAATACCTGAGGATCGAAGAGGAACTGGACCATAACCGATATATCCGAGGATATATGGTACGGTCCATGGTCCATAGCTTTTTATATATTTGGGACTTGGTCCGGTCCTGGACCAAACTCGAGAAAAACGGGAAATGGACCGAACCAAATATCCGTATACATTCATTAAATATAACATATAACTTCCTTATGTATCGTCGAAAAAATAATTGCTCATCCAAATTCCATTTTACCTATGTGGGACTTGGTTGGTTATTTTAAATCATGTGTATATATGTTTATACACCTTCATTGCTTCATATTTTATTCCCTATAAATTTTATATCTAAATTATATAATGGTCAACATAAGCATCACCAAGGTGGAATATTGGATGACATCTTGATATCCGATTACATGAGGTCTCGAGTTCAGACCTTTATAGCAATACATCCTTGAGTGGCTATTAGAAGCGTTAGATTGTTTATTTAACCAAGGTGACCTATTGTTTAATTTTTTATAAACCTTTATACTTGGATTTGTTTATGCACTTACTCCAAAATATATAGCTCATTTATTTAATCATTATTTTTCAAGCTTCAACTAGGGGTGTCCATCAGTTCGGTTTTCGGTTTAATCGGTTCGGTGTTTTTGGTTTAAAATTTTTTAAAACGCTAACCAAAGACCGAACCGAACCATTTAAAAATGTGAAATAACCGAACTGAAGACCGTTATCCATTTCGGTTAGGTTTTCAGTTTAAACCAAAAAAATCGAAGTACAATATAAGATAAAGAATTTACAAATTATAACTTCCTCATCACAATATTATCATCACATTAAATAAAATTAAAGAGTAATGTATGCGCCCACAAACTCCATAAACAAATCTAAACCAAAACAAAGTTCAGTGGCTAATAACAATTCCTAAGCAAACTAGCTTATGAATTATAACTTCCTAATGTAAAGTTTGTTTGGGTCCGGTTGTTTGTTTATATAGTTGGAGAAAATGTAGATGAAGTTTATTTATATGTAACAGATTATTATTATCTCTAAATAATATATATACATATATATATATTATAATCGGTTTTTTCGGTTTAACCAAATCAACAATAATCAAACCAATCACCGAACCGAAGACCAATTATCATATTCGGTTTCGGTTAAAATCCGAACCGAAGACCGTTTTAACAATCGTTTTGGTTTTAAACAGTTTACGGTTCGGTTCGGTTTTCGGATTAAACGGTTTATAACAAAATATTGGTCACCCCTGGCTTCAACCCTTAGAGTGCCATCAATTTAGACTGTCTCACAACTGAAAAAATGAGATTACCCCTTGAACCTCATTCACAAATTACAATCATACACATGATATATGGCTTTAAAGTAGGCCCAAAAAAAAAAACCAAATACATGAATCCAACAAATAATTCCCATGTAAACTAGTAATTAAATATTTCTCACGTCAACAGTCACTAAACATTAGGTAGACACAAAATGACAATGAAATCACGCATAACTAATCGGGCTGGACTTTTGGACCGAACCGAGTAGGCCCGATTTGGAACCAAACTGAACCGAACCAAACCGATGACATATGGTCCAGTCCTCGGTCCAAGAATCTGCTACAAATCGGGTCTCGGGACCAGGGCCGATCCTGACGTTTTCGATGCCCCGGGCGACACAGTCGGAAAATGCCCCTCAAATAGTTTTTTTGTAGTAGTCAAGCTCGACACTTCATCTTTGTGTATGCCGATTTCTTGTAAATATATAAAATATTACGATTTGAAGAGACAAACTATGAATTAAAAGTTGAACATATATTAGCTAAAATGATGTCAATATGATAGTGTCTAGTGTGAATGTAAATTAGATAAAATTTAAATCAAAATAAAGTAATCTGATTTGACACATAAATAGAATAATAGATGAACGATTAAAATTGGGCTAAATAAACTTTAATATACAATGGATTACTACTAGTGGACTTTGAAACATTCTTTGTTGGTTGAAGAAAGAAGTTGTAATATGAATGATTTGGGTAGGATATTTAAATTTAAATCATAGTTGTAGGATTAGGTACATATTATGACTATAATTATGACTGAAAGCAAAACTTTGAAGATAGAACTCGTACCAAGTACATAATATTTGATTGTTAATTGTTTTGAGACATACTACTTGTATTTTTTTAACTATTAAAAAGAAAAAAAATATTTTCTTCCTTACAATAATGAATCTTTATTTCAGTGATTCGTATATATTTTGTTTAAAAGTAGAATTCAAAACGCATATCATTATGCAAATTATTTTCCTTAGGGATGCTATATATGACAACTATTTACATTTAGAGATAACTAAGGGCTGCTTTTACAAATACATAAATTTATAAGGGTTAAACTTGTGGTTTTTTAAATAGTGCAAGTTTGTTTGGCAAGATAATAGATAGAAGAGGGACTTTTATGAAAATGTATCATCTCTTTCCTTCGCCATCAACAAAACTCACGATCTGGTTTAGGTTTTCCATCAAAATTGGTTCACTTTGTCTTGAAAAATTACCAATAAATAGGTATGACGATACACTACCATATCATCATTCCCTTCAGGAAGTACTAGTATAGGTGCTTGACTCAGTTTCTCCTTCAAAATACTAAAGGCTCGATCCTGTTCCTCATTCCATTCAAACTTGGCATTTTTACACGTAAGCCTTGTAAGCGGAGTCGCAATCTAGGAGAAATCTTGAATAAATCTCCGATAATATCCTCCCAATCCCAAGAAACTTCGAATCTCTGTTGGATTTTTAGGAGGACTCCATTTCATCACTGCTTCCACTTTGGCTGGATCCACTTTAATTCCTTCTCGGTTTATCACATGTCCCAAGAATTGTACCTCTCTCAGCCAAAATTCACACTTCGAAAATTTTGCATAAAGCTTTTCATTTCGTAATACTTGCAACACTTGTCTCAGATGCACTTCATGCTCCCCTTCTGTTTTTGAATATATTAAAATATCATCAATAAACACAATCACGAATTTGTCGAGAAACGTCTGGCAAACTCCGTTCATCAAATCCATAAATGCAGCAGGACCATTTGTCAGCCCGAAAGGCATTACCACAAACTCGTAGTGACCATAACGCGTTCGGAAAGCAGTCTTGGGAACATCTTCTTCTCTTACTCGTAACTGATGGTAACCAGATCGTAAATCAATTTTTGAAAAATGAGTAGCACCCTGGAGCTGATCAAACAAATCATCAATCCTCGGTAACGGGTAACGGTTCTTAACAGTTACCTTATTCAGCTCCATATAATCAATACACATTCGCATGCTCTCGTCCTTCTTTTTAACAAACAATACTGGTGCTCCCCACGGTGAACTACTCGGACGGATAAACCCTTTCTCCAATAACTCTTGTATTTGTTTCATCATTTCTTGCATTTCTGACGGTGCAAGTCTATAAGGGGTCTTAGCAACAGGAGTAGTCCCCGACATTAGCTCAATTCGAAACTCTACTTGCCTCTCCAGCGGAACACCCGGTAACTCTTCCGGAAATACATCAGGAAACTCATTTACGACCGGAATATTCTCAATACTCATCACATTCTTTCGCATATCAATAACGTGAGCTAAAAATGCTTGACAACCATGCGACAAATGCCTTCTAGCACGAGCATAAGTACAAATTGACAAAGACGGTCTAGGTTTTTCTCCATAAATATCTATTACTCCCCCACTTGGAGCATTGATGCGGATAATTTTCTTTTCACAACGGATTACAGCATCATGTTTACTCAGCCAATCCATACCCACTACTGCATCAAACTCACCCATCCTCATGGGTATAAGATTGATAATAAAAATTTCATTATTAATTTCAATTCGACACCCTCTATACATTTTGGTCACATAAATAACCCGATCATCTGCTACCTCAACATCTAGAGGTGTATCTAACTCACTTAACGATAATTGAAAGCTCTTACTAAAGTTTTCAGAGACAAAGGATCTAGAAGCTCCAGAATCAAATAATACATAAGCGGGTAATGAATTAATAAGAAATGTACCCGTAAGAACATCCGGAGCATTCTTCGCTTCATCCGCAGTCAATTGAAAAGATCGACTTTTTACTCTTGACTGATCAGAAACTTTCTTCTCATCACTTCGCTTCACTCCACTCGAACCCGTCGAACTCTTTAATCTCGGACATTCACTCTTTATATGTCCAGGTTCGTAGCAATTAAAACATACTCGTATCGTCTTTGTACAATCACGGCTAAGGTGGCCCTCTTGTCCACATTGATAACATGAGCTCTTGTCGCCCGCACAGTTCCCAAAATGTTTCTTATGACATTTCTGACACATAGGCGTTCTCGTCGATCCTCCCTTTTAAAACTTCCGCTAGGCTTGAATCTTTTAAAAGATCCTCCAGCTGACTCAAACTTTCTCTTGGAGGAACCCTCATCCTCCCGATTTATTTCAATCTCCCTTCTTCTCGCTTCGTTCACGAATTCTTCAAATTTATTCCAACGACTCGGATCCACAAACTGCCGAATCTCTTTCTTTAATACCTCATGAAAATGATACATTAATCTCTTCGGATCCTCAGTATATTCAGGGCAAAATCGGGCCCTATCAAGAAATACATTGTCAACTCATTTACAGTCTCTGTTGTCTGTTTCATAAACAGAAATTCTCGGCGAAGCTTGGTCAACTCAGCTTCTGGTGAATAGGCTATCACAAATATATCCTTGAATTCCTTCCAAGACAATTTATCAATACGTTCTTCTCCCATGGATTGACGCTGAACGTCCCACCACTCTTTTGCTCGTGCCTTTAATAAACTGGCACTATATACTACTTTCAACTTATCCGAACACTCAGAGATAGCAAACGCTGCCTCCACTTCAGAGATCCATCTATAACATTTGATAGGATCTGTCTCTCCTTTAAACTCTGGAGGCTTACATGCCATAAAATCTTTGTAACTCACTTTCTTCCTTTCTTCTTTCATCTGGTCACTCTTTCCAGATCCCTCCGTACCTCTCTTTTGTAATTCCTCTACTAGAACATCTCTGACAGTCTCAGTAATTCTCTCCAATAAATACGGAAGAGATCTCTCTTGTGCCAACGCAACTTCTTCAGTTATAAATTTTCTTATCTCGTCTGTACTCATAGACGATAGATTCTCTACATGCTCTTGCTCAGAGCTCTCGGTATTATGCTCATTAAAATTGTTCTCTTCCATCTTATACTGAAAGGGTTTACCAGCAAACACATTAGATTAGACTAAAATTCTCATTATACATTAGTCTATCTTTCGCAATTCTCTTTATCATTACACAACAGTCATGGTATCGTTTGAGTTCATATAATAATTATTACGTTGGCCAGACGTAATCGTTATTACATAATGCTCTCACAATACTTTGACATACAGCAAATTATCACATCTCATCAATAATAACAACTACTCAATTATCAACTCATAATACAACACTCTCATCATGCTCATTAGACTCATCTCTTGGTCTAAGTTCAAGTACCTCTAATGATGGATACTCGAATCTCTTAAACCAATGCTCTGATACCAACTTGAAACGTCCCAGATTTTTTTTTTTTTATACTCATTTAAATTCTCAAAACACTTTATATATTAATATAAAGTAATATTCACATTGTTATCACAAAACATACATTTTGTCTTTACAAAATGTTACACGTTAATATAGAGCATGATTCTCCGAGTCTCTCCTCTTACTATATTGCCATAGTAAGTCCATCACTAGCAGCCCTCGGGTCGCTTTCCCGGATCCCCACCCTTCATACCTCTTGATGTACCTATCACACACAACAATCAACACGTAAGCATTTCGTTTAGTAAGCACAGGAAAGGTACAATCACATGTAAATAATTAGCACAATTGATCACTCAGCAATTGGCCCTTATGGGTACAATTGATCACTCAGCAATTGACCGCTCAACTCATACAGCTAGGCACAATTGATCACTCAGCAATTGGCCGTTCAACTCATACAGCTAGGCACAATTGTTCACTCAGCAATAGGCCTCTTAACTCAATCTCATAGGCACAATTGTTCACTCAGCAATAGGCCTCTTAACTCAATCTCATAGGCACAATTGTTCACTCAGCAATAAGCCTCTTAACTCAATCTCATAGGCACAATTGTTCACTCAGCAATAGGCCTCTTAACTCATATTTGTAATACAATCGGTATTCACATAATCAACCAATTAAATTATTTATATTCCTACTACTTACCTCGAAGGCGACGTTCAGATATTCACAACTCGCTATCCGAAATACCTGTCGAGACGTTCATATTAATCAACTTTTTATAAACCTCTGCGACACTACCCCCTTGTGTCGTTACACTTCCTGGCGACACTAACTTAGTGTCGCACATCACACTATTGCGACACAACCTGCGACACAACCTCTTAGTGTCGCTAAAACAACAATTACAACTAACAGTGGAAACAAGCGACACAAGCTGCGACACAATCTCTTAGTGTCGCTATAGCAACAGTTGTAACTAGCAGTAGAAACTTAGCGACACAAGCCGCGACATTAACTCTTTGTGTCGCTAAAGCAACAGTATTAATTTGTGACACTACCGCTGCGACACAAGCTGCGACACAAGCCTTGTGTCGCAATGACGAACAGAACAGCAGAACTCTTCTGCAATTAACAAGTTTCTGGGTGATCTCAACACCTTAATTCCGAACCAGTTTTAATAGTTAATCATCATATACACCCAAACCAATTCAAAACACCTTCAAACTCATTTTAACCCACATAAACATTTTTCCCCAATTTACTCATTTTTAGCTCAATTAATTATCAAACTTTCATCAATAACATATGGGCAAACTGAAATTCGATCAAGATTCAAGCTTCTTACCTGAATTTGCAAAGGAACACTTTCACAATTCACCCTCCAAGCTTAATTCTTGATTTCACTTTGACTCTCTCTCTCTCTCTAGAATCTCTCACACACAACTTACACAAACTGGAGATATTTTCTGTTTTCTGGAATGTTTTGAAATGTGTATTATGTTTAATCTCACACAAAGTTACACAAACTACCCCTACTAACCGCCTTTCAGCCCGACACTGCGACACAAGCCTTGTGTCGCACTGGACTTTGTGTCGCTACCTGCGACACTAGCCCTTGTGTCGCATAACAGCACACAACAATTTTAACGAATTTCGGGGTGTTACAGAAAATCAAGAAAATGAAATTTTTTACAATTTTTAAATTCGAAAGCAGAGATGTTGTTTTTCGACGAACATCCTGAAATTATTTCAAATACATATTTTGTATCACGATCCTAGCTATTTTCAGGTCAAAATGTAATATAAAATTTTTCATATATGTTTGCAACAATTACATAATATATATTCAAATGATTAATTTAAAGGTAAATTGATATACTATGTTAATTTAAAAGTAGAGAGATATTAATTATGTATATTAATGTATTATCATATTTAACAAAGTCAAATATATAATAATTATTTCAGATGGCAATTTAGTCTTTAGACAATATTGAATACACTTTTAAGAAAATTATAGAAATGCATCATATGTAATTAAGATAAGATATGAAGTGATGATTATGTACGTAATCGTGTCACATTTACACAAGAGGTAAGAGATTTCAATCAATATATTAATTGTAGATATAATCAATATTAAATTCAAACATTGATACTTTGTCCTTGATTAAAACTTCTATACATTAGTTAATGCTCATCAAATTAGATGAAGTTTAGGCCAAATAGAACGAATTTAAAAGTTGCTTAACTAAATTTAGAGAAATGATAAATGTCAGAGAATTATCACTGCGTATTTGTACTTAGAACTTAATTAACAAACTCAAATATTTTGAATTACACTAATTTATGTACAAAATAATTCATGACACTACTAGGAGTCATTAGCGGAGCTAAAGTGTAAAGTGAAGACAGTGTAAGCAGTCGCTCTTAAAAAAATTCAAATTATGTAACAAATTATTTTTTAAAAAATATTACTGATATTTATAACTTTTACCGCCTCAAAAATGAAAAAAAGAACAACAAAATATTTGTTTTTGCCCACTCAATCATTATATCATAACTCTGAAATCTGTAGAAGTTGTATTTAACACAACTTAAAAACCAAATACATAACAATAAGCATTATTTAAATTAGCAACAAAATATGGGTGATGATTTGTACACTACCTGTTTTTAGTCATATACCACTAAATATGTTATAGTGTATTGTACTGTACAACACTGTAAAGTACATTTTACATTTGATGGTGTACAGTTAGAAATATATAGTGTAAAAATCGCTCCCCTCTATACATACGTTATTCAATCATAGAAAGATAGTTACGTTCTCCACAGTTCAAGAAAATGGATTTACTAAATGTATATAGACACATAAATGTGCAACGTCACTAACCATGCATCTACCCTCGATCACCATTAACTTAATCTCTATCATTTTGTCTTTTCATAAACCCATTGTTTAGTTATTATTATGTCAATTTTATTTATAACTGTTCGCTAATCAAAAACATACGGAGTATATAATAATGTTGTGTTTGTAACATTGAGAAAAAAAACATAATGTTGTGTTTGTTAATGATTTTAGCGTAATTAAGATTCACATGAGTATGCATACTAGACAAGGTGTCGAAAATAGTGGTTGTCAAGGTTTGTGTTGCGAGGTGTCGAAAATAGTGGTTGTCAAGGTTTGTGTTGTGATTTTATAGGCAAAAGTACCAAATGTAATCACTCGTTACTCCTAGTATTGAGCAGTAACAAAAAGTTACAATTTTTCATGAATCATTGTAATCCTTTTTGAAACTTTGTGACTTTTCTTTGCATCCAACTAAAGAAATGATATGCCTACAAAAATTTTACAAACACTTTCTTTGCATCCAACTAAAGCAAATATTTCTCCCTCTCTTGATTTTCTCTGTTTGTATGATTGGTACACATAATTCTGTGTACATATATTTAAAATTTTTACAAGTGTAGGATTATTGCTCATCCAACTAACATATATAAAACATCAAGGAAACACCAACGATGACTTGTATTTATATATACTACATCTGTTTTGTTACAGATAGTAAGTGTCTACAATCAGATTACTTAAAGTTTAAAAAAAAAGTATAATCAGTAAGTTGTGTACTGTGTAGGAGAAAATTGACAGTCTTGCGCTTATTTTTTGCATAATATTGTATGAATCAGTTTTGTGAAAAAGTAAATTATGGGTAAAGTGATAGAGTTCGTATATTACTTTTGAAAGTGGACATTTATCTTGGGACAAACTAAAAAGGAAAAGGTGAACACTTATTTTGAGACGGATAATTAAGTGATTTGAAAGTGTTCGGACTAACGTGGAATGATATCTTGATCATATGATATATTTCGGTCTCAAAACACTTATGCACATTATCTTTTGTTTATTTTCTTACTTCGACTTTTGAGTGTCTAGAATCAAATGTGATAGATTGCTTATTCTGTAAAACTCAACTACTCAAGATATCGTAGGGTTAAAATACTTTAATCTAAAAGTGTACGTCAAATACAATTCAAAATATATACTTATTTTAAACTATGAGTATGTTTGACGACTACTAGTTGGAGCTTATGGTTGAAGGAGATTCTTATTTTCAGAAGCTATTTAGAGATGCTTATCTGAAAACGGATTATAAAGTACGTTTAGAGATTCTTTTTTCAATAATCTCTAATATCTTTTTGTTGCCAAACACACATGGGTCGATTATTATGCACTCCCTAACACCATATTTCCAATAACGTTGACTTCGTTTACGAAAAGAAACATGGAAAAGTCAAACGTAAAAAGAAAGCAAAAAGAGAGAAAACAATGTAGTATAAAATAAAATTCAACGAATTAAGTAACGCGTATGAAGAGGGGATGACTATAAAACACAAGACAACCACAAATCACAGGCAACCACATGAAACCTCCCTTTTATTTCGCCTTATAAAACTCCCCGCTTTTCACCCTCTTTTTTAAACCCATAATTTAATTTAATTTAATTTCTAATTTCCAAATTTTCATTTCTATTTCTTCTAATCCATCCATTTAAACTAAACCCACTCCTCTAATTATCATTATCATAATCATAATCTTCCCTCCTATGGAATCTTAATCCTTAATATCACCTTTTGTTTCGATATCGAGAGTATTCGAGTTATTGGTGATCCAGTAGATCATGACAACCGGTGGCCCCACCCCCACGTCCACCACCGGGAGTAGTCCACGTTTCGGGGGTGTCTCCGCCCACCGCCGCCGTGCTAACGATGTTACGGCGGCAGACATCATACTACAACATCATCCTAATCAAGAAAAACATCAACAACCTCAAAAAAACATTAACGATTCTATAGCTGAGGCTGCAGTTGATTGTTTTGGTTGTTGTAACACAACACATAACCATAATCACAATTATAATATTAATAATGTCAATGTTAATCAAGTACGTAATTATGGGAGATTAGGGAAGAATTTGAGACGTACGTTATTGGGGTTTTTGATAGTGATTGTGGGATTTAGTGTGTTTGTGAAATTTGCATATATGAATGGTGGCGGTCCGGTGGCGGAGATGGAAGCGGAGGTGGTCGGAAGAAGTTGGTCAAATGCACAACAAATGTTGATATTAAGAGATTATAAAAGTGATGTGTTGAAAGCACAGAGAGTTTTGGCTGATTTTGATTCATTTTCAACAACTTCTTCTTCAATGCCTAAAAGGGTCTTAGAAAAGTCCCTTGAAAATCATCAAGTAAGCTTCTTTTTAATTACTATATCTTTTAATTTAATTTTAATATAATGTTTTAAATTTAAATGCAAAATGGTTTGGTATTTAATTTTTATTTTATTGTGTGAGTTAATTTAGCAGTTAAATCAATTATGGTGGTTCTGTTTTTCCATAAATGCAAAATATTCTGCTTTGGAATTAAATAAAAGAAGAAGAATACACTTTTGTCCTGTTAAAAATTTCTAATGAGTTGTTAATGTACAATCATAGTACCTCTTTCAATGCATACCACATTAACAAATTTTTTATTTTATTTTATTATTATTTTTTTTTTTTTTGTAAAGCTATCGTTTGTATTTGACTTTTTAATGGAAAAACACATGAAGAAACTTTAAAAACAGTAAAAACTAAAAAGAACAGTAAAAAGGTCAAATAAATAAGAAACATAAACAAAGAAAAAAGAAAAATAGTTTTTACGAAAAGTTTCCGTTATAATAGTCCAACAAATAATGATGGGCAGCCAGAGTATTCAACGTTTGGAATGTCTTGTCCCTTTTGACAAAATACCAAAAACGAAACCGAGTGGAAATCTATCTTTAGTTGACCGTTAAGAAACCATTCACTTATGGAAAATTACATTTTTACCCTCGTGTCACACTTTGATTAAACGTCGTATTTAACCTTCTTACCTTGTGTCAACTATAGAAGTACTATTTGCTTTTTCTCTACTTACTTTATAAGTCGATAGTTGAAGTGTCCAAATTAGACTCTTTGATTTAGAGTACCATGTGTCACATGGCAAACTTGAATAATCAAATCAAATTCTATTAAAAATTTTAGATGACTTCAACAGTAACCGATAATACGTATCGTATAATGATATGGATCGAAAGATAGGTGAAATTTAAGTAAGCAGAGTGAGAAGTCTGACCAACCACGAGGAGTGGTAATACTATGTTTACAGTGTTCTCGTGACATCAAAAATACTGATGCTCAAAAAATAGAGAAGTAAAGGATATTGAGCTTAAAGTGTTCTCAAATTTTTATTTTTATTTTTGAATCAATGTAACCTTTGAAAGAAAAAATACTAATTAAACACACGCTATCCAATAGCATTCTGAAACTTGAACGGCGAAGAGAACGCTTGAACTCCGTATGCTCTGGTAGATAAACTATATATTTTTTATTATTATTTTAAGCAGTTATTAGATTAAGGAGTGAGTGCAAAATGATCGGTTAGAAATGTTTATTGTGGTGAAAAAATCTTCTTCTATCGTACAGGATACAACTCTCTTTTTTTAGGTAGAAAAACTACGTTTTTAACATTACAATTTTTCATTTTTATGGTTAAGACATCGAAAAATTCAATTTGAAATATTGGACGAAATGTTAAAGATGTAACTGTTATATTTTGCAACTAGCAGATCCCGGAAATTTGGATGAAACCGAATAGCAGTTGCTATCATCAATGCATCGATAGACCTCGAGATCGAAGCAGTAAGTCATGTTATTCAGTTTTACTGTAAACAGATTATAATCACGAAATTTTGGTTAACGACCAGAAATGATATTTAGGCCTAATAAATTGATTGTTGATACTGTTTTTCAGAGAGTGGCTTCCCAACTATCGGGTATCTTCTCGTTCATGCCAACGGCGGATTGAATCAAATGAGGACAGGAGTAAGTTCTTCGTTCTTATCTTTAACTTTCCATGTTTAGCAACTTTCGAATCTGTTCAAAATCGTTTCTAATTTTAGTTACATCGATCTTATCTGTATGTAGATATGTGACATGGTGGCAATCGCAAAGATGATGAATGCCACGCTTGTTCTCCCGTCTCTTGATCATCAATCTTTTTGGACGGATCCTAGGTAGGTTTTATATACAGCTATTTTTACCTAATGAAGCCAATGCTAGTAACAACCAACTAACCGATATCTAGTTTCTTTCGTTTTGTAGTGATTTTAAGGACATTTTTGATTGGAGGCATTTCATCGATAACTTGAAAGATGATGTCGAAATTGTTGAGTCTTTACCACCGAAATACGCGACAGTGAAGCCGTTTGTCAAGGCTCCAGTTTCGTGGTCAAAGGTGTGTATGTTGTCAAGCTTCATTTTCATTCAATTATCACTTCATGTAAAGGGGACTTTATGATAACATATATTGATTCAAACTATATTTTTGATGATTAAGGCGAGTTATTATAGAGGGGAAATGAAGGCCTTGTTAAGAAAACACAAAGTGATCCAATTTACACATTCTGATGCAAGGCTCGTCAACAACGGGCTCTCGTCGTCTTATCAGAAACTTCGATGTCGTGCAAACTATGAGGCTCTTCGTTACTCGGATGAGATTGAGAGCCTTGGTAGAAAACTTGTTCATAGACTTAGGAGTGATGAGGAACCCTACATTGCACTACATTTAAGGTACTACAACATTTTTCTTTAACCTGCATATACATGGCAAAATGGGCGGGTCAAGTAGCAGTAGGTTAGTAAAACAGGTTCATGTTAGTTTATGTCGCCCTACCAAGACACTTTTTGGCACACTCGTCTTAAAAAAATTTACTCCGTACTATAGTAATATATTAGGTAGGTTATAAACAACATTGAGCTCCTTTTAACCCATTTAGCTCATTCCTTTTTAGTTAACTTTTTACATGCTACTGGTTAGCATCAAAACAAAGCCCAAATGAGCATGTTTTCAGATAAATAGGTTGGACTGGTCATCTCTGCTAATCTTAAATGCATTTTCTTAGGAGATTGACATTTCAAACTATCGTATCCTGATTCTGTTGTAACGAAAGTTGCCATGTTAATTGGTTTGCAGGTACGAAAAAGATATGCTTGCATTCACAGGGTGCAGCCATAACGTAACAACAGAAGAATCTGAAGTACTTGCAACGATGAGATATAATGTGAAACATTGGAAAGAAAAAGACATAAATGGCTCAGAAAAGAGACAACAAGGAGGGTGTCCAATGTCACCTAGAGAAGCTGCTTTGTTCCTTAAAGCCATGGGGTACCCTACAAACAGCAAAATCTACATCGTAGCTGGTGAAATCTACGGTAATAACAGTATGAACGCATTCCAAAGTGAGTTCCCAAATGTCTTTTCACACAGCACACTCGCGACTCCAGATGAGTTGGTCACTCTTAACCGCTATCAGAACCGCCTAGCTGCCCTTGACTATTTTGTCGCCCTTGAAAGCGATGTTTTTGCTTACACGTACGATGGGAACATGGCTAAGGCGGTACAAGGTCATCGGCGGTTCGAAGGGTTCCGTAAGACGATTAACCCTGACCGGTTAAATTTTGTTAAGTTGATTGATCAGTTGGACGCAGGTGTGATCTCGTGGGAGACATTTAGTTCCCAAGTCAAAACGATTCATAAAGACAGGGTGGGTGCACCATACAAAAGGAGACCCGGTTTGTCTCCAAAGCTAGAAGAGAGCTTCTATGCTAACCCTTTACCCGGGTGTATTTGCGGTGAGTCTAAAAAGAAAACTATTCAGGTATTGCCTGAGCAAATACCGAGCCATGGAAACTCACTGCGGTCACAATTGTAGTCCGATATTTTGCGCTCTTTGATTATTTTATATCTTCATCACTTGGGTAGTGAATTCTTTGGTGTCGGTTGTACAGTAATACATGTAGATTTGCTCAGTACCGCGATGTAGAGAGTGTAGTAGCCCATTTTTTGAAGTGTAGATTTTAGGAACAAAGTGATTACAGGTATGGATAGAAACAGATAGTTTAAGATTGTTATTTTCTTGGCTTATGTTGTTTCGCACTTTTAAAAGCATATAAAGAGTAATCCACGTTCATTCATTTACCGTTGTTTCCTCTCGTTACTGAAACGAGCAGTAACATGATGTCTGGTAATGAGCTTCGGGTAAATGGCTAAACAAGCAACCCTACCTTCATGTTCCTACCATCATAGAATGCAAGTTTCATAGGCATTATATTTTGCGATGGAAATGAAAAATACACCTAATTCATTTTGCAATTACTACCATTTTACTCCGTAATATTTTGGAAGACGTCCCTCCAAGATCAACACACCCTTTTGACCACCACCACTACAATATCTGCCAAATTTTGAACTTGCAAGAACTGCAATCATCACAAGAAAAAGGAAGTCTGGTACAAGATAGATACAAAAAGTACAACATTCCATGCATCCTGTACAAGACAAGCCCACTCTACTTTAAAAATAATGTAAAGTGTGGTCTTTTTCTTTCCTTTCCAGATGAAGCAGCACTTTCTCCTTTCTAGTTAACAAGTAAAAAACCAGTTACATGCCTAAACACAAAAGCATTCACTATTCAAATGCCACTGAACACAATCACACATACCATATTCTCCACCACCAACCACTAAATTAATCAAGTTTCTTTGACACTATTATAAATGACCAATATATCTATGGTAATATAAAGCTTAATAAGTAAGAAAGGGAGACATGATATTAAGCTAAACAAAACGACATATTGTTCATAACATATAACTAGAACACATACTAGATTCAGATGATTTGATCATCGAATTTATAGCAATACCATACCACGAAATCATTACAAGATCACAAGCAAAATCCATTTACAATTCACAAGAAATAACATCTAAACAACCAGTCAAACACTTACGTATTGCTTTTCATTTGCTGAAACTTTTTCATGAACCACAGGTTTCATTGCACACTCTTCTTCAGGCGTAATTGCAATCAGTCGCCTATTTGCAAATATCGTCCATATAAACATACCAATAAAGCTTCCTAAAGCTCCTAATCCGATCCCAAGTATGAGGGCAGAAAGAATCCTCATAACACAATCACTTTTCTTATGAATCTTGATCTCATTTTCTACCCTTTCTTTGTAAACAAATGGATTCAATGGTTCAGAATGCATCCAATCAGGCGATCGTCGTGTTTTAAAGCTCCACGAATACACATTACATAGCTGTGAAGAGTTCCCATTTGATGAACTTAAGCCCACAAAAAACTCCTCATCTTCAGGCCAAATTTTAGGCAAATCAATTCTTCGAAATAGCAACGGATCAACAGGCCGGTTCTCACCAATTTTACTCATTCTAACCTCTAATCGCCTGGAACCCGCTTCGTAATCAATCCAAACTTTATTACCACTATTCAGTCCCAAATTGATAGATGACAAGTTTGTTACTTTCAATGACACAAAATTAGATAAATCAATTCCAACATGATTGTCATTCTTATCACCATACTTATCATCAATCAATGTATCAAATTCGACACTCAAGAACTTAAAATTACGCCCGTGTTGAAGCCCAAATGAACCATTATCATCAAACAAATCCACAGGATACCCATCTGAAAACACAACAAAAGCTAACCCATCTCCATTACTCGAATTCGACGATATCGAAAACGAGAAATAAGTGGAAAAAGACACCAACTTTTTAGGGATTCCACTATAAAACTTAATGGGGTTTTTGTAAATCACTCTACCAGCACTAGAAACTAATGGAGCAGTGAGCTGTAAAGATGACCCATCATTCACAACATTTGCATCACCATAAATTGCAAGAACAGACTCAAAGCTTGAATCTTTACCAAAATTCTTGAAATAAAATGATGAATTTGAGTCTGCATTTAAAGATTTGAAGTAAAAAGTAAATAAACAGAGGATTATAAAGTACCTTGAAGTGGAAATTGAGGCCATGAGTCTAGGGTAATTCAGGAAATGTGTTAGAT
Source organism: Gnaphalium uliginosum (assembly GCA_963930675.1). Classification (NCBI taxonomy): domain Eukaryota; kingdom Viridiplantae; phylum Streptophyta; class Magnoliopsida; order Asterales; family Asteraceae; genus Gnaphalium; species Gnaphalium uliginosum. The sequence continues at coordinate 47,980,616 of OZ005680.1, read as the reverse complement.
TTAGTCTTGATTTGAAATTTATAACTGAATATATGAAGAACCCATTTAGGAATTAAAAAGTTAGGGTTTGAGAATTGGGGAATAATGAGGATGATAAATTTGTGGGAAATGATGTAGAGAGAGAGAGAGAGAGTGAAATTGGGGGTTGTGAATATTAAATGTGGGGAATTTATTTTGAGTGGGTTGTGTTGTGGTGAGACTGTTACTGCAGGGGTCTCTGATTCTTTCTCACTTTTTGTTCAGTGGTTGCTGACTTGGGGAGTAGTATAGAAGAATAAAAAGGTGAGTTGGAATCTTTTTTCATCTTTTTATCTATGTCACTTAACTTTCTACTATTACCATTTTTTCCACCAAACTTTCTTTTCTTTCATTTTTGCCCACACTCTAAGTTGAGCAAAAAGGTAAATAGAAAAAAACCAAATATGTGTGTTCTGCCTTTGAATGCAATATTAATCGTTGATCAAAGTTTAGAATGTTGTATGTATCTCATGATCTAATAATTTTCAAATTGTATTAATATTTAAGCAAGCTTGGCAATAATGTGTAAGTAGTACGTTTTGGCAACCCCAATATTAAAGTGTGTGTACATATATTACTTTAATAATTTAATAATAGTACATCAAACATGATGGTGTAGGAAACAATGGCTAGAACATAAGGTACATAGGTCTATTATGTAAGTTTTATATGTGATTATCATATAGTAATTATGCTTTATGGTGCATTGTCAACTGTATAATGATTTTTATTTTTTATTATTTATACTAAGGATGGTAATGGGCGAGAAAAAATTCGCAACCACGGGTATGCGTCCCGTGATGGGCGGGAAACTCGTGAAATATTACCCGGTGGTACAGGTATGGATAAGAAAGTATACTCATCGACGGGTCATGGGCGGATCACGAATATACAATTTTCATCGGGGGTAAAACTGATCTGCTAACTCATTTTATCAAATATATATGTTACTACCTGTAGTATCATAATAAGTTATTATACAACTATATATACAAGTAAAAACCTTAATATTCATGTTGTTTTATATTAATAATTGTACAACAATACTGAAAAAATGTATCAATTGGATTGTTAATCATTTAATTATTTATTTGCATGTTTCAAGTTTGTAATATTAACTCAATATCTAGATTGATATTTGTAGTGCTAGAAATGCTTCTTAATATTTTATGTTGAATATTAATTTAAATGATAATTTATTAAAATATTAATATAAGATCTGCGGGTAAACTCGTGACCCGTAAATATCCGCGGGTTGCGGGTATGGGTCTAAAAATAAATCCTCCAATATAGATATACGAGTTTATGTGTTGAAGATAAATCATCGGGTACATCATTGATTGAGTGCTCACGACCTGTGGATGTTATCCCTAATTTATACTCTTGTTGTATTATATTTTAGAAGAAAAAAAAACGACACCTTTAAGGGCTGTCAATAAGAATTTAAAATATGCATTAATACTTGTACTCGTACCATAATAAACACTCCGACCCTCTAAATTTTAATTGACCCTCATAAATATCAACTAACGTATACTGTGACACTCGACAAATTAGGACAATTATTTGAGCTTAACAATAGTGTAATTACATGTATTTAGATATATATTAGGCTAAGTACTTGTAACTACTTGTAACTACTTGTATATATGTATATACACATACGTAATTATTTGCAATTACGCGAAACGAACGGACTGCGTCTGACAATCTATACGGCGTTGGTGATAACTTTTCATAAATAATGTAAACCTAATTTATAAATTAGATAGTAATTATTTACCCTATATTATTGATATTAAATAATAATATACGAAAAACCCAGACGTTTTGCTTAAAACGTAACAAACGCAACGAAAACGCGCGAATCGCGCCTGACACCCGAACGAAACCGACAAATATTTTAAGAATGTTCAATAATGTATTTTTTTTATATATTGGTCAAATTAAAATAGTGATTTTGTATCAAAAATAAAACACAAAAGACTTAATGTTTACGCGCGCAAATAACGTTTTACCGATCGAATAACGTAACACGGACTTGAGAAAGCAAATGTGCAAGCCCAAGGACCCAATTGGGCCGCCCCAACTGAGCCAAGGCCGGCCCAAGAGGCCCAAATCAGCCCAAGTGCCAGCCCAAAGCCCCTAAACTTAAGCCCATGTATATATAGGTCTCCTCCCTCCATTCTCTCATTTTTCACTCATTTTTCAAACACAAACACTCTCATCTTCTCTCTACTCCTCCAACCCCTCTACACTCTCTCTATAATCTGCCCAAGAACACCACCACCACCACCCTACAACCACCAAAATCCGGCCACCATCACCACCCTCATCATTCACCACACTTTCAAGAAGAAATCAAGCCGAAAACACAAGAAAACGAGCCCTCAACGTCCATCTCTTTGTGCTTTCATCCTCCTCTTTGTAAGAACTTCAAAACTCTTCCAAAATACTTCTATAAACGTGTTAAAGGTTCATATAACAAAGAAATGTCCAAAATATACCATAAAAACGTTTTTCAAGGCTTAAAATGTTGAAGAACAAAACATGCATTTTCGGGCAGAAAAATAGCCCGACTTTGATAGGCTGTTTCTCCCTCAAAACTTGACCAAAATGGACGATTCAAAAGGCAAAAATTAAGTTTAAGAAGTTAGCTTTCATTTCCAAGTGGTTTCATGATTTTTGGAGTTCGTTTGATACCCGAAATGATTTTTACAAAAACATGTGTCCGGGCTGTCAAATAGGACAGAAATTTCACCTTCCTTGTTTTAATCATAACTCGAGATATACCCATCCAAATGACCTGAAACCAACGCCAAAAGTTCACAAATTTTGTTAGGTACAAATGTCGTTTAGATAACTTTTTCTGAAAATGTGTAGATTTTGCCCAGAAATCCGATCTTGTTGCATGTATCCGGATTGGTCACTTTCTGACCTTAGGGAACAAACGAAATTTTTAAAAATACTTAGAAGTACCTAAAAATCCTGGAAAAATTAATTTAGAGAGCTAACATACTAGGGAACAACAGGGATTTTTCTTGAATTTTCACTTGAACATTTGAAACACGAAATAAATTGTACAAAACCGACCTGTTTTCAGGCCTCTGTGTCGCAGAAGCCCAGTAGTCTGCGACACAAGCCTTTGTGTCGCTAAAGCACCCGAATCGTCACATTAGCGACACAAATCGTCACATTAGCGACACAAGCCTTTGTGTCGCTACAGCACCCGAATCGTCACATTAGCGACACAAGCCCTTGTGTCGCTATAGCACCCGAATCGTCGCATTAGCGACACAAGCCTTTGTGTCGCATAATACCTTAGTGTCGCATAATACCTTAGTGTCGCATAACACCTTAGTGTCGCATGTAGCGACACTAGCCCAGTGTCGCTAAAAACACAAAAATCGATACGTTTTCCTTGAAACAATATAAGCATAAATAAAATTTTCCGCGCTCACCTGGCAGCTCGACCCCAGCCAGGGGCTCTGCCCCTTGGACCCCGCCAGGGGTTGCCACCCCTTGGACCCCGCTACCAGGGGCGCTGCCCCCGGACCCCCGTCATTAATGGGCTTCGCCCCTTGCCACACTGATTACTTAACATAACTGGAGAGTAGAAATATGCATAACATAACTAATCAAATCTGTGTTTTCACAAAATATCACCAACGACCTGTACATGTTTTTCTAAACACAAACGATAACTGAACAATTGGACATTTCTAATTGTGTGAACTAACTTAGGTGGACATTAACCCTCCACCTACATGATTGGCTTAAGTGGACATTAACCCTCCACTTACATAGATGATCTTTTGAGATCTACTTACACAACCTTATACGTTTAGGACGTCAGAAGGTTGCAACTTGGAACACATTGCTTGCTATTTGATTATTGCTTGCTTTTTTTTGCTAAACTCAGGTGAGTCTTACAGCCCCACTTTTACTTTTACTGTTTTATATACTTTGGGGTGAGATACAAATGCTTAACTGTTTTTAATGAACACAAGTACTCGATTATTTTTACAAGATTGTATGAGTTGTTTTTAATCCATTAAAAGTCCTCAACACACATGGTTCGTTAACTGCGAAGGCGCGAGTGCTAGAGAATAGATCTATTATGGGAATGACACCCCCGTCCGGGTTACTAGTTATAACCAAGTTAAAAACGGGCACTCTAGTATTTGTCATAAAGGTGTTTCGGATTAGACAACTCCGGGAGGCACAAAACGGGTTAGGCTTCGAACCGTGGGCTCATGGCAATTTCGGAAACATTAATTTTGTTTACTTTATTTGCTTGATTGCAAATCACGGATAAATCTTGTGTTTCATAACTATGTTTTTACTGTTAAACCTGTGAGATTCACCAACCGTTTGGTTGACCCTTTTAGCTTTGTATTCTCAGGTACTCAGCAACAGTAGGATTGCCCACAGGATTGCTAGCTACATCGAGTCGCATGCATTATACGTATATGAAGATGTTCATATATTATTTTTGAAATATTTCGTTATGTACTAGAATCTTCAGGATATTATTTCGCGAACTCGAGGCTAATGTAAACTTTTAAAGTATTTCAATGTAACTACTTTTGTACTATTTTATAAACGTCTCATATAGAGTCGTTCGCTTTTACCTTTGTGTTGTGATTACTTGATTAGTCACGCCCCGACCCGAACCGCTTCCGCTGTACAAATCAGGGGGTGTGACATATACCAATATATGGACGTTATTGACATCTTTTAGGACCGTAATTAACAATACCTTTTTTAACTCGTAAAGTTTACCATGAATGAAATTTACATGTTAATATAAGAAAATGAGACTGTCTATTCACATCTGAATTTGATATGAAGAATTTGGTTACTCGTAGGTAAGCAGCTAATCTTGAGTTTCAGATATATTAATAATCCAAAACGTAGGGCCGAAAAAGCAAATGACCTGACATCTTAGCATCTGCTAATCCACAAATGTACCCCTAAGAAAAGGTAAATTTGTTAAAAGCAACGTGAAAAAGGACTTGATTGCAAGCAAAAAATAGTAAAAGAAGGTAAATTTGTAAAGATGAGAAGTAGAGTGTCAAATACAGAATGGTTTATTTTTGGTAGGAGACAGCTGTTCCTAGGATATGTACCCCTCAATCCTCATGGTACATTAAATAAATAAATATAAATTAAACACTTATTTACTTTTTCTCTTTATTTCACGTGACTTTACCATTAAAAATTGCTATTGTGGTTGCTAGAAAACGAAAGGTGCACAAAAGGATAGGTGACTGGTCGGATACATAGAATTACTACACAAGAGATATCACAACTACAAATACTTTATTATAAATATTCATCAACAAGGGTTGTCTTAGAAAAAATTTGTATTAATGACATGAAAAAAACCCCAAAAAAATAGTTGAAGTGAAATGTCATAGTGAGTCAAACAATCTAAACATATCAAAATATGCTTTCACCGCCTTAAATCATTTTAGATTTTATTGTTTGAAAATGTATTAGCTTTTGACTCGAATTTGTATTTGGTTTATTGTATATATTTAATTATTTATAGAAGGCCAAAAAGAAAATACATACAATAAATAAAATTGACATATTCAATACATACGATAAAAGTTCTAAAAGTGTGACGATCAAATTATACTCTCTAATCATTGAGAAGTTAATTTGTCTTTAACTCTAAAGTAACGTTTTCTCTTATTAACATAGAGAATTATAAAATATAAAAATAAATATTGTATTTGTCAAACAAAACACAGGAGAAAATGGATATTGGAATACATTGAAGTCACCAATACATAATACTCACGTGTTCCTATCATTGATCTACGTGACTTAAGTTACATGCATGTGACTACATTTATTAGTAAAAGTAGTATCTTTGAGGGTCCATCTTAGTGTCCAACCAATAACCTAGACCTTAAGTGTGTATGTTACGTATGTAATGGTAGAATTTGTGAACTAATCGCGAATTATTATGCAAAGTTAAAGTGATTGTAAGTTGTTAGTTGTATGTATGATGCAGCGTATGTTATATGTGTAGACCAATTTGTAGAAGTGTCCATGTATAAGGAACAAAAGTCATTAAAAGTCCCCAAAGATACTTTTCACAAAGAGGCAAAATTAATCCCCACCAAAAGGGACAATCGCATGTCCCATATAGACTATAGTAGACGCAAAGAGATGACCAAGTGTTATAAGAGGAGGCAACTCATAAATGGAGTAGCTAGCTAGCCATTTAAGTATTGAGAAATATGTACATCGAGTATTATAGAGTATGTGTGAATCTTTAGTTTAGATAACACTCTCGTGGTTATGTATTCTATGTATCATGTTTGTATCATTTTAATTTGGTTAACTAATGTCAATTCCGTAGCTCGTTAATAATGTGTGGTGGCGTCTTTATCACAAAAAGCATAAAATCAGGGGTTCAAATGATGACGCTCCATAATAACAACACCTGAGTAAGTCAGGTATGTCCCCATATTATGAATAGACAGCTGATTGTAGTTCAGTCTAGTTTGCCTGTTATCAACCATTTGCCACAAAATCTTGTTAACTAATTTATAACGATAATAGTTTGGAAGATATAGTTGTATAACTGGTTAAATTTCAAATGAATTCGAAAATATAGTTGTATAACTGGTTAAATTTCAAATGAATTTGTGAGTTGACGGTAATTTTTATCCTCAGATACAAAATATGAATAGTATATTGCAATGTATAAATTGATGAAATTAAGAGAGTTTTCTAAATTGAGGTTCCCTAAAATGCATTTATATAAGAAGTATTAAGCAAAATGTTCACTTAAAAGAGAGAAATGATGGAAATTTGGAACCATTAATATGAATTTCAACAAGGCGTGGTCCAGGCCCAATACCAGTATTTAGGGCCTTAATAGAGCACCCAATTATGGATATTGTTAAATCATGTCTAAGACAAGTTAGCCCAATTGTCATTCAAAAAGCAGATAGTTCAATAACTTGTAGTTTAAATAATGATTATTTTTTTTTGAGGTCATTTTATATGTGAATTTTTTTTTTTAACTTTATATAGAATTCGGAGTACTACTAGCGAGTAGCGCCACACAAGAATGATACTAAAGCCAACATAATTGAAAACTTTGCATTCTAACAATGAAACGTTTGCACATTTACATAAATAACTTTCGTTTACTGTTGATGTTAACTATTACATTTACCATAGTAAGGTATAAATAATAAATAAATATAATACTAATAATAATAATATCTGATAGAAGAAAAGCTACGGGCCTTTCTGACCAAGAGGCTCCTAAAACATAACAGATGAGAATCAAGTGAAAACGTTGGGCCCAGTCAAAACAAGTCCAAGGCCAATAATTAGACTTCTCAACCTGGAAACGGACTGAGGCATGTTGCGCCTGGTGTTTGGGCCGTATAAGGACTATACAAGACATGATAGCGTTGCTACAAAATAATATAACTGTATTCACGTTTGCTATGAATAAAGATCGAGGGTTTATTGTTTCAAAGTGTATTAGATATAAAATACATGGGTGACGGTGTACGTTTGGTACTTTGATTTGTACACAAGACACAAATGTGCGAACAAAATGTTGTGACAAGCTTTCATTTTTGGTAATGTATTCAATTTTAAAGTTTTTGTTACTTGTATTAAACTTTTAATTGTTGTTATTCTATTTGTTAGACCCGTTATCACTAGCAAACTCGTGATGTGTTATCGGTTGTGATGATGTGGTGATTACGTGTTTGATGATTTGGCAACTCATAAAGCCGTGTCATCTACAAAATATTGGCTACCTGGTTTTCAACCGATAAGTACGATAGCAATAACTAAAAGTAGAAACGTACAATAGAAAATTCAAGGTTGGATACATATAATAAAATTTCGGGTAAAGTTTGATAGATCTGAGCTAGTTTAACTCTTCCAAATCTTTTGAAGCATGTTCTGAACCACAACTAAGTGCTTTTAACATGGGTAAGTAATTAATGAAACTTAGTAAAGATTTTCAAATTATGTTCGACAAAATTATGACACATAAATCCACACAAACCAGATTATCATCAAGTTACATTGCACATTTGACAGTTTGACAGTTTGACCAAATTTCATAGATAATATGAAGTTTTTCCATGAACGAGGACGTTATTCTTGATAATCATATCAAGGTTTGAATGCAGCGAATGCTACAACAGAGTTGTGTCCTCCAAAACCAAACGAATTTGAAATGGCTGTAGAACAAAAAATGTTTGCTTCAGTAATCTTGAATATGTACGGCAACCAAATGAGGCAGATATCAAAAGAAATTAAACTCACCAACGTTGATTTCGTGTTGTTTTTTTTCATTTGCAACAGTGTCAAATCCTACGACAGGTTCAAGATTCTACAATTGCAACAAATACACATGAGAATTGTAATTAGATCGAGGAAGGGATATGATTAATTAGGATTATAGGTATCACTTACAAACTGATTAATAGTAGGATGCAACCATCCTGTTTGAATCGCTTTAATTGTAGCAATAGCTTCCATAGCTCCGGCTGCCGCCATACAATGTCCAATTATAGACTGAAACATAAACAAGAAAATCATATGTGAAATGAAGTTGATGTTGTTAAATCATTGATAATCATGAGGAAGCTCACCTTGGTGGAGTTAACTTTGATTGTTGTATTGCACTTAAATACATCGTTGATAGCCTTTGCCTCAGCCACATCCCCGGCCACAGTAGAAGTTGCATGTGCGTTAATGTAGCTTACCTAATAAGATGATTTTGTTTTGAGAAGAACATCAAGGAATGTATATGATTTTTTTCTTCATACTATTAAAATTTTTAACACAAGACAGTGATACATTTTTGTTTGTATCTAAACAAATGTGCAGGGAGTCTTTTCCTTCCTAAAGTTTTCACATTCCACTTTGGTTGATATTTGAAGACCAAAATCGGCCAGGATATTGATTGAATCTAGCATGCGTAAATTTCTAAACAATAGCTTCTAAAAATTTCACATCTTTAATGAAGCAAAAAGTAAAGTACCTCCTCTACCGAGACACCGGCATTCACAAGGCAGCTCTGCATGCAAGATGAAACACCAAACCCATCTGGTCGTGGACTAGTTATATGATAAGCATCACAGTTTACCGAACCTCCCAAGAATTCAGCAAATATAGGTGCATCCCTTTTCATGGCATGCTCTAAACTCTCCATCACCTACAAACAAACCACATAAATAGTCAAATATAAGTTGCTCTATGAACTACAAAACTATGTTACCATAAATGCTCCATATTTATCAAGTACAAGTCCAACTTTGGTGATAATGTTACCAGAATTCCAGCACCTTCCCCGATGACAAATCCATCTCTATCTTTGTCCCATGGTCTGGAAGCTTTCTGGGGATCATCATTTCTTGTGGATGTTGCTCTAGTGGCAGCAAGACCTGCCACACTAAAGTTACAAAACGAATCTTCGACACCTCCAGCGATCATCAAATCAGCCTCCCCTTCACGGATATGATTTGCAGCAGCACATAAGCAATAATTAGATGTCGCACAAGCAGATGCAATGGAGTAGTTTGGTCCCATAAAGCCAAGATTGATAGCAAGTACGGCTGCAGCCTTGTTTACACTATAAGGATGCAACTCGGCTGGAATTTTCTGATAACCACTCTCTATAAAAGAATCCAAACTGTTTGACAATACGGAGAGGCCCCCAAATCCTGACCCAATAATTACACCAGCGTGCTCCTTATTGATCTGCAAAGACCATACATTACTATAACCCATTGTATCCCAACATTATGAGACATGAATAAATAGAAGGAATTGAAATACAAACCTTGGAACGTTCATGAACACCAAGGGAAGCATGTTCAAGAGCTTTATTCGCTGAAACAATGGAATAACTTAGACAAGGATCAAGTCTCTGGTCATTGTTTTCATCGATATACCCAATAGAGTTGAAGTCACGAATCTGAGCACCAAACTTGGTGGGGAGTTTTGAAGCATCAAATTTATCTATTAAAGTGACTCCATTCTCCCCATTTAAGAGTCTCTCATAGAATGTATCAACGTTGTTTCCAAGTAACGAGATAACACCCATACCTGTGATAACGACCCGCTTTTTTGAATCTTTTTCTCGTATTGGGGCGGTAAGGGAGGCATTGAATGCTAAAACACGCCAGTGTTTGGTGTTTGCACGCGGTGGTGGTTTGACGTTTATGGGTAAATACTTCTTCCGATGTGTGGACACCAAGAGAGGTGTGAACTGTAGGAGAGCTTGAGCTTCCATTGTTGTCTACAGAGTAATCAAATATTGCATAGTTAACAAAGCTGCTTACGAATTTAGAAACAAAGAGTATTATGTCTTAAAAGTTCTATATAATACTTGCTAGCCAGTAAATTTATTAAGTGTACTGATGCATTTAAAACCCCATAATTTCAAGGCGACATTTTGGACTTAACTATTCCCTTATTTAGAAAATCTTGAAAAAAGTATCACCTCATGAGCAATTATTAGTCTAATAGTGTATATTTTGACTTCATCATCTCATCTTATTCAAAATTAGAACTTCAAAAATAAGCTATTATTATTTGATTAACAAAACATTTTTGTTAAAATGTTCAAACAAAAAACTATGCATGCAGTGTACAACTAAATGAAACACAGATTAAACATGTTCATTCACAGAATACCAGGTTAACCTCTTCCAACAAACGTTAATTCAAAGAATACTGCGGTTAGGATTGATTCAACTCAGTTGATGAACACAACTTGAAAGAAAATTCAACTTCTTTTATAAAATGACAACTAGTCCCCTCATGTCCACAAGAAGACCCTAAACAAGGGGTGTTCATCGGTTGGGTTTTCGGTTTTATTGGTTTAATTGGGTCGGTTTTTTCGGTAAAAAAAATATTTTAAGATGTTAACCAAAAACCAAACCGAACCACTTAAAATGTGAAAAAATCAAACCGAAGACCGTAATACAATTCGGTTTGGTTTTCAGTTTAAACCGAAAAACCCGAATTATATACAATATTACACTTTTCGTTATGTACTTATAAAATGATGACCTAAAAGTTACACATCACAATATCATCACAAATTAAATTAAAGAGTGACAGTTAAAAGGAGAAATGAGAGTTTTTCTGGACATCGAGAATTTTGAGATATACATCTAACTGAATATTAGTATCTAAATAATATAAAAATGCTATAATCGGATTTTTCGATTTAACCGAATCAACACTGTTGAAACCAATCACCGAACCGAACACCAGTTATAATATACGGTTTCAGTTGAAAATTCCAAACCGAAAATCATTTTAAGAATCGGTTTGGTTTTAAACAGTCACGGTTTCAATTCGGTTTTCGGAGTTAACGGTTTGAAATCAAATATTGATCACCCCTACCCTAAATAAGAAGGAGAAATTCGAATAGGCCTAAAAAGAGCTATGGGCCAACACAAGCCCAAAAACAAAATCCTAAAATAAACATAAAAAGATAAAGTGTCCATAACACCTTCTAGAAAGCGTTTGTGGGCCTCAAAAGTGGGTAAGCCGCCTAAAACAGAGTCTCGTAGCTCAAGTTATGGCCATTTTGGTGAAGCCCCTTTTGTCACCCGATCATGGGCCGCTAGAAATGTAAGAGCCCGCATCAAGAATATAGTATTAATATGGTTATTTAGAGATGATAACTTGATAAAAATGAAATAAAAAATATTAATATTGTACACTTCCCCTACCGTTTATCCATCTATCACATCTATCATAACCTTTCAACTTCGCAGTAGATCGATCCATTTTAAAGTTATTCAACTGTAGCACATATTTTCAAAAACTAAAATGCAAGTTATGTACTAAGCCATAACTGTACTTACCTATGTGAACTTATGATGAACTATTATATAAATATATATATATATATATATATATATATATATATATATATATATATATGTGTAAAAATACAGTGATTGTAAGTTGTTAGTTGGATATGGTAGCGTATGTTATATGTGAAGTGTCCATGTATAAAGGAACAAAAGTCATTAAAAGTCCCCAAGGAAACTTTTCACAGAGAGGCAAAAATAAACCCCATCAGTAAAAAGGACCATTTAGTGATGTCTAGTGTCTTGAAGGATGCCAATCATAATGGAGTACCTAGCTAGCTGGCTAGCCGTTTAAGTTTTAAAAAGAGAAGATTGGAACCATTAATTTGAATTTAAAGGCATGGTCCTGGCCGAAAACCAAGTATTCAATAGTTTGGGCTTTATAGGGCATCCACTTGTTGGACCGTGGGTTATACTTGATTGCTGGATCTGGGCTTACGAGGGATACAACTTTAGAAATATAGAAACCAACCGAGGCATGTTTGTTTGCTACAAATTATAGAATTGTAGTCATGTAAGAAATGTGAATATACTTTTCAGTTGATTGGTTCAAAACCATATCAGTAGTTTAACCGCGCAAATATCTAGAGTTAAACAATACTTCGTATTGTAACAATTCCTTTTTATAAAGTTTATAAATAAATACTCCGTATTGACATTGTTTAAATTAATTATTGAATTGTTGGGATCAACCAACTATCATACCGCTCGTTGGGATTGATCACCACCACAATAAATCACACAACTATTTATAAGCCAATAATAAATACATACAAAATATTAAAAATACGACGCACACATCTCAAGTGAGAGTAAAAGCCACGGGATCAACGACCACTTAAAATTCAAATACTATGAACAATATTACAAGAATGAACGCTCCTTTCAACACTCTTCAATATTATCATGTATCCTCATACCACTCTCACCGGTAGATTTTAATAATGGAATTCGTGCCGTCGTTATTGAATCACCGAGACCAACACACGCGACAGATGGAGACTCTCATATGCTCTCGCTGTTTGTCAACCTCCTCACTTTTCTATCTAACATAACTCCTATCATTATATAGGCAAAACACAATCATCTTAATTAGATAACAAATCAAATTCTCAATTTAAAATATTTGTTAAACAAATTAAGTTTATCTCCAAATATCTATTTTAGGTAAGTTGAATCATGTCCTCACAAATCCTCCATTGATTCAACTTTCCTAAACCTCTATTGCGACGTGTATATTTTCTTCAACGATAATGAGTGTGATCTGCATCTTGTACCGCTAATTTCTCTCTATCGGAACACGCTGTCCAACAACTTCATAGTTAGAAAAACTTTCGACACAAGGAACCCTCGCGATCAACATACTCCACCAAGTCTCATCATCTTTGAACCTCACATCATCCACTTCACTCGCTTTAGCTTCACCAATCCCCATAGTTTTCTCTAAAACGAAAGCTTGTGCAACAAAACCTCAAACAATAACTTCAAAAATTCATATCTCCATATTGAAATTTTCGATCACAGTCAATTTCGGTCAAAACGTGGATACTTATGTCTTGAAACCCGTGTCCAAAAATCACGATGGTCCAACAGTTAACGAACCCGCAATGCTCTCTTCTTCATAGTTGCATTTAAACCCACAAAAAATTTCCAGCAAACTGCAATAACTAATAGCTCTCTATCGAAATCTCGAATCACAAATCCGAACAAGCAGATTGTAGTTCAATATCTTATGAACCTAAAATTCAAATTTTACCACGATCTGACAGTTAACGAATCCACACCGTCAATTCTCACGACACCGTGCAGAATATAACGAACCGCACTTTGTTTTCTCCCACGTATTGACTTCCTCCCAATTATGTGATTTTTCTCCACAAACCTCGCTCTGATACCAGTTGTTGAGATCGACCCCACTATCATACCTCTCGTTGGAATCGATTACCACCACAATAAATCACACGACCATGTATAAGTCAATAATAAAAACGCACAAAACAGAAAAAACACGACACACACACTTTTTGCTTGGAAAACCTCTCAAGTGAGAGTAAAAATCACGGGACCAGTGGCCACTTAAAATTTCACTACTACGAACAAATTACAAGAATGGACACTCCTCTTTTAGTCAAATTGAAATGTCTGAATTCCACGACAATCGCACCAAAAAATCGACTAACACTCTTTAATATTATCACGTATCCTCACAGCACTCTCACGGGTAGATTACAATAACGAAATTCGTGTCGACAGAAGGAGACCTCTCATGTGTTCTCTCTTTTTTTCACTCTAACGTAACTCCTATATTTATATAGGCAAAACACAATCGTCCTAATTAGATAACAAATCAAACTCTCAATTTAAAATATTTGTTAAACAAATCAAGTTTATCTCCAAATCTTTATTTCAGGTAAGTTGAATCATGTCTTCACGTGAATGTTTTTAACTCGACGAATACATTAAGATGTGATATGGAATCCATTTCTTTTATCTAGTTCATTTAATTTTGTCTGTTGTACCACCTCCTTGTGCAATATACTTGCGTCATTGTACTTCGCCGTTCAAGACCACCGTCATTGCCGAAAAAATCCACCGCTGATATACAGCCGAGTTGGCTGTCGTACTTTGCCGTCAAAAAATAGCACCGTCACCAGAAAGTTTCACGGCCACGATCTCTGAAAAAAAAATCAATGTGATCTGACCATTTTAGTTACAATTTCTTGTCTTACTGTTGATAATATTAAAAAAATAAATAAAGATGTATGAGTTGCTCATTAAATTGTGTTTTTTCATAAAAATTGACCGAAGATCTCAAATATCTACAATTAACGGCTACGGTGATTACTTCAAACCTTTTTGTCTCTTAATTTCTTTATTCCATTTACATGATTCAAGTTTCTCAATTTGTTTGTATGAAATGAAGGCTGACTTTTTATTTAGCCACGATTTCTAAAATTATATGTATGAAATCAATCCAATAATGATTTCTAATTTTTATGTGTTGCCAGATGTAGTAATTTATTTTGACTTATTCATTTTGGAGAATACACGTTTAATTAATTGTGCTTTGCATCTGATTTTCAATTAACTGTGTTTTGCACCAAGTACGTTTTGACTTTGTTTGATAAAAGTAAGCTATACGTGAAAACTGAAATTTGAATTTTTGTTCAATAGCCAGAAAATGCAAATTGATGTATGAATACACAATAAAAAAGTTAAATTGTAATCACTTCTATCTATACGAAAAGTAAAAAAGAAAAAAAAACGAAAACTCCAGTTCTTTTAAAAGCAACTTTCTTAAATTTTAGAGTAAATTACGTTGCCCGTCCCTAAAAAATGTTATAAATTTCACTCTCCGTTTCTGGGTCGAATTTTTTGCACTCTCCGTCCCTTGACCCGATTTTTCGTTTCACTCCCCGTCCCTCAAAGGGTAAAATTGTCTTAAAAGTTTAAGGGTATTTTAGTCATTTCATGATGGATGAGGGACGGGGAGTGAAACGAAAAACCGGGTCAAGGGACGGGGAGTGCAAAAAATTCGACCTAGGGACGGGGAGTGAAATTAATAACATATTTTAGGGACGGGAATGTAATTTACTCTAAATTTTATCTCTTTTAATTTAAAACCAAAAGCTCTTAGATTCAAACCGAGATTTATAATCGTCACTGAGAATGTAACCCATTTCAGGAGTGTCTATTTGAACTCCTTCAGATTCACCACCATTTGGTTTTTGGACACTTAAGTTAATTAGCTTTGATAATAAATCTCATTTAAGCTTCAAAACTTCGGTTTATCTGTTGGTTGAAATTTAGTCTTTGTGAGCGTTCGGTCCTTTGTTGCTCATTTGTTCATTGATTACAAGTATCTTTCAGGTTGCCGCCTTGTCGGTTTTATACTATGGTTATGTATGATTCAAGATGTGTACGTATCTAGTTATATTCTTTCTCGTAGAAGAGTTTTGACATCCAAGAACTCAATCATGTTGGTAAATTAGATGTAACAATTCCATATTTTTGGGATTAGTCAAGGACAAGAAATAACATCGAATTCAAGAAAACATCAACATTACAATAGTTGAACAAAGAAGGACTTACTAAAATTAGCTTAATCAAAGCAACAATAAAACACATTCATTAATTGAATTGTGTTTCAAATATTTCATACAAGTAAAAGGTGTCAAGTCAAAATCATGTCCGATTGTTTCAAGTATATTTGTTGGAAGGTAGCTTACTTTCCTCAAACACATGGTAATCTCACTTAGAGCATACGTAGTGGAGTCATTCCGGTCATCATTTTCCATCGAGAATGCTGCTTAGCAGCGTTCACTCACTCCGGCACATCTGTCCGGACATCGTTCCATCGAGAATGCTACTTTGCCAATCACGGCATGATTGCCCAGTAGTAACTTCCATGCCTACATTACATATTATATTTACTTACTTTCTAAACCGGTACTACATCTCATGTTTTAAACCCTTTAAACGTATCAAACGACCGTAACTGTTAGCGATTTATCATAATAGTTAATCCATCGAAAAGAAGAAAAACGGCATAATATTATCGTCGATTCATATCGCTAGAGATGAAAGGAAAATGAGTGATACATATTCGTAATTAGCTAAAGAAACATGGTAAAATATATGGTATTATAAGTTAGAAAAAAATGTCATGTAATAATAATAATACTTTGATAATTTGATTATATCAAGGTTTATTAGTATTTGTTGGTCCACATATCATTACTCTAAATCAAATTATGCCACTAAATTGTTCAGATATTTTGCTAGATGTCTACCATAACCATAAAAGTTAATATGGCAAGATCCTCACAAGTAAAAGTTACTTATCTTAAAAAATCATCAAAATAAAATACAAAAATATAAATATAAATAATAATTGAAGTGAAATGAAAGTAATCATCTATTATTTTCTTGAAATTCAATTACATGCATAAACCTAATTTTATTTATATAATTTTATTTATATTAAAAAAACCCATTATTTTTCAATATCTTCTTTGTATTTTTTTGTTTTTTTTCCATATTTTATCATAATCGTAATAATCCATTTTATTACTTCAACGTGCAATTTTCTTACTTTGACTTATTATGAGTTTTCTTATCCTTTAAATTCATTAAGTATGCATTTCGCTACGCAACTACATCTTGATGGCCAACTCATTTTCAAACTCTTTAAAGCTGAATTTTACGTATATAAATTTAATAAGGTAACTAATATTTTTCACTCTAAAATCAGGGGTGAACGTAGAGGGAGCAGTTGACCATCAAAGAATTTTCAAATCACGTGAAAAATAATTTTTTTAAGAGTATTTATGATATTTTATAAGTTTTGCCTTAAAAAAACTCAACAAATAATAAGAAAAAATAAAAAATTGTCCCTTCAATTAGTAAATCATAGCTCCGCCCCGTCCTTTTCCCCTCAATTAGTAAATCCTAGCTCCGCCGAGTTCTAAAACGAATCTTTTTCCACACATATGAAAATATTGTTCAGAATAAACGTACCTTCCCTAACCACCATTGCGTTTTGCATGTCTATAAATACAACTTACATGTATTTAGTCGAATTCAACAAACGAAACAACAACACTTAATAACAAAAGATCGACTTGTTCCCACGTTGTCTCTTGCGAGCTTAACTTCAATCTTATGATGAGCGCAATGCTGCAACGTCCACTGGTTTTGGTTGTGCTCATTTCTTTATCGGTTGCGTCTGCGGAGATTGTGGAAACTTCATTTCATGTACGTAACTACGTTTAGCTTATCTTCTTTTTTTTTTTTAAACGGTAAGGCATATCATGAAATGACCCCAAGCAAGGGAAGAAAAAACAAATGTACCGGTTCTCTCTTTTGTTAATCGTATCGTTTCTTAAATGTGTACTATGCATATATAAAAACTGAACAGTGTTAACGGGTGCAGGTGAAAAATGTAATGGTAAATCGGTTGTGCAAAAACCAAGTAATAACGGCAGTCAACGGAAGCCTTCCTGGACCTACATTGAAAGTCAAAGAGGGAGATACGGTCATTGTTCATGTCTTCAACAAGTCTCCTTACAACCTTTCCATTCACTGGTAAATTAATCAACCATAATAAAGTCAAAATATATTCATATGTTTATAACTGTATATTAATCCTTAATTAAAATGCCGATATAATTATAACGAAACATATATAGCAATTTTTCTTTTTAAGGCACGGATTGTTTCAAAGGCTAACACCATGGGCCGATGGACCAAGCTTCATCACTCAATGTCCGATAATGCCGGGAAATAGCTTCACCTATAAATTCCACATCACCGGACAAGAAGGAACCCTTTGGTGGCATGCTCACATTCAATGGCTCCGTGCAACCGTCTATGGAGCCCTCGTCATCAGCCCAAAAGCCTGCCATAAATACCCTTTCCCTAAGCCCTTCCGTGAAGATACAATTCTTATTGGTATGTTTCATTTGATACTTTGTATTGCATGCAGTGCACGCACATTTTTTTAATTAATCTGTATACAATTACCTAAATTTAATTAGGAGAATGGTGGAATGCTAATCCTATTGATGTCGAAAATGCTGCCTTAGCCACGGGTGGTGGACCTAACACTTCTGATGCATACACCATCAACGGATGGCCCGGTGATTTATACTCTTCTTGCCCTTCCAAAAGTAAGTACATAGAATAACTGAATTCGATATTTTAAATGTGTATTTTAATCTATTTAATATCATATTATACTTAATTGTGACATAAGCTTAATTTGTTTGATTCAGAAACATACAAGTTAGAAGTTGTGCAAGGGAAGACGTATTTGTTGCGTATAATTAATGCTGCACTAAATACGCAATTCTTCTTCAAGATAGCCAACCACAACATGACAGTTGTTGGGGTGGACGCGACCTACACGTCCCCCTACCAAACTGGAGTTGTTGTCGTGGCCCCCGGTCAAACGGCAGATGTCTTATTGACTGCAGACCAGTCTCCAGGGTCTTACTACATGGCTGCCAGTCCCTATGTCAGTGCAGCCGGTCTTCAAGTCAACAACGTTAGCGCTACTGCGATCCTAGAATATAAAAACAGCATTGCCACGTCAGCACCACTTCTCCCAGCCTTACCTGCCTTAAATGACACCCCAACCGCCTTTTCATTCTTTAGTAATCTAACGGGACTAATCACAAGCCCATTCTGGTCACCTGTTCCACACAATGTGGCTGAAGACATGTTTGTTACGATCGGGCTTGGCTTGTCCAGTTGTGGAACAAACCAAACTTGTGGTGGGCCACTCGGGCAACGGTTATCAGCCGGCATGAACAACCACTCATTCATTTTACCAACAACAAAGTCGATTTTGCAAGCTCATTTCTTCAACATTAGTGGAGTTTATACACCAGATTTCCCCAACCAACCACCGTTGAAATTCGATTACACTAATGTCAACAATAGATTAAATCAGTCACTGCTAATGACACCCAAATCGACGAGCATAAAGAAAGTAAAGTATAATTCAACGATGCAGATTGTGTTTCAGAACCATTGGTTAATAGGAGCTCAAAACCACCCCATGCATTTGCATGGACATAATTTTTACGTGTTGGCTCAAGGTTTTGGCAATTACGACGCCGTTAATGACCCAAAAAGGTTTAATCTTGTGAACCCACAAGAACGGAATACTATCGGAGTGCCTGTTGGCGGTTGGGCAGTTATCAGATTCCGAGCAAACAATCCAGGTAAGTGAAATGAAACAAACACTTACTAATTAAACAATATATTTATTTTTATTTGTTGATGTTTTTAGATGTAATTAATAATAATAATGATGATGATGATAATAAATAGGTGCATGGATTATGCATTGTCATCTGGACGTACACTTGTCGTGGGGTTTTGGTACCGTACTTGTGGTTGAGAACGGTGGCACGCCGGAATCCACAGTACCACCACCACCGGTGGATTTACCCAAGTGCTAGAAGAAACAGTCGCCTAGCTAGGCGTAAATTGATTTTTACGAGATACTCACATACACATGTCATTAGAAATTTGTCAAAGTGAATATCAATGAGAAAAAGAAAAGCCAAAGAGATCCAACTTAATTAAAATATCATGATAAATAAAAGATTTTCTTTACAAATTGATTATAAGGGATAATTCGGTCATTTAATTTGTTTAAGCAAGTATCTGGTCATGGACCTTGATTTATTAATTCTTGTGGTATTTATTGATTAAAAGTATTTGCAATTTATAAAATAATTTGATTATTGTATTTTTATTCTTGTGATACAAAATAGAGGAAAGAATATGATATCTCTCCAATTTAAACATCAAAATTACAAATTTTCCCAACTAATTAAACATCCTAATATCATGTATATTGTCGCACCCCCAAATTTGATGTGCAGCGGAAGTCGGGTCGGAACGCGACTAATCATGGATCATTACACAAGTTATAACAAACGACCTCTAAATGAGACGTTTAGAAATACATTTCATAAAATATGTTGTTCACAAAAATACATGTTTGTTCTATTCGCGAGTTCGCATAAAAGACTAGAGATCTTAGTACATAACTACCAATACAAAATAGTAATGCAGGAAAATCTCTCTGTTTGTTTGTAAAGCGTGCGACTCGAGCTAGAGTTCCCTGTAGGTCATCCTACTGTGTCTGCGAACCTGAGATTACATACTAAAACGGTCAACATAATGTTGGTGAGTTCATAGGTTTGAAACAGTTTATCAAAAGTTGGTAATAATCACAAGATTTCATCAGTGTTGCATGAATGCAAAAATAAATGTATACTATTGCCATGAGTCTCACAGTTCGACGCTTAACCTGGTTTGTGCCTCGGGCAGGTGCATAATCCAATACACCCGTAACAGTCAAATATTGATGCGTCCGTGGGTCGGCTAGAGCGACTAGCCCGGACGGGGATGTCAATGCCCGATAGATCTATCCAATAATACTCGCGCTCATACAATTAACGAACTATGATAAAGTGAGGACTTTTAGTGGATTAAAGGTCTCATGCAATCCGTATAAGAGTTGTTTCAGTTACTTGTGATTATAATAAACAGTGTATGTAATCTCACCCCATAGTATAAAATAGTAAAAGTGGGGCTATGAGACTCACCTGAATCTTGAAAGCAAACGTTTAAATTAATAAACGTATATCCAAAGTGTAACCTTCTAGCGCCCTAAACGCATAAGGTTATGAGTAAGTGAATGTCTCAAAAGATCATTCATGCTAGTTGTCCACTCAACTAGTTATGTCCAAATGTTTGGTTATCGTTTGTGTTTAGAAACTATGTACGGCCCGTTGGTGACGTTTTGTAATAATAATTCCCGAAGACATTATTATTATGTTTTGTTCCGTTGTATACTTATAGTAGTATATGTGTTGCGTATATGTGTAGTGTCGTATACGATTTAGTGGTTGATACGTGAGTTTGACACTTAGTGTAAATCATGTTTTCAATCTGTTGTGATTAGCGACACTAGATGGCGACACTGGGTAGCGACACTGAGATGCGACACTGAGGTTAGTGTCGCAGGATGTGAAAATTAGTGATGTTGCGACACTGGGGTTAGTGTCGCAGATGTCAGAAATCCAATTATGTTGCGACACTAGAGTTAGTGTCGCAGTCGAAGAATTTAATAATTGTGCGACACAAGGTTTAGTGTCGCAGGTTTCAGAAATTAAATTAAGTGGCGACACTGGTGTTAGTGTCGCAGTCGAAGATTTTAAAATTGTGCGACACTACGTTTAGTGTCGCGTATTGCGACACTCGAATTTGTTTAGCGACACAAGGGTTAGTGTCGCTAGTTACTACTGTTGGTTAAAATCGTTGCGACACAAGGGTTACCACTGTTAGTTCAATTTGTTGCGACACTAGCTTAGTGCCGCAGGTTAGTACTGGTTTAAGATTTTAGCGACACGGAAGTTGGTTTAGCGACACTTGCTTAGAGTCGCTAGTTTATGCGACACTAAGGGTCTGTTGTGTCAACATGTTCGGGAACGTGGTCAAACGTGCTCGGTTTGACCCGAAACTTTTAGGGAAATCTTAAATATGTTTTTAGAGCTTAGAAAAATTATCGTTACGTTTTGTGGTTAACTCGAAAGTGTCATTTTTAATTATGTCTCAAAACAGTCCACAAGTTTATCTCATCAGTTTTTGTGTCGTTTTCATGGCTCGTTTTGACTAGTCAAAGTGTCGAGATAAAATCCAAGAAAATTACTAGTTGTTCCTATACATCTTAACTAATTTCAGTAATTTTTCTACGATTTTTGAGCAAGTCTAAGTATTTTTAATAATTCCATTTGTCCTCTGAGGTCCAAAATCGACCAATCTGAACACATGTTCAAAGATCGAATTACCGAGCAAGATCTACACATTTTCAGAGAAAGTTATCTAAACGACATTTGTACCTAACAAAATTT
Source organism: Gnaphalium uliginosum (assembly GCA_963930675.1). Classification (NCBI taxonomy): domain Eukaryota; kingdom Viridiplantae; phylum Streptophyta; class Magnoliopsida; order Asterales; family Asteraceae; genus Gnaphalium; species Gnaphalium uliginosum. The sequence goes on along the minus strand of OZ005680.1, from coordinate 47,958,268 downwards.
TTGATATTTTGGCGGTGGTTTCAAGTCATTTGGAGTCGTGTATCTCGAGTTATGGACTCGAGAAGTTGAGTCAAAAATCTGTCACCCGAGACAGTTTTGCGACACATTTTTGTAAAATCATTTTCGGGTATCAAACGGTGTCGAAAAATTATGAAACCACTTGGAGATGAAATCTAACTCTTTAAACTTAATTTTTGTCTTTTGATTCGTCCATTTTGGATAAGTTTTGAGCATGAAACCTTTTCTTGAAGTCGGGCCAAGTTTCTACCCCGAAACTCTTAGTGTGTTTATGTCTTCAAAAACGATTTTTGACTTTTCTTTTGGACATAATCTTGTTATGTGGACCTTTTAACATGTTTATATGTATGTTTCAAGTAGTATGAAAGAGGGATAGAGTTTCTTACAAAGAAGTTGATGAAAACACGAAGAATGAAGATCGAAAGCTTGTTTTCTTGAGTTTCCTTGCAACCGAAAGGGATGAACTTTGGTGGTTTGTGGTGGTGATCTTGGTGGCTTATGATGATGATTTGGGAGGTTTCTTGGGCTGGAATTGAAGAGAGAAAAAAAAAGAGGAGGGAGAGTGTTGAGAGGAAAGTGGAGTGTTTGTGTGAGTTTGAGTGTGGAAAGGAGAAGAGAAAAGAGAGTAAGGGAGGGGTGTCTTGGTATGGTGGTGATGTTGGGTGTAGGGGGGGGGGGGGGCAGGGGGGCCCACTAGGTGTGGGGGAGTGTTAAATTTTGTTCCCCAAGTTTACGTTACGCGTGGTGCCCGTTTACCCGTTCGTTTCGTCGTTCGTTTAAACGCTAAACGTTTATTATTCGAGTTTTCCGTTAACGGATTATTCGCGTAGATTTTGATTGGAGTTTTATTTAAAATACTTCATTTTAAGTTATTGAAATATATTTCGGGCTTCGTTCGGTTGTCGGGCGTGATTCGTGCGTTTTTGTCGTGTACGGTGCGTTTTATACGAAACGTAAAACGTTTTAGATATTATTGTAACGATATAAGTTAAATAACGATTATTTAATGTAATTTCGTTATTTAATAAAATATTTTTCACCAACGTCCGTATTATTGTGCCGGATTCCATCCGATCGAATTTGCGTAATTTAAAATTTAATTACGTACGTGTATATATATTTACATACATACAAACTGTTACTGCACTTAGTCCTATTTCATACTAAATACAAGTAATAATGATCTATGATTAATTACTAATGATGGCCTAATTTGCCGGGTGTCACATATATGTTTTTTCAATTTAATATTTTAATATCAAGTAATACTTTTAAATACATAAATAATATAAGCTAATGACCATTATACCCGTCTTCTCTTACGCTACATACGCCTAACCAACAAAAAAAAAATTAAAAGGGAAAATTACTACCTCGTCAATGAGTTGTACAAGTAAAATACCATATGCTTCTGCAGTTCTGTGTATATCCAATTGATCATCCAAATATGCAATGCACACGTACAGTTCGAATCACTAAATCTCTAAAATGAATGGAAAACTAAAATATAATGATGTATTAAGTTTCATTAAAAGTACGAAATGTCATCAGAAGTATGAGTTGAAGAGGGTGAAAAATGTAGGTCTTGATGGATGATATACGATCATACATTTTCTTTCATAATATTATTAAGGTAAATTTCAAAAAAAAAAAAAAGAAAACGGTAATCAAAGATCGTCTCGCTTGTTCGATATAGGGCAATCACTCATTTTTGAAACCAGAGTGCTTACGGTCAATGAGTTGCCTCTCCATTCCTTGTTCTCATGTTGAACCATAAGAATCTCTAATGGGAATCGAAACGAGATCTGAGTCCGCAACTTTTGAGTGAGATTTTGACAAAAAGTTGCTCTTTGAAGAGAACAAACAATACAATAAAGATCAGAAGTTGTTTTCGGGGAAGTTGTTTTCGGGGAAGTTGTTTTCGGTCGTTTGTCAGGGACCCGAAAGACAAACAATTGTTTACCCTGCGGTTCCCGTCCTCTTATTTCAATCGTCAACTTAATTAACCTATACAAAGCTATATGTTACCACCCAACCGAAATGGAAATTGGGTGTTTCGTAGCTTGGACAGCGCGTTTAGTCTGTCTCATGGCTTAAACAGGGCATTCAGTACAGGTCACTAACCCTCTTTAGTTTACTACGTTCAATGTCTAATCATTTTATACACCCTCTATAATTCGGCTCGCAAACATTAAGCAACTGCCAATCTTCAAACATTTCAAAAAAATAAAAACAAAATTTAGGGTGAGATATAAACACAAAAGATTGCCATGAGCCTCTTTAACCAAACTTTTTGTTTCCCTTTCACTTTGGTTATAGTTTTTCTAGCAAAATTCAAAAAGAAAAACACCATTAGAATCTTGCTATTTTCATATTTATGCCAAATACTTCTCCAATTTTTCCACTTCCTCAACGCTTCCAATGTATAGAGGAACCCGTTGATGAATCTGCAAAAACAACACTCCATATCAATTCCAAATTGTACGCAAAATGTACAAAAATCATATTAAAAAAATAATTCTCACGGACCTCGGTTGGCTGTATGTCAAGTACTCGTTGATGTCCATCAGACCCCTTTCCTCCAGCTTGTTCAACCAAATAGCTCATCGGTGCACACTCGTACAAAAGCCTAAGCTTTCCGTTTTTGCTCTTTGCGTCTCGTGGGTACCCATAAATACCTCCATACAAAAGGGTTCTATGAAAATCACCAACCAAACTACCAATATACCGAGCTGAATAAGGCTTGCCACTAGGACCAGGGTCCTTTAGACTATCCATGTATTTCTTGAGCTTATCATCCCATAGTGCGTAGTTTCCTTCATTGAACGAGTAAATCTTTCCTGATTTAGGAATTTGAATCTTTTCTTGAGTGAGTACAAACTCACCGTACATCGGGTCTAATGTAAATGCATAAACACCAGTTCCTATGGATAGCACGAAGATAATGGAGCTTGAGTACATACAGTAACCGGCTGCTAGAAGGTTGCTTCCTGGCTGGCATACGCTAACGATGCACTTTTGTTCCTCGTTGTCAAGCTGCATGATTTTGACTTTAAGGTCAAACTTGCACTTTTTGAACTCAATATTCACACGAATGTAGGAAAGAATTTGACTCAATATTATCCGTAGATCATTATTTTGTTATGATGTCTAATGGATTATCAAATACTTGTCAATAACTTGATCAAGTTTAGATGCTGAAATGAATATGTTTGACCTTTGAAAGTGAAACTAGACATTTAGAATAAAGTTGAAATGGTAGTTAATTTACCGTAGAGTCAAAGTCGATATCAGCAAGGCACTCGTTGTTGGGGCTGTAGATTCCAAAGATAGAACCAGTTGAAACAGCAGCATCAATGTTTGATGATCCATCAAGAGGATCAAACACCACAATGTAGTTGCCAGAGTAACTCTCTTCAACTGCAACAGGCACATCCTCCTCCTCTGATGCTATGATTCCAGTTCTCCCACTCGATCTTAAACAATTCGAGAACACCTGATTCAATCCACAAAATTAGTTAATTTTTGACAGAATCATAAACACCTTGCTAGCTAAAATTCTATAGTTATTCTATGCAAGACTTTAGTAACTGATTATGAATAATTGTATAGTAACAACGAATTAATACCCCATCATTTATAAAGTTCTCCCAATGTGAGGTCAAAAATTGGATAAACAAATAAAAAGGTAGTTACAATCTTAAACAAAATAACATATTTTACCAGACATATAGTTACACCTCCCTGTTCGGGGTGGGACTTGAACCCATAACATTTTGATATTAGGCGTATGTCAACGATAACTTATGTACATATTTTGATTCAAACTACACAAAAATGATCAATGCAATTGATATGTTACATAATTTGATTCCATTTACAAACTAGTACGATCTTACTTGATACTTAATGATAACTGTTGAGGACATTTTATTGGTAACTAATGGAACAAATGAGTCGAACCTCATTGGAGATGACATCAAGCTTCTTCTGGTCCTCACCCTGAATATTTACAGCTCCTTGTCCACCAGTAAGATTCGAAATACCGGCTCGTTGCACCAACGATGCAATCTGCTTACAAGCCATTGCAATGCTAGACAACACAATGGTAAGTTCAGCATCAATGACACCAGATTGTTCTTGTTTCAACAACCAGTTTGTCAATGTCATTATTTGATAAGAACTTGTTTTCGGTTTAGACTCGGCCTCTGATGCTACCGCCATGCACCGTACTGATCCTGCGGTTGTGGCGGTCCCATCAGCGGCCGAAGTTAACCGTTTCTTGGAGCATGAAAAGAGGGTGGTTTTGAGAGGTGTAAGGCGTGAAATTGAGTGACAACTAGAGAAATGAAGGAGGTTTGAAGATGCTGTTGTTGCTGCCATAGTTGCCATTGTAAAGGCAATGATTTGTGTTTTTTGATGTTATGAAAATAAAATTGTTGTTTTATTAAAAGTTGAGATTGGGTTATGAAAAATGTAAGGTCGATATGGAGGTGTATGTTGATGGGTCCCAGTCATCCACCACTCATTTGTGATCCTTGTAGGTTGATTATTTAGTGTTTTAGCCGTTGAATATTATACCAATATTTAGGTACCAGTGATTTCAATTAATAATTTTTTTTTGTTCATTTTTAAATGATAACATATGGATTAAACTTATGGTCTACTTATTGTCATGTAAATATTGGTATGATTGTATGAAGTTGATTGGTAATTACCTTGTTAATCCCTTTAAGAAAACAACGAAAGAAAACACTTAAAGCGCGTTTAATTATGGTTTTAAGGTGTTTTACCTTTTCTATTTTGAAAACTGGAAAAATGAAAAAAAGAAAATTGAAGATATTTTTCCGTAACTAAACAAGGTTTAGATATATTTAAGAGTACTCAACCAGAGAGGCAGAGAGTAGAATTAAATACAAATATACAATTAATAGTTCCTTAATTAAGGAAAATATGTAATTAGCAGAGTGGAAAATAATAAAAAAATGCTAGTAAAAAGAACAATTCCATAATACAACTGGGGTACTCTAAAAATTTAATACTTAGAATCAAAAAGAATACAGCAACAAAAGACCCTCTATTTCATGATACAATGAAAGCCACAACCACCCAATTCAAAGGTTATATTACTTAGAGATACAAATTAGGGTTTGTTTGCCGGTCTTTAAGTTTCAGAGGAAAATATCGACAAGGCAAGTCATAATGAAACTTGGTTTCATCATCTATGCAGCATCCAGTACTTCAACGTGTACATTGTCACTATCTTCATTCACCTTCCCATTGGCTTGACTTCTCGGCCTCTGTACACCCAACATTAAGCTAAAAATCAGTGACTTGATAAAATCACAAACTAATACCAAAATAATCCAGATATTGAAAGTTACAAAACTAAATCAGTGAGTTACAATGACATCCAGAGACTACCCATCTATTTCAGTCACAGTTTGATGATATTTTACATGTACACTGGACACACACACACACACACACACACACACCCTCCCTTAGTCCATAAGTAAGCTGCCACATTTTCTTTTTCTGATAAGCTTTGAATCTATTTAAAATGACGTGTTTAATGCACAGACATACCACGTTGGTCCTAAGACGATTGTTACATCTCCTAATCTGGGTACTTTTTTAGTCTATGACTTATGATTTACAAAATGTATTTAAGACATGTAGTTGACATTCATTACTTTCCCATAATAATGCCTGATCAACTTTACAGATTTCACATAATGGAGGGCGCATGTGGGAAAATTAGCATCTCCAAGATGACACTAAGATATATGCTGAAGCCTCCTCTTTAAGCTATTCATCATGCGTGAATTTTCAAGACTGTTAACCCTTACCGCAAGGTGAAAACTAAAGGTGGAAATATGGATAGGCGGGTAGGTTGGATAATGAATCAAAAAGCGTTATGGATCAAAAGGGGAAATTTTGGTGCCAGTTGATATGCATTGGTTCAGGTCTACCACAACTGTTTTTTCCATTTTTACATTAAATATAAAATAAATTATTACAAAACTAAATTATTACTACAAAAATAATAATCTAAATTTTTGGATTAAAGGATCTTTGAAGTATGCATTAATATACACTTTAGGGTGCTGAACCACTCAAGGGTGCTGAATGTGGTTTAACACTTGAGAAATAAAGCACCTCAACGAAGTTGCCCCAGGTTCAACTCACTTTGTGGCCTTTTGACCCGATCAACCCATTTGACCTATTCACTTTTTAACTTAATTACTTAACTTTTAACTAAGACACGTTTGAGATAAAACATAACCCAAATGACCCATTTTATAACTTAACAGGTTGAAAGTGACACCTGTATAGGATCTCCAGAGTTGCCGTTCACAAGCTTAGTGACTTCTTCTTTAATTCGGCTATCCTTGCTCAACGGCAACAGAAGTGCACCTATGCTGCGATCAGGCATCTCTGCGAAGTGATCATTTAATGTTTCAGTATGTTAAGAGTATGTAGACAAAATTCAAAGGTAGCAGATGTGATTCGTTTGAACTATTTTAAGATGCTAACCTGGCAACTTGTGGTCAACGAAGAACACAACCAAATTAACTGTGTACCTGCAATAACAAGTTGGTTAACCTACATAATACAATAATTCCATGCATGAGGAAGAACTATGGACGTTGTGATGAAGAATTATTTTACCAGGCGATAACGACGTCAACCGTGTAATGCTTACGAGATGCAATAATTAACAAACTTTGCACCACAGCGATTAACCACGCACACTGCTTTATGAATCTGCAAAAAAGGATTGAAAGGTGTATGGATATTAAGACCAATATATACATTTTTAAAATTATTGAATAAAGCATCCGATTATGGCCTAAATTCCAACTATTCAGTTGTCCTCGACATGACGTCTATGGTTTTCATTATAAATTAAACATCTGATTTAGAAACCAGGTATGTGGTAACTATGATTTCTCGTAAATCGCCTTTACGCATGAAGGTTTAATTTGTTACACCCATAGTTTCAAAAGTATTAACTTGAATAAAATGTTTTTAGAAAACATAAGTTTATATTATGAAGTTAATCTGCGAATACTCAACCAGACACAACGGGTTATGTACAAAATGGGTCAGATTTGTTGCCCAACACTATAAGTTCAACAATGCAACAGATAAGATTGCTTCAAGGCATGTTGTCTATAGCACCAGATCCTAATCAGAGTTCAGTTCCCAAATTACAATAAAACTCGGCCTTTTGTATTTTTATGGGCTGACTTTTAGATTAAATGCATGAATTTCAAATCTCATCTACTGATACTAAAGTTCTATACTTAACATGTGTTGTGTTTTGCAGATCACAAAAACATTTACTCACCAAACAAGTCTTTTTTTGCCTCACTTATAAAAAATTAGATATACTCGTAATGTGGATATAGCTATATTAAGTTCACAATGTTACCTTCGTGTGCCATATTTTTGATACGTCCGAATGAATACTAGAGAAAATATCATATGAGATGAGAATATCAAATCACCACAACCATAAAGAACGCCCCGAGGAACTGTAATTTCAGATAATAATGTTAAAAACTAAAGGAAGTGCATCAGCAACGGAAAAGTATTAGGAAAATACAGCAAACATTATCAAACTTACTGATTAAAAAAACTTCTAGAAGATTATCCGGACGAGGTAGCGTTGCAAGGCGTGAACCCTGCGATCATGATTGGAGATTGTAACTATAGTATCATGGCTTAGCTTGCTTGCATTATTATTTAGATGCTAACAGCAAAAAAACTAATAGGTGAAAACAAGTCAGATACCTCACGGCAGTGGTAGTTTGGACCAGGCAGTATAGTTGAATAGAATGTAATGATACGAAGCATTTGACAAGCCTGCAGAACATACATTTAAGCAATGAACTTCATTAATATATACTGCACTGAGTATCACACTAATCATGCCACACCACAGAAACAATATAGCACTTAATACTCCATTAGTTTTCTAATACATTATATGCAGCTAATCATGCAACTAATGAAGTTGATGCTAGTAAGACTGGAACATGTAAGCAAACATATGTTGAGGAATGGTAAAAAATGTGATAAAGGTCTCACTCAAAGGTCATTAACCTTCGACTACAAACAGAAATGCATGTAGAAGTCTTATACATTACACAACCCACGTGCCTATCCAGATAACTGATATACATTTGTGTGTAAGAATAGTACCACCAAAAAAAAGTGTACGGGATCCTAAACATTACGCCATTACAGCATGTCTGGTATGTGAAAGAACCAATTGCTTTTATGGATTACGTACACATACATACTTGCACATACGTATACATATTAAATCATAGATAGATATAGATATGTGTGTAAAAATAAATGGAGGTCCTAACAGTGTAAAAGGACCTATTTTCTTGACAAGAAGACCTTGATATCGTACACTTTTAGCTCACTTTGCCCAAAGGCACAAAAACACAAGCATTTCTTGTGTAACTGTGTAATATGTTGGTACAAGTTGCCACTTACAACTAAAAACGCAAGGACTCTGCACCATATGAGAACTGTGTAGATCTTTTTGCTCTTGAATATGAAAGGATGGAAGGTCCACTGTACCAATAGAAAAGTCAAACAGTACAAAATACTGGATTAGTACAAAATGTACATAACAATCATAACTGCAAAATAAGGTAGAGAGGCAAGAGCAAACTGCAATTTACAATAAAATAAAATAAAAATTCAGGAAACATAATTACCAAGACAAACGATAGAAAGACAAACGTGAATACGGTCTCACTAACATATGCTCTCTCCTGCCCAAGTTCCTAAAAACCATAGAATTACAAACATAATCAGTAGCAACTTCGTTTATCGTCAAAACTGAGACATCAGCCCCAATTAGTCCACATGACAATGCAAATCACCAAACGACATAGCTAACACGTAAATGATATATGTTAAATATAATCAGAAGACTGATCCTTTAAGCTATACATACAGGAAGCAGAAAGAAGCCAGTGTCCTGAAGAACTGGTCCCGGACGATGAAAATAATGAACTCCTCTAGCTGCCAAACCATGAATATACTGAAACAAATATACCATTAAATCAGAAAATAAAGCTAGAATATGACTCCCATATAATTCAATACATCACCATTCACCAGTATTGCAACCACTTTGTTTGACCAGAAAAGCGCAAATTAAAAAAGTACCAACAATAACTTTACACACATAATCACTGCATAAACTCAGTAATCAAGCCTTCAATCAAATAAACAAAATCATTGCAAACAAAAAATAAATAGTGAAATTATAAGAAGGATAACACACCTGGCAAATTAAACCACCCAGAATATACTTCCAATTCTCAACAAGAAGATTGATTTCTGTTGTAGTTTCTGCACAAATTCTTTTCCATAGCTTCACAAAACAACAGATCACAAATAATTTTTAAAAAAAAATAATGAAACAAAATCATTTATTCAAAAAAGATATATGATTACCAAAAGTATAAGAGAAATTATACCTTAGAAGCCTCACGACCAATGTAAAACGACATCGTATGAGTGTGTATCAACCAATGCCATATTACAACATCACAAACCTAATAAAAGTTAGCGTCAACATCGCTCTTCACAAAACCAACCACCAAAACCTAACTTTTCCCCCTTCGAAACCTAATTTCAAATTACAATCGGTTTAAATTTTCAATTCGTAAATCGAAACGATGGCGCTGAAATTGGTAGCAAATCAGAGGTTTTCAACGAATCAGATTTGATAAACAGAGATCGAATATAGAGATAGAGATGATATAATTGTGTGTGTGTGTGTGTATATATATATATATATATATATAATATTATAATACAAATAAATAAATAAAAATATAGTTATTAGAAGTTAAAAGAATGAAAAGTATGATTTCAAGAGTGGCTGCTACTTGCTAATATCAAATAAGAAGAAGAAAATTCTATATATGATTTCGGTGAAACGCGAGTTGAACACGGAGAGACCGTTGATACATACAGAAAAATAAAGAGAGTAAAAAGGGAGTTTTTAGTTTTGGGTTAATTCATTAAACCGCCTCAACTTTATTAATATATCTTTTACACCCCTTTTAGATTATAAACATGACACAGAAACCCCTTTTATCGTACTAGGTTGGTGGCGTTTAGCCCTTATTATAAACATGTCACGTCATCTTTTTCACAAAACTGACAGAAACATGACAGACCCCTGCCGACAGTGTTCCGTCAGTTTTTTCAGGGACTCACAACTAATAAATTAAATATTTAAAACACAATAATTAAAAAAACACATTTCATTAAAAAAAATTACAATAATTTTTTTTAAAAAAAAAACCATTACATTAATTGATAGAAAAAAACGATTACACTAATTAATGACTACGAAAATTTGGTGGGAGTTGCGAAACGTGGCCGATTAAAGCATTGGGAAGTTGATGATGAACCTCTCGGTCGCGTAATTCCTTGTCCATACGCAATTGAGTTTCAACCCTTTCTTGCCATGAACGTCTTGGTGGAATTTCCGGACATTCCTCCTCTAGTTGACACATATTTCGTCAATTGTCATCGATTATCATGTTGTGTAGAATCACACAAGCATACATGATTCTTGATATTTTGTTGTTACTATATGGTCTTGTCGGGTTCTTGATGATTTGCCAACGGCCCTGAAGCACACCGAATGCTCGTTCCACATCTTTTCTTGCAGCTTCTTGATATCTTTTGAAGTGCATCTCTTGTTGTGTTAGTGGATGCTTAAACGACTTTACCATAGTGGACCATTTCGGATAAATCCCATCGCCTAGATAATAGCCTTTGGTGAATTCCTTGCTGGCAATCGTGAAATTTACTTGGGGAGCTCTATCTTGTAGTAAATCGATGAACAAATCTGATGTAGCGTAAAAAGACATGTTTTTACGTACATTATTCCTCATTATTTGAGCTATTAATTAGTGAAAATATCTTAAATCAATGATTATTTACTAAAATTCAGTAAAGCAGTTCAAATATAGACGTTGCAACAAAAATCGCTAAAAAAGTCCAAATAACATACAAAACTAAGCAAATAAACTTCACATGATTCCTCCACTTTTAATTACCTTATGAGTTACACTTCCTAAACACTATTTTATGATTCATAGATAATTACGAGATTAGGGGATCAATAATCAAGCAAAACAGATAAGGAACGGAGAAGATACAGCACATAGAGATCAACCGAACGCATTCCGAGCACGTATGAGCTACACACATCCAAAATATATGATTTTGGTATCATTAGAAGCGTAACGGAATTTCAAGATCATAGACGAAAGAATCAAGCCAAATGGACAAGAAACGAAGAAGATACGCGCGAAATAATCAACGAACGAAGTACCGAACAACGGGTAAAGACCAAACGGCATCAGGGATGCCGTATACGACCCCTAGATTACCGTATACAGCACCTATGATACCGTATACGGCCTCTAGGGTGCCGTATACGACCCCTGATGCCCTCCGGTGATGCCGTTTTTCAGTTATTTTGAGGTTCGGAGCTGTTTCGGGCTTGTATTTTGTGTTTGGGAGCTTGTACGGTTTACTTGGAGTCTTTGCCTATAAATAGGGCCTCTCCCCTCCTCATTTCCATCATCCTTCAACCTCTCATCATTCTATAATTCCTCACACCTTTCTCTCACACACACTCACTCTCTCTCTAGTTTCTTTCTCTAGACTCTCTCTCTAGATTAGAGAACTAGTGAGTGATTAGGTTAGCGTTATTAGCGTAATATTTGTACGGAGAACCTCCGAGACTTCAAGATTCTGGAAGATTTTTCTGTATTACCTTTATTCAGGTAGCATGTTATGTTATTATCATTTGGAAATAAATGCTAGATTTAATATGTTAGGCTAGACAAATTTGTGTTTACTATGATATGGTAGTTATGTATTAATAACATGCCGTTACTCTGCTTGTATGAATTTAAATTATTCCCAAACTTATAAATCGAACCTCTATTGATTATCTATCCAACTTATGCTGCGGTTTGAAAACTAGCACTAGGATTTGACCAATTACTAGTTATAGAACTTTCAACTATTCTATGTATGATGATCAATGAACTCGACATGGCCGATGTTCTCTTGATTGAAACATATCAGAAAGAGACACGGACAATAGGATTAGAGATAGATTAGGTTCATGTTTATCTGTTAGATATCTTTGAGAGAACTTTTGGGATATCTATGATTTAGTTAATAGGTTAATTGATATATATGATCTGAGCCTGCTACTAGTATGCTATCTTATTGCATGTTCTTGTTTGATTGTTGCTTTAGGAATTTGTATACTAGAAACAAATCATGTGATTAATATCATTAACAAATAATAAGGTTTTCAGAAATGAATTGAATTGAATACGGAAAAGTTTAACGTGTATGTAATAGTTATGATAATCTGTATGAATAATGATGAGCAGTTCAGCTGACCTCTAGTCAGACCATCCCAACTTATTTCACAGGGTAATTCATGTTCATGTTATTGTTCAATCAACGATTCATGTCATGATACAGATATCTTAGATGTCTGAAATTGGGGAATAAGATTCGAGGATGGTCGTTAGTTGAATTGGTCAATACATTTGGGAGAACTTCCGGTGTATCTGCCGCTCTATATCTATTATCCTCGTGACATATTATCTAGATAATTGCGGACAACTCTACGTTAGATATTTAATAGGATATGAGTTATATCTCATTAGAAAATATGGAGTAATCCAGGAGAGTAATATGGAACCCCATAATGATACAATGGAATTAAACACCATAAAACGTCCGAGTACTCAGTATAGCGCTAGAATGACCGACGGGTTCAGTACAAATGCGTGGAAGCTGAGAAAAGGCAGAAGGTTCAATACTTTGTATTATTCAAGTTTCCGAAATACTCGATCCCACTGTATTGATTATCATAACTAGAGGCTTTCCTAATCATAACTATCCCTCAATTGCATTAGCCAAAGTCATAGTAAACACTCACGTTATTCTGATTCTCTTAATCTCCGTACAAAAACCCCCATTTACCTTTATTTACTTTTTATTTCAGTTAATTAAATACAAAACAAAACTCCTCTAAAAGTTTTAAAACCTCCCGCTAAATCACAACAGATAGTTAATTCTATATAAAACCTATGCCCATTGTAGTTTAAAGAACGACACATGAGTCATATGTACCACTTACTATCCTCATACACCTTAAGATCATAAGTAGTGCTCAAAGTTTAGGCTTTTCATCAAAATAAATATAAAACTTCCACACACGAGTAGCCGTCCGACGATCGCGGTTCCTTCACGACAGGAGTCAATAAACCGACCGTCAGGTGGATCGACGTCAAGTTTTTGGCATCGCTGCCGGGGATTACAACGACCGATTTTAGGAAATTAATTATCTTAGTTATTTAGCGACCCTTTCGGAAAGATCAATATCATCCGAAAGTTCCTTTCTCGAAAATTAATTTAGTTTACCCTTCTTTTCCAAAACCCTACTTTCTATCAACTAGTCATGACGAATCGTATCACTCTCTCCTCAACGATCAAGCCACCACTAAAGGGACGAGGAGGACCAATCGTTTTACCAACTGACGAAACCGTTGAAATTGGGCCACACTTCATAAAAATGATAAAATCTCAATGTCAATTTCACGGTCTATCACTGGAAAACCCAAACTCCTATCTTAACAAATTCATAAACCTTTCCGATTCTCTCTAGAAGACGGGAACTAATAGAAACGTCCCTCGACTCTGTTTATTTCCTTATTCTCTATCCTCACATGCTCAGACATAGTTTTATGAACTCGAACCCAATTCGATTCATATTTGGAAGGAGATGGCAACTAAGTTTCTAGCTAAGTACTTCCCTCCTTCCTTGCAAATCAAACTTAAAAATGATATCACCAACTTCCGTCAAGGAATAAATGAATCATTATGCTATGCATGGGAACGATTTAAGAATTTGCTCCTAAGATGTCCTAATCATCAGTTGGCAGAAACAGATTTAGTCTGCACATTTTATAATAATCTTAAACCTCATCATAAACAAACCCTCGATACTGCTTCATCTGGAAATTTCATGTTACACACATCAGAAGAAGCCTGGAGACTGATCGAGACAATGACAATGCATCAAAATGACTGGGAGACAGATGAAAAACCTCCGAAAGTAAGCAATAGTTTTAGCCAAATCTTAAATAGTTTAGGAACTCAACTCAAATCACTTACTAAAGATGTCAAGAAAATACAAGAATTTTCTAAAATGCAGCAAAGAAAAGGGCCTCAAAACCCCTTTCCAAGTAAGAGTTACAAAGAAGAAATTCTTGTCACAACTGCTGAAACCTCTGATATAACTATCATAATGAAACCTTTCACTCAGCGGACAACCATTCCTCAACCCTTAGTTTCATTTTCTTCATCTCCATCTCCCGACACGTCACCTCATCAAAATATTGAACTTTTCAAAAACTTAATGGTTGAACAAAACAACATAAACAAACAAATAATAGATTTTCAATATAAAATCGATGGGTTAATCAGAATTTCTGATGACCTGATCAAAAACATGAAGGATAACGTCAAAAGATTATTGTTAAAAATTAATGAGGCACAAATGATGAGAGATTACTCCAAACATCTATCATCCAATGATATTTTGGTAGTCACTAGAGGAGGAAAAGAAACTAGGAATGAAAAATCTATAAATATATATTCCTTCAAGTGAATCTTCCACTGTGCCAATTGGCATATGGCGGAAGTGCGTTTTTGCCAAACGTTAAAACCAGGTCTACCGGTTGCGTCAAGCCGTTGAATAAAATATGTAAAGTAGTCAGGTACCAGAAATTGGGAAAACGATATAATACCTTGACATATACGAAAAAATAATGACTTGCTCATCCGATAACGTTGTCGGAAGATATCCGCCAGAAATGTTTGACGCTCGGCAAAGTAGTCTAGATACAAACGTTCGCCCATTGCTTCACGATCTCTAGGAAATTATCGTCGGGGTGCTCGTGGTATCGGATCGAAATATCCTCTCGGTCGGACGAATCGAAGTCTATCGAATTAATTATATCGATAACAGCCGTCGGATCGAAACCGTCGTGATAGATTGCAAATCTTCAAGATCGGAATCGAAATACATAGTGGAAAAATTGTATGAATATAGATGTGATAGTGAAGAAGTGTGTGAATCGTTTAGAAATGAGAGTGTGTATTTATAGAGTAAAAGGAGAGTTTAAAAAAAATACAAACGGCTATATTTCAAATTTTATTTATTTTTTTTTTTACAAAAGCTCGCTCGCCTGGGACCTACACCAAACCGATCAAACGTCGGTTATCAGACTGACCAAACCGACTGACCGAACCGACGGGCCGGTGCCATCGGTGTTGGTTTCGTCGGTTGGAAGCGACGAGAAAACGACAGAGGCGTTGGGAGAGGCCTAATAACTACTCCGTATATGAATTTTGGATTCCGATATAATTAGAATTTGGATTAACATCTACAAACTGATTATTTTACCTCACCTGTAAGTAAGTTCACATTTATATTTATATGGAGGGTTAATGTAGAATCTTTTTTATAGTAGGAACGGTATAAACGATTATTTTAATTTTTAATTTCAACATATATATATATATATATATATATATATATATAAAAAAAATAACTCCAAAATTATTAGAATTCTATTCTCTTTAATATGAGATTGAGTTTTTTTTTTTAAAAAAAATAGATATATATGATACACAATTTAAAGTTGTGTATCACAACGTTTGTAGGTGATATTGTGATACACACTAAAAATTTTATTATGTATATCATATATTTTTGCTAAAAGAATATCTCGTATTAAAGAGCATAAATTTCTAATAATTTTAAAGATAAAAATTAGTTAATGTTAAATTAAAATTTAAAATGTTCGTCATCACCGTTCCTACCATAACAAGTGTTCTTATTTGATCATTCCCCTATATTTATGGTTATTCTAAAATATTCATCAATTGTATTGTCTAAAATATTAACGATTTTGGATATAATATTCATCAATTGATGTTATAGCCTACAAAAAGCTTAACATTCATAGTATCGATTCTGATCAACATTTATTAAATTTCACTTTTTATTTTTTGACATTTGTATTGGCGAAGTTAAGATGCTCCGTGAGGAATATTATACTTCCCCATTCCCCCAAAAAAAAGTGTTTCCGCATGGATCATCCCAATATATATATATATATATATATATATATATATATATATATACACACACACACATGTATATACACACACACACACACACACATATATATATATATATATATAGGAGTCGGTTCCACGGAGAAAGAAATTTAGGGAGAGAAGAGGGAGAAACAATCTGATTCAGTGTTTTAGTACTATGATTCAAGTTTTTATTACCTAATAACTTTTGAATCATAGAAACAAAGGACTAAATCTTATTAGTAAACTATTGAACCAAAACAATAAGATGTAGAATTATATTAATAAAAATTTGAATCACAATAATAAAATATTGAATCATATTGCTTCTCCCTCTTCTCTGCCTAAATTTTCTTCTTTTTTATCCTCCTAATATATATATATATATATATATATATATATATATATATATATATATATATATTGTTATTCCTGTAATAATAGAAATAATGATTAGGTTATTAACGGATCGATCTTTACGTATAATCCGAATCCGAAGTAAATCGAAATATTCCGGTTATTAACGGTTTGGTTTCACCTCCGGTTCAATTTATTTCAGTGGATTATTTCAGTTATTCGATTACGATTCAATTTTTTCGATATTTCCGTCACACCCTACCTATTATCCTTAATCTTAACCGACAGAAGTATAATTCTTGAAGTGTGTTATTTCTCACTCATTGAGCTATCTTCCAACTCAACAACCACTTACAATCAAAGACTCTGATATAACAACCTCAACTATCACACTCGAATGGCTTAAGTTTGATAAACTTGTGGAGATGTAGATCTTACACACCCTCTTTCCAAAACTTATTGAAAAAATGTTGAAACCTAATGCCACTGCAACATCGGTCTGGGATCATTTGTAACGGATTTCACAACCGATTATTTGGAAAAAAAAAAAAATCAAGCCATGGCGGATTGCCTTGATGGATCGCTTTGAAAATCTAGGCACTACGGTTTCTCAAAATAATCTTATTTCCTACACTTTGAACGGGCTTGGGATTAAATATGCGAAAGTGGGATGTATCATTCGATACAAAGAGCCACTCCCCTTCTTTGAACAAACACAAACGATATTCCATTTGGAAGAAAGTTTAACCACTAAAAACACCACAAAAGATACAAGCCCGTGTGATCATTCATCATCTTCGCCCCCATGTTATTTTTAACTAATGAAATTTAACTATATCCCGATAACACTTTAAAATTAAATATGATATTTGATTACTTTATACATGATATATTTATTTATCAAAGAAATATAAGATCGCTTGATCCCCTTATTATTAAATCCTGTATTGAATAATTTGGTTTTTCAGAAGATTCGTAAAAAGAATTTAAAGGTACTCCTTTGACTAATATTTTGGTAGTTCGATATGAATTTCTTTAATTATAGCTAAATAAAAGGATATGATAGCGACATTAGTATTAAAAAGTCGTTAGTGATACAATTTTGTCAATAGAGGGAGGAAGATCTTTCAAGTATTTGAATAAAAATTCAAAAACATAGTACAAAAGTTGTTATCATTCGTATTTTTAATGAGAGCTATTTTTGAGGGTGTAGTCGCACAGAGCCTTTAAATATTTAGGGTCTCAAAATTGGGTTTTGTACTAGTTGTAGTTGTTAATAATCGACAAAGATTAAGTAAACAAGAAAACAAGTTACTAGTATGTTAGTTTTTTACTTTTTTTGAACGAGATAAATTCTCATTGAAAAAATTAGCAAGACGCTAGAAATGACAATGTTTGACATGATAATCCAAACTTAAACAAGCCCTCTAAAGCCATAAAATCATTAGTTGTGACGTTAATTAGAAAAAGTATATTTTCTTACTCATAATAATACATTAATGTTTGTGATTGTCTCTCATTATTTATTGCGAGCCAAACTTTTGATAAGCCAAATTGTTGTATATCGCATTTAATTAATTTAATTTCAATCTACTATGATCAATTTCTATAAAACATAGACAAATTTGTTTCTACGAGGTCGATAGTAAGTGTGTCATTTTGTTATTAGGTTTTTGTTTTCCTATTATTAATGTCCTTTTTGTATATTAGTTTTCGTAAAAGTCATCGGAAACATTTGTTGTAGAATATATAGTTTCATTTGCAATGAATATAAACTTCACTTTAAACAATTATATATTCCTAACTTACATTTTTAATATTAA
Organism: Gnaphalium uliginosum; assembly: GCA_963930675.1. Lineage (NCBI taxonomy): Eukaryota > Viridiplantae > Streptophyta > Magnoliopsida > Asterales > Asteraceae > Gnaphalium > Gnaphalium uliginosum. The sequence continues at coordinate 47,939,807 of OZ005680.1, read as the reverse complement.
ATCATAAATATCTATAAACAATATATGTTTACGGGACTATTCATTATAAAATTTAGTCTTACAATAAAGGGTAAATTAGTGATTTTTTTGTATTTAACCATCTATAATTTTAACCATTCTTTACCATTATATAAATCTTAAGAAAGTACTTATTTACACCAAGTAAAAAACATTTAGATCTCACTCTCTATTTTAACAATTTCTTTCATATATATAAAAAATATATTATTCTCATAATTTTCATGTCTTTAAAAAATATACTTTTAATTTTTATTTTCTGGTACATAGAGCTGATAGATTTATTGTTTTTGTCAAACCCTTATATTATAGGATTTCATATGTGACTACTTGTACGGAGCTTCAAAAATCTCAACGACGACCTTGTTTTTAATTTAAAATTAACAGAAGTGATAGGCATATATCACAACACTATTTTAAAAACTACAAACTTATAGATAACTAGTTCTCGTCCGATGGACGGCTTCGTAAGATATAATATACTAATATACAATATGTATGATACACGATAACGTTACTACAACGTCATATTAAATATTAGATTAGATGAAAAGATTACGTATTTGTTTATGAAATATTTGAGTAATAAATATATATAGGAAATGAGTGTATAATAAATGCATGAAAAATAAATAGAAATATATAAGTATTAGAAAAGGTTAAACAATATAATATTATGATGAATTATTATGGATCACGTTAGCACATGAGAAGAGAGTTTATTAAATTACAACATCATATAAAACACGAGCCGTAACAAACAACTAATATAAGAAGGTTAAACAATATAATATATTATCAAAATAAAAAAAATTGTGTTTGAAGTAATATACGGAGAAGACTACTATTGAAAAAAGTAAGTGTATACATGTTTATATGTTGGATCACAAGACTAAAAACTTGAAATGGTATTTTCCAACAGTATATAGACTAAATAGCTTAAAACTGAATAAATAGCATATCACATACTGGACAAGTTAATAAATTGAATAAATATTTTAATGATTGAGTAGATGATATAAGTTGGTATATTAAGTTGACACAAAACATAATACTCCATTAACATCCAAAAGTCATATATGTTTTAAATTAAAATAATAGAAGATTGTACCGTTGTTAGTAATTCACTTGCACGATTCTTAACTTTAAAAGATGAATTTACCGGAAAGACTTGCAACCTTTATGGCGTAAAAAGGGACGATTTTAACGGATTTGTTAACTTACAATCTCATATGAGTATTTAATTTTTTAATATCTCTTCATATATATATATATTTATAAAATTTTGTAACGTTAAATAAATGATCATTTTTTTAACAATGATGTACATATTCAACTTCTTTACATTAATAGTTATGTTTTTGGTTACTCCACATTTAATATTAAATTGAATTATAGTATTATTTTATTTTATTATGAAAATACTAAGTACAATTCCACATGGCATTATAGATTAGTAGATGAACTGTAAACATGTCATATTGGATTTTAGACAATGAGAAGACTCCGCATAGAAGATGAGGATACTCTCTTAATTATATAGCGAGATAGAGAGATAGATGCTTTTAATATTTAATAGTATTTTTAAAGACTTTTATTTTTAACTTTTGACAGAATTTATTTTTCTCATTTTAACATTTGCCAAGGTAAAAATTCATACTCAATTTGAAATTACTTCACCTATCAGATAACCCAAGTGAGCATCGAGTGTAATCTTAAACAATGATGAAATTTTCAAGTTCGATGTATAACGAATTATAGAATTCCGTTCAAATATTGAGCTCTTCAAAGTAGAAATGAGAATTTTTTTTTTTTTTTGACTTCCATTAAAAAATAATCATCCATTTTTCAGACAAATGATTGATAGAAAGGAATACATTATTTAAATTTTAGACATTCCATCTATAATATATATATATATATGGACCTCATTTAAATCCCGCCACAACGCGCGAGTTAAAAAATCCTCGTTATTCAACGTTACACATACAAATTATGAGTTCAAGGTTTCAAAAGGCCTTTTTTATTTTATTTTTTACCATATTAACACAATTGGGTAACATATTTAAAATTAAAAAGAAATATATATTAATCATATTTATTCTTTTATGTTTTTTTTTAATTGTTTTTGGGTTTCATACTTTTTAAAAATAAAAATACACGTAGATGTAAATTGATGTTATTTTATATCGATTCTAAATATTATAGCGACAACAAATTGTTAACTAAAGAGGCACAAATCGTTACGTACAATATTCTGCAACGAAGTGCAGTCTAACCCTTGTTTTATTAATATATGAATTGTATTTGAAAGTAGATAATATATGTTAGGCGTGTTCATGGTTTGGTCGAAACAGTTTAAACCGACAAAACTGAAATGATTTGATCGGTTTTGCCGGCTTCATTTTTTAGAATTGGTTTAGTGTTTTGAGATTTTTTAAACTGTCATATATGGTTCGGTTTGCGGTTTCAAGGGTCAAACCGACCGTCTAAACCAACGCGAACCGCATCGTATTTTCTTATATAAATCATTAAATATTAGATATCATATGTTTAATTTACAATATTGGACATGTCTTTAACAAACAAATTCAATATTTGTTTCTTATATGGTATTCAAAGTTTTCAAATTATGCAAACCACTAGAAGAATTATGCAACTAATTGTAAAGAAACTTCCGATCAATGTAACAATGTAATATATGAAGGCTAATTATATTGAATGATATTGTTGAACTTTTTTTTATAAATATTATATCTATTACGTAGTTATATATTTAAAAGCTAGTAAAATAATAACAATTGAACTACTACTCGTATTATATAACTTGAATGTTAGTTAGCATAATTTTTAATTAAAAAACAAATACAAAAGAGAATCGGTTCAAATCGTCAAACCGGTTGAACAAAACCGCTTTCAATTGTTTTAATTGGTTTGGTTTGACACACTAAATTGGCCAGTTTGGTTTGACGAAACGTCAAACCGTATCCTCCGGTTTGGTCGAAATTTTATTCTCAAATTGTTCAAACCGGACCATGAACATCCCTAGCATATGTGCATCTAAATGAAAATCGTGTAAACATGAGGGACTATAACTAAAAACACGCTAAACATTAGAGGACATATTTGTAACTACCTTTTTTCTAATTTAAAACTGTTTGGACGGATCATCGAATGTCACGAGCACACGATCACGGCCTCCATAATTACAATCAACACCCCTCATCTTTTCGTCGTTTTTCAAAATTTCCAAAATCCTAAATCGAAACAAATTCAAATGATTAAATATCTTTAATCTCCAATCATATAGCTTCACGTTGACGGTCAATACTATGTGATTAACAATTTAACAATACTTATATTAATACTGGAAATATGGGGAGGGCACATGGCATCATGCAGTTGCTTTTAGCATGTCTGTCCTATTATTATTTTTTTAATATATTTTTTATCGTCAATGGAGTAATATAGTTGGTCCTACTGATTTTCATGAATTTTTTAAAAAAACCGTTAGTTATATAAATTATTTTATTTATACATGTGGTAGAAAACAGCTAAACTTAAAGGTGGTTTGCTCATTTAACTTTTTTCCATATACTTTACTTTTTAAAGACCTGCTAAAACTAAATTCTTGAAGTTTTCATTAAAGGAAAAATGATCGGTGCAGTTAACATAACCTGAATTGACCATTTAGGTGCAGTTAGAGTTATAAAAAAGTGATTGAATATGTAGTTATAAGGAAGTCAAATGATAAAAACTGTAAAATACGATATTTATAATTGGTCAACTTAACAACATTTAATTTTTGTACCGTTAACATTACATATGTTTTCTCTTGAAATCTGTAATTTTATTCGTTACTACTTTTTTCTTTGATCTAAAATATTAATTTAGAAACTTTCTTTACTCTTTCACTAAAGAATTTATCTTTGTAACCTCCTAGTATTTATTTATTTATTTTTTTTGCGTTACGCGGCTTTATAATTATGTTTTAGAGCCGATGCTAAACGATACAAATCAGCACACTTCATCGAGTATAAATTTCCAAGTGATTAGTTTTACAAAATATTTTACCCTGTATTTTCTAAACTACAACCCATATTCAAATCAAACAATATATATATATATATATATATATATATATATATATATATTTACACAGTAAGAGGATTTGAAAAGAATAAAATTTAGTGAGAGAAGAGTGAGAAACAATATGATTCAGTATTTTAAAATTATGGTAGAAGAAGAGCCAAAAGAATAAAATGTAGAATTATAGTAATAAAAATTGAATCATTGTTATAAAATATTGAATCATATTGCTTCCCCCTCATTCTCCCTAAATTTTCTTCTTTTTTGATCCTCCTATCTATATATATATATATATATATATATATATATATATATATAGTAAAGATCAAGAGGGAAACAATTTTTTGAGAAAAGTAAGAAAGCTAACCATTCATTTGCGATTAATGATAATTAAACGTAAAAAATATATTTTTATCGATAAATATTAATCAAAATCGTTGTTATAACTACCAACATTCATCAATAAACTATTTTTAATAATCTATAATATCATATGATTAATATTAAGGGAATTAATTAACATTTATCGTTGATGAATGTGTAGCTTCCCTAGAAAATAATGATTCCTTCTATATTCGAACCCTATATATATATAGTTGTGGGTTCAAATAAGAGCTTCTAAAAGTTATTTGAGTAAGAAGCTACGAAGAAAATTTTATAACATAACATATTTTGAATATTTAAAAAGTGATTTTGAAGTCATTCCTACGTTCTCACGAAAATTAGCCTTTTATTTGAACCCACGACTATATATATACATACACATACACACACACACATATATTTATAATTTAATTTTAGAGGCTTTAGAGATGAAATTTGAATACAGAAGGTGAAAAAACTGCCAATAGCCGTTTGCTAACATGTTCGTCTCCTTCCGATCTTTTTGTCCATAATTGAGACATTATGTATGTTTATTAGTTTAAATTTCACTGATAGTAGTATAAGAGTGAGGTTCAAATGAGTACAGTAACTTTCTGTGAGAATGTAGGAATCAATAAGAACGCGTCACGTGTCACCAAAACCCACTTTCCCCCACGTTTTTAAAAAATAAATATCTCCCAAACGGTAAGTCGAAAAATCATAAAAATTGCACCAAAAAAATCAGCGTTTTTTTCTCTTCGATTAGAAATCTCACAAGATTTACTTTCGACAACTCTTTTTTTCCATTTTCGTTGGGTTTTGTAAACGAGTAACACATGTGTTACCTACAGGTAACACATGTGTTACCAACGAGTACTACAAGTGTTATTAATATTGTACAATTATAAATAAAAAAATGTCGAAAGTATATCATGTGAGATGTCTAATCGAAGAGAGAAAAATGTCGATTCTCATGATGCAATTTTTATAATTTTTCAATGAGTCATTCTTGAGATATTTAATTTTTAAAAACGTGGGGGAAGTGAGTTTTGTGACACGTTGTGCATTCCTATTGGTTCATCCATTTAAAAAAAAAAAGTTATTCTCATTTGAACCTCACCCAGTAGTATAATGAGAATTTAATATATATGTAGGTTATGTTAGTAATTTCAAGTAGATTTTTCAAATATTAAAAATAATGTTAGGGGTAATTAGTAAATTCTCTCTTAAAAAAATATCACAAATGTATTAGATATTAGTATAGATAGATATAGAAAAGTTTTAACAAGTTAAAATTTAATGTCATATTTTTATTACTTTTAATGTTTAATAATGATAATATTAATGATATATTAACTTTTATAATTAATTATATTAAAAGTAAAATAGTCATTTACTATTTCTCCCTTTTAAAACTTTTGCTCAAATATATTATATAGTAGTATAAATATATTAATAATGTTAGGGATAAATTAATATACTCTCTCTTAAAAAAACATCACAAATGTATTAAATTTTAGTATAGATATCGATAGATATAGAAAATTTTAATAAGTTAGAATTTAATGTCATATGTTTATTACTTTTAAGTTTAATAATGATAGTAATAATGATATATTAAATTTTATAATTAATCATTAATTATATTAAATTAAAAAAGAGTAAAAATAATTATTTACTACTTTTTCATTTTAAGAATTTTACTCAAATAATATATTATATAGTAGTAAAAATACACGACTCATAACTAAAAATATAAAAAAGTCATTTGTTTTAAGTGATATAAACGACTGATAGCAAAAGATAAAAGCTTATCTGACTTTCCAGGAAAGACATTTCATAGTTGTCTGCCGTGCCAGTTGAAATCGTTGGGACCTTGTCAACCGGTCGTTGATGCCAACAAAAGGGACCCTCTGTCACCACCACTTGTCCTTCCTTTGCTTCAAAATCTACTTTTTCACAATATTTAATTCTTTTCTTAAATATTATAATTACCATGTACACATTTTCGATTTCATCTTAAACGATTCAAACAAGCATATAGTGTACTTTATAATCTATCCTTTACAAATAACACATATTATGAAAACGTATTTAAGAAAAACCAATCAATAAATTTATAATAAATTAATGTACTTATTTATAAGTGATAAAATCATGAATTGAACGAAGAATTTGAAGAATGATTATCGATTCAATTAATCGGTTTCAGCATCTTACAAACGATGATTATTCAAGATTAACCGTTCTAACTAACTTTCCTGCCTAATATCTAACTAATCCAACATATTTACATCTGACACCTTCTATTACTGAATAAATACATATCTAACCCTGAACTATAATACTTTCGTATAATTGCATATTTGGTCCCTGAACTTGTATACACTAACACCCCCCTCAAGCTGGAGGATGGGAATTCATCATACCCAGCTTGGACAACAGAAGCTTGAATTGAGCAGCTGGCATAATCTTTGTCAAAACATAAGCCAATTGAGAAGTAGTAGGCAAATAGCTCAATTGAATAAGGCCCTCCATTACTTTCTCTCTTGTAAAATGGCAATCAATTGCTATGTGTTTGGTGCGTTCATGAAAAACTGGATTTTTAGCAATATGTATTGTACTTTGGTTATCACAATGAAGAGTTACAGGAGTTAAATTGGAAACTCCTAATTCGTCCAGTAATCTAACTAACCAGGTGACCTCAGCAGCAGCATGAGCCATGGCTCGATACTCTGTCTCAGAAGAAGATCTAGCCACAGTAGTTTGCTTCTTTGATTTCCAACTTATTGGAGATCCTCCAAGAAGAAGCAAGTATCCAGTAACAGATTTGCGAGTCATTGGGCAAGAAGCCCAGTCTGAGTCAGAATATGCATGCAAATTAATAGTAGAAGAATTGTTTAATAAAATGCCTTGACCAGCAGTTCCTTTCAAATATCTCAATAAATGATGAACGACATCTAAATGAACTTGTCTTGGTTGTTGCATAAACTGACTCAAGGTCTGGACAGAAAATGAAATATCTGGCCTAGTATTGGTGAGAAAATTCAATTTTCCAACTAATACTCTATAAGCAGATGAATCAGAAAGGAGAGGAGAAGAAACATCATTGAACTTTATATGTCGTGGTAAAGGAGTAACACATGGAGTAGAGGAGGAAAAACCTGAATCAGATAATAACTCGTGTGAATTTCTTTTGGGTTAAAATGATACCATCAGGGGTATTGTGAACTTCTAAACCCGAGAAATAATGAAGCAATCCTAAATCCTTGATTGTAAATTGTTGATGCAAGAAAGCTTTCAATCCATGGATTTCAGTAATGTCTGACCCAGTCACTATGATGTCATCAACATATACTGCAACAATGGTAATGTCAGCAGTGGTTTTCTTGATGAACAAACTGTAATCATTCTTGGATTGATTGAACCCTTCAAGAGACAAAGCTGTAGAAAGCTTATGAAACCATTGTCTACTTGCTTGTTTGAGACCATACAAAGACTTTTTCAGTCTACACACTTTGTTATCAGGATTAGGAAGACCTAAAGGAACTTTCATATAGACTTCTTCATCCAAATCCCCATGAAGAAAAGCATTGTTTATATCTAATTGATGAATGGGTCATTTCTTTGAAGCAGCTTAAAGATAAGATGTATCTGACAGTGGGCATTTTGATTACAGGAGAAAAAGTATCTAAGTAATCCACACCATACTTTTGATGATTTCCCTGTATGACTAGCCTACCTTTAAAACGTTCTACAGTACCATCAGATTTTAGCTTGACCTTATAGACCCATTTGTTGTCTAATGCTTTCTTTCCAGTGGGTAAATCACACAATTCCCAAGTATTATTCAGTTGTAAAGCAGCTAATTCTTTATCCATAACATCAACCCATTTTGGGTCAGCAGATGCTCCAGAATATGAGTGAGGCTCAACAATATGAGAAGCATTATGAACAAAAGATTGATGTTGAGAAGATAAAGATGTAAAGGCAACTAAATTACACCAATGTTGTGTAATTTGTTGGGGCATTCATAATCTTGCTAATAAGAAGGTGGAACATGATGTCTGGTGGACTTTCTAATAGGAGGTTTAGGAGAAGAATGAGAAGGAATGACAAGACTAGGAGAAGAACTGGATGGTGAAGAAGTAGGAGAAGATTGAGTATCATAAATGAAAGGAGTAGAAGTGGTAGCAGGGGTATGAGAAATGAATATTGAGGAGAAATCATCATCTGGTAAAGGGAAAGGAGAAGAAATATTATGCTTTGGAAGATGATGAAATGAAAAATGTGTCTCATGAAAAGAGACATCCCTACTGTATATAATTTGGGAACTTTGGAGATTGAAACACTTGTAAGCTTTCTTTCCATAAGGATAGCCTAGAAAAACACAAGGAATAGCTCTTGTAGCAAATTTAGGTCGATTATGTTTGAGTGTAGAGACATAGCATAGGCAGCCAAATGCTCTGAGATGAGAATATGTGGGTGACTGATTGTGAAGGATTTCATAGGGAGTTTTGTTATCAATGGAAGTGAGTGGAAACCTGTTGATCAGGTAAGAGGCAGTAAGTATGCAGTCACCCCAATATTTGAGAGGAAGATTAGCTTGAAAGAATAAAGCTCTAGCAGTTTCCAATAGGTGTTTGTGTTTTCTCTCAACAATTCCATTTTGTTGAGGAGTATCATTACAAGTGGTTTGATGAATAATGCCTTTTAGAGCATAAAATTCAAGAGCAGACTTATCCCTAAACTCAATGCCATTGTCAGATCTGATTATCTTAACCAGTTGATTTAAATTGAGTTTTGGCAAAAACAACAAAAGGAGGATTAAGGATACCAAAAGCAGCAGATTTTGGTTGCCAAAAGGTGTGTCCAAATGGTTCTAGAAAAATCATCAACTATAGTAAGAAAATATTTGTATCCATTATATGTAGAATGTGAGTAGGGTCCCCACAAATCAACATGTAATAATTCAAATATAGTTGTGGTTTTAATAGAACTAAGAGGGAAAGAAGTCCTATGCATTCTAGCTTTTGGACAAACATCACAAATGATAGATGAAAAAGAAAGATAGTTTATTGATTTGATACATTTGATTCTGTCAAAAGGCAAATGCCCAAGCCTACAATGCCATAGTTCATTTTGTAGTTTTGAAACATGAGAGACAAAAGGAACAACAGAAGTATGCGATGGTTTTGCAGAAGCAAAGTAAAGCCCATGTGCAGCTTTACCAAGGACCAGAGGATGCCTCATTGAAGGAACCTGGAGAAAACAAGAATTAGGTGTAAAAACAATATTTGACAAATATTGTTTAGCCAATTGATAAACTGAAATGAGATTAAACTGAAACTCAGGAACATGTAAGACATTTTTTTAACAAAATGCTGGGAGTCAATTGTACATTACCAATATGAGTTATTTTTGCTTTAAAACCATTTGGTAATGTAATCAAAGAAGGTGGATGAACAGCTGTATAGGATAAGAATAATGACAAGTGTGGTGTTACATGATCTGTAGCACCACTGTCAATGATCCATTGAGAGTTACAGAAAGCTGTTAAGAAACAGAATGCCTTACCAGACATGAAAGTAGTTGCATCTGAACCATTTATGGAAACTCCACCATTTTCAAATTGATGATGGTTCAACAGACTCATAAGCTGACTGACTTGTTCTTGTGTGAGAGATATCTAACTTAATGCAGTAGAATCTGGAGTTTGAGTTGGAAAATACCGTGTTGAAGAAGCATTATCAGACTGCACATGATTTTCAATTTTTTTCTCTTTATTAGGTGGATATTTGAAGCATCTATCAAGACTATGCCCAAATCTCACAGTGTGTACAATAGAACTTTGATTTCCTTCCAGATGGTGACATTCCCCAAACAACAGAAGATTGATTATTAGGCTTTGACATTCCAGAAGGTGAAGAATTCCATTTAGAATTAGTATTCTTAACACTTTGATTTTGGCCTCTGTGATAACTAACTAAAGCAGTGGAATCAGTTCCCAAAGACAAAGGTGTATTACATTCCCTTTGTTTCTCTTCTTGAAGAAGTAAATGATATACTTGATTCAATGTAGGTAAAGGCTGCATCATCAAAATATTACCTCTAACATTTTTGTAGTCATCATTTAATTCCATCAAGAAATGCATTACTAATTGTTCATTCAGAATGCTTAGAAATGCCGATCCATTACCACATGTGCAAGAAGGAAGAGATAACAAGGACATATACTCATCCCAACTGCTTTTCAATTCAGTATAATACGCAACAATAGAAAGGTTACCTTCAGTATAATAACAAGGACATATGCTTATGAACTTGAAATTTCCTTGGTACATTTGATTGTGAATACCTTTCCTTCAATTCATCCCAAACTTCTGTAGAAGTTTGATAATACATAATGCTTCTTCGAATATCAGGTTCAACAGAATTAAGCACCATGACAGCACTAAATTGTTGCAACGCTCCCAGTTAGCCAAATTAGGGGAATTTTCATCAGGTTATATACATGTACCATTTACAAACCCTAATTTGTTTTTCGCACTTAGAAATATTTCAGCAACACGTTTCCATTCTCCATAGTTATCACCATTGAGTCTTTGTGTAGCGAGCATAAAATTGCTTGAAGTATCACCATGATGAATGTACAACTCATCATTAATATCAATCGATTGTGAACTATTTTGTAACGGTGTTTGAACCATTTTTAATGATCAATTAATCAATCTTATGAATTTGTGAATGAATTAACGGCCAGAAATTGAAAATTAGGGCACAAATCGAGATGAATCGCAGATATCGATGAACGAACAAAATTGAACATAAATTATCACGAATTTACCGTAAATTGATGATCGCTTGCTCTGATACCATGATAAAATCATGAATTGAACGAAGAATTTGAAGGATGATTATCGATTCAATTAATCGGTTTCGGCATCTTACAAACGATGATTATTCAAGATTAACTGTTCTAACTAACTTTCCTGCATAATATCTGACTAATCCAACATATTTGCATCTAACACCTTCTATTACTGAATAAAATACATATCTAACCCTGAACTATAATACTTTCGTATAATTGTATATTTGATCCCTGAACTTGTATACCCTAACAATAAGATTATTGTAGAGGAATATAATCAATATAACATGATTAGAGATGGCAAAAAGTCCGGTACACGATGAAAATCCGATATCCCAATTTGACTGAAAAATTACCGAATTGTTTGGATATGGAGATGAGAGGAGAAATCTCTGATATTGAAAACCGAGAATAGGGCTTCGGTACTCATACTCATACCCGAATCTGACTCCGAACTTAATGGAGATTTTATGGGTCTGTGAATCTATACGTGACTTAAATATATTACGAGTATATATTATATATAAAATAAATTATAGACATTATATTATATTATATTATATTATATATACTAAACTCCTATATTGTTATTCTTAAATCTTAAATTCTAGATAATCACAATATTCTAACTAGAATATACTCTTCATATTACAACCAAACGCTTTCGTTGCATCAAATTCTCATTCCCATTATGTTAAATATGTTATTCAAACTTGTTGTAATTCATATAAAAACCTTTTAATTAATAATCTCAATAGTAATAAGTCGATGTACTAATTAGTTTAATCATATATCAAAAGAGTTTATATGATATGCTTTACTAGATGGCATTGTCATTTCAATAGTTTGTTAAATTATTTTAAGTTAACTTGATAAGAGGAAAATCCCCGATAGGGATCTCCGATGTCCGATGAAGACTAGGATGGGGATGCGTGTGGAAAAATGGGGATCCTGCGTTGTTGTCATCCCTAGATATTATATCTATTGTATTTATCCAACTTCATTTTGATTTATGGTTCGTATTAAACTTTCGGTTATTGTTATTATATGTATCTAATACTTATTCATCGGGTAATTAATTTTTTTGATGGCGTGACAACCATATAAGTCGCTACGTCACCTCACACGTCATCGATTATAAGGTATAGAAGATCGGATACATACAATAATCATAATCATTATTAATAATAGTTCAATATACAATAGACCAAAAAGTTAAGTAAAGACAATAGATATCGTGTTATAAGTGAAAACATTTTACCACACTGATCCTTTTTATGATGTTAAAATTAAGAAAATAGTGAAACAAGTTCTACTAACAAACCAATCAATATTGTGTTGTAAAATTAAGCAAAACGTGTATAGTCAATAATATAAGAAAAGTAGTAAACGGCAACCTGATATGAGAATTCACTTATATTCATTTAAATTTAGATTAGATTTAGAGATTAGATTTAGATTGATGATTAATTGATGTAATAAATAATAAATAAATCTCTATATAATACTAATAGAGTATTCTTTTTTTTAATGTGGGTAGTTTTTTATTTGACACCTAAGATTTTATCCTATGTGTCATTCTTTCATTAACTTGCTAAAACTAATTTGACATCTTACAGAATCCTCTAATTTAGTATATCATTCATTTTCTTTATCACATCCCATTAATTTTAGATGATCAACCACAAAATTCGTTTATTTTTTGGATGTCATTCACTTTTCTTTAATGACATTCAATTAATACTTAACTTTTAACTTAATGATTCCATTATAGTTACATGTCATTTGTTTTTCCTTATTAACATCATATTTTACATTTTTAAATCAATGATTTTATTAAACGTCCAATTTTTTTCAGGGAGTACGCGATCTTATCAGAGGGTACCCAATCGCGTACTTAATACTAAAAGAGAGTAGGCGCTCCTATCAGAGGGTACGCGATCGCGTACTTAGTACTAAAAGTTTTTGTGGACTTTTGTTTGAAGAGTACGCAATTCTGGTGGTGGTACGCGATCGCGTACTCAACACGTGAAAAATCTCTTTTCCAGTTTTAGTGCAAGGTACGCGATCGCGTACCTTACACTGATTTCTGAAATTTACAGCAAACTCAGTTTTTAGGACCAAACGAAAAGTAGACTAACTTTTGACTCGTTAACATTTGATCTACCAAAAATTGCATATTTCTTTCAACCAACATACCATACATATTTCATTCAACGCTTTTCCAAAACTTACAACAAAAGGTGAATTTGGACTTGAGATCAAAACGACCACTTTAAACACATGTTGCAACAATTTTATAACAAATTTCATACACCTCAAGCTTGGACCTTTTCACTATTACACCTGCAAATTTCCAACGTCCATATACGCAACAATTTGGATCAAAACAACAACTCCGACAAGTTTCATACATGAACACAATCGTAACCATTTTAACACTACAAGTTAAACCATATGTTTTTATCAAAAGACATAAGGGGCGATTTACACAAGTAGCATTCACAACGATAATTCAAAAAAAGGAGAAACCTGCCAAACCCACACTTTGCAAGTGCAATCCACGTTAGTTCTTCATAGTCGCCTTGCCATCCCTATGCCCACCTTGATCAACCGATCCACTTACACCTGTAGCATTAAACGACTTAAAAGAGTAAGCAATAAGCTTTGTGAGCATATAGACAATAAAATGGGCATCAAACAACAAGTAATTAACAACTAACAACTTGGGAAATGTAGAGATTATAAACCACTTAAACAGATCCGCAATCAACTTACAACTTGCAACTTGTAACAACTTAGGCTAATATAAAGTTAGCTAATCTCTACAATGCATCAACAACAATAATAATAATCAAATATGAATATAGAACAAACAACCACACTTGGTCGTATGAAACCTCTTACACGTATGTAATTCGGAATCATACAACTCATTACCCAACTCATTACGTATGTAATTCACTCACCTTTGTAATTTAAGTACAATAATTCGTCAACGAGAATTCACAAATTCCTTAGCACCTATCAAATATCATACATACAATTTAACAGTATATTAAGAATCTAACAACACTATATTCAACTCATTTCATCATCAACTTACCTCTCCCTCTAGTTTGATCAGTTTGACTTTTGAGTCAAACCAATCACAATTTCACCCATACATGCTATAACTAATCATAGGGTTTGATTACTTCTAATACTACTTTAATCATTATCAAAAGCATCATAATAACTTTTTTAAGCTAGCAATTTGGTGAGTTATCACTTGTTTACAAGAATTCAAGATAATTCTCATATTTACAATGAACACTTATCAACTTTTCAACCTTTAGTTTAAATTGAGGTTAACAATAACAACTTTTAAGCTTAACTAATATCAATCAAACATAACTCACCCTTAATTTCGTTCAACTCATCACCAAACCCTCAAATCACCATATCCCCCAATTCCTAAATCAAATTAAGAAGAATATGTACATACCTTGGATTGGAGATGATCAATAACACTAGAGTTTAAGTTTTCTAAATTCAATTTGGATTGAACTTCTCTTCCTCTCCTCTCATGTTCCCTCTCTCGTGATCTCTCTAGAAGATTTTAGGTGTGTGTATGTATATGTGGGTATATATAATTTTATTTTAATTTAACTAGCCTTATTTTTTTGTTTGGTATGTATATTTCTAGACCCTCAAGTCTTATATTCTTAGAATTCATCCCTTAACTAATTATCTCAAGTTTATTGTTTAGACAATTTAAAAATATTTTACAACTATTAATAGTTTATATAATTTCACACAACTCATATAAGTATTTTACGTCTATTAAATAATACTTCAAACTCGGGGTTTTACAATTTGTCATTCCAATTCAATTTTAAAATATTTATTTAGGAATTTTGTCGTCTTATAAATACATTTTTTTTTCTTTTTCATTAATTTTTCAGCTCACATACATCACATTCGATATATATATATAGATAACACATATTACACAAACATATTTTAAGATATAATAAGAAACATATACTATGTAAACGTATAACTTTACTATCTTCATGTGTATAGAAAATGCATATATTGGTAGTAAATTCTAAATGAAAAATAAAAAAATTATAGTAGGAAACTTATATAGTATAAGTGAACTTATATATTAGTATGACATTCATTTCCTTAATGACAATTTATTATTTATAGAAGGTCAAACCACTAAATTCGTTTATTTTAGCATGTTAATATATTTCCCTTTATGACATCCAATTAGTATGAATGACTTTTATATATTAGTATATCATTCATCCATTCGTAATTCGTTCATTTTCTTCTCATCGTCCATTTACTTTTATAGGTATGTACATACACATCTTCATATCAGCTTATTAATTGTGGTTAAATCTTTATTGTATGTTGATGTTATTTTTAATTTTTGTTTTTGTTTTGTTACCTCATATCAGTAACAATTCATACATTAGAAATATGAGTATCATCAACGTTATGGCCAGAACAAGATGTTAACAACTTTAAAGTACTACAATCTCTTCTCCGTTAGACATTTATTTTTCTTCACACCCTTATTTATTTATTTTTTGTAATAAAATAAAAATAATGAAGATTACACTAACTTATAATTATATGTAACATCAATATGTTTCTTAATTTATTATTGACTAACATATATAATTTTTATTTTTATTTATAGGAAAGTGAAAGAATTGTAGAAATTAAAATCATTGCAAGTTTGTGTAGTTTTCTAAAATCATAAGTTAATTTTTATTGTTGACTAACATATTTACAAGCTAATAAATATCATTTTCAGGAAATTGAAGAGATAAACAAAACCTAATCATGTGGAAAAATGAAGAAAAAGAAGTAATATACATTCTAATATTTTATATGAACATTTTCATTTTGTTTTAACAACATTTATTTATTTATATTTTTTGCATTGTATGATCCCATTCATAATTATTAAACTTCCATTGTAAAAATGTATCATTTTTTGCCGTCAAACGTACGGGTTTAACACTAGTAAACATATATACGAGTTTAGATTGTTAAAGGAGAAAACATATATCTAAATTCATATTTGCTAATTTTTTGCAATTTAAAGAGGTGTTTCAAATATTTGGCGTTCATTTCATAAATGAAAACCAGAGTTGTTTGACAACTCGATCTTTTGGATTTTAAGATGTTAAAGTTGTTTTCTTCGAAGTTACTCATTATCTTTTTCCTTATTGATTTGAAGTGCGAATAAAATCAGAAGTTTTGATACGGGTCGTGATCTAACGTTTAAGTGAGGGAGTTTGGTTTTTAATTTGTGGTCACGTGAGGTGGCTGCATAAGCAAACATGGTTTGACTTGTGACAGACGCCTATTTGAATGTGACTACGACGTGTACTGTTGGTTAGAAATTTAAATAGGACATGTCTGGAATTGTTGATCGGTAAGCACATTTTTTTAATTTAAAAAATATGCAAGTGACTTCATATTTATTTTTAAATACTTATTCTTTAAGAAATAAGCATATAAACAGTCATTTAAAGAGTATTTATATATGCTTATCTGCTATAAAAATAAGCAATAAGCAGATAAAAAACTAAAATAAGCAATCTCAAACACCCCATAGTTTCATTAACCATGTTTTCCTTCTTAACCCTACACCAAAGCCTCCCACTAAGATTTGTGAGTTTCCTTGAGCATGTTTCCTTTTGCTAAATAGATCAATTAAACAAAATCCCGTCTAACTTTCATGAAAAATCGCAAACCTATTGGTTAAAATAATTGAAGAGAATATTAACGATATCGGTATAGTTAATATAGTTAAAAATTTAGAATAACGAAGATTAACAATATTAGGTGGTTTCTAACCGCAATTTATCAACTATCCCGTGAATTGTAAGTTACTAATCGTACTCAACGAGTTATGTTATGTAATAACATATAAACAGCAATTAAATTACATGGGGTTCAGTAAAAGTGAGCCCATAGTTCTCTATACTACTAATAGTCAATTAAATAACCTATTAAAAATGAGCTCCTATTTCTTTGTATTAATAGTCAACATGGGCCTGATAGTAATTACATTTAGAGGTGAACAAAAGTCGGGTTGGCCCCAACCCGAAAATTCGAACCGGGTTTTAGTCAACGAACGAAAATCGGTTTTTGACCCAACCCGACCCGAACCCAACCCGATTTGAAGGGGAAAAAATCCAACCCAATACAAACCGGTTGGAACCGGTTTGAAACCGGTTCGGGTTGAAAACCCGGTTTCAACCCGGTTCCAACCCGGTTTTTCTATAAAATTGCGTTTTTTCGAGCGTTGAGCGTTTTAGAGAAAAACAACGCATTTTTCGTTTTTTTTCAATAGAATGGTAGTACATTAGGAATGAAAACAAAACTTAACAATATCTTAAAACAAAGTCTTCTAAAACTTCATAAAAATATTATTGAAAACAAAAAGTCTATATAATTCAATTCTTTTCGAGCGTTAAACGTTTTAGGGAAAAACAACGTTTGGGCCAAAAAAATTTCATTGAATTCATAAAACATTAATAATGGAAACATAATTGATCAATAACTTAACCAAAAGGCTTCCAAATCTTCTTAAAAATATTATTGAATCCAAAAAGTCTATATAATTCAAAGTGGTTCGAGCGTTAAGCGTTTTAAGGAAAAAAAACGTTTGGGCCAAACTTTTTTCATTGAATTCATAAAACATTAGTAATGGAAACATAATTGATCAATAACTTGACCAAAAGGCTTTTAAATCTTCTTAAAAATATTATTGAATCCAAAAGATCTATATAATTCAAAGTGGTTCGAGCGTTAAACGTTTTAAGGAAAAACAACGTTTGTGCCAAAAAATTTTCATTGAATTCATAAAACATTAGTAATGGAAATTTAATTGAACAATAACTTAAACAAAGGTCTTCTAAGTCTTCTTAAAAATATTATTGAATCCAAAAAGTCTTCATAATTCTTCATAATCTTCATAATTTTCTTGAATATAAGTCTTTATAATCTCCATAAGTCTTCATAATCTTCAACTTATATTAATCTTCAATTCTTCAAAAGTCGAAATCTTCTTCGGAGGTAGCCTCGCGCGAAGATTGATCGAGAGCAATTTCTTCGTCGGAAAGTGATATTACCACCCTCTTCCCCCTCGACATTATGTATATCTCCTTCGTATTCCATTTCATCTTCAAGACTTGAAACATTTTGTATTCGTTCAGCGGCGTCTAAATGATCCTTCAAGCAAATACACATCTCTAAGGAGGCCGGTGTGAGTCTTGTTCTTCGTATAGATAATACCCTGCCACTAAGAGAAAATGTGGATTCCGAAGCTACCGTAGAAGCTTGGACGGTTAGTAAATCTCGGGCCATGATGGTTAGAACGGGAAATTGAGATTTCCTCTCTTTCCACCAAGCCAAAATATCAAATTGTTCGAACTCATTGGGTAGAATAGTGGACAAAAAATCCGTTGCAGTATATCTCCCATATTCGCTAGTGGTTTGGTTACCATCACCCCTTGCCCGTTTATGGTTTTCTTGTCTTAAACTATTATATAAATTAAGCATTGCATTGTTGGAAGAAGATGAACTAAACGTTGTGGAAACCGAACTAACCGGTACATTTATTGTTGAACTATATTTTTGAAAATATACGCCAAATAAATCTTGTAAACAACTCTTAAAATACGTTTTTGTATTATGTGAAAACATTGGGTTCTCTTCATTCAAATCCAAATTGTGACAAATGTTATCGATAAGCATTTCCACCCCGAAAATGTTCAAACACGGGTTCAATGCGGCGGAACAAGTAATTACCGGTGGCATTTCTTGAAAATATTTTTTTAGTTTTTCTTTTATGGGAGCCACCATCTTTTTAAATAAAGCACCTTCATATTCGTATTCGTTTAATTTTGAAGTCATCAACCAAATTTGATTAAGTACCAAATGACTAGTGGGATAATAAACATCCGATAATAAAGTAGTCGCGATTTTGAAAACTTTGCGCAATTCGGTTAACTTTTTAATAACCTCCCAAAATTCTATGAGAAATGGTGTTGCAAGACCTTTGTGAACAAGTTGATCATGAATAACTTGTAAACAGTCACGTTGGCGTAAACCACATACAAACATATGGTAGGTCGAATTCCATCTAACGGGCATTTCCCAATTAGGGGTTAAAAAAATGGAATCCGTTTCCTTACACAATCTCATATAAGCTTTATATCTAAGTTTACCCCTTTGAAATATGTCTTGTAACATAGTTTTATACGCCAATTTTACAGCGTCTATTTCTTTAACCGCTAGTCTCGCTTGTACAATCAAGTTAATGATGTGTGCAACACATCGACTATGATAAAAAATGCCCTTCAAAGGTGGTCCGTATTTTAGTATTAATTTTGAAACGGCGAGTGTATTATTACTCGAGTTATCAAACGAGATTGAAAAAACCTTTTCTTGTAATTTAAACGTTTTAATTACATATCGTAACATGTAAAATAAGTTTTGACCCGTGTGAGGATACTCAAAGTCTTCAAAAGCAATGGTATGTTTCATCATTTGCCAAGTTACGGGATCAACCCAGTGTGCGGTAACACAAAGGTACGAACCGGACAAACCATGAGGAGCCGACCAAATATCGGTTGTTAATGATACACTTGTATTTAGGTTTTCAAAACCGATTATTAGTTGTTTTTTAGCTTCTTTCCACAATTTAAGGGCATCACGTTTAAGAGTAATACGACTTACATGATTATATCGCGGTTGAAGAGTATTTTGAATCACCCTAGTAAGTCGAGGGTTGTCGAAGTGGTTGAACGGCAAAGCTTCTTGAATCACAAAACCCGCAAAAGCTTCTTGACACCGTTCCGCTTCATATGCAAATATAGCTCCATCTCGTGACAAAGAAGCTTGACCACTTGCTTCCGGATTAGTTTTGAGTCTCATACAATACTTTTCTTTATGATGTTTCAACGTTGTGTTGGAGTTGGCTTTTAAGAATTTTCCACATCGTTTACAATGTGCCTTAGTCGTACCTTCCGACAACAACACTTTGTCATATAAATCCCACACCTATGGATTTCTTTTGTTAGCCAATTTTCGAACAATCGTTGGTGAATTTGAAGAACCAACACCGAAGGAAGAGGAAGAAGATTGAGTTGCCATTTGAGAAATGAGAATTTTGTATGCGTTTTGAGTTTGTATGAGTGTTTGAATGTTGTGATTGAACATAAACTCAAGGTTTGTATATATAGTAAACTTGTGATGACAAAATGGTAAATAAATAGTGAAAAAAACGGTCAAATACACAAAATAACGTTCTTATAACGTTAAAAAAAACCGGTTTTTGAAACCGGGTTCTAACGTTCAAATGCCAAACCGGTTTGTACCCGACGGGTTCTAGAAAACCCGAACCGGGTTGGGTCAAACCCGGATTTGACCGGGTCAATTTTTCGAGTTGGGTTTAGAACCCGGTTTTTTTGTTCGAGCCTAATTTACATTAACATTTCACTTAAAAATATGGGAGCCCAATAAGTATTTATATCGAGAATCCATTAGAAAATTTGTATATTTCTTTGCTACCGGGCCAAAGCCATGGGCCCTGGGAACCCCTTCTATATGCTACAGGTGTCCAACAACGATTTGATAAAAACACATATATCGGATGAAATGCGCACCATCACCATCACTATCACCATCACCATCACCATCACCATCACCATAGTCGTATTATCTGTATTCAATAACATATCCGTACACTAACATACATATATACCACTCATACGTGGATACACAGAATGATCCTATAACCGATCATATGTCCAAAATGATCTTAATCTATTGTTTTGAGATTGAAATTGTAAGATTATGATTACCACTATAATAACCATTCATTATTCACATAAAGATACATATAAAAAACCCATGTGAAAACCATAAAAGATTTGAATTTTGTCCAACTTATTTATAAAGTTCATACTATAAAAGCTAGGTATATAAGTAAAATTAGTCGGTAACCCGCACTATGTAGCGGTTGTAAATAGAAAAATATAGTAGTAAAAGACAATTATGTCGGAACGATGATGGTTACATTAGCATAGATTATTGTTCCATCTTTTCTTCCTTTTAGCGTGTGTATCAATTTCATTTATACTTTATGGTACCATATAGAAAAACAACTTGTGATTATTTAAAATTTAAGTTTTTAATAAATGTAGAAACAATTTAAAATCTTATTATAAACCGAATGTGTAGTGTACAAGAGAAGAAAGTACTTATAAATTGATTTGATCACATTAGTTTCCATATTTATCTAATTAATAAGAAGGTATGAATATAATTTTCGATCTTCACATTTTAAACATTTAGCAAAATGGGTAAATGCATAAAAAGGGTTTATATAATGGGTACATAGTCATACTTTTTGTATCTAGCAGTAAACATTGTTGTAATACTTTATAGGCTCGTTTTAGATATTTTTATATACTCATTACAGCTAGTCAAAAAGTCCAAAATTCATCAAACCTAGTTGTGTACGACACGTGATGGAGTAAATTGGACCACCAAACAAGTGCCTTTTGACTTGCAGACTACTGCAGGTCAAGCCGAATATAGTCTCATTATACAAGGCTGTGGATTGTCAAGTAGTGGCGTGTTACAGGTTAACTGGACATCATTTTTAGTTAGTCGTATAATATAAGACGCAAAGAGTAAACTTGGTGAAGTAGCTCAATCAGCATACACGTTCATAGCTTTTCTTTACAACTTTGTAGCATGAACCATTTGTTCTCGGCCACGAGTACTTACAATACTAGTATATCATCATTTAGCTACTATAGGTAAACCACAGCCTGCATTTTCTACTTCTTTCCTATCCCGCAACAAACAAAGTGATTATTATCTCTAAAACTAATATAGCTACGAAAACTATACCCTACCAACAGGTGATGCCGGTGGTTTTGAAAAGTATTCCTCCCGACTTTTGACTTTATCATCGCCTACCAGTATGGTTTCAGACGAGTCTTTTGGCAATGTAATGTAATTCACCTGAAAGATATGAGTTAACTTCTGGCTACTTACAACTGCTACACAAATGGAGAACGCTTGAAGCAAAGACATTGATGGATCGTACTCAAGGGAGTAAAGTCCATCCTCAAGTGAAACCAACCTAAAACTGCACTTGTTCTTGTTCCCTACCTGCAACCACCAGCATTTATCAGATATGATTCTAGCAAATGTCTTATCAAGACTAGCACAACAGTCGAGCTCATATCATTTTGGTAAACAATGTGTATACTACTAGTGAAATAAAAAGCCGTCACATAATGGGACCTAGGACTAGATGCTATGTAGCTGAGAAATCCATAGAGATTCTGTCAGTTCCATGAAAATAGTTTCAAGTAAAATGTTTGATTCTTTGCTATATATTTAAAACTTTACAACACAAGTTAACTTTTCTAAATGAAATGTGTTTTACTGAAATATATCAAAGTATTCTCTTTCCATTATGAAACAAAAATGATACTTTAATAGCATAAAGGTACTATTATAGTAGCAGGTATGTAAATAATCTTCACTTGAAATTTTGCTGCAATTTGCTATAGCAAATACCTGGTAACAAAGGTCAAGACGATTTGAGGTAGTGCAAAGTGTGGATGGAGTTGAATTCTTGATGATTTCACTCTGATGACTGAGAACATGAAACTGGCAACCAGTGTCCCAGCCTCCACAATCGCATGCCCCACCATCTTTCCATCTGTTTATCAATGGAGAAGGTACTCCACCGTTAGGCCAACTATGAACACCCTCAGGGAGAACAACTAGTGTGCTTTTAGAGCTCCCAATATCTCCACAGGTTTGGTCACTTGGATTTTTAACAATTATAGCAGCTAGCTCCCCATGTAGCATGCAATCAAGCTTGGTCTGATCTTCCAGCATGGTATCAATACTATACAATACCGACTCTCGCACCACATAAAGGTCTTTCTCCGCGCCACTAAACTCAGCATGGTATGAGCTAGATATTTTCATCTGTCCAACAATATTATATCCAAAATCATAACTTTTTTCCTTAGAACCATGGTACATCCAACCTCCACTCTTCTTCTTGGTCTCATGTACCGAGTATAATGCGTAAGTCAAGCTTGAATCATCCTTTCCAGAAGGTAATTTTTTGACAGCAGCAGCTAGAATGTCACTGCTGCTTTCCACCACAAGTTTAAAAAAAGGGATTCCATTCTTCATTGTAAGTTGTAGAAGAGCCGGTACATTAGATGATCTGTGTTTCTTTCTGTGGAGTAATTCAGTCTTGTTCAGATGGGCAATGTTAGTAAGACTGAGTTCTAGTTTTGGTTTCTGAACCTTTTCAGTTGAATGAGCTCCTTTGAGCTTCAGCAAGGGGTCAAGAAATCTCCTCAAAGGACTGGATCTGGATGGATTAGTAGAATTACCCTTCTTCCAGTTGTGGTTGACTGAATCAGGAGAGGCGTCAAAGCTTACTGGACCAGACTTGACAGAAATATATGCTGGACTTTGTTGTGGAGTGGATGAGCTGTCTTTGAAGCTAAAACTTCTGGCCATCTTTCCGAGGCTAAAACTAAACCTCCTATTAGGAGATGACATTCTCCCTTTTAGAACTGGTTGTTCATTCTTGTCCAAACCACTTTTCTTGGATAGGCTACTGGTTGAATGTTTTTCTTTAAGCGATTTACCTTTCAATGGAGTGACTGGTGCATCGGGACATTCTGGCTCGGAATCTAGCCCAGCAGTGAGAGGGAAAGGGAAAGGGCAAGAGTGAGGAACATCAGAGAAGGGTTTTAGTGAATGAAACTCCCTTGGAGAAAAGCATTCAGATAGCCTTCTCTCATTTACTTCATTCAAATGATCATCACGTGAATTTCCAGAGTCTGAACGACAAAGATCATTTGAAGAACTAGTTATTGGGATATCTCCAGGTGAAATGGGGCATGTGTCAGTAGCATGATTGATAGCATCCGCTAATGGCATCCTTGTATAATTTGGAGAATGACATGACCCTGGTTGTCTCCGGTCTGATGATGAAGTTTCCTTTTCTGATGTCATTTGATCAACCTGTTTCCCTTTGCAACTGCCAAGCTCATTAAGAAATTTATCACCAGATGGCAGATCCTTCGAGCAAGGAGAACTTTCAGAAACTTGGGGTTTTACGGGCTTTCCTCTAGGCCATCTAACACCTGGGGGAAGTCTTTCTCTAGAAGATGAACTGAGTGGAGAAACATTTGATGGTTGTTGATCCCTCTGAGGCAGAGGTATCTTTTTCTTACTTTTTGAAAATCTCACGGCTCGATTTTCCACGAGTGTGGGATTAGTGCCGGAGAGTGATGTCTTCATGTTATATCGTGGTGGAATGCGCTTTTCGTTTGATTTCCAATTTTCTAGACG
Source organism: Gnaphalium uliginosum (assembly GCA_963930675.1). Lineage (NCBI taxonomy): Eukaryota > Viridiplantae > Streptophyta > Magnoliopsida > Asterales > Asteraceae > Gnaphalium > Gnaphalium uliginosum. The sequence continues at coordinate 47,915,035 of OZ005680.1, read as the reverse complement.
ACCCCAATCCAGAACTCCAAAGTTCAACGCCTTGCCCTGGATATTTTCACCTTTTCCCACACTCTGGAGATAGCCAGGCAAATTTCTCATATGCTTAACAAGGCCATCATCTTTAATGGAATCATTGTGGTTCATCATGGATTGCAAATTACCCAAATGCTCCTCACCTGCAGTTTGTCTCTGTTCATGCAGTTGACCCACATATAATGGGTTATCCAGTTTAGCATAATCTAGAGATTTTTTTATCCTATTTGCTCGCAAGGTTACAGTGGACTCCTTTGAGGTTTGCTTTTCTGTTGAACCCATTCTGAGCTGTGCACTGTATCTCATGTCTCATTCGTTCATGCAATCTGGCAATACATGGCACAAACAAAGGTCTCAGTAAGTGTATTTCAAATTCAATATCTAATGTCCGTTGTGCTTCATTATGTCAGAAAAATGAATATGAATACACGTAAGTTTTTGTGATGGAAACATCACACTTCGATTCTTCAATGAAAGCCTTCATGAAAGCTGCAACAGGTCCTAAGTGATGCTGGCAGCACTCCTATCAATTAAGAGCAGAACAAGAAACTAATACCACAAACACGCACTACTGAATCTCATAACAAAAGGCGATATCATGTCGAGTTTAACTTTCTATTGGAAGTGTTTCAATATTCCTCTAACTTAATTAGCAGGTTTAATTTTCCCTATGCTACTTTAACATTCCACTTTTTAAGGATATAAATGTTGCATCACTGACTAATTTTATAGCATCCAATCAACTGATCAGTCTGTATGGATGTCAAAAATTAAGTATATTGCTTCCAATTAACATGAGCAATTCACCAACAGATAACAACACTGTAATTAATTGATATTTTGTGTTTAATTTTTATTTAAAAAAACACACACACACACACACAATTAAATACAGCAGCCTTAAGATGTATGCACATATGCCCTGATGTTGCTTCTTGATCTAATATGTTAGATATAAAATGCATTAGAAAGTAGTACCTTACAATATGATTGGTTGTACATGCCATGGCATGTGAAATCACACTAAAAACCAAAATACATAGACAAAGGATAAGACATTATCTCTATCACTATTTCTAATCATCTTACTTGTAGTGTAATATATTTATAGCTTCAATATTAATTTAACATTAAAAATTAGAAGTTATAAGAACAAAACTCGCATTTATTGATACTTTATTTGGCCAACACGCCTGGAATTTTCCAAAAGTATCTCAAAATAAAATACACCAAAAACTGTGACTGTAATAACACAAATCCAGTAATCACCATAAATCTTCACGATTAAACACCGGATTATACGCCAAACACACAGATCCAATGTATCAAAATATCTAACTATAACCTAAATCACACATACATTACAACTAATTATCAGACAATGAATTTAAAAAAGTCATATAAATATAAATCAAGTGAAAGAATGAAAGATAAATCACAGAAAAACCTAGAAAGCTGTCTTCGCTTTTCATCAGATGATATATATTACAGAGCTATAGGTACATACATATGTATATTATCATTATTGTAAGATTAAAGAAAAGAAAAGAAGAATGTGAATCTTACTGGTGTAGTTGACGAATGTGGTCAAAAATGGCGGAAAATGAAGAAATCAAGAATGTAATGTTGAAGGAGAGAGAATTAAAATCCCGCGAAATGTGCTCCACTTGATTCACACAAACAGTGTGTGTGTATTTCTACAGATGAGATGAGAGAGAAGAAGGGTTTTTGTTTCGTTTCGTTTTCAATCGAACGGTTAATAAAAAGGCGAATCAAAGGAATTGAGAGGTGGGGCCCTGGTTGCGTGCTGGTAGGGCCCACGGGGTGTGACGTCATACGGGGTGTGTTCCCGTGAATTGTGAAATGGCAGGTGCGGGAGCAGGGACTTCAGATTTGTCTTTGTGGTGTGGGAGCGCCATTTTTATTCATTCCAATCCAATCATATTGCTGGTCGGCCATTTCTAAAAATTCCTAACGCCCAATCAGATGTTGACACGTTGGCTAATTTCATACTACTACGGAGTACAGTAGTTATTTTGCAATATTTTCGCTCATATGCAAATTAGGTTGTTACAAATAAATGTTTGTTTAAATAACACGTATCAAGAAAGTTTATAAAATGAAGGGTTTTGCTAACGTGTGCATCCGTGGTATACGTTAAGAAGCATTTAATGAACCCATAATCTAATAATAAATATTAATAAAAGAAAACCTTTTCTATAGAATTTTTTTAAAAAATTGATACCTATTGATCAATCATATTCTTAGATTTTATCAATCATTCAATTAACCAATCAAATATCTCTATTTACCTAAAAAATCTCTTTCAAATATAAAATTGAAAAATCACCTAAATTAAATTAAATAATACCTAAAAATTATCTTTTAAAAATAAAACATTGATATAACTAATGATATATCCCCTCACGTCAAATTGAAACTGAAATACTAATTAAAATAAAAAAAGTGTTTCTACAGCTCATGAATCTTTCTACAAGTATGTATACATTTACAAAGTCAACTTCATATTCATTCATATCTCAATACTAATAATGATTTATACTAAACAATTTGATTTAATATTTATACTTAGAAAATTTATGATATATGAGTTAATAAAAGGTATAATAAACATGGTATGTTTAAGTTTATAAATCTATTTTAATTGTTAATGACAATTCGTAAATACCTACATACACAATAAAACATAAGAAGAAGAACAAAAATAAGTTTTTTCATATTTCCGAATAATGCATTACGTTAGTTATACACGGGTTTTATACAATTATTTTACTTTACAAAATTCGACTGTATATACGGGTTTGAATCTACAATAAAAAGAAAAAAAAAAAGAAAAAAAACTTTGATAACAAACCTTTAATATTAAGAACTTTATGAAACTGTATCAGACATAAAAAAATAACATAAACTAACTTTGATAAACAAGCATTAACGGTTATATATTATCAATTATGAATGATAGTGAGGCCAAATAGCAATTTTAATGTATAATTGAAATGTAAAGCTGAATAATTTTTAATGATTTCCCTAACTTGCAAATTATTATTTTTTTAGATTAATTTACGTATATAATTTATCTTTTCATTTAATTGTATCCAAAAATAAATTTATTAATTTAATATATATTTAATTAGTTAATTACTATTACTATTATTATTACTTTATTGTTACTGTTATAATATAGTATTATCATCAACAAACTTTTGCTATGGAATTCTTTAGGAAAATATGGGTTCAAATAAAATTAATAATTAAAAACGCTTGCTATTGAAATACTTTTAAAATAGGGGTTTAAATCAAAACCTTTGGTACATGCAAAAGAGACTGAATGTGTTTATTTTTTACGAATAGGGCAAATCCACAAATACTACGAAAAATGTAGTATACAAATAGGTTCTATAGTAAGAATATGATGCCTTACAATCAAATTTTAAGACTACTATACTTAAATTCGCACACTTTCAAATAATTTATTGTTACTTTATATCTTGCATTTTAAGAATTTTTAATACACATAAATGCCTATATATTTTACACAAAAATATTACATTACGCATACCTATCTAATAACTCCATATTCGCAGCTAGAAATGTTAAATCATCTTTATAATTTCCGTGTATACACGGGTTTAAATCTAGTTTTCTTAAATATTAGAATTTATAATTAATATATGCATAAAAAGGTAATTATTAGATTGAATTAATGAGTATTAAATGCAAATTACAATATTTAAGAAAGTTTCGACTTCATTAAACACACCTTATTGTGTGACACAGGGACACACGTTAGAAAAGCCCTAAAATGAAAAAAGGGTTTGGTTATTTTAGTCCGATGGCATAAGATAAAACCATTAAATGCACTCAAAATTTCTAATTGAATAATAAAATAATAAAATTTATCAAATGAACTCATCAATATCTTTATATACATGTATATTGAGTATCATTTTTAATATTTATAGAAACTTTTGATTTAATGAATGTTTCTTAACTTATGCCCTTAGGCATAAAATAATCAAACCCATGGAAAACAATAAATTATTAAAAAACATTATAATGGTTATGTAGGGTTGGGTTCAATGAAGAATGTCAAAAAGTAAAGAACGAGAGAACTAATAAGATTGATCCATTTTCTTTAAAACCCAATTTCCACACGTATCTTTAAAATCAAATATCTTACAAGCGCCATGACTAAAAATTATAAAAATCACATATTCGAAATCAGCATCTTTTTCTCTTCGATTAGAGATCTAACAAGCTATACTTTCGACAAATTTTTATTTTTCATTTTTGTTGAGTTGTAGAAAATGTGACTTATATAATCACATGTGATTTATAAGTAAATATAATATTGGTACACGACTATTCATTAATGGTAAATGTTAACTCACACATGATTACAACTTATTATTCATTCACATAAACAAATATAAATAAGATTTTAAAAATTGCATTCGTTTACGGCCAAAATTGCATGTGATTATTGATTTGAGGTTTAATAACATTTGTTTTATAAATGAAATATGTGATAATAACTGATAATTCACATGTGATTTCACCTTTATATTTATTGACATGTATAATTATAGAAAAATTATTGAAATTCATATTTATTTACACATTAATCACATGTGATTACTAATTTAATGATTAATCACATGTGATTACAACTAATTTTTTCTCCGTAAGTCTTTTAAATTATCAAATAAATTATTATTATGTGATTTTAAAGTTATCATTTGTAAATTTGATTATTCACATGTGATTATAGCTAGTGATTTAAATCGTATAATATGATTGTAAATATAATCACATGTGAGTGTTAAATCACCTGTGATTTAACATAGGAATTTCAAATATCCATTACAAAATGGAAAAAAAAAAGTTTGTCAGAAGTATGTCATGTGAGATCACTAATTAAAGATAAAAAAAATGCTTCAACGGTATAATTTATAGATATACAGTTTGTGAGATATTAAGATTTTTTTAAAAGTAGAAATTTGAAATGGAACATTCTTATTGGCTCCTCCATCCTTCATCTTTTTGTCATTCTTTATTGAACTTTCCTTTATTTATACATTTTAAAGATTATATGTATTTTTAAAGCTTATGATCAGACGGAAGAAGTATTGTTATGCTTCATTTAATTTAATTCTTAAAGTCTAAAGTTTATATATTGTTAATAATGGTTGCAAATTTCATCCACACATATATTATTTTTATTTTTATAGTAATAATAAAAATAAATAGTAGCTTAATAACTCAATCATAATTGATAGTGTCAGCTAATTTGAAAAAGTGGAAAAAAAAAAGTGTGCACGAATGGTGCATATAACTCATATAATTATGATACAATCAAGAAACTAAATAATCATTATTAAAGATATAGTTAAATAATTTTGTTGACATCTCTAATTAAAGATAAATATGGTATTGTCGCCTTGTCGGTGGGGACGAAGCTAGCGAATACAGAAGGATGTGACAGAAAAGTTTAAATTTTTCTTCCTACGATTTGAAAGGAAATTTTTTAATATGTCATAATACATTAAAAAAAAAAAATTATTTGAAATTTTGAGAGGACAACTTACTCGAGTGCCCTCCCTCTATATCTACCCTTAATACTAATTGGCCATCCCCTAAGTCTATGTGGTTAATCTTTCTATTTGACACATAATCTAAAATTCTGTTTGACATGATAATTCAACTCCCTTATTTTGAATGCCATGTCACTTGCTAATTAATTGTTAATGGAATATCAAAAAGGTACTAACTCCAACAAACCAATTTAATTCAAGATTAGTATTTCATGACCTCTTACTTCCTTAATTATTAGTATATATTAGTTACAAAGTAAATCTTCAAATCATAAGTAAATAATCCGTTTTCATCAATTGTTCAAACAATCATTTTCATTAGATGAGATGAGATGGTAAAGCCAACTACACATCATGCTCGATGCAATTTATGTTTTCTATTTTTGCAGGTTGAAGTGATTTTGTCCATGTAATGATATGATAGAAAGTGTAGTTCATGCGTGTATGTTGTATGTCATAGTTAATGGTTTCTTACTTGGTGATCCCATTATCACTAATTTCTTTAGGGTGTAGTCTTAGATGTTTTGTTTAGACCGGAATGAATAAGTTATTGAACCACTCATTATGCGTCTTGCATACTTACGGGGTTTTGTTTGGTTTCATTTTCTATTTCTTGGTTGATTTTCTCAATATGTTGTTAATAATTGTAGAGCTTCCCTTAGAAGCTCAAATCCATGTAGTCTTATGGTTTAAATTTGTGGATATATTCATATATACCTTGATAGAAGTTTATGAACATCATTGGATTCATCGTCTTAGCCCTTAAGACTGCAAGGTCGCCTAAAAACGTATATTCAGGTGACCATTATTTTCCTTCGACACATTTTAGTATTTAATCTGTTCCTTTACTTTTATTAATTCATTTTAACTATTGATTGTGTTCATGTATATAGTGCCACTTTTTAAGCTTAATAAGACAATTTTCAACAAGTGCGTCAAGAATGCATAATATGTTTTCACTTATATTCTTCACGAGTGGTAGAATTTCAAATTTATATATAGGTAATATATACATTCCAAGTTGGATTGTTTTTGAATGTCAAATCTATAGCTAATAGCTAATATTTATTATGTTATAGTTTTAATGACCCGACTAACTATTTAAAAACTCGTACCAATTTTTAGTTTATTAGAGAGTTGTTGCTAGCAAATAGTTTTTGTTGCATAACATAAGACACGTCTAGACTCAACCATATTTATGATCTTTTACGTGATGATAAATCATAATGGAGCTTCCTCAAATGCAAAAATATTCATAATAAATACAATACGATTAAGTTCTTAGAAATTACAACATATTCACTTTTTTGGTTGTTGTTGTTGTTGTTATCCGAAATAAAAACTAAAATACATAAAATCTTATGAAAATGAAAAAGTAAAACTATCGATGTATTGGTAATTTCATATTTTCTTTTATGCTTTTTATTTTAATACGTTTGGTATATTTATTCTAACACTTTCCTTCTATCAAGAGCATACCTTTCAGTATGACATAATTTCATGTTTACAATATAATCATATAACTAATAACTAATATAGTGTTATATCGGAGTTACCGTGCATCGCACGGGATTTTACACTAGTTGTAAATATATTGTAAATCCAACTCTAATTGTTGGTGCAAAATGCAGTTATACTTGGTGAAGAAATATGCCAATCGGTGTAACCTAACGTCATGATATTTTATTTATCAAATTGCACCAGTACAAAGGTGAGTTTATGTAGCGGTGGAAATGGGTTAATGGAGCGGTGAAGTGCATGTTCCAAATGCCAGAGCTCCAAAAAATGATGTCAATGTTATGGAGCGGTTCTTTAACCGCTTCAAAAGAATTTGTCTTGGAGCACTAATTTATCTTTTTTGGAGCTCTGCTATGAAAGCTGCAAAAAGTATTTTTTAGAGCTCTGTTATGAAAGCTACAAAAAGTATTTTTTTAGAGTGATATATACTAGTCATTTGGATCTGTTATTACATTTTTTGTACCGTATGTTTTGGTCCTCTTTTAAGAAACCGGAATTTTATTGTTCATGCAGCTTTAACAATACATTCCAGTTTAGGTTCATCGTATTCTATTTCCAACAACACAAAACTAGAATAGGTAACAATGATCAAAGTACAATAATATTACATTAGATAATAATATAAGTAATTTACATCAGTTATAAATCCATCACTACCCAAAATCTGTCAAAATTCTGCCCAAAATCCAACCTATGACAGTACATCTATCATACAAACCAAAATTAAAAACTTAAAAGTAATCGGCGCATCAACCATTTCAGTGTTGATAAATTGGGTTGCCGAGTTTTTAACCCATTCATTAATCGCTCTTTCTGGTAACGGGGTTGTATCATTCCATAGCTATAATAAAATAAAAATTGAAAACTAGTTAATCGACATTTAAGATAATTTAAGGTGTCATACAAGTCACATTAAAATTGCTTAAAGACTTACATTGTTTGGAAAGTCATCTTGTTTGGCAAATATTGTGTCAAAAATATTCATCAACGTAGTATCCGCATTTCCAATTCGACCGTTGTTGATGACACTACATTCAAATACCAAAGGCAGTTTAAAATAGATTCGAAAGAAAGAAATCTTATATCAGACCGCTTATATTCTTGTAGTTGGACCTCCAAGTTTTTGGAATGCTCCAAATTAACAAATTTAAATAATAGATTGCACACAAATAATATATTTTGTATCAAATAGTTACCTCAACCATTCTCCAAGCAAAAGATGAGTTACAAAGCCTAAAATCACAAGCATTAAGTTAGAATGTAATGCGGGTTTAGGAACGCACATTTATTTTGAAGATTTTTTTTTCGCAAAGCGCATATAAATGCCTTGAATCACGACAATAAATATGATAAACATCATTATCGAATGATATAAAATATGTTATCGTTAGAAATAACAATTAAATAACTTACATTGACCACCAATGTATTATGGTAATATCAAGATCTTCATTCACCATCCAGCCTAGCAGTGCCTCGTACTCAATCCACTCGCAATAGGTATTGATATACATCGTGTTAAAATTATATAATTCAAGCTTATAAATAAGTCATTTAATGTTAAATATTTGTTAACTAGTGGTGTTTTCTAGAAGTTATTGCAGGTTTTGCAATTGTGTTTAAATTGGAGGTCCAAAGTGCTTAAATGAAAAGATCAAGATGGCTGGTAGCAAGTTATTGAAGTCTAAAGCTAAATGTGTAGAAGTGCAGAATCTTCAAGGTCTCTTTCACAACATTCTAGGATTATATATAAAGACATTAGGGTTTCTCATAACCCTAATCTTCATTCTGTGATCAATTCTTCAGCCGTTCCTGATTGTTCTGAATTGTTGCTGCAACTATTATACACAAATTAATCAAGTTCATCATTCAATGAACTAGAATCTATTATTCTAATATTGTGTGTGAATTCGTACTGCTAGTTTTCTGTAATTGATGTTCTAAACTTCTGGTTTAACATTCTGATTGAACTTCTGGTTGAATAATATTAATAGTTTTCTTCTGAGTTTGAGGTTTCTTAACACATCCCTTTGGGCGCATTTACCTCAACCTGACCCCAATATGACGTGTAGTCTGCGAAACGTCTCGCTAGAGCTTGAATATCTTTCGGCCTGTGTGTCAACCTCGCCTCCAAGTTCTTGATCGTTTGGCTCCGATTCACATCAGACGTATTGGGTACTAATGGCATTTGTTGTTGGACCTATAACAAGGTTTGAAAGAAACGACCAGATTAGTATGAAGAACAGGTGAGGACAAAAACTAGAAGATAGCCACACACACTACCGGGGCCTGAGGTGGTGTACTGCGAATCGGGTTCCTCATGGAGTCGTTTGGTGTTGGGTGTCCAACCTACAGTAACAAACCATTTGATTATATATAATAATTAATACATTATATATACCTAACTTTATACACACATACACACAAAAAGACTACATGATCCCTTGATGATGTACTATCATTGTGTGGTGACATTCCTTTTCACAACTAAATTTAATAAATAATTTTATTAAACATTATTGCAAGATAACATAATCTTTTCACTAATCTATATAGTATCTATTTATATATATATATATATATATATATATATATATATATATATATATATATATATATATATCGTACAATGGCCAAAGAAGACGATTAAGGTGTATATATATATATATATATATATATATATATATATATATATATATATATATATACCTTAATCGCCTTCTTTGGCCATTGTACAATATGGCTACGTGCTTCATCTAAGCATGTTACTTCTTCAGTCGGTACAGGAACAGTAGATACACCACAACCAGCTTCGACCGTGTCCACGAGTACATTTACATGACCCGGTTGCAGACCATCCAAACTACTTGGATATGCGAGGTCTCTCGCTATTCTTTTTTTCATTTCCCCATATGGTTCCATAATATCACATGGGCATAACGTACATAAAATACTTATAGCATACAGATAGCATACAGATGTAATTAAGGGTGTTTAATGTATTTTACAATTGTGAAATAACCTCGACGTCATCAAATCCATCAAATGATCCACCAGACGCACAACTTGAATGGTGAATGCCCGGGCTCATGTTCCCATTTACGAACTATAAGTCTGCCTTTATACGAGCCACTTCCTCACGACATCTGTTCAATTCCTCACTGAATTCTCCTCTCACTTTCTCAGTTACTTGATTAGTAAAGGCCTCTAAATCTTCGATCACTACCATTTGCTTCTACGATACGGATGATTCATTGGAAGCGATCTTCGATGCCCCATAAAAATGGTTTTTTTGCAATTATCTAACCACCTTGAAGATGTTTGATCTTCACAAACAGGACACGCAGATTTACCTTTCGTACTATAACCGGACAAATTTCCATATGCTGAAAAATCATCTATGGTACAAAAAATCATGGCTCTTAATTGAAAATTCTCCTTTTTATAAGCATCGTACACTTCAACGCCCGAATTTCACAATGTTTTCATTTCATCAATCAAAGGGGCCAAATAAACATCAATGTCATTACCAGGTTGTTTTGGACCTTGAATTAACAATGACATCATGATATACTTACGTTTCATGCATAACTAAGGAGGAAGATTGTAAATGCACAAAAGAACTGGCCAAATACCGTGTCGACTACTCATGTTTCCAAATGGATTAATTCCGTCCGAACTAAGACCAAACCGTATATTTCTAATCTCATCACCAAATTCTTCATAAATATTATTAATATTTCTCCACTGAGGTGAATCGGCCACATGTCTTAATTTTCCATCTTTCTTACGCACGTCGGAATGCCAACGCAATAATTTTGCCTCTTTCTCTTTTGAAAAGAACCGTTTCATTCTTGGTATGATGGGCAAATACCACAATACTTTTGTAGGCGGACCCTTTTTCGTCCCGTCAACGTTTTCATCCGTTTCCTTTTTACGATTATACCTCGATGTATGGCAAATAACACATTTATGTAGATTCGCATAGTCATTCCTATACAATATACAATCATTTGGACATGCATCTATTCTTTCAATTTCTAACCCCATTGGACACATTAATTTTTTTGCTTGGTATACCAAAACAGGTAACTCATTATCTTCGGAGAGCATTTCATGTAAAATAACTAGTAGGCTTGTGAAACTCGTATCACTCCAACCGTTGCTCGCTTTTAAGTTGAACAACTTCATAACAGCAGAAAGTTTGGAAAATTTTGTACAGCCCGGGCACAAAAGGTTTTTCTGACTCGTGAAATAATTGTTGTAATTTTTCATGATCATTCTCATCGATATTTGCCTCCAAGGTGTTAAACATTTCATTCAAATTTTCACGATCATCGTTGTTGTATGAATCATTGGTCCCAGTGTCATTAAATACAGAAGACGATGTGCTAGTGTCAACTAATAATTCACCATGTCTTGACCAACACGTATACTTTCGTACAAACCCACGTTGAATCAAATGTGTCTCAATATCACCAATATTATCAAATTTGCTATAATTTTTACAATCTATACAATGACACCAAATCTCAAGTTCTCCATTCTTCACCCGATTAGCCTCAGCAAACCTAACAAATTCTTGCACTCCTCTCACATACTCTACCGTAGAACGTGCAATGTCGTACATCCATTTACGATCCATCTGAAAATTTAAAAAGTAAACAATGAAGTGGAATGCATGTATGATATGTATGTCTAGAACGAAAGTGGTCACGGGTGGCCAATCCTAACCCACTTTCTAAATATTGTCTCATATGTGTATAAGTTTTAAAGGGTTGACAATTTAAGAAAAAAAAAATTGGCAGCATTTTCCCTTGACTCCTCAAGTATGCGTGTAAAACGCAAACTCGAAAAAGTAAAGAGAAGTATCTACCTTTTTTTCTTAAATCGTCAATCCATTAAAACTTATACACATCCTAGATGAGACAAAGTATTCAAAAAGCAGTCCCAAACGGGGACAATCCAAAATTTATCTCTATTAGATTAATTTCAGACGGGTATAAATGTAATGGCACGTGATTTCTAACTTATGACAAGCTAAATGCATACATAAACATATCAATATAAGTGTATAAATATAGTATACAGTAGTTTAAATATATACACATATCTGTATATATATTTTTAATTACATGTACTATTTATCATTTGTTTAGATATACATAAATACATAAATTTAATTATTTATGTGTCATGTATGCATAAACATATAAAAAGGTAACAATATATACATATATATATATATATATATATATATATATATATATATATATATATATATATAAAGAGGTAAAAGATATGAAATTGACCTTGATTTGTAGGGGTTGATGAGCTTTAATGATGGAAGAGTATTAATGCGATTTGGTCGGTGAAATAATTTTATTGATGAAATTTTTTGGTTGGTGTAGACAAAGTTTTAATGGAGATATAGTTTTAATTTGGATGGTGAATGGTGAGGATGAACTTTCAAATAACAAAAGTACTTTGGAGCTCATTACATAAGTGTGTCAAATAATTTTTTTTTGAGAGCTCATTACAAGAGCTCCAAATAACAAAAGTATTTTGAAGCTCACTACATAAGTGCTCCAAATAATTGGTTTTTTTAGAACTCAAATTGTACTTTTGTAGCTGTACGTGCAAAGGAGCTCCAAAAAATAGGTATTTGGAGCATTTCTTAAAAAACTGCTCTAAATGTAAGCCACAAAGTGAAAGACATTTGTATCTTGTGTATAAGGATGATGCTCCAATACATTAAAGTGAAAGAAGAACTAAATCATAATCACACAACTAACTAACATAATCATTAGAATCACACTCATACATCTCAAATATGTGTAGAAAAATAGATATTCACGCTCATAAATGCATAAAAATTGAAAAAATGATTGATGTATAATAATAGAGATAATTGTGCATTAATAGTTTTTTCGAATGCGGTGCAATTTTAGAAATGTGCATTTATTTTTCTTTGCATATTTGAGATGTACTAATGTGTTTCTAATGATTTTATCAAGAGTAATTGTGAATTTGAGGCGTTATCATCCGTTCTTATTTTTAAAGTATTCTCATTTGAAATATATATATATATATATATATATATATATATATATATATATATATATATATATATATATATATATATATGGAGTTAGGTTCAAACGAGATTTTTAAAGTGTTCTTATGTGAAAATCTCTATAATTTAATAATTTTTGCAGTTCTGTATCTTTTTGTAATTCTCCTTTGAACATTTGAATATATATATATATATATATATATATATATATATATTTATGATTGATGGACCACTATACTAATTACACCAACCATCTAGTTAATGACATCTAATAATTGTCTAGTACACCTATTGTTTCCTAGGTATACTATTTAGTATTTAAGACCCAATCATTCAATAAATCGTCAAGAAATGCAATTTGGGATATTGGTCAAGAGTCAAGGTTGAACACAACTTTTATTATTATTGTGACTATAATGCATTAAAATCCTAAACCAAACGTAGGAGACCTTGCCTTTATCGTGAAATTTAAGACGATTTTACTGACAGTTTGCTTTACGTATTATGGGATGATAGTTTTACTTTGTGTTACATTGAGTATCACATCGAAAACTTAATGAAATTAAATATGTATATAATTTTATGGGCTACCCCTTTAATTAATACCAGTTACTTTTAAAATAAAATTTCATTTGAAATTTATAATGAGCTTTGGACTAGTTGGAGTGAAAAAGACCCTCACAAATGGGTATCATAGCTAGTGTAGCTCGATGTTAATGTGTAAAGAATCCTTGATAACCCGTCTATCTCAAATTCAACGATCACAGTGGATCAATGCCTTATCTTGTTGTGGTACGGTTCTGATACCAGAAGGTGAGATCTCGTGGTCATCATTGAAGGGAGGAGAGACCCAATTAATGTGCGACTCTAGTCAATGATTCTGATCATTGGCTGATCTCGTTGTGTACTTCGTAGAATAATAAGGTTTGATATTTTGGCTTAATGCATCATTGAAATAGAGACTTGCTAGCCCTAGTTAAGGTCAAAGAATTGATTACTTTTAGCTAACTTTAGGCTTGGAATATTTGATAAGTACTTTTAATTAGAGTAAAACAGGTAAATTTAAAGTACTATAAATAACCGCAATTTTTGATTTTCAATGTTGTAATATTTTTATTGATTTGAATCAAAGAATTATAAGGTATAAGTGCGGAAATAGGTTAAACACATGTTAACCTAACTCATACATATTGAATGACAAATTGCATATTTTCTATAAACTCTTTTATAACACTTGCATATGACAAAGTGTTGTTGAATAAATATTGACTCACTGTACGTAGTTAAAATGTTCACCAAGAGTTTAATGGTCAATGATAATATCGCAATAAATGTAGAAGAGAAAAGATAGCGCTTACTATACTCAAACATTCTTTTATATACAATAGGAATGCTTAAAAGAGGGAAGTAAATTCTCCTTTGGACATGTCGATCATTCCATGGATGAGTACTTTTGGGTTATAGATGTATAGCTTTGTGTTTGTGGTACAAAAGTAAAAAATAGCATGAACATTAATGACAACTGTTCATGCTTTTCGCAAGAGATTGTACTTTTTTGCAGAGCCTGTTTTGCCGCCCATTTATTGTAGACAGAGATCCCGCTTGAATTTAACTCTATAAAATTTGCACAAGAAGTTTTGTTCAGTAAGTGATCTTGAATCAGTGATGCATTTGTCATATATCACTGATCACTGATGAGTCAGATGCTCTTGGATCTTGTTCACTGTTTTCGCCCAGACAAGACAAGGTGTATTTTGGAGTTCCTTTTTGATTTCCTTGAAGTATAGCTTTTCAGTAGATCATCTGACAGAAGGTTCAATTAATGGTTAACTAGTGACATGGGTATTTCAAGAATAAATGTTTCATCATTGGATTCGCTCTAAGGAGGTGTAAGAGTGATTTAATAACAAATACAAGACCGTTTGGATTTTAATTCAACAAGACCCGATGCGGAATTTGAGTTTAATGGAAGAAATATTGGGTGTAAACTCGAGTCACACATCAAAAGATCAAAGAAAGCAAATCATGTATATAAGTTCGTGTCACTTCACGTGTCACTTTAGATAAAGTACTTTTCTTAAACATCATTTTGACATTATATATATATATATATATATATATATATATATATATATATATATATATATATATATATATTTGATATTCACACATATTTTATTTCTTAAATGTGCATCTATGACTACTTATGAGTTATGACAACTCTATATATAATATAGTAAGAGAAATGCACACATTGAGTGACGAGGAAGGAAAAATATGATTCCTTGGAAGCATATGTAGGCGTGCAGATTTCCCCATTTATCTCTTACTTACAACCCTTTTGACTTTTTTGAGTCATTTTCATCCACCGTATAAAGAAAATAACTAAATAAGGGTTTATCGTATGAAAAGAAATTGAGAAAGATAATGGTTGTGAGTAATCAATTTGATATTTTAACATGTTTCTAGTGCAATGACAAGTCGAGTTCGATCGAGGCGGTTGGATTTCGCTAACATGTACTCCATATATATAATAACATTCGTTCAATGAATTCAACGTTCTCTTAAAAATGATAATATACATTTATAACTCATTAATCTTCTTATCTATATTATAATGTTTGTTATGCAAAGTTCATAAGCAAATCATAATTGATGTGGCATAAAGAGTATGTATACCTCCATCATTTCATTAAGTCCATATAAGAGAGAGAAATAAAAGTCGATGGTTATGGACTCCAGTGAAAGAGTATAAGTGGCCCCCACCAATTTATTAAATTCTCCTTTTTACTAAAAAGAAAATAGCTAAGAATTACTCCATATTAAATAATGATAAAAATAAATTAATGGGAATGATCGAGTTATAGACTTAAAGACGCTTATGTAAGTTTATAAAAAGCTGAGGTGTTATAACGTGTTAGTGGTATGAACTTCTTTTTGTCCATGGATGCTAACAAAAGTTATGTTACAATCTATATATTATTCTCATCTTCTGGAGTTCGAGTGTAGGTGATGGAATGCAACAGGACCACCTAACATCAAACGTATCAAGTGCACTAGTTTCTTTAATTATTAGATAATGGAAATCAGTCGGAAGGTTTTAAAACTTTTAATTATTTAGAGTTGAGTTCAAATGAGTATAAAAAATTTAGTAAAAATGAAGGAATCAATCTTAACCGTTCATTATCATCAAGGATAAGAAAACCCTCACTTTCTCCCACATACTTAGAAATTAAATATCTCAAAATGGCTAATTAAAAAATTATAAAAATTACTCCCTCTGTCCAATTATAAGTGTCAACTTTAAATTTATATAAAGTTTTATAAAATTCCACTAACTTCATTCTCCACCAATAAAATATTATCTTTACCTACTAAAGTCTTTTTTAATTGGTGATTGGTTGAAATACAAAGTTGACATTTATAATGTGACACCCCAAATAGAAATGTGAACATTTGTAATGGAACAGAGGGAGTATAAAACTTGCATCATAAAAATTAGCATTTTGAAAATTGTACAACTTGATATCACATGTGATACTGTATAATATAACATGTGATAATAATTAAATACTGCGTAGTATCACATGTGATAGTAAATCGTACAATTTGTAAAACTCACAAAAAAATCGTCAAGAGTATACCATTTGAGATGTCTAATCGAAGAGGAAAAAACGCTAATTTTAAAGTGCAATTTTATAATTTTTTTGTCTAGCTGTTGTTGAGATATTTAATTTTAAATAACGTGGAAAAAGGTGTGATTTTGTTAAAATGACTTTTGTACTATATAAATTGAGCTCTCTCATTCCGTTCTTTCATTTTTACTATTTTTTTTACTCATTTTAACTGAAGTCTAATTGTGTATTATATTCCTATATTAGTGAACTTGAATTGAATTTTGAATAGCCTCCTCATTTCTTCTTATTTTCATCCTTTTTACCATTATATCTCGAATCCCCAACACTATAATCTTAGTGTCTTAGAGATGAGTAAAATCTATCATCAGATATTGAGAAAAAATGCCACTATAATTTGATTAACTATTTGAGTAACCGTAATGAAAGAAACATGAAGATGAAGATTGAACTTACAATATTCGCATTTACACTGTATATCACTCACCACTATACTACCATTTGCGGGGACCAAAAATATGCGAGTATATTAATAGAGTATTATTATTCAGAGGTGTATAAGAGTACGGGGTGTGGGGGGGATTTTGTCACCGTTTTTCGACGAGAGCGCCGTCGGACGGCGTTCTGCCGCACCGGGACGGCGTTCTCGCCCCGTTTTTCGGCCGCCGTCCTCTTCCGA
The DNA here is from genome assembly GCA_963930675.1 of Gnaphalium uliginosum. NCBI lineage: Eukaryota > Viridiplantae > Streptophyta > Magnoliopsida > Asterales > Asteraceae > Gnaphalium > Gnaphalium uliginosum. The sequence goes on along the minus strand of OZ005680.1, from coordinate 47,897,488 downwards.
ATGTCGAAGTTGCGCATTTTTGTTTTTTTTCCTAAAGGATAGTTTATAATATTTAATAAAAAAAAATTAAAATTTTTTAAAAAAAATAGCCGTTACAACGGCCGAATTTTAAAAAAAATAGCCGTTACAACGGCCGAATTTTAAAAAAAATAATAATTTTTTTTCCTATTTAAACACACCTCAAATACAATCTCAAATCACAATTCAAGCACTATCTCAAACACTCTTTCACACACACAATCTAAACAGTCAAAAATTCATCCAAAAATTCTATTTTCTTCATATCATCTTCTTCATCATGTCAAACAACCCGAATAACCCGTACCATTTACAATCCACTTGGAACCTATTCACGAGCGAATGGTAAACCTCACAACCGCAACAAAATCAACCATCTTTAAACCCACAAATTCAAAGTTTTGCCCCATACGCTTACAACCGACCGATGCAACCACCACCACAATTATCACCCGATGAATACGCCCAATTTCAAATGTGGCGTCAAAGTCAACAACAACCTGACGTCCAATCCTTCGAAGACACCAACCCGACACCCGAATCATCCAAAAAAACCAAGGGCAAAAAATCCAAAAAAGATTCACCGGCCAAAACCAAAAAAGTCGTTCCACACCGTAACGTTTGGGTACCGGAGGACGAGCTTCGTTTGGCCGAAAGTTGGATTTCGGTGTCTGAAAATTCACAACGTGGAACTGACCAAGAAGGGTCTCCGTTTTGGTATCTCGTTATGGATTCGTACAACGCACGGAATCCACCATTCCAACGAGGAAAAGACGCGTTGTCGTCAAAATGGACCAAACTAAATGCGGACTGCAACAGGTGGCAAGGCATTTGGAAAAGGCTTTCGGATCAACTACGGAGCGGTGAAGGCGGGGATGATTTGATGATCCGTTGTGACACGCAATACAAGTTGGAAAACGAAAAAACTTTCACAAGTTTGTTGGCGTAGAACTTTTTGAAGGATAAACAGAAGTGGCTACATCCCGATCCGTTTGTCGTCGGTAGACGAAATGTTCCAAGACGCCGCGAGACGGTCAATTTGGACTCGGACTTTGATGAACCACCACAGCAAGAAACGCAAAACCCGAATGAGGGTTTATTTGGGGACGATTCGCATCAACGACCGACTGGAAAATCAAGGAAACCGAAGTCTCAAAAAACCACTTATTCTGGTTCGGCCGGTTCCTCCCGTGCTTCGTTTGATGAATCACTCGCAACAACATTCGAAGGCATCCGATCCGACAAGCAAGGCTACTACAAGACGAAGGATCTCGAGGCCAAACTTCGAATCTTGTCGATGCCGTCTGAGCATTTACCGGAGCAAGCAAGGCTCATCTTGAAAATGGAGAAGAGGAAGATTTGCGAGACAATGGGATTGCCATACGGAACGGGAGCGGGAGGTGGTGCTTCGGGTTCGGGATCGGGAAACTGATTTGTCTTATTTTATTTACTTTTGTATTTTAAATTTGTAGGACTTTTAAATTATGTATTTTAATTTTAGGACTTGTATTTTTTTTAATTAATTAAATCTTGTTTTATTTGATTTATTTATTTTTATATATTAATTTATACAGTTATTATCATTAAAAAAACAAATAAAACAAATAATAAAAAACTCCAGAACACTATCCAGAACACTGTCACTACACCACAAAATCCTCAATTACAACATTCTCCAGAACACTGCCCAGAACACTGTGGTGACAGTGTCACCACACCCTGTGCTCTAAGACCACCCCATCAGGAGCATCGGTTCCCACTTCAGTTTGCATCAATTTTGGGATGGGGTTGGCACTATCACTTCAATTGCCTGTAAGTCAGTGAAGCTTCCATTTACCGAGTAGAAGTGAAAGAAAAAGTGGGTCCAAACATTATTTTTGTTTTGTTTTTGTTTTTGTTTTTGTTTTTGTTTTTGTTTTTGTTTTTTGTTTGGTGTATAGAAGTAAAGGTATATTGGTAAATATGTGACTCATAAAAACTGAGTGAAGTGTCAGGGTTGATAGTGTTCTGTCAGTTTAAAAAATTACTGACGTGACGCTGATTTGACACCAACTAATTCATTAATTTGCATTAGCGATCGGGAGTGGTTTAATGTATATGATATGATATATTTGTGTCACCAAAATCACTATAGATGCCACTTTGTCAAACAAACATTCTGTTTCACACAAAGACAAACATATGCACTCTATTTTATCGCCATTATTTTTTCTAAATATGAGAAGAAGTGGACATCAATAATTATCGGATCAATTTAATGCAAAAGAAACACAAATGATGTTTTTAAATAGTGGTTTGGGCCAACTGCGACAAGATTAGGTAGGTGACAACACTGTCAAACAAAAATTCTCAGTCGTTAGTCCAAATTTCATATTTATATAATCTGATAATTATTAAATAATGTTGCACAAAATATACCATCGATAAAATAATAGTGAGGTTTGGGTGCCACAAGAGAGATGACCAATTAACAGGCCCTGTAAACGAATCAACATTTAGTAAACTCGTTAATTCTTCGATAGAAAGTTCATTAATATTCATTTGTTTAGTAATGAACGAATATAAATATGAACATGATTATTGTTTGACTAGTTAAATGAGCGAACGCGAATATATCTTAATTTCGTTCAATCACGTTTGTGAGAATTCTCTGAAATAAAATCTTTTTCAATTAGGTTTTAAAAAGAATTTCCAACCACCAACTCCGACTAGTTTGTTGTCACACGTACCATAAGGTCCATAAGTAAAAGTATTGTGATGTGCATCTCATGGAGTCCACTCTGTCCCTTGAGCCGACTGCTCCTTTAACTTCCGCAGCGGCCCATTTGACCTTAGGGCCAGCCTTGGGCCTAATAGGCATTTTTAATGGCAAAATATTAACAAATGACTTGATATGTATCAAGTACATCCAAGATCCAATAGTATACTCTTTCGAGTTTCGAAAGAGCTAGCTCATAACATCTGTCCTGTTAACAAAAATATGTCAAATACCCTATGGTAAAAAATAAAGCATATGTAAAATAATAGAAACTATAATTTATTATTGAATGAGTTGATCAAAAGGATTACAAGAGACCTATATTTATAGATTGTACTAAACTTGATAAATAATAAACTTAATAGAAAACTAATACTAATTGTAAACTAAATAGGAAACATATACTATCTTAATAGTATATTCTAATACGCTCTCGCAATTTGAACGGGATAAAGACGAGAGTCAAACTGTAATGAAATTTGTATATGAAAGTGCTTGGTATCGGCTGTTTGTGTTGCAGTGACAATGTGACATTGTCTTGCTTTGGCGGTATTTTCTTGCTTTAATTTATTTTTGGCGGCATTAACTTGCTCTGGTTTACTTTTGGTGGCATTCATTTGCTTTGGTTTGCTTTTGGCTGCATCGGGTCTTTGGGCATGAATTTTCAAGTGCAATGATAATTAGTTGACGTTGGATGTCGATAGCTTAGGATTTTTGGAATAAAAGAAAGTAAAGAACATGAAGTAGAAGAGATGAGTTCCAGAAGAAAATTGATAGAGAGAGAGGAAGAGAAACGATTTTAGAAGAAAATAAACGAAAAGGAAAAATAGTTTTTTTTTTCTTTTTTTTTTCCATCTAAATTATTAGTGAAGAGGAATGGTAAGTGAGGATTAAGAAGTAGTCGGAAGATGAAAAGAAGTAGAGTACCTCTAGAATCGGTGATAGCAAATTTTATTTTATTATTATTTTTAGTTATGAAATAAAAGAAAGAATTGCAATAAGGGAACAATACTAATTTGATTGCATGCATGATGTTGTAGCAGATTAGGAGCGAATTAAGAATAGAACTTTTTTTTTTTCTTCTAAAGAAAAGATTAAATGATGAGAAGGAGAAGTGGAGACTAAAAATAGAAGATTTGATTTAGAAGAGTTAATAGAAGAAGATTATAAGAAAGATTTGATTTATAAAAGAACAATTGGAGATTAAAATTAAAATTAAAATTAAAATTAAAAGATATATTAAAACAAGACAAGAAAAGAAATATAAGAATTAGAAAGACTTTGATGCTTAGAGATTAGAAAAAATATTGGAGTAGTAATTTTTTGTTTTTTTTTTTTTCAAAGAAAAAAACTTGAATAAGAAGTTGAAACTACGAAGAGAGGATCGAGGGTTTAAGCAGTTGTGAACTCTTAAAAAGATTGAGAATAGAAGAAGATTAAGAAGGTATGTGATCTCGGAGTGGATAGGACCTCAAAGAAGAAAAGGAAAAAAAAAACCAAAAAAATGCAAAGGAATTAATTAATTTTACCCTAGGCAGAAAAGAAAAAAGATACATAGATATATAGCTGTGACTTTTGTAATCGGTAAACACGATGAATTTACCGTAGGCGGAAAAGAAAAGAATTAAAAAAAAACACGAGATAATTAAACTAACATTCTAATTCGGAAAAAAAGTAACCCTAACATGATCCCCTGCGGACCGTCGTGTTTAATCGACGACAGGAGGAAGAATTTTCTCCGGTGATTTTATATCTAAATTTTTAATTTTTAGCTATGATACCATTTAATAAAATAATAAAAATGATAACTTTATTAATTGAATGAGTTGATCAAAAAAATTACAAAAGACCTATATTTATAGACTATACTAAAATTGATAAATAATAAATCTAATAGAAAACTAATAGTAATTGTAAACTAAATAGGAAACATATATTATCTTAATAATATAGAGTGGAGTTCCAACGAGTACAACAACTTTACGTGAGAATAAAGGAACCAATAAGAACGTGCCACGTGTCACAAAACCTACTTTCCCTCACGTTTTTAAAAAATAAATATCTCAAAAACGGTAAGTCGAAAAATCACACCATAAAAAAAAGTTCTTCGAAAGTATACATTGTGAGATATCTAATCGAAGAGAAAAAAACTTTGATTTTTATGGTGCAATTTTTGTGATTTTCCGATTTAACGTTTGGGAGATATTTAATTTAAAAAAATGTGAGAGAAAGTGAGTTTTGTGACACGTGACACATTCCTGTTGGTTCCCAATTCTCATCAAAATTTTCATTGTCATTTAAACCTGACTTTAATAATATATTCTAATTCTAATAGCATAGTCATGTCTAGCTAGCTTGAAATGGAAAACATATATTGTAGCCTACATATATGGGATCGTAACAATGATATATTGTTTGAGGAGATAAACGGTAAACTACGAGCTAAGCAACAAATGTATCTTATATTTCAATGCGTGTTTTATACTTTCAATTCGCATTTTGTTTTGTTAAGATGTATATGATGATGATACATGCAAGTGTTAGAATACTATCAAAAAAATATAAATATGTGATTATATGGTATTTGAAAAACTAAATCGATAAAAACATTTTAGAATTTTAAACTTAGTTCTAAAGCTTTATAATTATCATATGTCGAGTGTTTTTCGTTTCAAGTTTACTAAATCACCCTAATGAGCTAAAACTGATTGTAGGTCAAATTAGGGAAAAAATCGATTAAAAGTAGGATACATATATAAAATGGTTATCTAATTGGGTATATAATTTTAACAAAATAGAACAATCCAGTCCCGTCAACCTAGAAAAATTAACACTCGCTACTATAGTACATGGAAAATGAAGTTCTTTTACGTTTTAAGCTCCATAAAATGAGCAAACAAACTAAAGAAGAATTAAATTTATGTGTTTAAAATTATACATTTTCTACACTCCGCCGCAACGCGGGTTAAAAAAACTCGTTAGAAAACATATACAACAACCTTGAGTATGGGTAAACGGTCCCTGTTCAGGTTATCCGAAGAGGACGAGTATTTATAATCAGATGTACGCGGTCTAACCGGGATATACAACAACCTTGAGTACGTTATATAAAAAACAATATACATCACGAATTTAGTTGTAATATACACGCAAATGAACCACCTACTGCTTTTAATTCGTTAGGTTTTGATCATGTAAAAAGGGACATCGCCACTTTTTCTTTTCATGTTACCTTTAGTTTCTTTAAGTGCAAACTTGACCTGGATATTGGAATTGACTTCATAAAGGACAACCTTTGTAACCAACTTTAACGTTAATATCTCAAACCACAACTATCAAATAACGTACACCAATTGGTTCCCAAGTATAATGATTGATGTTGAGGATGATCAAATAGAAGACAAAACAACTGTCCTTCAAAAAATACCAAACAACCTTACGGAAGGAATTGAAATTCCAATTCCATTGAATTTTAAAAAAAATCTTCGAACCAAACGAAGACTTAGTTTTTATCCATTTATAAACACCACCCAAATTCCACCAAAAATTTAGAAACATACCATCATAAACTTTCTTTAATTTCTCATCTACTCAACACAAAAACATGTCTCATGATCACAAAGATCCTATGCCCGCACCCATTCACATTCATAATAATACCATGGATCTCATGGTGATGCACATGACTTTCTTTTGGAGCAAAGATGTAGTCATGTTATTTAGTGGCTGGCCAAATGGGGAGCTAGGTATGTACATACTAGCTTTAGCTTTTGTTCTTTTCTTAGCTATTTTCATCGAGTTTTTCTCGATTTTTCCGGTCGTCAAGCCAAGAAATAGTCCAATTCTAGGTGGGTTGATTCACGCTTTATTTTATGGACTCCGAATGGCTCTTGTTTATCTACTTATGTTGTGTGTGATGTCATACAATGTTGGTGTGTTTGTATTCGTGGTGTTGGGACATATTATTGGGGGTTTCCTAGTCAAATACCGAGTGCTTTCTAAGGAGGCTACTAAATCTCGAACGGATCCTGTGTCACGATTGTAATGTTTAAATTTCTACGGCTTTAATTCGGAAAACTAAGTGTTATGAAGATGAATGAAACTCGATCAAAGCATACATTTTGGTTTACCTTGGTTTATGGATGACATGTTGCTTTCAGTTTAATAACGTTTCAAACATATTGGTATAGCTTGTTTCAAACAGATCGGTATAGCTTGTGAATTCTGATGTTCCTCCAAACCCCATTCATACTAAATATTTGAGCTATGATAAATTTGTATAAGAATTTCACGATGATATCTGAATTGGAATTTTGATCGAATCAAGCAGGAACCAACTGTTTTAGTTAACAAAGGTAAGAAGGCTTTTATGGTTCGCTTCTTGATACTTCAAGCCAAGGGTGGTCCAGGTGATCATTCTGATGAAAACTCAATCGAATCGAACTGGTTAAATTTTTTAGAAAAGTAGATACTTCTATATTTGAATGTGTGTTAAATATGACCATACAAGGTTTAACCTCCCTAATACAAAGACAGTCAAAGAAATTACAACTTTTAGTGCAAACGGAACAAGTTACTATAGCATTATTCCTCGAGGTCATCCTTAATTACACAAAATAACATCAGTTTTACAAAAGAAAAAGGGCAAGAAAGCAATGGTCATATTCTAACTCCAGATTGAATACTGTGACATAAGTTAGCTATAAGTTTTTCGTGTGTGTCACTTTGTAAATTCTAAACTTGCTTCGGCTATCCGATATTTTCCATTCACAATATGGAACATCTGTTTACTCCAAGAGACTTAAATAGATTCACACCGCCAGTCCACAATCGTGAGAAGGAACCCATATGAGCAAGAGGTGGAGCCGCTGGTGCATCTTCATCACGATCCTTCTCTTCCTCGCTAGAAATCAAGGGTTCATGTGCACTGTCATCAAGATCTTTTGTGGTAGTCTCGTTTCCTTTATCATCTAGTCCAACCTCTGAGATTTCTCCAGGCTTCTTGTCAAATAGTCCTTTGAATTGCTTACGAGCTTTCTTCTCTACTTCCTGTTATAAGCAGTGATTTCTCTTTTTAATACTCCATATTTAATCCAAGTCAAGTTACCTAACTGTAACATCACTGTAAAACATACTCTACGATATTGACTAGTTGAAGTCAATTACTTCAATTTTTATTGAATGAAGTATATTTTTAACTGACCTGCTCAGTCTGTTTCAATTTAAGAAGAGCTGCCTTTGCGTTAGCTTCAGATGACTTGTCTATCGTCATCATCTATTTTAAGAACCAAGGAAAATGATCAAAATATAGTTCCAATAAACATTTGATTTATGTCTTATACTGAAACAAGTAAATCTAAAAAATTACCTTGTTGAAATCTGCCCTTGCTTCCTCATAATCGCCAGCCTCCATGTAAGCCATTCCACGTCGATAAAGTGCTTTCACGTGAACAGGGTTTGCATCTAATACCTGCACAAAGAAAAAACAATTGTTAGTATAAGGGACCATAAGATTGTGATAGTAAAATGCCCTATCTTTGTTAATCATAATGATTGTAAGAAGATAAAAAAAGCAATAAAACATCGGATGTTAGAATAAAGAACTTACTTTATTACATGTCTCAATTGACTTTCGACAATCCCCCATCTTCAGATAGCAGGCAGCCACATTCAGATTCAACAGGCTCTTTTGCACCAAAAACTCATAATCAATATGTTTGGTAAATAAAAACAGAAAGATTTGTTTTACATAATAATGAAGTATCATACTCTTGTGTTTGCGAACTCCTTTCCCTCCTCGTCATCTTGAGGATTGACATGGTTGAATTCACGTAAAATCTTCAAAGAAACGCATAAGCATTACATATAACAACCAATAACTAAACCTTAATACAAAGAACAGAAGAAGTATCTTTCCCAAGGGAAACCTCTTGTATCAGAACATACTTTATATTCACACACAGACTGCACAAGCGATAGATTTGTAAAAAGGACCAAAATGTGTACCTTATCATACTTCGCTTTAGCAAGTGCATATTTTCCTTCTTTGAATAGCCTGTTACCCTGGATAAGAAAAATGGCCTTGTGAATAACTTATACAAGCAGCATATTTTTCTACAACCTTTTTATATACAGAAAAAAAGGAAGGAAAAAAACCCCAACAAAGACTAATACACTATATACGCGTGTTTCAAGTTAGATTTGAACCCCCAACCTCTTGGTTGATGGCTTACTGAAATACCGCTGGGCCAAAGGCCCATTGGTTATATTTCTATAATTATGTACAAAATTACTAATACTTTTCATATCAGGAAGGCAGTGAGGCAATAAGGTCCTATGGTAATAAGATCAGATCTAAAATTCATAAAGTATATACCGTGCCTTTGGTCTTCTCAACATCGTCCATAATAGCTCTAAAATCCATACCAGTCCAGTCCTGCAGTGGAGAGTTGGAGAACATAAATGTAACATATCAACCATCATAGATCCAGATGAAAAAAAATCAAACAGTTGCAAGCAAATTTACATGTAAAAACAATTACTACAACATACTAACCACAGGATTTGACATCCAAAGACAACATTACAATCAAGCTATACCCTATTCTTTCGGTCTTTTTGAAATGAGCAGCTATGTTAAGCTTAGACTAATTTCTCATGTAATGACTATTTGGCATGAAATGAGATACCACAAATTGGTCTTACCTTTAGCATTTCAAAACCTAGGAGCTCAATCTCCCATTGAACATGAGCACCTTCAGGAACATTAACTGGCCTAGTCACAGAATAACGAGAGAAAAAAAAAAGGACAACCAAATATTAATATTAGCTGATCTCATAAATGCATAATATAAGCAGTTTCTGAACAATAGCCTGCTTCAAGAATATCTTTTTTGCCTCTAAAGATGTGACAAATACAGGGTTAACCAAAAAAACCTGGTAAACTTGTCATATGCATAATCAGGGGGACAGGTAACAAGTGATATCTCTTCAGGCAACATGAGCCGAACACACATCTCAAAACCTTCGGGTACCTAGCATCCAAAGAGAATACTTATATATGTAACTCCTCAAAAGACATGTTTCAATGACAAATTAATTTCGTTAACGCAACTCCTCAAAAGATTCATGCATGATCCCTTGTCATGTTTTTTAAATCCCCTACTCTACATCATGTTAAAATTCTTATCATGTTAATCTATTCATAGTCAAACAAAATAAACTCAACATAACTATTTCCAGTTTAGAAACTGGAGAAACTGAAAACTACTTGGGGCTCAGAAATAATCTGCTTTTGGAGGGGAATGCATAACTGCTGATGCATACATCGTTCTAGTCACAGTCACAAGCTAAATAAATTGTGAAACTGACGGGAATCAAATTCTTATTTAAAGTTAAGATTAACTTACAAGCCCTTCTCCTGAAGAAAACTCCAAAGGCTGGCCATGATTATCGACTCGTGTGTCATAGAACACTGTCTTCTCTTCATCAATAAGCATTCCCTTGTAATGCACGCGTAGTCGACTGTCTTGAAGAGGGCAATCCATAGGAAATTCACCTACATGTTTCAGAAGAACAAGGAGCACAACATGCTGAGAATAAGGCCACTATAATCAGATGGCTGATGGAGCCTGTTTAACAATAGCAAACAAGAGTAAAAACTGCACCAGATTGGCAAATTCTATCTCAGGAGATGCCATACGCCAAAAACTTTGTAATAGCAAAATTGGGGAATTTGAAAACAATGCAAATCACATTACGATAAATACTTGATATTGAATTAAGGACCACGTTTTATCGACTGAATGTTCAACTTATGTGTCAGGCATAAAATGAGTAATTACCCATACCGTTGAAGGACAAAAATGTAATCACTTAATCTTGATGATATATACTAAGCCAAACTCATTAAAGTGAACAGCTAAGCCCCAAATTTCTCAGAAATTTTAGTGTTAAACATCAAATATTCGTTACTGGTACAAGTCGAGGACTAAAATGTAACTATGTCATGTCACATATGTTTCAAAAGGTAATTTCAAAGACTTAAACGATACCTTTTCCATCTTTGATGCGACGTTTTATTAGACGGCCATCTCCTAGCACATCACGCACCTGTACAATAGCAAAGCAAACATCCTCATTAAGAAAAAACTTGCACCAGAAATTGCATTCAATGGCAAAGAATTCTATTCTAAATTATGAGAAAACATTTGCATACCTGAATAAAATGAATAAGCTCCACTTCAAAGTGAACTTCTTCAATATCATCTACAGAGGGTATCAGAGGGCTTTGGCTTAAGTACTGACTTGTAACATAGATCACTGCTTTTTCTCCCCGTGACATTGTTCCTATACCCATTTCAAGACCTTTAGGCACCTGATATTAAATTACAATGAACAATGTAATGAGTATACAAGAATCTCAATTATCATATTTTCTGCACACTGCTCATATGGAGCAAGTGAAGTAAATAATCATAAATGAAAAGAAATAGCAGAGGAATTAGATAATTATTGGACAAACAGCTCAGATTACACATGACATAAAAGATGGAAAGCAAATACAGTTTTAAACAAGCAGGAATGTGAGTCAATATAGAAACCTCGGATTTTCCAAAAGTAAACAGAATTGGTTCGCCTGTCGTATGTAATTGAAGTGATTGTCCATCCCCTAACTTGGCAGAAATCCTAATCAGTCACAGCCCAAAGTTAATATTAGGCTATTAGCATTGAGCTATCTCCGAAATAATCAGACGTCCTTCAAATGTGTGTGTGTTTGAGATAGAGAGAGACAGAGACAACACACAAACCTGGCTTTTACTTCATAAAGATCTCTCGGGTTTTCCCAACTCTGTGCCTCCTGTGTAACCTGTCCAGTGGAGGCATAATTCAATTAAACTTCACATTTAAAAATGTTACTAATAAAGTCCAAGCATTATAAGGAGACATAATGCAAATGACATCAAAACGCAGAAGCAAAAGCGAAGACTAACTGAATCCTGTATAGTCAAGTCAGATGTGATCCAGATTTGATTCAAAGTCTTGACAGAATTAATTTAGGCTATTTCAATTAAAAAAAACAAATGTTTTTCCTCGATCTATCAGATTAAAAACCCCTACCAAGTCTCTTCCCAGTCCCCACTTCCCACTTCCCACAAGAAAAGTGTTCTGAGGCAGTGTAAGAATAACACATTAATCAGAAGAGACAAGATGTAAAACGCACGGTATACATACCTTCTTCAAGACTCCCAAATCTTCAGTTATGACCTGAAGAATATTTACAAAGCAAATAAAACTTAGTTATGATATCAAGTACAATCATCAAACTACTAAACCTAAAGTAAGCAAAATTAGCTGCTTTATACTTCAACAGTACACATCATTAACCATATAGCAGTTTTACATCGTCAAAAAAAGGATCTATATGTTAGCAACTTGCAAGTGCATGCTAATAGTAGTGTCACATCCAAGTGAGATGATCAAAAAGCCAATTTAGTAAATAAATAAAAATTTATAGCTCTTGCCTTGACTTTAGAAAACTCTATCAGCTCAATCTCAAAGTTAAGTTCCGCATCCTTAGGAAAGCTATCTGATACTGAAACTGGACAATCATCCTCGCCGTAGTGCAATTCAGGCTTCATTTTTAGCTGAAATAGTTAGCAACAAAATACGTGTTAAAGATCGTGATAACCAGCATGACAATTACAAGTTCAAGCACTCAATAAACTATGAGCACTCAAAGGCAAGTAGCTAAGCATAACAGGATCCAACATTGTTGGCAAGCAAACTATGCATATCATACAAACAATAGCATGAATACTGAAAAGCAGTTCAATCTAAATAATGTTTCTCCACCATAAGTTGATATAACATAAACGATACTCATAAATACATTGACACCAAACACTTACCACTGCAACTTCACCCTTCAACATTGTTGGAATTCCTTCTAGTAGCCCTAATATCATCTTGCTCTTCCCCAAAACCTGCCTTATTGGGGTGCCTTTTCCTATAATGAAGAAGTAATACATAAGGGGTAGTTGGAACTAATTTTTTATATTATTTTTGTTAAATGGCTGAAGAGCAAGAAACTGAATGGTAGAACTCAAAAGCATTGGCAAAAAATACAATAATGGTTAAGGATAAGCACCTGAGTGTGTTTGGGTTTAAAATTCTTAAGGAGAAATAAAACTTATCTACACAACATATTCATCAAAAAATAAATATATATGTATGTAAGGGTTGGTTATTGTAAAACAATCTTAACATAACACAAATAAGACAGAATCTGGTGGTGACACGTGGCACTTTGTGCATCAGTTTGCATCACTTTTTTTATGCACAATGATGCACAAAGTGGTCACGTGTCACCACCAGATTCTGTCTTAGTTGTTTTAGGTTAAGTTTTCTTTTATTTGAACCAACCCCTATGCATACATATATAAGTTTATTTTTTGTTCTCTTGGTAACCTGGAATCTGAGTTGTTGCATTTACATCAAGTGAAAGTCCTACAAAAGTGCCATTGGCCTAGCGATATCAATGTTACCTTTCAACCATAAGGTTGTGGGTTCAGGTCCTGGGGTAGGAACAAATGTACATATTCCTGGATAAAAGTATATTCGCGGTAGTTGTGTGAGAGTACTTTCCTTTCGGAAAGAAAAAAAAAATTAAGGGAAAGTCCTGAGTCAGGGATGAGGGTGGATCATATGTGAATTTGTCTGTCCACAATCAATCTGCCTCAATGAATATGAATCTCAGATATTTAAAACAGCTTAAACTTAGCAACAAAACTGGAATTTGAACATTATCATACACGAAATCATTTCCCAGTGAATAAATAAGCACAATATGAGCAACATATTTAATTTTCATCAAAAAGAAAAGATTTGATCCGTAATTCTCATCAGATTGAACAACTCAATTTGCACCAATAACTTAAATTATCTCAAGTCATCTGTAATTGAATAAACTAATAAATTTTATTAAATAAAAAACTTAAGCACGAATAAACGCACCACCAAATTCAGAGCGAGTAGATTGAACGACCACTCCATCTAGAGTACGAACAGTAGAATGATAAATAACCTGCACAACAAACACAATTAACTTCTAGATTACATAATTGAGTTCATATCAATTTCAATTAGCTAAAATGATAGAAAAACGTAACAAATGAACATATATCTGTACTGATAATGAATAAGAAACCTGATCACCATCAGAAGGCATGGCATCACCACCTCCAGGCCTAATCATGGCCTTCATTAAACCACCTGGAACCATCTTCTTTCTCCTAAAATCAATTAATCACAAGTTTAGATGATTGATATACTTACAAGTTAAAGAAATAGCAATTAGACTGTAATATTTCATTGTTGTACCTCTTATCATCCTCTGATTCAGAAGGTGTTGCGGTTTTCTTTTTGTGTGGCTGATCCGCATCTTTGACCACGGCCATTGAAGCTGAGAATTGATAATTATCGCAGATAGTAGTAGTAGTTTGTGGATTTTGAGCTGACGGAAAACCCTAAGTAGAATTATGCAGAAATTGAAATACAGTTTGAGCTTCTAGACGGATGGATGGATGGATATTAAATTAATTATTAATTAAATTAAATTAAAATAATACTGTAATTAGGTGAACCAGTGATGAAATTATTTACTCAACAGAGGCGGAAAGTCAGTCTGCTCGTTTCCAAACTATTAGACCACTAGCAGAGGTGATAGTTGGTCGTAGGTTAGTTGTGTCACGACTAAAAGGCACGTCAAATACGACTACAAATTGTGAGTACAGTTGGAGCATGGGGTGTGGGGGATTTTGTCACCGTTTTCCGACGAAAACGCCGTTGGACGGCGTTCTGCCGCACCGGGACGGCGTTCTAGCCCCGTTTTCCGGCCGCCGTCCTTTTTCGAACGTCGAAGTTGCGACGTTTTTGTTTTTTTTCTAATGGATAGTTTAAAAAATTTTAATAAAAAAAATTGAAAAATTAAATAAAAATAGCCGTTACAACGGCCGAATTTTTAAAAAAAATAATTATTATTTTTTCCTATTTAAACACACCTCAAATACAATCTCAAATCACAATTCAAACACTATCTCAAACACTCTTTCACACACACAATCTAAACAATCAAAAATTCATCCAAAAATTCTATTTTCTTCATATCATCTTCTTCATCATGTCGAACAACCCGAATAACCCGTACCATTTACAATCCACTTGGAACCCATTCACGAGCAAATGTCAAACCTCACAACCGCAACAAAATCAACCATCTTTAAACCCACAAATTCAAGGTTTTGCCCCATACGCTTACAACCGACCGATGCAACCACCACCACACTTGTCACCCGATGAATACGCCCAATTTCAAATGTGGCGTCAAAGTCAACAACAACCTGACGTCCAATCCATTGAAGACACCAACCCGACACCCGAATCATCCAAAAAATCCAAGGGCAAAAAATCCAAAAAAGATTCACCGGCCAAAACCAAAACAGTCGTTCCACACCGTAACGTTTGGGTACCGGAGGACGAGCTTCGTTTGGCCGAAAGTTGGATTTCGGTGTCCGAAAATTCACAACGTGGAACTGACCAAGAAGGGTCTTCGTTTTGGTATCTCGTTATGGATTTGTACAACGCACGGAATCCACCATTCCAACGAGGAAAAGACGCGTTGTCGTCAAAATGGACCAAACTAAATGCGGACTGCAACAGGTGGCAAGACATTTGGAAAAGGCTTTCGGATCAACTACGGAGCGGTGAAGGCGGGGATGATTTGATGATCCGTTGTGACACGCAATACAAGTTGGAAAACGAAAAAACTTTCACAAGTTTTTTGGCGTGGAACTTTTTGAAGGATAAACAGAAGTGGCTACATCCCGATCCGTTTGTCGTCGGTAGACGAAATGTTCCAAGACGCCGCGAGATGGTCAATTTGGACTCGGACTTTGATGAACCATCGGAGCAAGAAACGCAAAACCCGAATGAGGGTTTATTTGGGGACGATCCGCATCAACGACCGGCTGGAAAATCAAGGAAACCGAAGTCTCAAAAAACCACTTCTTCTGGTTCGGCCGGTTCCTCCCGTGCTTCGTTTGATGAATCACTCGCAACAACATTCGAAGGCATTCGATCCGACAAGCAAGGCTACTACAAGACGAAGGATCTCGAGGCCAAACTTCGAATCTTGTCGATGCCGTCTGAGCATTTACCAGAGCAAGCAAGGTTCATCTTGGAAATGGAGAAGAGGAAGGTTTGCGAGACAATGGGATGGCCATACGGAACGGGAGCGGGAGGTGGTGCTTCGGGTTCGGGATCGGGAAACTGATTTGTCTTATTTTATTTACTTTTGTATTTTAAATTTGTAGGACTTTTAAATTATGTATTTTAATTTTAGGACTTGTATTTTTTTTTTTAATTAATTAAATCTTGTTTTATTTGATTTATTTATTTTTATATATTAATTTATACAATTATTATCATTAAAAAAACAAATAAAACAAATAATAAAAAACTCCAGAATACTGTCCAGAACACTGTCACCACACCACAAAATCCTCAATTACAACATTCTCTAGAACACTGTCCAGAACATTGTGGTAACAGTGTCACCACACCCCGTGCTCTTAGTAGTGGGGAGTCTCACGACTACGAAGGTGTCTGAATGGGCTTGTTCTATTCGAAAAGCTAATAATAAGCTTGCAAAATGAGAGGGTATCTGTAGAAGCTTATTTTGGAGCTTATTTGCTTATTGCTTATAAGCTAAAAATTCTTAATTTATTTCGAGTTTATAAAATCTCACTCACAAGTAAGCAAATAAATTAACCAAATAAGTTTATTCAAACACTAAATTTCAAGCTTATTGTATTAAAATAAGCAAATAAGCCAAAAAAAAATAAGCCACCCAAACACCCACTAGCCACGACTACAAGCTGAAACACACTGTTTAATTTAATTTCCATTTTCCTTAAAAACATAATAATTATAATAAAAGCATTACATTTATAAAATTAAAATCATCACATTAAATAAATAAAAATATTACATTTATAAAGTTTTGTTGAATGGTTTAAAAAGCACAAACCCACATTTATTTTTAAGCTTAATTTAGGTTTTGTTTAAAAATAGAAAAGAAATTAAAACCTAAAAAAATCAGTCGCTTCTTTCTTCTCCAGAAAATCAAAATCTTTCTTCAATTCATGTCTTCCTGCTCCTACCTGCACAACAACATTAACATACAACAAAAATAAAAAAGGAAAGCTTATGATCTAAACATAGAAGGAAAAAAGAAATTGAAAAATCGTGTGGGTTTTGAATTTTTTCCATGCTTCTTCGTCACTTGCATGATGACGACCAGCCACCACAGACTGCACTCCAGCCTTGGTGCCATCGTCAACCACCACGTTGACCCAACACGGGTCCACTCCTTGTGGTCTTAAGTGGCATTTCATTTATCATCAGAAATGGGTGAACACGGGTATGATTTTGATAATCATTTAGCAGGTGTTTGGTGTGATATTGGGTATGATAAATTGGTAATTAGTATGTGTATGAAAGAAATGGGGGAGAGAAAAGGTTTATAATTATTTTAAAAATATTATTTATTTTATATGTCGAATAATTAATGGAAAACAAAAGTTAAAAAGAAAATTAAAAGAATGAGAAAAAATATAGGGTCCCACATAATGATTATCAAAATCTTTTAAAACCTCTCATCATTCATAGATTCGAGAAAGTCAGAAAATGTTTACTTCGTGAATTTAATCATACTCATTCCTATAAAACAAATATCATTAGTCACTTTGATACTCATATCTTTATCCTCAAACCCTCAAAACAAACGTCACCAATTGTTATTTGGTTGGTTGTTTGTCTTGGAAAAAATACATTGTATTCGAATACAATTTTATTACAATAATGAATCAAATACAATACAATAACTGTAAAGCATATTCATGAATGTGTATATAATTTTTTTTAAAAAAGAGAAATAAATACAAGAAAGGGAGTAGAAACAAAGGATATTAGCAGATGATAAGATGAGGTCCGTGTACACGATTTCCTTAAAACAAACCTGGCATTTATTTTTCTTGATACAATGGTTGAAGCAGTAGTACTACTGGACATGAAACAACATGCCTGAAAATTTAGTCAACATTGTTCTTCATATGATAACTTAAATATTGTTTCTAGCTTGGCCAAATTAGTAGGACCGAAAGTGACTAAAACAAAGCTAGTTATCTATCAAAATTACTTATACCTACATTTGTGTGTGTTTCATTTGAGCGAGAGTTTTAACTTTGTATAACTTATTGTGTCTCCCAAATTTAGAGAAGTAATTCTAAAATATATAAACAAAAGAGAAACAAAATAATGAAATAAACGACAATTATACATCATTAAGTGTTTGTAAGTTGTATATGATGAAAAGTTGTCACTAAATGCAAATTTGAAAGGTCATGTTTAGTGATAACCATTTCAAATTTTCAAACTCCAATTTTATTCAAAACATAATCTTTTTCCACAATCTCCACATGAATGAAATTGATAACCGAAATAAAATCATCGACTCAATTTCTCTTTCACCTTAGCTCGAGTTAATCTCTCTTTGAGCATCAATATCTCATTCACCTAAAATATACTTGGGACATATAATATAAAGTTATGAAGTCTTAGCGATGACTACATAACTATATAAAATATTATATTATTCATAATAATAATATTTACTTAGAAAAATATAAGCCCATAGTTGATGAAAAGATCATTTTCACCTAGATTTTCCAACACGAATGAAAATCGATCTGTTAGAACACACAAATTTTTCTATAAAACTTTCAACTGTTGAACTCTGGATATAATAGGTAGGTGTTAACATTTGAATTTTCATTATAAAATGCACTTAGTATTGTAGCTCGCAGTAGATGTGATATCTTTGAACTGGTATGCTATTTATGTAGACGACAATACACTTCACATAAGATTCTCCCTAACATGGTCAAGTCCTCACAGTCGTGTTTTTTATGATCTTGAAACAATAGCTTGATTCTGCAAGAGCTATTAGGAGTTATGCCCTTTAAGTCCTTTCGAAACGACCACACCTTTCCAACAATTGTTCTACCCTTGTAGTGGTACGTGTTGTTGATGTTAAGGTTTCCTTTCAATACTACAAGCACACTATAGATAATCTTTATAACCCCATTTTTTGCTCTAAGTGATATCACCTATTTTATATATGTTTTTCTATAACGATATCTATATTTTATGCTTATTTTAATAGCAAAATTATATATATTTATATTTAATTGCTTCATATTTTGTTATTAAGTTTACATCGGGAGAAGAAATGAAAAAGAACAGAAATAAGATCGAAAACTGAAGAGAAGATGGAAGCTGTATAAAAGCTGAGTTTTCTAGGAGGCTTCATTGTTTGGGCTATAACTCTCTCATCCGTACTCTAAATGACTTCAATCAAAAGCCCACGGTCTCTAAATTCATTGGGCTACAACATATTCAAAATTTGGCCCGTCCAGACCAAAATTCGAAGAGTTGTTAAGAAACTCGGCGAGTACACGTACATATTTGACAGTTCAACATATAAGATCATTTTAAACCGACTTTGATTTAGGATAAGCTTCAAACTCTGAAAAGATAAAATCTTGGTTGTATTTTAGGTAGTTTACAACCTATAAATACCCTTCCAAACCTCATAATTCAAGATACCTCTCTCAACTTCACTTTAAATTGATGTCTCTTACCATCTGAGTGGAGAAACTCGACGAGTTTCAACTGAACTAGGCGAGTTCACCAGCGGATAGACCATACTCTTCCCTCCAGCAACTTTTGGCCGATTTAAGGAAGGCACCAGAGTATTCGGTTTGGTTTATATCCATTGTTTTCGTTCGATACATGTTTATATTCATTGTTTACTTTGTTTTGTTTGATTTTAGTTTAGTGATGAATTAATCTCTTCCATTCAGTTGGAAGAGATGGAATAACTATGATGGATGATTTATTATTTTGATATGATTGATGAGTGATGAGTGATTAAGTTAATGTTGATGTTATAATTAATTGTTTATGGTTTTATAGATCTAGAACTAGCTTATGGAATTACATTATGATTGGTTATGATGTTTTTTGTCTATGTTTTCATAAATAATTGAATGATTTAATATTCCTGTTAATTCCAGATGAACTCGGCGAGTGATCAACATCTACGAGTTTGACTTCGTATTTTCAGATCTGATCTTAATTTTGCGAATCCATGTGTTAGGATTTTTAGTAATATAACTATTAGAAATTGTTTGATTATTTGTTTGGACTAAAATATATAAGATTATAATTAATTATTATGTTTGATCTCGTTAGTTTTATATTTGATGATTAATTGTTCGGTTTACTGTAGAAACTTGGTGACTTGAGACTTCACTCGACGAGTTGTTAGGGTTTTGAGATTCTGACTTTAATTCTGTGATTGCGTCTTTTAGGGAACTACTATGATAAGTTAATCAATTAATTGTTGATATTAAATATATATATATATATGAGATTGAATTAATTAACATGTTTAATTTATTATTGCGGATCTGAATTTGTTTGACTGATTAATACCCGTGTTGTGATAAACTCGCCGAGTACAGACCTGAACTCGTCGAGTAATTTAGTCATGATTATGTCTCGACCATAGGACTGTTTTAATTAATCAATTAAGTTATTAGGATTAACAATACTAATAGTTACATCAAATAGAGCTATTTGTATGATTAGTATAGATAAAGTGAATATGGAATCTATATGTGTTAAACATTAATTAAATAAATATTATTTATCTTTTATGAGTGTTTAGGAATTGATTAGCGAGTTAAAGAACTAGAACTAGTTATTGAACTTGTAGGTTAAATAATCAATCGTAATCATGTTATTTACCTTATTATCATCCGGAGTTATGAAAGTTGAATACATATGAATGCCTATTTCTTATTGTTTTTTCCATTACGTTTGCATGAGTTTAGTTTAATAGGTTTATTTGTTTTATTAGTTTAAATAATATCGTTGCTTTCTAGATTAACTAATAATTATAGTTTGTTTACTGGAATTGTAACTATCGTTACTTGAGTTACCGACTTAGGTTCAACTTGTCACAACTATACAATATTACGATAGTTTCACTGCCTAATGTGTGCTAGTCTCTAATTGTTGTTAGTTTACCGTATTTATAAATTTAAGACTAGATTCAACACATCACTAACCTCGAACCCTTTAGATTCTAAAGTATCCACAGAAATAAGATTTTTCTTTATCTTCAGGGAGTAACGAACGCCTTTTTAAGAAACAATTTATCCATCCTTATTTTTCAAACGAACTGAACCAATCCCATTAGTAGAAAGAGGAGCTTCCTTTTCCGTATAAACAATTTCTTTGTGATCTTGAAAATCAATAAACCACTCTCGGTGTGGTATCATATACATGCAAAATCTAATAGCCATACATTAGAAGCGTTTCTAGTTGATGCGGTTGAGAGTGAGAGATCAGCTTGTGAATCATCATACTCGGTTACACTCATCTCTGCTACAGCCTTCTCATTTTGAGATTTTTCATAGTTTTTCAACTTCGGACAGTATCTGTTCCAATGACCTTTTTCATAACAAAAGGCACATTCATCTTTCCTTGGTCTATACCTAGACTTGGATCTCTACTTTCTTACGGTGCTTGACGTGCGTCTCGGAGTCGTCGCCTTGAGGAGAACGTCTGAGTTTTTTTTTTTACTTGCTGGAGACCTAAGTTTTACTAAAGCAGTATCAGTAGTATGACCTAGGGTCGTTCTTTGAAGCTAGTCGTATTGAAGCAGAGGTGTCGAGAAGGGCGATTCGATTTAGTGATGAGTTTTAAAATGGTTTGAGTGGGGGGGGGGGGGTAGGTGTTTCTTTTTATTCTTAGGTCTGTAATTAAAGCCACGTAAATAAACAGTAAATAAAGAAAGTAAATTTATATTAGTATGGAGATGAGATCTTTTTGTGACTTCGTTAGCTTATACGTGGGTGTGATGTTTTTAGGGTTGAAGTATGAAAACGTCTTTAAGTGTTTCTATCTTACTTGAATTAGATGTTAGTAGTGTAAACACTAGCACCCTACTGTTCGGATAACCGAACAGTATGTCACTGAGTACTTGGCTATCGTGAGTCTGATCGGGAGGAGGATGCTCAACTCTCAACACTCTCCAGTGACGAAGTAGTGGCCCTTCTTGGAATCTTTGAATTCCTGGGCGCATGAGTAGAGTAGCATACCCACTAAGGTTCCAACTGTTCTTAACACTACTGGGGCATTTAAGCTAAGTAAGACATTTAAGATTAAGACAAGGTTTTGGTAACTGCTAACTTTCCATTTATAGCAATGGTTTAGTCTAGAGCTGCTAGATAACCAGGATGTGATACAGTCTTCAACCTTCGGCTTTTCCGTGGCTTTCACGTATTTGTACTACACTCAAGGGTGGTTTCAACGCTATACCAAGTATTCAGCCGCTTTACGGTCTTTCCGGTATCACATACTTTTTGTTCACTCTAGAATAAATTATCCTACGTTTGTATTACAGTTCAACCATTTATGATAACTAAACCACCTGTTCACCTTATATTTATAAATCCCAATAAATCTCTAATTGATTCACGGTGTACTATACGATAAGTTTAGACATTATTTCCACAGGTACAAAATCAGACCATGTTTTTAAGAAAGCATAGATAGGTAATTACCGTTTGATCAAAGTTCACGACCCCTTGTCATAAAAGTTTTACCGTGTTTATTGGAGGAAAGACGATAGTTTAATTTATTAAATCATAAACGGGAAGTTAAGCAGCATACCGAGTTTTCAATATAACATCACCCCAAATATTAACAAGCTAACTACGTCACAACAAGCACATAAGCTAACTACTCACTAACCATGAAAATAAATCCTAGATCTAGCATAATAACAATAACATGCATCATTCTAAAAGATAAGGAAAGATGTAATCATGATTGCGTAGATTGAATATATGCTGAGTGAATACACGAACAGAACTCTGAAATATCCTTACAATATTACAAATAAGCCCTCCAAGTATTCCAACAATATTACAAAGCTACCCCTCTGTTAGTCTTGGTTAAATATTAACTAAGAACTAACTAAATACTAACCAAAATCGAGAGAGAGAAAAAGTGTGTGAGAGAGAGTGAGATGAGAGGTGTGAATGAGGTGTGAGGTGTGGGAGGTGTGTTGGAAATGGTTGAGGAGGCTAACTACATCCCAAGCACAAGTTACAAACGAAATCAACACAAGGAAAACGAATGCTACCTGCAGGAACCATAAGTGGCCCCTGCAGGTGCCGTCATATAGGCCCCGTATACGTTATCAAGGTTCCGTATACAGACCTATATGGTGTCATAAACGGTATCTAGGGGGTAACGTTTGTTTTCCCGTTGTTTGGTGCTTCTTTTGTCGCTTATTTTGGCCGTATCTTCTTCGTTACTTGTTCGTATGACTTAATTCTTTTGCCCACGATCTCGTAATTCCATTACGCTTCTAATGATACCAATTTTAGGTGTTTTGAATGTCTCTAGTGCGTACGTATCCGGAATGCGATCGGTTGGTCTCTAGATGTCGTATCTTCTCTGTTTCTTGTCCGTTTTGCTTGGTTCTTGATTCTCCGATCTCGTAATTCTATGGAATCATATAATGATAGTTAGGAGGTGTTTCTAATAAGGTAAATAAGAGTGGCAGAATCGGGTTATATTTATTTGCCTCGCTTTGCGTGTTATTTGGACTTTTTAGTGAGTTTTGCTGCAACGTCTATATTTGAACCACTTTAGTGAATTTTAGTAAATAAACATTGATTTGAGATGTTTTCACCAAATATTAGCTCAATTGTGAGAAATAATGTTCGTAAAATCATAACTTTTTACGTTACATCAATACTCTTCTTCCGCGAATGACCTCTGACTAACAAAACCTCTGAGTCACAACTTGAACTTACATGTTTGTCCTTCTTTCTCAGTTCTTGACTGTATAAGGCAGCACATACTTCGTTCAGAAATACGTCGTCTTTCTCATTTAGTAGAGTTGTTTCAAGTAACTCAAACTCATCAGGAAGCGACCCCAACAATATTAAAGACATATCTTGGTCTTTGAACACCTCATCCATATTCATCAAATCGGTAACCAGTTGATTAAAACTGGTTATATGAGCATTCATTGTGATACCTTGTACATAGGTGAAGCGAAACAATCTCTTCTTCATGTACAGTTTATTCTGGTAACTTTTCTTTAGAAACTTCTCTTCCAATGCCCTCTACAAATTTTGTGGGATGTTTCTCTAAGGAAAGCATATCACTATTCTCTAAAGAGGCATGATCAAATACTTCCAAGCTAACCGCTTGATTGTCCGAAAGTTCTTATCTTAAACATCGTTTGATTTATGTTCTTCAATGGCAATGTCTAAACCTTGCTGAAAAATCATATCCAGAACCTCACTTTGCCACATGTCAAAATGACCGGTACCGTCGAAAACCTCCACCGTCAATTTTGAATTTAACAATAGTGAGCTTGTCCAACTTGGTGAAATTGGTTCACCCGATGTAGAAGGTTTGATAACTTCTCTCTCAACCATTTTGGATACAAATAATTTTGGAGCCCAACAGATATCTTTTATAATGTGGAATATCAAATCAATTGCGACCACAAAGCATACTAAGAGTGGGTAAAGATCGTGAAATATTGAACTAATAAATTATAAGTGAAAAAGGATTATTCCGATAATTTACTAGTGCAATAGATCCGAATAAAGATACCCCAAGTTAAGCTATTGAAAATGAACAACACACGAAAACACCATAAATTTATCGAGATTTGACCAATTTTGGCTTACGTCCTCCAACACACCATCAACTATATTTCTTATAATAGAAATATACAAATAAGAAGAGAGTATACAGACAACTAGAAAGAGTTGCTGACAATTTAGTGTGTTTCTAATAAATGAGGAGGCCTTATTTACAGGCTTAAGAACTCCTCGCAACTTGTTTTGCTCATCGTAGATAGCCTGCATCAATACAAATCTAAATATTTTCCACTTGCTATTTCACATGTGAGTAAACCTCCACCACTAATGAGCCAACTTGCGACGATGATAGTAACTAGGATAGCGACGCTTTCTCTTTCTTAGCGCTCCGCCCCCCTTGTATGGGGTGGAGCTTGAAGAAGCGAGCCTAGAGTAGCAGCGCAGCCTATTCTTTCAGTAAGCACCCTTTTTGAAATATGGGTTGTGTTCTACCAACGATCCTATCTGTGCAGATTTCCCAGCAGCACCAATAAGAAGGAAGGCAAATTTTAGAAAAGCCTTGTAGGACTGGAAGAGGCTAGGACTGGAAGAGGCTAAGACTGGAAGAAGCTAGGGTCGTGAAGGATAGGCTAGCTCTATCTCTCAATTACCTATCCTGTGCTCTAGAAGGCCCCTCATTTTAGGATTTGCTCTCACGGAAGCCATTACCTTGTTTGCTCTTATGATGGGACCCCGGTATACTATACTAATATGTGTTTTTGACAACCGACACTTAGGCGTATTAATTACCCTAAGCTTGATAATCATTACTTGTATTTAGTTTGAAATAGGGCTAAGTACAGTAACATTTGGTATATTTATATATACACACGCACGTAATTAATTGTAACTACGTGAAACGATCGGATGGAATCCGACACTATAAATACGGACGTTGGTGAAAAATATTTTCTTAAATACCGTAAATATATTAAATAATCGTTATTTAACTTATATTATTACGATAATATATTAAACGTTATACGTTTTGTATAAAACGTACCATACGCGACGAAAACGCGCGAATCACGCCCGACAACCGAACGAAACTCGAACTATATTTCAATAACTTAAAATGAAGTATTTTAAATTAAACTTCAATCAAAATTTACGCGAATAAATCGTTAACGAAAAACATAATTAATAAGCGTTTAACGTTTAAACGAACGACAAAACGAACGGTTAAACGAGCACCGCGCGTAACGTAAACTTGGGGAACAAAATTTAACACACCCACACCCATGTAGGACCCCCCAAAAATCTGCAAACCATAACCCATACCCCCTCCCCCCTCCATGAACCCACACTTCATTTACTCACTTCACACACAAACTAAACTCTACACTCAATCTCACACCTTCCTCTCTCTCAATCTCTCCCTCACCTCTCTCCCTCTTTTCTCTCCTCTTTCTCACAGCCAGCACAGCCGCCACCATCAACCACCACCTGCCACCATCATCACCATCATCATCCATCACTATTTTCAAGAAGAAATCAAGCCAAAACACAAGATCAAGCACTTTTCATCATCTTTCTCTTCTAGATCATCGAATCTCCTTTGTAAGAAACTTCACCTCTCTTTTATTTTACTTGGAACATAGTTATAAACATGTTATAATATGTCCACCTAACAAGATCTTGTCCAAAAACAAAGTCGAAAAACGATTTAAAAACACAAAAGTAGCAACAGCTTTCTGGGCAGAAAAATAACACGACTTCAAGGAAATATTTCGTACACTTAACTAAACCAAAATGGACGATTCAAGAGACAAAACTTAAGTTTAAGATGTTAGCTTTCATTTCCAAGTGGTTTCGTAATTTTTCGACGCCGTTTGATACCCGAAAATGAATTTACAAAAACATGTCGCCGTTTTGTCTCGGATGGCAGATTTTTGTACTAACTTCTCGAGCCCATAACTCGAGCTACACAACTCCAAATGACATGAGGCTTTTTCCTAATGATCACAAATCTTGTTAGCTTTAAAAGTTATACAATTTCATTTCGTGAAGTTGCATATATTTTCCTCAGTAATTAAAAGAACACACCTGTGTCCGGATTCGTCATTTTTGGACGTCAGGGGACTTGCCTAATTATTTGACCAACTTAACGTTAACTAAAAATAATGAAAAATTATGTTAAGTAGCTAAGACATGGGGGAATGTCTGGAAATTTTCTCGGATTTTATCTAGAAGCTTTGACTAGTCAAAACGAGCCACGAAAACGATACAAAAACTAATGAAACAAACCCAGGGACTGTTTTGGCATACATTTGAAAACGACACTTTCAGGTTAATCATAAAACGTAACTCTAATTTTTATAAGTCATAAAAATATATGTAAGAGTCGTGTAAAAGTTTCGGGTCAAATCGAGCACGTTTGACCAAGTTCCCGAACTCGAAAACACATCAGACCCTTAGTGTCGCACCAGACCCAAATCGGGTGCGACACTACCCTGTGTCGCAATACAGATTCAATGTCACAGACTGCAACACAAACCTTAGTGTCGCACACTTATTGATTTTCTCAACTGCGACACAAGCTTCATGTCGCAACAGTAATTTAATTGTTGTCACTTGCGACACCAAGCCAGTGTCGCATCCATTTCAAGTGTCGCAGTAACCTGCGACACTAACTCCCTGTGTCGCATAAAACAGTTTGACCAAATCTATGTTTTCGCAAAGTATTAAATACGCGTAACCACAAATAACAAATATTTATATACGACGTTACTCGTACACGCAATACATATACTCTTATAAGTATACAACGAAACAAACATAATAATAATGTCTTCGGAAATTATTATTACAAAACGTCACCAACGGGCCGTACACGTTTTCTAAACACAAACGATAAACAAACTTTGGACATAACTAGTTGAGTGGACAACTAGCATGAATGATCTTTTGAGACACTCACTTACTCATAACCTTATGCGTTTAGGGCGCTAGAAGGTTACATTTCGGATATACGTTTATTGATATAAACATTTGCTTTCAAGACTCATGTGAGTCTCATAGCCCCACTTTTACTTTTACTGTTTTACTTACTTTGGGGTGAGAATACACTGCTCTGTTTTTATGAACACAAGTACTATGAATACTTATACGGATTGCATGGGTAACTAAACCAAACTACGATGGTCTCCAACAAATATCATAGTCCGTTAATACTAAGCGCGAACATTATGGATGGATCTATCGGGAACTGACAGTCCGCCGTCCAGGTTTAGTCGCTCTAACTACTATACGGACGCATAATAATTCGTAAATCCGAGTGTACTAGTTTATACACTTACTGGAGACACCAACTACGGTTAAGCTTCGAACTATGAGCCCATGGCAATAGTATACTTTACTTTACTTTACATTCGTGCAAACTCTGAAAACTCTGAAATCTTGTGGTTCATACTATCATTTTAACTACATGAACCTATGAGCTCACCAACATTATTGTTGACATTTTAGCGTGTATTTCTCAGGTTCACTAACGCAGTAGGATTGCTTGAGGAAGCAATAGTTCGAGTCGCATGTTTTACAACAACTTTCAAATGGAGATTTCCCTGCATTACTATGTTTTGTATAAATTAGTTATGTATTAGAATCTTCGGACTAGATGCGAACTCTAGGAACTTGTTTTATATTGTAAACAGTTTATCAAGGTAATGTATTGCCTCTTTTTGAAATGTATTTTCAAAACGACTCATATAAAGGTCGTTCGATATAACTTTATGTGATATTTCCTGATTAGTCGCGTCCCAACCCGACTTCCGCTGCATACGAAATTTGGGGGTGTGACAAATTTGCTTTACCCGTGACGAAGATCGCTCCACCACCTCTAAAATCCTTAGCTAATCGTTCAATGAGAGATGCAAGAGAGTTTCCATTAGAGTATTCAACGTTCATGTTCGTAAAATGTTCAAATCTGTTGTTTACTATAGCCAATGACCATGGGATTCTCTAAATCAGTTATCACAAATCATGTGGTGGAAGTTAGTTTATAAATTTATTAGTTTCCTTAATCCTATTATTCATATAAACTCTTTCTTGTAAACTCGGGTCCTCTTCAGACTCACACACACTCACAATCATTTTCAAAAAGATGCACAAGTCTTGCAATCATTACACTTCGAAGGATTATCGTTGTAGTACAATTTGTAAAACCTTGAATTCGAGAATATATATGATTCTGTTAGTGCATGTTTGATTTGATTAATCACAAATGACGTGAAAAATGCACTCTTGTTTTGATGACAACAAACACGAGATTAATATTAGGTTATGTTAATTAATAGTAATTATATACTTGCAGAGCATCGTGTGAAAGATATGAGCCAAACCGACAAGAGAAAGAGTGAATCTCGTGAAAATTGGATTTACGGATTATCCACGGTCGCACTGTGAATTGACCGCAAAACCTCCTGTCCAAGATCCACTTTGTTGGGTCAACGTTCGGGTCAACCAATCGAATACTCGTATCTCCAAACGACTATTAGAATGCGTCTAAGTCTAGGTATGTCAACTCTTTAGTGCTTAAATAATATGAGTTTGATCACTAAAATTTTATATCACATAAACACTTAATAAAATCAAAGGTATTTTATAAAACAAGTTAGGATTTTATAAAATGATGTCTAAACTATTAAACGTGTTTTTATAACTAGTAAATCGCTAATAACTGAACATATTTAATCCTAGTTACTTGAATTAACTCTTGCTCACCAAGTTTAGACACTAAACACAAAGGACAAATGCGTTTGTACTTGATTATCATATGGTCTTTGTATTTTATCATTCCCCGATGAGTTTAACAATTCAAATGTTTAAACTAAACTTGGTTGGGACTTCTAGAGTGTCCAGGAACCAAAGATATAGAGTTTGACTTTGCAAAAGTAGATCTAAGATTGATTTACAATGGATTTGTTTTCTAAACCAAATGAGTCAGTCAGTATACGGTGGATACACGGTCTACCGTGTATCGATCGTAAACGTAACGGATTTATTTTTAAATCTTGTTTACTTTATGTATAAATACCAAACCTTTGGGTTATCCTCTTTAGCTTTAAAAATAAAGGAAACTCTCATTAAACTAGTGATCATGTGCTCTAATCATTTACACTATTAAGTGTTTGAGAGATTAAGCTTTTAAGCAAAGAGTTGATTATTGTGGTGAGGTTGTTGTAATCTTTTGGGTCTCTACATTTGTGTTCTAATTTGTTTTGAGAAACTCCAAGAGTGTGAGTGAGGTTATTTGTTGTGTTGTATCCCTTCCAAGTGATAAGGAAGATAAAATGATAGTTTTTGTCTTTCATTTGTTAGGGAAAGACTTGTGTTGTGAGTGTGTTCTTCCAAGTGAGTGAAGAAGAAAGTGTTTTGTTGTTTGCAACCTTTCAAGCCGGAAAGAAGAAGGTGTGTGGTAAGTGTGTTCCTTCCAAGTGAGTGAAGAAGAAGTTGTGTTGTGATTAGAATTCTTCTACTTGTTAGGACAAGACTTGTGTATTGGTGATTACTTCTTTATTGAAAGAGAAAGTGTTTGAGTTAGTGGTTAGGCTTTTTAGTGTAGAAGTTAGTTTGTGAGTGTTCTTCCTAATTGTGTTGGAAGCTTGAGGGTTTGTAAACCGTTCAAAGTATTGTTAGTGGTTAGACTTGTGTACCGGTAGGTTTAAAAACCGTTCAAAGTATTGTTTCTCCTTCACTAAGAACACAATATTAATCTTCTTTTATCACCAAGTGATCATCTAGACAAACTCACTCTTCCAACACAATTAGGAAGAACACACTCACTAACTTCTACACTTAGAAGTTTTTCAACCAACTCAAACACTTCCACTTTCAATAAGGAAGTAATCACCAACAAGCAAGTCTTCTCCTAACAAGTAGAAGACTTCTAATCACAACACAAATACACCACACAAATACAAGTCTTATTTCACAATGGAAGACTTCAGAAATAACTTTCTTCTTCACTCTCTTGAAAGTAACACAATCACTCCACTTCTTCTTGTTCACGGCTTGGAAGGATATAAATGGCTCACCACTTTCTTCTTCACACACTTGGAAGAACACACTATCACAATACAAGTCAAGTCTTTCCTTAACAAATAAAAGACACTAACTAGTACTCAATCTTCCTTAACACTCGGAAAAAAGATGCAACACAATAAATAACCTCACTTGCACTCTTGGAGGTTCTCACAATAAATTACAACACAATTTTAGTGACACAAAAGATTACAACACAATAACCTCACTGCAATAATCAACTCTTTGCTTAAAAGCTCAATCTCTCAAACACTCAATAGTGTAAATCATATGAGCACAAGATCACTAGTTTAATGAGAGTTTTCTGTATTTTAAAAGCTAAAGAGGATAACCCTAAGGTTTGGTAATGGCTAAGTATTTATAGATAAAACAAACTAGATTTAGAGTTATAGCCGTTGGGTTTACGGTCGATGCACGGTCAACCGTGTATCCATCGTAATCTGTCTGGCACTTTTGATTTCAAAAAGTAAATCCATTTAATCTCAGTCCTAGACTTACTTTTATGAAGTCAAACCTTATATCTCTGGTCTCAAGACACACTAAGAGTATTGAGCAAGTCTAGATCAAAGAGTTAGCTCCTAATCACATTGGGGAAATGATAAAACACAAGAACCGTTGGATATTAAGTACAAGAACATTTGTCCTTTGTGTTTAGAGTCTAAACTTGATGACCAAGTCGTAGTTAATGTAACTAGGGATTAAAAGGGATTAGTTACCAGTCATTAACCTATTAGTATAGACACTTTTATTAATTTAGACATTATTTTACAAAAACACTAACTATTTATCCTTGATTACGTAAAGTGTTTATATGTTAGAAAAATTAGTGATCAAACTCAAATTAAAGCACTAAAGAGTTGACATACCTATACTTAGACGTATTCTAAAAGTCATTCGGAGATACGAGAGTTAGATTGGTTGACTCGAACATTGACCCTACAAAATTAATCTTGGACAAAAAGTTTAGGGTCGATCCACGGTGCGTCCGTGGATCATCCGCAAATCTAACTTTCACAAGAATCATTCTTTCTCTTGTTGGTTTGGCCTGTATCTTTTACGCAATGCTTATGCAAGTATATAATTACTATTAATCAACATAACCTAATACTAATATCGTGCTTGCTATCATCAAAACAAAGAGTGGGTGCATTTTTCATGTCATTTATAATTTATCAAATCAAACATGCACTAACAGGTTTGATACATAGTAGACAAATCCTGATATCGTATTATCGGGAAGTGGATTAAGATGGACTACGGTTACAGCTTTCTAACTTAACTATTTACTTGCATACTTTCAATTGATTATATTTGTCAGTTAAATAGTTAAACAAGTTTCAAATAAGAGATTGTAAAATTGGTTAATAATCATAGATAAGTGTTCCCCTCACTTACATATTCTTTTGAAAGGCCTGGAAAATTATAACATCATGCTGACCATTGAAACGGGCCAAGAACCATTAAGCTGGGCTGCAAGTTCATTGGTAGTTTGCTACTTCAAATAACACATGGACTAAAACGTTTATTAATATTAAATCTATATTGGGCATAAAAATGGACCCCTGATGTTAGGCCCAAATCCGTTACTAATTATGTACATATTTTAATGCCACATGATCATATTTAAAACCCAAATATATTTATAAAAAAAAAAAAAAAAAACCCTCAAATTCAACTTGTAGTTTAGCATGTGGACATTGCTTACAATTATTCGTTATCGAGTCAGTCAAACTACCATAAGTGGCAACCGCTACAATTGGAGAAGTCTTCCTTACCAAAGCAGCATGTGAACTACAGAAAAGAAGTACTTTCAAGAATGAATAATTCCAACTCATTCTTATATAATACTTCATCCGTCTCATAACACACAATCACTAAACTGTATAAGAGAAAAATAACAGTAGTATATTTACTTTTCACACAATCGTCTATAAATCAGTTATGTAAAAAAGAAAATTATGATTAAACTGATAAAGTTGGTATATTAGTTTGAAAAATATCCACTTCTTTTAGGACAAATTAAAATGAAAAAGTTGATACTTATCGGAGTGAGTACCATATATTTATAGTTATCAACTTTTCATAAACTTGACGCATCTCATCAGTTAATATATAAGAGTATAATGAATGTATAAGTCTTAGTTGTTAAGATCAAAATCTTACCTGAGATTCTTTTCATTTTTGCAAGATCGAAATTTAAGATCGAATTTAGATCTCTCAAAGTCCACTCAAAAACTCTAATACCTTACGCATATGTTTCAAGGTATATAAAATACTAGCTAGATTGGTGACAAATTGATATAGTTTAAATATTATAATAATAATAGTGTAATGCTTTCATAAATATTTAAGTTAATTAAACGATATAGATTTTCAAGTACTAAACTATTGGAGTTTACGAATTAATTAGATTGACTATTGTGCATTTATATTTCAAAAATCAAAATTTATTGTTTTTCTAACTCATTAATTCAAGCTAAATCTAAATCCTAACTCTAAAATTACGTTCAAGAATTTAAACAAATCCTACGCTTTTAAAATCTTAGGCAAAATATATCGTTTTAGACGATTAAAATCGTAAAACAATAATTTAAAGCATAACAACCATGTTAGTCGTGTTAGATAATTAATAATAATTTAACAATTAACAATTAGTAGTATATTTCCTCCGTCCCAATTTAATTTTCCTATTTTGACTTTTGAAATTTTTCTTTTTCAATTTTGACCTTAAATATCTTTGTTTGTGTTATATGATATTTGATTAAAATTATAACAATGAAAATACATTTAAAATTCAATCCATTTATATATTTTTTATCAAATATTATATAACATAAGTAAATATATTTAAAGTCAAAGTTGAAAAGAAAAAGACTTCAAAAATCAAACAAAACTATTGAATTAAAACGGTAATATTTTAAATCCCAATAATCTAGTGAATAACAGATGGAATGGAACATCCAAAATCTTAAATGTATAGCTGGGATGCAGTAGATATAAAGAGGGTATACGACCAGTCAAACCCACTTTTATTTCTCGATAAACACGTCATATCAAAAGTGGGACCGGACACACCTAAAATCTTCACCTTCCCCACCATACATCACATGGAAATGAAATGGAACCTCACGCGCCCATTACACAACCATTACGGCATTACCTGTTATGTTAAGCTTGTCCAAACGTCGAATGTAAAATACCAACCAAGACCACTTCAGAATCTGTTATATGTAACTCGTATACATTCCGGTTAACTAGTCTGTATGGTGTGTATGTAAAACGCTAGGGCTTATATTTTTCAAAAGTATTCAGCGAAGTAGCTGAAACTGAAACTTGTAACGGTAAATTTACGTAAAAAGGACAATAAAAAGCATAATTATATTATGAATTAAGGGGTACTTGGGTAACTTATATATATTCACAAGCTCTAATAACCTCTCAAAATCTACTTTCATTAACTTATTATTCAATAAATTCCTATAATTTTTTACCTATCAAATAAAGGTCGTAACTTGCTCTTTTAAAAAGTATAAATTTAAGCTCCTTATTTTTTTTCAATGTAAGTAACATTCCCGTAATAACGTTTTGCAAATAAAACTAAATGGATTACACTACTATATATCAGGACAATAAAGACAACATCATCCGACATCTCGACCACTACATGGTCACTATGATAGTAGTATGAGTTCCAAGGTTCATTTAAACCTTGCTGTCATTTTGTCGTGGGTCCCATAATTGCTCACCATCTCCTCAAATCTGCAGTTATGACTACCCTCTTACCATAACCTTGGAGCTTGGATGTGGATACACAAACTTACTTATTATATAAATATCA
The DNA here is from genome assembly GCA_963930675.1 of Gnaphalium uliginosum. Taxonomy (NCBI): domain Eukaryota; kingdom Viridiplantae; phylum Streptophyta; class Magnoliopsida; order Asterales; family Asteraceae; genus Gnaphalium; species Gnaphalium uliginosum. Next base: position 47,862,969 of record OZ005680.1, on the reverse strand, counting down.
CTATTTGGTTAGTTTACATGTTAGAGGAGCAAACAGGGTGGACTTACGTTATAATCCGTAGTAACACGTGACATCAGTCAATTAAATCGATTTAGTATAATTGAAAAGTCTACTCGTTCTATAAGAGTGATATCAATCATATTTAGGTAGTGCACCTCATGGTTTAAATAAACTACCAAGTGGAGTGACTTTCAAATTTTTTACGACACCGATAACTAAATTTTCTTGGTCTGCCACCGGGAGCAAGAAGAATTATGTGCTTTGGTTTTTTTTTTCTTTCTAATTTTGGCAAAAAGTGATACGGAATAATGCATAATGGATCTAGAGGACTATATATGTAAGATCCTAAATCAAGATTAACGTACAAACCTGTTCTTTTAACCGTTATCAAAGTGCCAAAGGTCACTATATTAGTTGATTTGTTGTGTTAAAGTGATTTTATTATCTTTGTAGGCATGCATTATTGTAGTATTAAATAGCAAGTAAAGATCGATAGTGTACCAAATACGGAGTAATAAATTGAGGTAAGTTATGTAGGTTGGGGGAGCTATTAATGGATGTTTTTGGTTTGATGACTCTTTATGACTCTATGTTCAGGTTTGACCGGATTATGTTTCATTTTTATTAGTTTTAGCTACTTTTAATGTTTAAGAAACATAACAAACTGAAAGGACCTTCTATAGATATATCAAAAAGAGTAATCCTAACCGGTGGTTTCCTTTTAGGTTCTTTGTTTTTCTGTTTGTTCTGCTTTACGATATGTTTTATCTATAGCGTCTTGCTAACATTTTATTAATAAAATTCTTACCAATAAACGTACTCTATAAATATTATAAATAAATCATATTTAGGGTTGAATGAACAAAAAGTAAGATGCAAGTATCATCGCTCACAGACAAAAAAAAGGAAAAATAACTCCTTACTATAAGATATTCAACTTAAGGCGCCTATGGATGCCGCGTTCTTCCGTCTTCATTGCTTCACCAGGACAACGCCATAGGCAAGGCTCCGTCCTGTGTTTCGTCATGGAGGTTTCTGTGCTTGGTAAAAAATAAATAAATTAAATATATATACCATATAAAACGGTCTCATTATCGTTTTTTATATAAAAAAATACTTTTTAAATATTTTAACACCTCTTCTTCCGATCCCAAACATCCTATATATATACATATAATTACAAATGATTTTTTTCAAATACATACAATCAAAAATGTTTTAAGAGATATTCTGAAGTTCTCACAGTCTCTACTTATTTTACACACAAATTATATGATACGCATACAACCAAAAATGCGTAAATATCACCACAACAATTTCCAATCACAATCAAATTATTTTTTCAACAACTTACTCAACAGTCATATTCAAAATACGAATTATTCATCGGCAAATTCGTCTGCCACGCCTCAATAGAGCAATTATTCCCCAAGTCACATGAATTTTGCACAAGTAGCACCTATTGTCAATCCGTTTTTAATCCCAACCAAAGACCCACGATCCCGATACCAATATCAATAATCGAATCGTCAACCTCACAACAATTTGACCAATACCCACAAATTAACACCGTCACAAATACAATATCCACAATCATAATACCCACAAACACCACAAAACCAAAATCAATTCGAAATGCCCACACACCACCATCAAATGTCAAACCCGTTGGCCAATCCGAGGCCGCAAAAAGGGAAAAAGAAAGGAAAAGGAAAAAAAGTTACGGAACCAAACGAACAACCAAAAGGTAAGAAAGTGTTGTGGACCGTGGAAGAAATGTCAAGATCTTGGTGGAACGGTGGGTCGACACTTCCCAAAATAGAGTGATCGAGAATTCACAATCGAGCTACTTTTTATGGAGAGTCATACAAGAAAAATACAATAGTTGTACATGTTGATAACAAACGTAATATGGATAAACCAACCAGCAATTAGTCAATACTTTAAAGAGATGTCAACCTTTTTCCAAACGTCTATTAAAAGTACAAAAATGAGTGGCAAAGTGGGATGGACGACACACACGTTATGTTGAAGGCCCGTGAAGAGATCAAATATCGAACACAAAGGAACTTCAATTACGAGTTGGCATGGCGTGTTTTAAGAGATATCCTGAAGTTCTTTATTCCATAAGGTATTATGAACAATAAACGACCCATGGAAGATTTCGAGGACGAAGACGGAGGTTACTGCTTGATCAATCTTGAAGACGAAGAAGATTACACCCGAACTCGAACCCGAACCAGAATCCTAACTAGAACTTGAACTATTTAGTCCGACGACCCGATTTGTCGTCCATCCGGTCGGGCTTTAATTCGCAAAAGCTGAAAAGTTCGAGTTCGTCGGATGCTACTTTCTCACATTGTTAGGCCGACGATATTCGAGCCCAACTTTATAAAACCACACAAACACAACAAAAAAATGGAAATATTAGCTAAGGCGTTTAGAAAGAAATTAATATTCAAAGCGTTCAAGGTTCTCAAAAACCCAATCAATCCAAGCTTCCCACCCGACGAACAAGCATTACTCTACCTTTTTCGGGAAAAGGTGAAGCGCAAATATTTTAGGTCTAACAAAGGCTAGAACGGAGACACAAACAAAGACACGAACGAGGACAACACTACTAGTTTAATTTTCTAATGTATCGTTATTATTATTGTTGTTGTTGTTATTATTATTATTATTATTGTTCTTGTTGTTGTTGTAACGTACTTCTTATTTTAATTAGTGTATGTTTTCTATTTAACTGATTAATTTTAATTAAAATTGTGTTTTATAATATAAATGTATTTGTGTTAATTAAAAGAAATGAAAAATTAAATTAAAAGGTGAGGCCCAAAAAAGTGAAGTCCTTCTGTCATAAATGACATAGTTCAGTTTTTGTTCAGTCTTTTTTTAAAAGTGCTGACGTGGCATTGTGCTGACAGTTCAGTTCTACAGTTCTTGATGCCATGCTAGGGAGTAGTCTAATACTGTGATCACAATGGACACTACATACATAACGCCCCTTGGACACTATAATTACAAATGATATTTTCAAATACATACACTCAAAAATGTTTTAAGAGATATTCCGAAGTTCTCACAATCTCTACTTATTTTACACACAAATTATATGATACGCATACAACCAAAAATGCGTAAACATCACCACAACAATTTCCAATCACAATCAAATTATTTTTTCAACAACATACTCAACAATCATATTCAAAATACGAATTATTCATCGGCAAATTCGTCTGCCACACCTCCATAGAGCAATTATTCCCCAAGTCACATGAATTTTGCACAAGTTGAACCTATTGTCAATCTGTTTTCAATCCCAACCAAAGACCCACGATCCCGATACCAACATCAACAATGAATCATCAACCTCGCAACAATTTGAGCAATACTCACAAATACAATACCAATAAATTAACTTCATACTCACAAACACAATACCCACAAGCATATTACCCACAAACACCACTAAACTAAAATCAATTCGACAATGCCCACACACCACCATCAAATGTTAAAGCCGTTGACGAATCTGAGGCTGCAAAAAAAGAAAAAGAAAGGAAAAGGTAAAAAAAAGTTACGGAACCAAGCGAACAGCCAAAAGGTTAAAAAGTGTTGTGGACCGGGGAAGAAAGGTCAAGATCTTGGCGGAACGGTGGGTCGACACTTCCAATAAAGTGATCGGGAATTCACAACCAAACGACTTTTTATGGAGAGTCATACAAGAAAAGTACAATAGTTGTACATATTGATAACAAACGTAATATGGATCAACTAAGCGGCAAATAGTCAATACATCAAAGAGGGATGTCAAGCTTTTACCAAGTGTCTACTAAAAGTATAAAAATGAGTAGCAAAGTGGGATGGATGACGCACACTTTAGAGGCCCGTGAAGGATTCAAAGATCGAAGACAAAGGAACTTCACTTACGAGTCGGCATGGCATGTTTTAAGAGATATCCCGAAGTTCTTTATTCCATAAGGTGTTATGAACAACAAAGGACTCATGGAAGATTGGAAGACTTCGAGGACAAAGACGGAGGTTACCGTCTAATCAATCTTGAAGACGAAGACGATGACACCCGAACCAGAATCCTAACTATAACTTGACCCATTTATTCCGACAACCCAATCTGTTGTCCACCCGTCGGGCTCTAAGTCGCTAAATATAAAAGAGTTCGGGTTCGTCAGATGCTACTTTCTCACGTTGTTAGGCCGACGATGTTCGAGCCCAACTTTATAAAACGCACAAACTCAACAAAAAACAATGGGAACGTTAGCTGAGGCGTTTAGAAAGAAATTAATGTTTAAGGCGTTTAAGGTTCTCAACAACCCAATCAATCCAAGCTTGCCACCCAACGTACAAACATTACTCTACGACCTTCGGGAAGAAGTGAACTGCAAATATTTTAGGTCTAACAAAGATAAGAACGAAGACACAAACAAAGACACGAACATGGACTAGACTACCAGTTAAATTTTATTAATGTATTATTGTTATTATTATTATTATTATTATTATTATTATTATTGTAACGTACTTCTGTTTTAATCAGTGTAATGTTTTCTAGTTAACTAATGAATTTTACTTGAAATTATGTTTTAAAATATAAATGTTTTTGTGTTAATTAAAAGAAATGAAAAACTAAATTAATTGGTGGGCCCCGAAAAAGTTTAGTCTTTCTGTCATAATTGGCGGAGTCGGTTTTTGTTCAGTCTTTCAAAGAAAGTACTGACGTTGCGTTGTGCTGATAGCTCCGTTCTTCAGTTCTTGATATCATGATAGGGAGTGGTCTAATATCGTCATCACAATGGACATTGTATATGTAACACCCCTTACACCCCTTGGAGTGTAGGACCTCGCTACCGTTCTGAATTCAAAATTGAAGTGACTTAATTATTGGTAATTACCAACACTACGCGAGAACAATATGAGAAAAATAAGGTTGGCAATATGAAAAAAATAAGGTTGGCTATAGACCTATATGTTGTGTAATAACTCGACAGTCCGTTAAACTGGTTTATCCGTCTGTTGATCATTCGGATCCAACTAAATTATGCATCGAAGTGTTGACACAAAGTTGTAGCATGTGGGCTTTTTCCACACGAAATCAAACATTTAAGCTACTCTGTTAAGATTTGATTTGTTGATAACATGGCAATGTTTTTTAAATGGAATAAAGGGTTAAGTACCGAAGTAAGTTCTGACATTTGGGTATGTAATCAACTATTCGAATTTATGTGTAATGAACTTATTATTCATTGTTATATGAAATATGCATGTTTAATTTCTGAAAATGCAATTACAACACTTAACATTAAGTGTAGTTTGTTGTGAATAGGATTTAACGTGAACTCATTCCCGATCATGAGACTGCCTATTGAATGTCCGATTGCACCTTGCTCAAAAGTGTGACTTATGTCTCCTTTTTCATTTATAAAAAGTAAGATGAATCTACGTTCCTCGGCCTACCAGCTGAGGAAAGGGCTTCCTTGTCTCTACCCTCTATTCCCGGCCCTGGGAGTACACGCTCATCTTAGATTAATCAATATGGGAGAAGTGGTGATCGAGAGCTTTCAAGAACCAGTGGAAAGGAAAAGACTGGAAAATGTTCGCTCATGCTCATGCCGGAGGGAGCATCCCCACTTAGTGATCGGTATGCTATTTTTAATACACACAATTTATTACTGTAATCTATTTCAATAGAAATGGATGGGTATAAAATTTTGGAGGTCACTATTTTTAATCTTGTACTAAATAATATTCACATTTTAAATTTAAATAATAATATATTTTAATAATTAAATTGTATTAATATGATGTATTGATTATAAATTAACAATTAATATTTCAAAATTATTACACATAATGTCTGCTAGAAAAATATTTTTACACTAAAATAATAATTTGATGTAATAAAATAATAAGCAAATTATAAATTATAAATTATAAATTATAAATTATAAATGATCCTGATTTTGGAAGAGCTGTCAATTAAGTGGGAGTGTTGGAGAATGTCCCATTTGCTGTCAATGCGTGTGTCTCTACAAAAAGCATTAACGCAATCACGCCTTTGATCATGCAACATGATTCTTCATTATCTAAACTATAATCCTTGATCGTTTTGTCCCCCTCTTAAATTCTCATTGCAAATTATGTCCCCTTTAACTCCCAGGTACCAAAAACACTAGTACAATTATGTCTAAGCGAATTAAACGTTTAATGAACAATTCGCGAACCAATCTGCTAAAAGTTCATTTATGTTTCTTTGTTTCGTTATGTAAATGAACATGAACAAACAATTACGTTCGTTTAATTATATGAACGAACATGAACATTGGTCTCGTTCGTTCATTTACGTTCGTGAACGTTCGATAAGATATTTGTTTGTTTATGTTTGTTTATTAATAGTTTAATTACATTGATACAAATTTGTATACAGAGTATCTTATTACAATCTAAATTAAATTATAAATATAATAGTATTAAATATTTAGATATCTTTTAGATCATTTAAAATATATCAATATTACCTTTCAGTTAGGCCTGTAAACGAACCAAACGTTCAGTGAACCGTTCGGCAGATAGTTCGTTTATGTTCGTTCATTTTGTTAAATGAACGAAAATGAACAAAAATTTACGTTCGTTTAATTATATAATGAACATGAACATATGTCTCGTTCGTTCATTTATGTTCGTGAACGTTTGATAACATGTTCGTAGGGATGTTCAATATTTGGTTTAAAACCGTTTAATCCGAATACCAAACCGAATTTGAATTCGGTTTTCGGTTGGGTTTCGGTTTTTTATTTTTCAGATTCGGTTAAACTGAAAACCGATTTCGAACTCGGTTTTAGGTTCGGTTTTCGGTTTTGAATTTTTCGAATTCGGTTAAACCAAAAACCGAATTCGATTTAATAAATATATTATTATTTATATATTAATATATATATATATATATATATATATATATATATATATATATATATATATGCGATTTTTCGAACTCGATTGAAAACTTGAAGAGTTTAACATTTTGAACACTTAAATTTTTTAGCTACCATGTGTTTGTGAAAAATAAATGTTTTGTTTGGACATTAAAATTTACATACATTGACAGTTTTATGCTTTATAAACTCGAATTTCTAACACATAACAATTATTAATAGTTAGATTAATATAATTTGTATCGTATAATCGTGCATATTTCTTAGTTTTGGTGTTTTGAAAAAATGTTAAGTTTTTCCATTTTAAACGAAACCGAACCGAACCGAATTCGAATCATAAGTTAGTAATCAAACTTAAGGTGTAGGAAAAGTGAACGCTAATCCTGGCTTAACTAGATTAGCAATTACAAAATAAATAAACTGGTTTTAACAAACACCCCGAAGTCATTAGTGAGCTAGTCCAAGTAAGTGTCGTTTTTAATATAAGATCAACCTCACTCAATTGATTTTTCAGAATCCACTATTTTACAACTTTAGTAGTTTAATACGCAAAGCAACAACTCGGTTGCAAAACCCTCACATTTAATTACTTGTTTTAGATTAATTGCAATTTACATAACTCTTGAATACATAGTCTATGTGGATCGCCCTGGACTTACTGTAGCTATATACTTTATACGATAGGGTACACTTATCTGGTTGTGTATTAATTAATTGTAGTAATTTTTTTATTAATTTTCATAACTAGATTTTACTTATCATGAACAAATCTGATTCTTCTTCCCTGTCGCTTGTAACCCTCACTTTGTACATTTTTATTTTCCTTTGGTCATGCGTAGAACCACAAGTGCACAGCCATCCCTTTGTGGTTTTGTGGTTTATGTATCTAATTTATGTTTATCTATTCTTATTTCGTTTTTTTTTTTTATTTCTATTTGTCTAGCTTCCATAATATCTATTCCCTTTTAAGTTTCTACTTCAGTTCGAACTTTTATGATTTCACCGCTCGAGCTGCGGAGGAGTATTAGAGTGTAGATTAAATTAAAATAGTATGGTCTGGCCCTATTGTATAGGTTGGGCGTAATCCATTAGAGTTATAATTACAGTTTATTATTCTTTCTTGTACTCTATAAATAGTTACTTAATAATACATTGTAACCTACAGGGTTTCATTATTCCAAACTCAATCCGTGTTCTTTTTTCCTGCCGATCTTTGTTCTCCTAAAAAAAATCAAAATCAAATATATATTTTTTCTACCAATATCTTTTCCTTTCTTCAATTCTTAATCCACATACTAGTTTGGCCAAAACTTCAACCGTTTGGAGTAAAATCGCCAGCGCCATTCTTTTCGGGTTTTTTCAATTATGCACAGAACACCACCAAAATCACCTCCGTCGGACGTCTGATGCGCCGCCACACAGTAACGGAAGCCGTCTGCCACATTTTAAATAAAAAAATTGTCTCCGATTTGGTTTTGTTGCTGTAGTTTGAAGATTTCCTACCGCTTGCTGCCGGATGTCTTCAACAATAAATTGATTAATGCTTTAATGGTTTTTGTGACAACCCTAAAAATACGGTAAATTCCGTACATCATTTTTACGTGTATATTAGGCTAATTCCCTATCTAATTAATATGAATTTGTTTTCATCGAATTAAGTCTAGCACAAAGCTCACGCTTACATATGAGATGCACACTATTTTAATACGGGATGCATTCGTAATCATTGAGAATTACACAAACAATCGGTAGAGACCAACACCCACGAACGTTGATGATCAATTTTCATAAATAACATAAATCTATTCGAATATAAATAGTAGTTGTTTATATTATGATAATTATTATGCTAATATATAAGCGTAACAACTTTTGATAATCGATAAACGTTCACGAAAACTAAAAGACGTGCAACGACAAGATAGATTATATAATTAATCGAACGAGCTAATGATAAATATTCGAATATTATTAAAACCAACTAGTAATATTCTAATACCATTAATTTACCCTAATTACCACTAAATCACCTTAATTACATAATTAACACTTAATTAATCAAAATTAGTGCTTAATGACTTAATTATCTAACCCTAATCCTAACTAGTTGAAAAGTCAAAGGGGACCCCTCTCCAAACCATCAACCACCTCCCATGGCCCCCTTTTTGGCCATCACTTACACCATACTCACTTACACCATACTTGCACAACCATACCTTTATACTTACTTGACTTCCATACACATTCATTCAACACACCACTCTTCACAAACAAACACACACACACACCCTCTCCTCTCCTCCCTCCTCAAACTCACAGCCCAAGGCCCTCTCTCTCTCACTTTGGTTTTCAAGAACACCATCACAAACCACCACTTTTAAACCATAAATTAAGACTCTTTTAACATATAAACACCTACAAATCATAACACCACTACATTCCCATGAGTAATCTAAGTTAAACACAAGGATTGAAACTAGGAATCATTCACAAGGAAATCAAGTTCTCATTTTGCTCCAAATTCATCCTAAAGCTTTGTAAGGAGACTTTTCTCTAGTGTTTAACTTTATATATGTGTTCAAATCAATGTCTTTCATTTGGGTTTCAAATAGATGTAAAAAAGAATATGTTGAGGTTATGCTAGGAGCCTTGGAGCTCAAACCCTGAAGCAAGTTTTTGAGTGTATTTTAATAGGTGATGGTGTATGTTTTAGGGGAGTGTATAAATACAAAAGAAAAAAGTGATTTATGCACCAACAGTATAACAGTTTTTGCTTACAGTACAAGTACACAATAGCATATATGTGGGTAATTGTCAAGAATGTGGAAGAACAATCAAGAAAATTGAAGTTCGACTGAAGGACCTGAATCGCGATCCACCTAATCGGATCACGACGTGATTCAATTATTATCGGAGTTAAATTTTAATAGTCAGATCGCGACCCGATAGTTAGGTCAGCCACGAAACTTTGTTTTTCTTGTTCTCCAAGTTGTTTATCCCTATATGAACATATCATATCTATATCTATATACTACTTAATAATACATTTGATTTAAAATCTTAAAAGGATAATTAGTAATTTACTCTTTTACATTCTCCTTCTTTAATATAGAATATATCATAATCAATTTAATATCTACACTTAAATCAATTCATTTAATTATTATATTTAATTAATCATAATTAATTTCAGTTTCAAAACTATCTAATCCTAAAAAAGTTTCTATAACTGATGTAATATATATTTACATGTTAAAATGTCAATTAAAATCGATTTGATAGAAATATAATATTTTCTACAGAGTATAATTATCTTTATACTAATATATAAGAAGTTAAAAACTTATAATGTATGAAACTTTTAATAAGGGGATACTATAAAAAAAAAATTACCACCCTTTTAAGTATGTTATTTAACAATTTAACATATAAAATCAATTACATTCAAGTAGTTATAAAAGTTAATTTATTACTACTATGCAAATAGTTGACCAATTTATAGTCTTCAAAAATTCACAGTAAGTTAGTATTCTATTATCTTAGTTATTACAAAATCTAATGCAAATTGATTTAAAACAATGATTTATTGTTTAATTACTTTGTAAGAATTATTTACTTAGTTATCAAAGTTAATATCTAGATTAAAAATTCGTAGCTCAATCTTTCTTTTCTAAACTTTCGATTATTAAATTTTGGAGTTGCAATTCGTGTCGAGTCAAATTAGCGAGTTTGAAATTCCAGGTCCAAAGTTTAAAACCTAAACTCAAACTTATGTTATAAACGGGTTAATGGGTCAAAATTAAACCCAAACACGATTCGTATAATCCGTTTAAGTAAATGGGATAAACACGTTGATTGGTTGGATCTTTTTTTTAAAGAAAAATGAAATTACTTCTATGATTGTTCGATCGACCCTAAACCCAAGCCTTAAGTCAAATCCGACTCAAAAAACTGTTTATAAATGTTTCAGGATTTGTTAAGAATTGTTAGTATTAATTATGATAATTTGAATATAATGTATACAATAAAGTTATAAGAAGACATCTTTGAATTTCTTCGACGCATGTTTCTTCTATGGATCTAATCATGCAAAATCAATTTCTCATAATTGAGCTTCGTGAGTTTCTTTACCCACTGACTGCTTTTGATTTTAGTTTATTTTTGGCTCTTAATATACGTTTTTGTTTATTGCTTAATTTTGTAACTCTCTCTCTCTCGTGGAGTCCCTGACTTTTCTTTATAAGTTGGTTCATCCCTTGTTTTGGGTGTGGTAGTTTAATATATTTTTTGCCAATTCAAAAAAAAAAAGTTATAAAATAATTTAATATTATTTCCTTTTTCAATTTTATCAAAGAACGATATGTAATTGAACAAAAAATACCACAAGTGAAATTTTTTTGATGTCGTTGTATCGCAACATGCTAGTGTATTGTAACTCTTACACCTACAAATTTATTAAGATATCTTTGTAGTTTGACCATGGATAACAACCGCTTAGATTAGATATAACCACCCGTTACTTTTTCGTGTTCGTTTTTCCTCGTGATCTTGTTTACGTATTGATTGCTTTGTTTTGATGAAACAAATGTGTAAAGGAAACCAAAACGTTCAAGCAGTTGTAACATTCTTTCATGATAAACTCAAGTTTCAATTTCTGTAAATCTGAGTTACATAATATGTTATGAAAAAACAGCAAAACAAGTGTGTCAAAATTGCATGTTTGTATACGGAATCACGACTATTCAACATTATATATACACACAAATAGACAAATGCAAAGGCTTTATAAGAATCTTTGATGCAAAGTCGAAAACCTTTACACTTTTGTTTCTTATGATATACACAATTACACTTATGCTAAACAATATAATGAGGACAAACATGTATTTTAAGTGTTCATCAATTCATTGGAAATTTAGAACGTGTTTAGTTACGGAAAAGTATCTCCATTTTTTCTTTTCTATTTTTATATAGTTTTTGTCCATTGAAAATCACAAGGGGTTTAGAGAACGTGTTCAAATGTAAGAGATGAAGTTTTCATTTTTCAAATTAGGAAACCTAAAAAAACTTAAATCATATATTTAATTTTCTTAAAAACTCCTCTGGAAAACTCCAACTTGAACGCATTTTTTATTTGTTCAGTTTTCTTAGAAAATTTTTTAGAAAAATAGATGAGTTTTTCGTAACTAAACGCGCCCTTAGTCAATACCGTCCTCTTTTCCATCATTTACAAATCTTTCATCTAAAACTCAAAAATTGTAATAATAATAGGGAAAATCATTGAAGTCCTAATTACGGAGACATAAAGTACGCTTAAAAATATGAGAATGACATATGTCATGTTCAATATATAAAATTAGGACAGAAACTGTATTTACCAATAAAAGAGTTAGACTTACTTTTAGCTCTATTTAAATAGGCCAATATAGGATCACTACTCTAATAATAGTATAGCATACTCCGTTGGTCTGTTACTTATATGTAATTCGTAATTTAAACCAAAATATATAAAAACTTATCATCTATTAAAAAAGAAGTAATACATAATTATAGAATTCTAAACATTATAAGTACCAAATACTACTCCACACCACAAACCTTGGATTTAAAATGCTAGCTTGTTGTTAAACAAATCTTGAATTTCGTAACATTTTCTATTCTTTTCTTTCAGAAAAAAGACAAATACTAACACATTACCACTACGACTATATATATATATATTAATCTACGAATATGTACAATTGTCTAATCCATGACTTGAACCATCAATCTCATGATTAAAATTATTGGCACATCAATACCACTAGATCAATACCACTAGGTCAATGACCATTTATTTTCATTATCTTCTTAATAAAAGTTGTAATTAAGTATAGTATTTTATAAACATATAATAAAATAATTGAAAAAGCAGCAAATATATTCAATAATTAATAATAAATTACATTGAAAGACGGTTTTGTGTGTAGTATATATTTGTCTAATAACTAGTTGAATTCGTGTGATAACGACGAAAGACAAGTACGAAAACAAACGGTTCGGCCGGGTACCAAGAAATTAAAAAGAGAAAAAGTCTTGGAACGAATCTTCTACTTCCAAAACAAAATAAGACACATCTAACAACATTTTTCTTTAATCAAAAAATGCTATTTTGGCTCTATATATCCCATGGGCTAATATTAGATTTAAGTCAAATGAGTATTGTTTAACTGTTCAAGTAAAAGTAAAAATAATAAGTCAATATTTTGTGGTCATTTTGTTCACAACATATCAATCTTAGTTTGTAAATAACACGATTTGAATTTATATCGAAGTTTCAATTTTGGAAACTCGTGAATCATAGTTCCATCCAAATGACTAGTTTTGAAACTTTATACATGTAAATGTTTAACTTGTATAGGACTAATTTGTCGTTATTATTGATAAAAGGAGATTATAAGGGAACAGGGAATGAACGCTGAAAACTATCGGCGTTCACCTATTTGAACGTCGGAATGCGGCATTCACCATATTGAACTGGCCGCGTTTAACGGATTTTTTTTTCATATTTTTTGTTTTTTTTTAATCATTTTTACATACACAATAAATACAACATTTTATACATCAATTTAAACACATTAACATACTCTTTATCATTCTCAGATACACAAAAACTCAAACTCTCTATAATTCAATTCACAGTGTCGAATAACCTAAACTACAACCAAATCCATACAACCTAGAATCCAAAATGGAACCCCTTTTTTTCTACATCCACTTCAAACCCCTTAACACCAATCTCGTCGAACGCACCTACATCGTTACTCCCTACGTCTCAAAATAAGTGTCCACAATCATTTTTCACAAAATTTAAGAAATTACTTTGTCTGATAGTGAAGAACTGAAGATTACACTTTTACTCTTATTTTTTACACATACTCCCGTGTATCAGTTTTGAGAAAAAAAATATTAAAGATAAAATGATAAAGTTTATATATTATTTTTAAAGGTGAACATTGGGACAACTAAAATAAAAATGTGAATACTTATGTTGAAACGAAGAGAGTATATTGTATTTATCTTGCTCATTTATTCCTTTGTTTTTAACGCGTGTTAGCATACTTTTTTGCATCATATGAGTTTCGATACTATCGTACGATAGATAACCTTACAATTCTTTACCTTTTCCTGTCACTTTAGGTTGAACATGTAATAGTCTACAAATTTGGTAATTATAGTTTACTTGTTTGTGAATAATGAATTGGTAGTTTGTTATGTTTTAGTGGGGGAGGTTTTGTACAACTCTACAGACTTAGCGACGTATATTTTGAATTAATATACTACCTCCGTCTCAATTTAATTGTTCAAATTTTTATTTTCGTATGTCGCAAAATAATTGTCCACTATTAATTTCAACCAATCAAGAAGTGTTTTAGTGAGTATGTATGAAATCTTATTGGTTGACAGTAATCAATCTACTTTTCTAAAATTATGTGCATTTTTATAAGAACATTTAAATTGAATCAGATGAAGGAAATTTTATTGTAAGGCCAATAAATATATATAATATTATAAGATATAAATAAAAACTAAAACTAAAACAATTTAATTGCAGAAATCAATTTTAGCCTCCACTCACATTAATGAATGAAAAGACTTGGTTATAAAATTATAATTCAACCACTTCAAACTAGAAGTGTTTGTCAGAACTTAGAAGATTATATTAAAATAAAGTTAAGGAAGTAGATTTGGTAGTTGAACAAACAGGACAATAACGTTTGACATAGATTTTGGTTGTTTTCGTTCTCTTTCAAACATACCACTCCACTTTCCCCTAAACTATTCTTATTTATGTGTATAAATAATAAAGATAAATTTTTTGATATGATTTGTTAACGCATACGTTTTAAATTAGGGATGAGCATATGGACCAAAATACCGAATCGAACCCGGTACCGTACAGGACCCGAACCTAACCAGTGCCAACCAATTTCAAACGGTAGTATTCTGTACTCACTTTGAGGCCAAAAACAAAGTGGTACCAACTTGTTCGGTACCGATATTTTTCCGCTTTGGTACCGGTCCGAAATTTCAAATTTGAGTTACCAAAAACTAGTTTGAATGCTTTGAAAAGTTTTGAAATCATTGTTCTTAGTCTTAGAGCTCTCCCATCGGCTTCTTCGGTTTCCTTCTTCTCCCTTTCTTCGGTTTAGACACCATTGACACGGGTTCATCACTTGGCTTCTTCGGTTTCCTTTCTTTGCTTAGCCGACGAAAGGTTTGTGAAAAAAGTGGGTCCTACTTATATTTAATGTATTGTAATCTTTAGTTTAGTGTATGTAAATGTAGGTATATTGATAAATGTGGGGCCCAAAATTAAAGTGACGAAAGGACCATTGGTAGTGTTTAATCAGTCTTTAATCAGTTTTGAATGTGCTGACATGGCAAAACTGAAGAAGCAAGTGAAGAAGCAACAGTTGAGAGTAATCTTGTAGCTATACTATGTTTCGTTAAATAATTTAGATCTTTTACTCTCTGTAGTAGGCCGTTACTAGGATTCAGAGAATAGTTTCTATTTTCTAGCTTGAAAACGGATATATATATATATATATATATATATATATATATATATATATATATATATATATATATATATATATACTAGGTGGAAGACCCGTGCAATGCGAGGTAATTTATTAGAATTATTTTAAATATTACGTGATTAAATGATAATTGTAGTACATATTTTATAAAATAATTTATAAAATAATATTAATTAAATAATTGATAGGACTTTGTTTTAGTATTTTACTCCTCTTTCCATATTATTATAATATATGTAGCATTTATATGTATTATTTATTAATTATTATAAAATAATAATATAATATTAATTAAATAATTTGTTAATTGAAATTAAGAGATTGGCATTCATACTTACGTGGTAAATTCTGGAGCTTTGTTTTATACTCCTTTAGTGTGTGTATGTGTGTGTGTGTGTATATATATATATATATATATATATATATATATATATATATATATATATATAATTTTAAGTAATATAGTAATTATTTATATCTTTTATAGTCTCTTACAATATTTTAGGTAATCCTATACATAGTTTGTTAAGTTGTTTGAGTAGTTAATAATATTATTACTTGGTATTTATGAATTCGTTGATGATTCATTCCACTATGATACTATATTGAACCATCTGGTTCATAGATAGTCTTTATCACTTGAAAGGTTGAAAGTTAGTCCACATTGGAATGGAGATGAAAATGAGATGAGTTATTAATATTTGAATATTATTTAGATGGAACTTTGAAGAATCTACCTACAGAGGATTGCCTCTTTTCTATGTGACACCTTTATTCTTTTGACAATTAAGTAAAAATTCTAGCTGTCATTACCATAACTTTCAAAAAAATCTCATGTGTCATTCAAATTAAAAAAATGTTCAAACACACATTACACGTGCGTTTTGCATGTGATTGGCACAAGCATTTTAAAAGTACGTAGAGGATTGAAATTCTAATTTTCACAATCTCAATTCTCTCATTCTCGTTTGGCAATAAAATTAGAATAGAGATTATTAAGAAAAGAATCACTCAGAATTCCTTTTAGTTTTTTCAATCTCAATTCCCTTATCTCTGTTTGTCAATAAAATTATAGTAGAGATTACTAAAAAAAGAATATTTCAGAATTCCTTTCTGAAAAAACTTTTTTAAGTAGCTTAAAAAATAATCTACAGTTTTAGCTACAATCACAATGTCAAACTTCAATTTCGTCTACAATCTTCAACTTCATCTAGTCATCGGCCGAAACAACTTCCATATTGTTAAAATTTTATTTAATATTGACCCAACAATAGAACAAGAGTTGCTTCCAATCCCGCTAATTACAACACATTTTCAGTTTACATACATTTAAGGATCCCTTTCAAGAGTTATGTAGCTTTAAAGATTCTGTAACATTCGACCATTCGTGACGTAACCTCCTAAATGCCAGTGGATTATTAATTAATGAACAAATATAAAATAGCAACGACATGTAAACCACATTACAATAATACAATTTGCATTTGCGAAGCATATAAAATAATAAAATCTAACAATTTATGGTCATTACAGAAATACAACACACCAAACACCACAAATCACGAAGCAAAAATTGCAGAAACAAGTTAACAAATCTTTGCTGTCACAACTTATTCCAGCAAATATCAAAATTTTAATTCCAAAAACACCAACAAAAAATGATCAAAAGCCCTCATTACAAATGATGCAATTAAAAACTGTCACAAAAATAGCAGTTACACTCTTATTAAATTCTAGTCTAGTTCTTCACCATATTATTCATTCCCTAATAAAAACAGTAAATAAACCAAAAACCCAACAAAAATTTCTCCTTCTAACCCAAAACGGAGAATCTTGCTGGTAAATCCACATATCACCCCCCAACAAATTTCTTTATTCTTCATCCATTCATCAACACTAAAATAAAAAACCATTTTTAAAATCATCATCTTCTTCATCATCTTCTATACTACTATTATATCCTATTTTCCTAGAATTCTAACTTCCATACTTCCTTCAATAAGTCCATTCTTGCGGTAGCCGGAACTCCGCTGGTTGCTGCCGGTGGTTGTTCCTCCTTTGGTGACTCATCATCACACTATTCCGGAACATCATCTCCGCTTCTGCCACGTCAACAGCTTCCATTGATTTCAAGTTCAAGTTTAGAGCATGTACCACTCTATCCGGAAGCAAAACAGTTGAACAACCTACAAAAAATAATAAAAATAAATAAATTAAGTCAGATCTAGAAACAATGATTCAATTTATTAAAATTAAAATAAAAAAGGTAAAGTAAAAAGTAATAAGGAGTGTAAAAGTAAAAGAATAGTACCTCTTTTTTTTATGGGTTCAGCCGGGGCTCCGATTTGTCGAGGCAAGAACACACCCGTACCCGTGGACTCTCGTTTAGCAGTGTTAGGGTTTCCAAGAAACACAGCCCGCATACCCGACCCGGGTGCTGTTTGACCCGACTGCTGCTGCGTCGGCCAGGCAGTTAACGGACGACTGTTAACGTTTTCATTCCTTGTTCTGTTTTGTTGTTGAATCATTTGCAAATACTGCTGTTGTTTTGCCATTTGTTGCTGCTTAAGCTGCTGAAACTATTTTAAAACAAAAAAATTAATATCATACAGTAACATTTTTAAAGAGCTTTAATGGAAATAAATGGCTATTATCACTTACTTGAGCAACTTGGAGTTGTTGATAACGGAGGTTAGGGTTTGAAGCACTTTTACGCGGTGGTTGTGAATTTAAGTAGTACCGTGAAGCAGCTTCTTCAACCATTCTCATCCGAGCAACTTCACCAGCGGCAGCGTGCAACAGATCCCACGACGGTTCCTTACGGTTAACTTCCGGCGCCGTTAACGGCGGTGAAACACAGTTAGGACTTCCCCTGCTACTTGACCCTTGTTTACATCCACACAAAGTTGACTGTGGCGAACCAGCCATCACCCTAGTTGACTGTTCATTTATTAAAACAAAAAATCCAAAATTACTAAAAAAAATTAATAATAATAATCTAAATATGAAAGCATGAAAGTGAAATGAAATGTTACCTTTGAGTGGTAACTTTCAAACTTGAAATTACTGGAATCATTATGAAAAGTTGTGTTGGTGAACTTTCGGGTCAACCCGTTAAGATACTCATCTTCATCACTTTCGTTTTCAGTAGACCCCAAAAGAGACTCCACTGGAGAACTGAGATCCGACTTTGACCTGAATGAGTCAAACCCGTAAAAAGCAGAACTTTTGTTGTTGCCGGAGATGGGTTTACCGGGTATGAAGTCCATGAGTATGTCTTCATCGTTTAGAAACTCCGGTGGTAACCAAAACTCGCCGTCGGCTAATTCTTGAGCCATTGAATAAATGATTTAACCGGAAAACTATTAAGGTGGGTTTTAAAAGAGGGTTGCAATAATGGGGTTCACGCCGTCCGTCAAGATTTAGAGAGAGAGAGAAAGAGATATTTAATGGGGGAAGAAGGTGTGAAGTGTTGGGGTTATATAAATATGGAGGATGGAGGACAGTGGTAGTGGATGGGAGAGTGATTGCCACGCGCGTATTGGTGAAAGTGGGGGAACAAGTGGGTGTTCCCTTTTGCTTTTGGTCAGGGTATTGTATGAAGGTTAAAGACCATTGGATATACGGGTCGGGTGGGTGGGTGCTGTATTTTTGGATCCCACTATGTGAATACTCTCACCCTACTTGCATGTGAAATCACCAAATAAACATATAGTCACTTTATTATTGTTGATATAAAATTAGGATTTAAGCTAATAAATTTATGTACATTGAAGTAACTTACAGAGTGTATTGGTTAGATGTGTATTTTTGTAAACGTAGTTGTAATTTTGTTTCAATAAAATAAGTTTTTAATTTTAATTTGATTTTTAATGTTAAAAAGAGGATATTTATTGATTAAAAAAGATATATGTAATAAATAAATATGTAAATGGATATAGATGAGTTAGATGGAGGTGGGGTGGGAGTTGTGGGACCCATAATCCCCGTTTTTATGGTTGTACGGCCGTTATTTAGCAGGGTTCGTGAGTTGAAGAGGCGGGAGAATGGAAGGCAAATGGGCCCCACGTCGCCGCTTCCGTTTCAGCACTTGTTGGACTGCGTCGCCACGCCCTAGTACACGTGGCAGTTATGCTTTGCATGTAAGCAATGGGGCTATGTTTCACTTTTTCCCTCGTACTTTAATCAAAAACTCATAATCACACTATAAACTTTTTAATATAACCTCGAGACTTCAACCCATTTGACACGTTAGTGTCACATTAATTTTTTATTAATTTTTATTTCAACCATTTTTTCACTCCGGTTGAACCCTTTCAACCCCATTTTTTTCCTTACTTTTTTATTTTTAAAATTCACATAAAGTAAACAAGAAGGGAAAAAGGAAAAAAAAAAGAAATAAAAAAAGATAAGAGATGTTCGTCATTCTCATCAAATTTTTAATGATTTGGTTCCAACTCCAAATCTTATCCAATCCAACTCCACACAACACCACACAGCCCTAACCCAACCCCATATTAACCCCACGACCACTGCGAATGCTCTGAGGTTTTTTAGATTTAAATTAAATATATAATTTCATTTCTTATTTTGAAAATACGTCTTTGTTAAATTAATTTAAATAAAATTTCATTAATAATAAGGTGTAATCATCTATTCAGCTAAGCATAACTAGCATGAGATTGGAAAGTATGAAATGGGCACTTTTTGTAGGGATATAACTATAAAGGGGTTGTTTTATAAATACTAGAATCTGTTGGTTTGAAATGAAAATAGTGGAAAGCAAGTGGGGTATGTTGTGCGAGATTTGTGGTTGACGGTTATACCCTCATTAGAGAAGGATAAAAAGACAAAATTACCCTTGTTGGGAAAATAATTCTGACAGGTGTGTAGGGATAGTGGTGTGAGTGCGGCGGGTTAAGGTCATGTGCAGTGCAGACTCTGATATTTTGTGTTTTGATTTTGTTATGAAAGGTAATTGGTGGTGAGGAGGACTGGGGGATGGAGATCTGTTTTCCTCTGCCAAATACATGATTTTTCTTCTATTTTATCACTGTCATAACAAAGACATGAGAAGCAATGGCAATTCCTCGTCAGTAATTTAATCAATCTTTTTTATTGAAATCCATTCATTTACAATAGAAAATTACAAGCTAAAATGAGGCATCACATATCATCATTATCATTATATTATACAATAGAAAATTAGGTCAGCTGTGTTTTAATGTAAAAGATCTATAATAGCAGTCATTCTTCGCAACAAATGGGTTAAAGCGTGATGAGTGGTTTAGTAATGTTAAGCTCACTGTTAACTTTTAACATCGACTATTCTTTACGTCCCAAAATAAATATCCACATTACTATTTATATATATCTCAACATAATTGTCCTCTTTAAAAAATAACTATTAAAATTCATTAAACTTCTCATTTTACCTTCATTTAATCATTTTAATCATTTATTGTTTAAATAAATTCAGTCAAACTTCCCTTGAATATATGAACAAAACTGACAATTAACCAACATATCTTAAATCACACAAAAAATTTTGGGAGACAATTTTTGTGGGACGGAGGGAGTATGATTTTGAAAGAAGTGGTTCAATGTTAAAGTTTGATGTGAAAACAAGCCCACAAATCAACTAAGGTCTGATCATTGTGTGTATTCAATTACTCGGGCTTACATTGTGTGTAAGGAAATTGTTATTTTGATACATTGTATATAATTTATAGTACTTTAATTGATTTGTCATCTATATAAGGTGTCACATGTCATCGATACAAGTTACCACATCACCAAAATGTATACAATGACAGTAAATAACAAGTTTATTACATACAATGTAAATTCAAATAGTTTGATACACACTACCAATGTTAGACCTTAGTTGATTACATTTTCAAGTACTTATCCAATATTTATCTAAACTTATATCAATCAAATCTAGAAAGGTGGTGATTCGTATAATACCACTTCTTATCCGCACAACACTTTTTAGGTTTTACAATGTTGTACGGTATAATACTATAAAACATATTTGATTGTCTATGCATCAAACTTGATTGTGTACAAATTACCACCCAATCTATAACTTGTTGCACATGTATCAAATCGCATCATTTACGAAGGTTATCATAAACCTTGATCAGAGTAAGTATGACGACTCAATCAAATCATTATCATTTATTCATCTATGTATGCATAACTTTGTGAGTAATTTCATTATTTAATGAATACTGTTAAACTTGCATAAAAATAGATGTTTAATTATGCAATTTTGACGTGTTTTTATTTCTTTTACTTACTTTTCACTAATTATTTTGGTACATGTACGAGTTAATTGACTGCTACAATGTATTTTCTTTTGAATCAGTTTTCTCTTTTATTTTTACTTGCAAATTATCAAATACTATAATAAGTCATGTTATCTTATTCTTATTCTTATCAACGTTTATAACAAATTCATAAACCGCACTTTTGATCAATACACGAATTTTCGAAATAAATTAAACCAAGTGCAATATATTTCACCTTTTAATTGTGTAAATTGCAATAACACGATGTAATTTACTTGCATTGTACTCATGACGAGGATGTTGTAGGTTGTAACTGTCAGATGGTAGATTAGAATAGTTGGTTCAAACTCGATTATGGGTTTAGGGTCCATTAGAGTTTAGGTATATTCTATTGTACACTATAAATACCTGCATATGTAACACATTATAACCTACGAGGTTTCATTATTCAACATGGTATCAGAGCAGGTTTTATACCATCTAACCAACCGCTTCCGCATTCTTTATTTTCGCATTCCCCGTCCGCGAACTGTTCACATATTCAATTACCATTTGTCGATTACATCAATTGCTACCATCTAACAATTGTCTTTGTTTGCAATCAAAAAGAAAAAAAAATCTTTGTTTGCAATCTTCGTTCCATACCAATTGTCACTACAACAATAAAATCTTTTTGAATATCGTTTATATTTTCTTCTATAGCCATCCATGTGTCCTTTTATCTACATCTCATTTATTCGATTACATATAGTTAAAAGAAAAAAAAATTTGATGACTCTGCTGTCGAACAACCTTCTTTGTACTCTTGATGACGCTTTATTTTTGCTGCTGCTTGAAGATTCGTATCCGTTTGCTGTCGGATATCTTCATCAACAAAATAGTTATTACTTTTATTTGTTTTTGCTACCGCTTTCCTTTTGCCGCTGCTGCTTGAATATTCGCATCCGCTTGCTGTCGGATATCTTCATAAACAAAATAATTACTGCTCGCATCCGCTTGCTGTTGGATATCTTCATCAACAAAATAGTTATAGATTTAATGCTTTAATATGTACAATTCTTTGCTCCAGTCTCGAACTTTCGCGATTACGTCGCTCGGACTGCGGGGGAGTGTTAGATGGTAGATTAGAATAGTTGGCCCAAACTCGATTATGCGTTTAGGGTCCATTATGGTTTAGGTATATTCTATTGTACACTATAAATACCAATATATGTAACACATTATAACCTACAGAGTTTCATTTTTCAACAGTAACATCTTTTAACGTCTTGCCATTATACAACGAGAATAACCAAATACATTAGCTTATGAATAATTACTAGTGGTTAATGATTGACGGTTTTTTCAAGGGTTAGTGAAAAATTCATACGATAACTTTGTTATATATTTGGTATTTTCATTATGGGTGATGATCCTTACAATACATGTTTTCTTCAAACATCACTAACTAAACGTGCTTCAGACTGTTGTATAAACATTTTTGGTTGTGTACGAAGAAAAACAAACGGTATATAAATCACTACGCTTTCATTATCTATGTCAAAATTAAACTAAGCTACTGCGTAAGTATATGCATAAAATTTATCTAGAGGATATCATGGTGACGCCATCAAATTGTCGTAACCATGATGAATACAAGATCAGTAACGATGATGCATACGAGATACGATCTAAGACTAGTGATGTAAGCATATGACATGCACTAATTTGATGAGGTCGATCTAAACTAGACACATGGAGGTACCAAAGTCTATCTTTCATTATTGTGTCACGTACCGATAGACTTGGCAACATAAATGTTACTTGGTTAATAAATACAACCTAATGTTGGAGATTGAAGCACTTCAACACAAGTGTTGAGAAAAAAGAATATATCTCAATTTGTACTAACCCATTCCATTGAAAGCAAGAAAGTCGTATAGCAAATTAAAATGTTTACTTGTCACTCTATACAACTCAACAGTGTAATACTATTATGCGCTACCAATGCTCTTAATTTATATTCAACTTTGATTTGATCACACCAAGTAACAAAAACTAATACAAAATGATCAATTTTTTATTTTATTTTATTTTTTTGCGAAATTTGCTTTTCTTGTGAAATTTAATAACCAAAACGTGTGAATACTTCTCAAACAACTCCAAATATATAATACTTCTCAAACAACTCCAAATATATATTTAGTGAAGTGTTTGAAGTTATGGGAACGTGCCATGTATAGACTGGAATATCTAGTAGAAATGACGTCCTGAAAAATTGTCATAAATGTTTTCATCTTCGTGTTGTCACATTTAAGTTTACCTCATTTGGAATAAATATTCGCAAATTAGGGGATGATACAAAATTGGTGGTTATGTGTTATTTTTTTCTAAAATGAATATTGATAAACTAAAATCGTGTGTAAAAAATGTCAATGTAGTGATTCTCCTAAATATACCTTAAAAAAGATTAAGGTTTTTAATAATAAACTAGCAAATTGTGCACGCGATGCAACGGATAAAAATAATTAAGCTTCATGTTCATTCGATATGTAATATGTAAATCATAAATAATGATAGTATTAATAATATATTAATTTTTATAATTAATTATTAATTAAATTTAAATTAAAGAAGGGTAAAATAGACATTTACTACTTCTTTTTCTAAAACTTTGTTCAAATATATTATATAGTAGTATAGATAAATATATATTTAGAAAATTGAAAAAAGCAATATCTTCTACTAGTAATTATTTTATATTTTTAGTATATAAAAAATAGTGGAGTAGGAAAAACATAGTTTGTTAACATAGATATTCCAACACGGTGGCGTGTTTGTCCCCGAGCTTCCAAGTGGACTAAACACAATTTTTATTGGAATTAGAATGCGAGACAGTCGGCCATCCATCAGTCGCCGTCGCTGTTGTCCGTCCGTCGTCTTATTTAACGGCATGTCATTTTCTTGTACTAACACAACGTGCCGGCATGGACGGCGGGCCGTGGCCTAATGGTATATTAAGCTTGTTTCCCAAATATCTTTCTTTAAGCTTGTTTCCCAAATTTAATAAAATCCCCATTTTCATTTCGTTTCATTTTTGTTGTATATTAAGTTGTTGTAACTTGTAAGATTATGCTAATTTCTTTTTTTTATTATTTTGATTAATGTGTAATCTCAGTTAGTATTTCATATTAATTTATTGGTATGGCCTAATGGTCTTATCACTTGAGACTAATAAAATTAGCATGGGATCAGTTGTGATTAATCTGTCTATTGTTCAAAATTAAACATTAACTTGTTGAAAAAATTTAGTCAAAAACGATGCAAGTAATATATATAAAAAAAGAAAAACTTACCTATACGGTTTAATTTAGTCCTCAATGTTTAGATTTGGATAAAATCTACAATAATATCCATTTTGGTTAAGGATCTCGCTCCATCACATCAACTTGGAGCGGAATGTAGTATAAAAAAAATCCTTGTTAGTTCGCTCCAATTAAATACCTAACAATTCACTCCAATTATTAAAAAATACACACGAATTCGCTCAAATACCTTTTATTAAAAAATACATTTAATTCGCTCAAATGAACAACAATTCGCTCCGATTATTACAAAATACACATGAATTCGCTCAAATACCTCACAATTCGCTCAAATGCACAACAATTCACTCAAATGACCAAAAAATCGCTAAAATGCAAAACAATTCACTCAAGCTATTAAAAATACACATGAATTCGTTTAAATGTCTAGAAATCCGCTCAAATGCTTAGAAATTCGCTCCAATTGAAAAAAAAACACTACATTTCGTTTCAATTTAAGAAAAAAAAGCATACTACATTTTCCTCCAAATTGATGTAATAGAGCGAGATTCTTGATATCTTTATGATCATCTTAATCTTTAAAAACCTATAACCTATGTGAAACAAAAACATATAGTTTGTTAAAATTAGGTTTAAACTTTAGTCATTAATTAACATTAAATTAAATTAAATTATATTTATATGATATGATTAAATGAAGATTGATTGAGAAGGAATGGAATTAGATTGGGCATAAATGCCGGCGGTTGCGCGTGACTGAGTCTAAATCAAGTGGGTCGGCAGTTGCGACTTATAATTCCCACTCAAAAAAGAAAGGGTCGAAATTGTAAAGAAAAAGCCCAAAAGAACATGGGACTGACCTCTAAAGATAACGACACTAACAACATCTCAATCAAACCTTTCTTATTGTTGATTGTATTCTTTTTTATCGTTTTTAAAAGCTAGAAATAAAATGATTTATAAGTGATATAGATATTTAAGAAGTATTTGGGATATAACTTTAAGTCATGTACGAATTATCTTTTATTTTTTCCTCTCACAGTGGTGATTAGTCCAAACTAGGATTAACAAATGAAAATGGTGTGTTTGAGGCTACAAAAGCAACTGATATCATTAGCAGTACACAGATCACACTCATATTTGTATGAACCTCAAGTACTAAGGATGAGATTAGCGAGTTGACGGAGACGGTTATGGAGAAATTCAAGTGTGAAAAACGTGTGAAGAACCATCAAGTAAAATCTTCGAACTAGTAGAAATAATTTCGAGTGACGTTGTCGCGAATTGGATGAAAATCGCAGTGACTGGAGAACGGCCTAACTTGTAAAACTCCTCGACCTAGGGGCAATTTTAGCCTTCGGGATCATTTAAGGCTCAAAACAGCATTTTACTATTTTAATCGTTTTATGAGATTTTAATTAATTAGTTTTAATTTAAATAAAAATACAGGATTTGTTTTTTATTCAAATTAAATTGTCAGGCTGTCAGCTATTTAGAGAATAAAAGTTATATCCGGTCAAGGAGACTCATTTTATTACAAATCATGGTATTTTGATTATTTAAATATGTACAGTATTTGGCTAATAATAAATGTACGAGTAGTGATTTTGCTTCAGATTTCCGCAAAAATAAGATTCTTTTTATGTTTTAATTTCCGCCGAAAGTGAAAGCAAATTGATACACACACACGTGACACGTCATTTTCCATATCTGAGTTGTACACTTGCAACATGCTGATTAGGATCCCATATGCTGTTCCCAATCATTCACACCAAATCCTTCCTGTGTTCGTTTCTTCATACACTTCTGAGGTTCAATTCCATATCCGCTGTGTTTGCATGTAAAAATTTTGCATTAATTCTCTATTTTTTTAATTATTATTCATCGAAAATAAACGAAAAAGAAGGAAATTTAAAGTTTTGTATAAAAATTACGCTTTTTTTTGTTAGATTAGTTATTTTTCTAATGTCACATCAGCATCATCGTCACCAGAACTCATCTAGAATTGAAATCTCCAATTTCACTGTCTAACGTAATACAATATTTAGAACTCAACAATCCAGACACACATTTGTCATATTTTTCTTTGTTTAAGACTTAAAAAAAGTAAAACAAAAAGCTTAACGTCCGTTCATCCCAAGCCGCATGCTAGATCGATGGGCTCTAACGCCTCATTGTCTATGGTAAAGGCCATTCTAGAGGATGAGAACGTATGGTGAACGGTCTTATCAATTGTATAGTCAACTGCAAAATTGTTATCCCATAACACTCGAAAGCAAACACTTTTAACCCGCGCGTTGCAGCGGTAATTTTCTAAAAAAATATACTTTAATATGAAATAAAATCTTTAAAATTTAAAATATATAATAAATTGTGAATCATAGCTTACCTTAATAATAATATGTAGCATTTATTCTAACAATTTAAGAAAAGATTAAATTAAATAGTAAGTTCTTCTTCAACTTATATTTTATATTTTAATATGTTTGTTTTTCATTGTCAAGTAATATTTTCTTTATGTAAAGTTTATGACATAAACAAAAAATGATATAATATTTAAGGTAAGATTTGATTTCATATTATCAATATTGCACTTAATAATAACACAACTTTAATTTGTAAAAAATTGATAAAATAATAACGACACTTATAATCTTAAGAAAAACCTACCGATATTATGTTTATTATTATCTTTTACACCGAACGAAGTATTTAAAATGCTAAAACAACACATGTATTTAAAAGGTGTTTAAACTTTTATATAAGATAAATGTATATGAATTTTTAAGAATATACATTTTAATTGAAGTGATCTTTTTTAATGTATATGAATTTTATTTATAACTAAACACACTTAAAAAAAAAACTATTTATAGCACTATTGCCAGCATAGTAATTTAGCAATCGCTAAACGTAAGACTTGAGAATTTTACCGAATTAGATAACATGAAAGATCAACTAAAAACGAAAATACTAAAAGTGGACAAAATAACTTGACAGAGTACTATTATTGCTTTAATGTAAAAGAGATATTGGTCGGGTAAACCTTGCTACTTGCTATTACTGCCATTTATAAAAGAGTCATTTTTAACAGTAGACTAAAACTGACATAAATCCTTAGGTCACGTTAGTATCACGTCAGCTTTTTCACAAAACTGGCAGACCCTACAATCACAATAATTAAAATAAAACACATTTCATTAAAATAAAAAACATTACAATTAAATAAAAAAATTACAATAATTAAAAAAAACATTATATTAATTGGAAGAAAAAAAACGATTACACTAATTAACGTGTAACACCCCGAAATTCGTTAAAATTGAAAGTTGTGTACTGTTATGCGACACAAGGGTTAGTGTCGCAGGTAGCGACACAAAGCCCAGTGCGACACAAGGCTTGTGTCGCAGTGCTGGGTCAAAAGGAGGTTAGTAAGGGTTAAAAGTGTAAAACAGAGGGGTTAAACCCCATTTTTCGTTCCAAAATTCTCCAGAAACAAATATACACTTCCAGAACCATTTAGGTGTGTGATTTCGAGAATTCTAGAGAGAGAAAGCAAGAAAAGGTTGAGTTTGCTAAAGATTTGATCTTTGAAAGTGTTCTTGTGTGTTTTGAAACCAATTCCAGGTAAGAGTTTGAGCTTATTACGTGCTTTATCATCTTCAATAAATTTATTGGGTTAAAAGTGTGAATTTTACCCAGAAAATTGTTAAAATCGAAAGCTGCTGCTGTTCTGTTCGTCATTGCGACACAAGGGTAGAGTCGCAGCTTGTGTCGCAATGATGGTGTCGCGAGTTAATACTGTTGCTTTAGCGACACTAAGAGCTTGTGTCGCAGCTTGTGTCACTAGTTTCTACTGCAGATTAGTACTGTTATTTTAGCGACACTAAGAGCTTGTGTCGCATCTTGTGTCGCTAGTTTCTCCTGTTAATTGAATTGTTGATTTAGCGACACTTAGAGCTTGTGTCGCAGGTTGTGTCGCAAAAGTGTGTTGAGCGACACTAACCTGATGTCGCCAGAAGGTGTAGCGACACTAGAGGGTAGTGTCGCAGGATTAATTGATGTTTTAAATAATATTAATTATTCTTAGAGTTAATTGGGTACGATCGCCTCGACAGGTATTTCGAGTAGCAGTTCGTAAATATTCGATCGTCGTCCTCGAGGTAAGTAGTAGGAGAGTAAAGAATATTAATTGACTAATCTGTCAATAATGCTAGTGTTATAAAGTTGTATTGAATAACTGAGTGTATCAATGAGTTGAACGGCCAATTGCTGAGTGAACAATTGTGCCCATGTATATGTGAGTTAAATAATCAATTGTTGAGTGATCAATTGTGTCTAGCGGTATAAATTATGTGTCAAGTTGCTGAGTGATCAATTGTGACAACTGTGTAGTTGATAAATGTACGATTAAAGAGTACAGACATGAAATGTCTGGTTTATTGTATTGCTGTAACTGGATTATCCCTTTACTTACTAAGCGATGTGCTTACGTATTGTTGTTTACCGTGTTGATAGGTATGCCTAAAGAGATGAAGGGCGGGTATACGGGCAAGCGACCCGAGAGCTGCAAGTGATGGACTCATAGATCATTGTGACACCCGGCGAATTAGGCCGTCATTAGTGACTAATCATAGATCATTATTACTTGTATTTAGTATGAAATAGGACTAAGTGCAGTAACAGTTCGTATGTATGTAAATATATATACGCGTACGTAATCAAATTTTAATTTCGCAAATTCGATCGGATGGGATCCGACACGATAATACGGACGTTGGTGAAAACTTTTTCATAAATAACGTAAATCTATTTTAGAATTAAATAGTAGTTATTTACATTATATTATTATAGTACAATAATATACGAACACTTTACGTTTTATGCAAAACGTATCGTACGCGACGAAAACGCGCGAAACGCGCCCGACAACCGAACGAAACTCGATTATTATTTTAATAACTTAAAAATTAAATATTTTAAATAAAACTTCAATCAAAATATACGCGAATAAATCATTAACGAAAAACTTGAATAATAAACGTTTAACGTTTAAACGAACAACGAAACGAACGGGTAAACGAGCACCGCGCGTAACGCAAATTGGGGAATTAATTCAAGACACTCACATGTGGGTGGGACCCACAAAAATCTGCAGCCCCCTCCCCTTGCCTCTTCCCCATACTCTATTTTCCTTTCTCTTTTCCCACACTCAAACACAAACCTACTTTCTCACACAATCTTTTCTCCCAACTCTCTCTCTCCCTCCCCTCTTCTTTTTCTGCAGATTTCAGCCCCAAGAAACTCCCAAATCACTACCACAAACCACCAAGATCATCACCACAAACCACCATAACGCCCCCTCTTCGGTTTGCAAGAAAAAGCAAGAAAACGAGCTCTCGACGTCTATTTCTTTGTGCTTTCATCATCCTCTTTGTAAGAAACTCCATTTTCCTTTTATGTTACTTGAAACATACATATAAACATGTTATAATGTCCATATAACAAGATTATGTCCAAAAATAAAGTCGAAAATCGTTTTTGAAAACACTAAAACACTAACAGTTTCCGGATGAAAATTCAACCCGACTTTGACACACGATATCTAACTCATTTCTTAACCAAATCGGGCGATTCTTGGGTCTAAAATCAAGTTCAAGGAGTCTATTTTCGAACCCGAGTGGTTTGGTATTTTTCTGAGGTCATTTGATATACGAAAATGATTTTACAAAAAGAAGTGTCCGGAGTGTCCTGTTGGACAGAAAATTTGACCAATTTGGAAAAAGCATAACTCGAGCTACACGACACCAAATGACTTGAAACCACCGCCAAAATCTCACAAATTTTGTTAGGTACAAATGTCGTTTAGATAACTTCTTCTAAAAATGTGTGGATTTTGCCCATAAATCCGATCTTGTTGCATGTATCCGGATTGGTCACTTTCTGACCTCAGGGAACAAACGAAATTATTAAAAATACTTAGACTTATCTAAAAATTCTAGAAAAATTACTGAAAGTAGTTAAGACATATATGAACAACTGGTAATTTTCTCGGATCTTATCTCGACACTTTGACTAGTCAAAACGAGCCACAAAAACGACCCAAATTTCGGAAAAACTAAGGTGTGGACTGTTTTAACCTGGAAATTTAAAAACGACACTTTCGGGATCGCTATAAAACGTAACGACAATTTTCCTAAGCTCTAATAACATATTTGAGACTCCCCTAAAAGTTTCGGGTCAAACCGAGCACATTTGACCAAATTACCGACCACGAAAACATATCAGACCCTCTGTGTCGCAGATGCCCCAAAACCATTGCGACACAACCCCTGTGTCGCAACACTCAATCTCAGTCTGTACAACCTTCGGTCTGTGAATATAGCGACACAAATCTTGTGTCGCAAAACCCTTTGAGTTTGAGTCTGTGTCGCACAGACTGAACTTCCGCGAGCTTAGCGACACTACCCTTGTGTCGCTACCTTTTTAAAACCAACAGTATTAACCTGCGACACAACCCTTGTGTCGCAACATTTATAACCAGCAGTATTAACTTGTGTCGCAACATTTTATAACAAACAATACTAACCTGCGACACAAACCATTGTGTCGCAGCAGCTCATAGCGACACAACCCTGGTGTCGCATAAAACAGTTTAATTGAAATCATATTCTGCACTAAGGAACGTTTTCGCGAAACAACAGCTTTATCATATACGACACTACTCGTACCCGTAATACATATACTCTCATAAGAATACATCGAAACAAAACATAATAATAATGTCTTTGAGAATTATTATTACAAAACGTCACCAACGGGCCGTACACGTTTTCTAAACACACGTGATAAACAAACTTTGGACATAACTAGTTGAGTGGGCAACTAGCATGGGTGATCTTTTGAGACATCTACTTACTTATAACCTTATGCGTTTAGGGCGCTAGAAGGTTACTTATACGGATTGCATGGGTAACTAAACCAAACTACGATGGTCTCCAACAAATATCATACTCCGTTAATACTAAGCGCGAACATTATGGATAGATCTATCGGGAACTGACAGTCCGCCGTCCGGGGTTAGTCGCTCTAACTACTATACGGACGCATAATAATTCGTAATTCGAGTGTACTGGTTTATACACTTAACTGGAGACACCAACTACGGTTAAGCTTCGGAACTATGAGCCCATGGCAATAGTATACTATGATTTACTTTGGCATTCGTGCTACTACGATAACTCTGAAATCTTGTGGTTCATACTATGATTTTAACTACGTAAACCTATGAGCTCACCAACATTATTGTTGACCTTTTAGCGTGTATTTCTCAGGTACTCAACAACCGTAGGGTTGCCCACAGGACTGCATGCTAGCTCGAGTCGCATGCATTATACGTATATGAAGATTTGCTTACATTATTTTGTATAATCGCTATGTACTTGAATCTTCAGGATTTCATCTCGCGAACTCGAGACTAATGTAAACTTTTAATTTATGTTAATGTAACTACTTTTGTACTATTTTTCAAAACGTCTCATATAGAGTCGTTTGCTTTTTCCTTTCTGCAATGATTACTGGATTAGTCGCGCCCCGACCTGACTTCCGCTGCACTGTAAATTTGGGGGTGCGACAGTCATGTTCTATATTAACATCTGATGTTTTGCGAAAAACAATGTATATATTTTGTGAATTATGTGGTTATTACTATATATTAATATATAAAGTGTTATAAAAAAAATAAAAAAAATGGAACGTTTCATAACGGCTACGGAAATTTGGTGGGAGTTGCGAAATGTGATCGATTAGAGCATTGCGAAGTTGATGAGGAACCTCCCGATCGCGTAATTCCTTGTTCATACGCAATTGAGTTTCAACCCTTTTTTACCACGAACGTCTTGGTGGGATTTCCGGATATTCCTCCTCTAGTTGGCACATATTTCGTGCGTTGTCCTCGGTTATCATGTTGTTTAGAATCACACAAGCATACAAGATTCTTGATATTTTGTTGGTGCTATATGGTCTTGCCAGGATCTTAATGATTTGCCAACGGCCCTGAAGCACACCGAATGCTCGTTCCACATCTTTTCTTGCAGCTTCTTGATATATTTTGAAGCGCATCTCTTGTTGTGTTAGTAGATGCTTAAACGACTTTACAATAGTGGACCATTCCGGATAAATCTCATCGCTTAGATAATAGCCTTTGGTGAATTCCTTGGCGTCAATCATGAAATTTACTTGGGGAGCTCTATCTTGTAGTAAATTGCTGAACAAATCCGATTGATTCAATACGTTATTGTCGTTGCTCGATCCCGCTGGACCAAAGAAAGCGTGCCAAATCCACAAATCGTAAGAGGCAACCGCTACGAGCATGATCGTTGGACAACCTTGACCACCTCTAGAGTGTTGAACTTGTCATGCTACTGGGCAATTTCTCCAAGGCCAATGCATACAATTGATGCTTTCGAGCATACCCACCATGCAACTCGGCATGACGCTAATGTAAACGTTGCACATCTTGTAGTGTTGGTTTTCTTAAATACTCGGTAGAGTATAGATGAAAAACACGTTTACAAAAGTTATCCAAACAATCGTATGATGTTTGTTCACCCACATGTAATTACTCATCAAACGCATCGGCGGCACAACCTGGCGGAAGTGCATTTTTGCCAAACGTTAAAACCAAATCTACCGGTTGCGTCAAGCAGTTGAATAAAATATGTAAAGTAGTCAGGTACTGGAAAATTGGGATGCGCTTTCTAGAGGTGGAATCTTCTAGTTCTTCCTATTTGACCCGAAACCGATCGATCTAGCCATGAGCAGGTTGAAGAGAGCTCTAACAGGCCTTGGAGGACCGAACCCACATATGTGGCAAAATTCGGGGATGACTTGTGGCTAGGGGTGAAAGGCCAACCTCCTATTTGAGTCAGGCTGGAAAGAATGCCCGTCAAGTTCAGATAAGGGAATGCTTCCCCAACCATTAAAGGAAGGGCTCGACGAAGGGAGGGAGATGCGGCGGGGGAAGGAAAAGGCAAACGATATAATACCTTGACATATACGGAGAAATAATGACTTGCTCATCCGATAACGTCGTCGGAAGATATCCGCCAAATATGTTGGACGCTCGGCAAAGTAGTCTAGATACAAACGTTCGCCCATTGCTTCACGATCTCTAGGAAAGTATCGTCGATGTGCTCGTGGTATCGGGATCGGAATATTCTCTCCGTCGGACGAATCGGAGTCTATCGAATTAATTATATCGATAGCAGTCGTCGCCGTGATAGATTACAAATCTTCAAGATCGGAATTGAAAGACATAGTGGAAAAATTGTATGAATATAGATGTGATAGTGAAGAAGTGTATGAATTGTTTGGAAATGAGAGTGTGCATTTATAGAGTAAAAGGATAGTTTAAAAAATAATAATAATAATAATAAATAAATAAATACAACAACTATATTTCAAACTATTATTTTTTCTTTTGTTCTTTGCAAACGCTCGCCCGGATCCACATAATCAAGCGATGGAGCGTCGGATAACCGACGGCTAAAACCGACGGACCGAACCGACAGCTCCGTGCTAACCGACGGGTTGCGTTGGGAGTCCTCTAACTAACATAATCTAACAAGATTCATTGATGGATAGAAGCCTACATCGTCCATAAATTTTATAAGTTTCAATCCCATTGCAACTTTTTGCAATTTTCCCGACGAACAAATATTAAAAGAAACTTACAACAGGCAGGGACGGAGTCAGAAAATTTATATGGAAACAAATTCTTTTTATTTCTTTTGTAGTTTTGTGGGGGCGAAATTAATACCTTAATCTTTTTGTTCTTACGTAATTTGAAATTTCTTGTGATAACGACTGTCTACGCTACCCCACCCTGACGCCCCTGATAACTGGTAAATTTCATAAATGTTTCAAGCTCAACTTTCAAGTTAACCAATTTCTTTCAAGAGTACTTTATTTAGACGTTGCTAACATGTTAATTGCATTTAATAGAATTATAAACGGCATCGTACACAAGTGATAAATGAAGGATATATCAAAGGATTCATAAATTTGAAGGACGTACTGTTTTTTAATTAACTATAAACATCAGCCTTAATCGTACTTAGTTGGTACTTAGTTGGTCCAAATTTATCCATATGTTTATTTTGTTATTTCTCAACATAACTATCAACTTTCAGTTTCATATAAAAATATTAAAAAATGGTAAGTACGGCATTATTGATTAACATTACAATTATTGCGTTTTTTTAATATTGCGCGTATTTAGCTAGTTAACAATTAAATTTGTAATGGAAAAAGTAATTGATTTCATACTACTCGTAGTATATTTTGAATTTCGATTCAGATCAATCCTACATAAAATAGGAGGAATTCAATAAAGATGAAAAATGATGAGACATTTGTTAAATTAAAATAATACTCGCAAAATGCAACGGCAAAAGTGATATTTGTAGGTGATAACAGTGGTGATGGTGCTATTGAAAACTAAAAAAAATATATTATATGTGTTGTGTATAAAGTTATTATTAATTATTTATTATTATATTTAAAGTTAAATTTAATTTTAATATATATATAAGAGAAATTGTATTGATGGACATTTATTTTAGGTAGTTAAAGATTATATATATATATATATATATATATATATATATATATATATATATATATATATATATATACTAATAGATTATTAGTAGGAAATATTTTTTATTAATGGAAAGCGCAAAGTGTAAATGTATCGTTATATCCTAAAAATGCTATTATATGCAGTGACTTTTAAAATTCTATTGTATGCATCGAACTTACTAATTATTGCTATTGTATGTATCATTAAAATTAATCACTTTTTGTCATGTCAGCCTCCACATAGGATTAGTAATGTAGTGAACTTATGTAAAATGCATCAAAGTTATATTTATATGCCTTAACTCATTTCATTTTTAAAAATCGTCACCTTCAACCCCATCAAAGCCAACGTGTCTTTGTCATCTTCTCTATTGTCTTTCAATAATTGGCCTCAACTTTGTGATTAGGATGGTGTAAATTGGTCGTGGTGATGCCACCAAAAAAAATGATGGAGATGGTGGTGACTCCGGATATGGTAACGTTTTGAAGACGGTGGTGAGGTGGAGATAATAGGTTGGTGCTTAAGGAGGTGTAAATTAGTTGTGGCGGTGTCGCCAGAAAAAAATGGTGGAGATGGTGATGACCCTGGAGATGGTAATGTATTGGAGATGATAGTGAGGTGGAGATAATAGATATTGGTACTTAGAGTGTGTAAATTGATTTTGGTTGTGTCACCGAAAAAAATGGTGGTGACGTCGAAGATGGTGATGTTTTAAAGATAGTGGTTAGGGTTATGATAGGGGTTGGTGGTTAGGGAGGTGTAAAATTAGTTGTGGTGGTGTTGTCGAAAAATTGAAGATGATAAAGTTGATGTAGATGATGACGTGAAAAAATGTATCGAACTTTAAAGTGATGTGGCGCTGACTTGACAATGACACGTCAAATACTCATGCCACGTATAGTAATTATGACCGGTCAAACATCATTAGTGTTAATGACTACATACAATAGCAATAATTAGTAAGTTCGATACATACAATAGCATTTTTAAAAGTTGCTCGCTTAAAATAGCATTTTTGAAAAACTTCGATAATGGTTGACATGCATTATATGTAGTCAGAGATAAGTATTTAAATGAAAAATGATCAAACAATTTTATTTGGAGTTTATATACGAAGTATTCTTGAATACATGTTTATAAATACTTAGTCTTTGGATTTATGGAAACCTTTTAAAATCATGTGACGCTACAGATTAATGGCTGATTAACCTTTGGAAGACTATGGTTTTTCTTTTGACCGTTGAAATTTGCATAAATAATACAGTTAATAACAATTATCAAGTGCATAAAAGGGTCATGTTGATTGATTTGAAATGATGTAGATCGTTATCTTTAGCATTAAGCATGGAACTTTTTAATTGTTTAATTTTTCCTTTTGACAATTTGATGAAATTAAGTTCATATGTGGTTAACTAATTTACAGGCTGATCGACATAATAATTTGAGGCCTAGTTTGCATAATCATACCCTAAAATTTTCAACTAATAACGAAGAATCGGTAAATTTATGAAACAAGCGTAATTTTGACAAGTATTACGATATTTTAAGTAAAATGATGTGTAAATATACCATACGATGGTTTCTTTGATTAGAAAGGTTAATTTAGTAGTTGTTCTATACATTTGGATATTTGAAAATTATTTCGAGTTCAATTTTCAACACTAAACGATAGGATAATGTAAATATTTGAAGTACTTTTAGTGAGTGTTGATAAGATGATTAATGGATCACCATATAAACGATGTAACATGTAAGTTTGATTTATCTTTCACGTAATTTTGATCTGAGCCATCCTGGCGTGAGCCGAATATTTTCAACATGTTGGAAATATAAATTCTTGATACATCGAAACCTCATGAACCATTATTTGACGTGGGAATAAGATGATTTGATTGGTTAAAACGTAATGGTATGTTTATTTTGGACACAATCATCATATCACTATTATTAGCGTGATGTTTAATTTATGAATTAAGACAAACATGCTTCCAAATCCACTATGATTATGGCCGGCTTGTCTATATGTGTGTTTTTGTTACAATGTTTTTACGAGTTAAAAGATTAGTAATAATAACGAATTCAACATTTTCGAGCTCAATATATATATATAAAGCACTAAGAGTTGTCACTATATATATTATATAATAACGTAGCTATTAATTTTTAAACTCGGGTATACAATAATACACACAAACCATTTGATATTATTTTTGCTATATAGTATAATAATACGCAACCAGCTTATATAATTTACCTTTTTAATGATTAAATAGTAAATATAATATTAATAAAATCCTTTTTAATTAAATTAAAATTAATGGTGACTGAATTTAGAGATGAAGATGTCATCAATCTGGTTCTTATATAATTTGTGCAGTTTTAATTTTATTTAATTATACTATTTTATATTTTGGCATTTATTTTTCAACTTGTTTTTTTGCTATTTATGTTTTAACACTCGGTTCTCGAATTTAAACCTAAGTGGAAAAGAAGAGAAGATAAAAAGAAAAATAAATTTGTTGTTTGTATTCTTAAGTTGGGATGAAATGGATTTATTTTCCACTCTGTTACCAACTCGAAAATACATCGTAAAAAGATTTATTGACCAAATAAACATGTGCCACTATCTATAAAAACAAACCATAGGGAGCATGTCGGGCCTTGGAAGGATTATGCTCTAATGATGTTTGTTGCAATCAAGTGACAAATTTATCTTCTATTTCATAAAGATTATTTTAATAATAACTTTACGGTGATTATGATTTATCTATTAATAATATCGAAAATCTTTGGTTTTGGTACGTAGAAAAATCTATGTAAGTGATATTTTTGTGAACTATTTAGTATTACGTATGAATTAAACGGGTTTTAGCATTATAATCTAAGGTTTAAGGCTTGAGAAACTACTTGGGATGCTAATTATTTTTTGGTAAATTACTACTTACGTCATTACGGTTATGGTTACGTAATATGTTATATATTTCCGTATATCTGTAATAAATATAAAGTATTTTGGTATTTATCTTAGAATTGTACTCAGCTATAAAAAATGATTAAATTGTCCCTAAATAGTTATTGCAACATTTAATTCATCTAAAAAATTCTCACTAAAAAAGAAATTTCAACTAAAAACAATAATTTAGAAATTACCTAACTTTATAAAGATATCTATGTGTTTAATTCAAATAAAGCATATATAATCATGTATTAACTAATTGTAATAGTAATAACAATAATAATTAAAATTAATAGTGATACTTTGTAAAAATAAAATACTTTACAAAATTGAAAATCATTATACCTAAATTTCATATTCGTCATATTAATATAGTAATCAAACACTAACTGAAATAAATCTCCAAGTCGAACTGAATATATATAAACTAAATAATTCAAAATCGATCTCTTAAAACTAACACGTAAAATCTTCACCGCCTACTGTGCGCGAGTCTGTTGCTAGTATACATAATACACAACTAATGAATATATGTTTAAGATTGAGATACTAAGCAGATCTTTTGATTTCAAAGATCATATGCAAGATCGACAAAGTTTCATTAATCAAGATCTAAAATCATTTTATTATCAAGTTCTAGATTTTAACAATACAATTGCTAAAAGATTTAACCATATGAAACTAAACTAACATATATTGCATATTCGATCTCTTGCAAACACTAAAAATTGGATGATGGCTCAACTAGTTGCATCACATGAAGCATGAAGGCCCATTTTTTAGTGTTGTTTAAGTTTGTATATTTTAAGCTTTTTATATGTCAATAAAAAATGGTGACGCCGGTCCCTAACCTTCTTATTCAAGCAAACCTTAATTTTCATACAACGTGGAACAACTTTTTTCGCTTTAAAAATCATTTATATATGGAAAAATAGACGGTGCTATTAAGCATGTACTATTGACTAAAAGTAAGGACTAAATTTTTATGTTTTTTCAAAATTAAAGATTGTAAAATATAATATAAAATAATTTATTTATTTTGTGATTAATAACTGTACATTTCAATTGTAATATAAAACGTTACAATTGACATCCATGTATATACTAAACTTTACATTACAAAAAGTCAGTACATGATTTGATAAACTCTTTGCACTACCGTATATACTAGTGGGCCAAGAGCCACACGAATTATGGTATAGAGTAAAATGGAAAAGCATAATCATATCACAAAATTGGAAAACGTTTTTTTTCTTTCTTTTTTTTCCTTTTTTCATGTATTTTATTGATGGGTTATATAATTATGATGATAATTTGTGCAAATTAAAGTTTGGGTGTTATTTCTTAGAGCATATATTTCGAATTTTCAATAGTTACTCTTTTGGATACTAAATTTATTACTATAAACTTTGAATCACAGCAACAAAAGACTACTCTTATTAATAAAATAATGAACCAAAGCAATCAAATATAGAATTATATTAATAAAAATTTGAATCATATCAATAAAGTATTGAATCATAGTAACAACAAATCTTTCTTCTCCTTCTCTCCCTAAATTTCTTTCTTATTTGATCTTGTTACTATATTTATTTATTTATTTATTTATCTTCTCTCTTAATTTTCACGTATCATTTAGTCACACTAACCAATCAAATTTGTAAATATCATTTTAGGCTTACACTTTTAGGCCTACATAACATTTTCTAAAATGTCATGGTAAATTTATCGTACACTACGCGGTTTCAGTTTTAGCGTACTTAATGTGATCAAGTGTAGTTGAAGCAACACACTACAATGCATTTGATCGAGTTTTGGACAAAAGCCAATTATGACACAAGTGATGCTATGTATATATATATATTCTTATATTGCCCTTTTAATTTAATTGAACCTCGATAAAGACCTAAATATCACTTGACCCACGAGAGTCTAATCTTTTAATAGCATGACATAACTTAAACGGATAACATCTAATTAAGATTCAAAGTATTGACCAAAAGGGCAAGTGAAAATCCAAAATCTAGGCAAATAATTGGGCAAAGATTTGTGTAATCAAAGTGTCATGTTCTCATGGAATATATCATGAGTCCGATTGAATCCTGTCCAAAACATATGTATTTGATGCCTTGATGGGGTCTCAAATTTTCACATGGGTTGGTGTTAGTTGATAGTAGATCTAGATCATCCAATCAAGGCTAGGTGGACTTTTGGAAACAGTTTGGAATGAACACAACAAGTGTCCCTCAACTATATTTGTCTTGTTATAATCACCTTAGACTATTACAATATGACAATTTTGGCACTAAACTTTTTGAATACTAATCTCTTCAGTCCTCTATGTTTTCTTATAGTTGTACCTTGATAAGTGACTTTTTTATTTAAAAAAAAAAAATCTAATTCACGATGAATCGTAACTTGTATTGTTTTTCATGAAAATACAACAAAAAGATACTCCGTAATTTTTAATCTATGATTTTCTCCCATCAATTTCTATTCTATACATATTAATTAGGAAGCCAACTTCTCACCTACAAAGTACAAAAGTCAAACGACATGAAACCTTAAACTAGATATATTGACATGATTTGAGTAGGTCAACAAATACATACAATCTTGATGGTCAATTGTTTCGGAGTGTAAACGAACTACTCATCTTGTAACCAATGGCTTAATTTACAAATTTAGAAACCTCATTACTTGAGCTTAAAAAATTGTGAAACAAAATACAAAAATTCTAATTAAATAAAAGATATTAGTGATAGTAATTATAATTCATGATTTTCTTTAGTTTATGTCACCTTTAAGGCCATTATTAGCATAAAATATAAAATATTAATTGTGACTAAGAACTTAAAAAAAAATAAAAAATTAATTGAGAGATTGAACACGATGGCTTGATTTGCGCAGAAGTTATGCGACCAACAAACAATGAATCCTTGTGATCGGTGTCTTATTGTCTTTTTTATGTTCTTTAATTTCAGCCTTTTCTCTTACAAGAAAAAATTTATATTTATAAATAATATTATAGTAATATGAACTTATAATATAAACTATTTCAACTCATCAACATTTGCAACGACTACGACTACATAGTAGTCTAGTCGGGTTGCGAAGTTCACAGCCCGACACCTATCACAAGTGGATTGGGAACACGAGTCCACAACAAGTTTATTGCATAATGCGGAGCTCATTTTTTAAAAAGAGTTTTTTGAAGAGGTATATATCAAACCAATTTCTTTTAAAAAAAAGATAAATGGGTGATTTTTCCATAAAAAAGTTATTTAAAGAAACATATTAACAAATCAGTCCTGCACAGATGAGACTTGTAGGCTCATTTTGTATAATAACCCAATATCTCAAAGAAATTAAGCTTGATCCACAATCACCTCTGTTAGATCCTTCAGGTCCAGTACAGCTTGGGCCATGGTAGCTAAGTATTGGGCTATATCAACAAATTTATTAGGCCCATTTTATATAATAATCAGTAGTCTCCCCTGTAAACAATTTGTTCGGGGGACTCGAAAGCCCTACCAAATTCACGATGCCCA
Source organism: Gnaphalium uliginosum (assembly GCA_963930675.1). Classification (NCBI taxonomy): domain Eukaryota; kingdom Viridiplantae; phylum Streptophyta; class Magnoliopsida; order Asterales; family Asteraceae; genus Gnaphalium; species Gnaphalium uliginosum. The sequence goes on along the minus strand of OZ005680.1, from coordinate 47,820,684 downwards.
TTAACCAGACAAATATGTTAGTTACAATTTTGTGCTGTTATTTATGTTTGTCTAATTCTAAATAAAATGCTCAACTTTTTTATGTTACTCTCAAAGAAATGTATTAAAATTTATTTTTGTAAATCACTTTTTATATTTGAATAAAGAAAATATTTAAGAGGTTTGTCCTTAAGGAAAATGCCTTTTGGGAAACGTGATTTATATGTACGACAAGCAAATGGATCACTTAATATTGGGTATATCGTGATGATTCGGCACACAATGGATTAGAGTAATGTTATTTTCATAGTATAACTATTTATGCATGTGGTACAATTTTTTATTGCATAGTTGTGATGGATATATCAAATATAATGGTGGAAATATCATTTGCCAATGGATTAACGTACAAATCCATTATGAATAAATTGCATAAAATTTGTTCTCCTATTTTATTTATGTATTTCACATACTACTTGGACAAAAGATCATTTTAGCTATTTTATTTACAGTTTCATAATCATGTTAGTTAAATGTAATACAGTTAGTTAACATTAAGTTCAGGTTCAATTCATGTCATGCAATTTGATTATAACTTTGATCACCACAATTAATTTAAAAATCGCATGATTCGAAAATTACTAGTTTTGAAAATTGTACCATGTAATACAAGTTCGAGATTGATACATATTGGCGATGGCGTCTCAAACCTAACCATGTTCCGAATCAAGTTCTAAGCTAGTGAACTTTCCCCTAAACGACATCGGTTGGAACATGGAATTACGCTCATACGAAACCATACGCAGGACCTTATTTTTCTTCCTATAATTGGTAATAACTAGTACATACTTCTGATTCAACTTTAAGAAAAGTTTTGTAACCCATAATCATGTGTTTGAGATAGTTATATAGAACATATATGCAAGCGGCATAGATACATTTATGTTCAAACACCTAATGATAAACATTGCATACGTAATTTAATTACTTTGAAATCGAGAAAGTATTTTAACATACAAATAGACGTTCTTTTGGTTTGTCATTGTCAATAATGATAACTTCTATATAAATACACTACTTGACATCTATTTTATACCACAGACACCCCATTGGACATACAAAAAAAGTACCCTCAAGTAACACAACAAAATGGGTCAAAACCAAGAAGTGTGTGTTGTAATGGTTCCTTTTATAGCACAAGGCCATCTCAACCAACTCCTCCACCTATCCCGCCTCATCTCCGCCTACAACCTCCCCGTCCACTTCATCGGAGCCACCACTCACACCCGCCAAGCCAAACTTCGTGTCCATGGTTGGGACCCACTCGCTGTCGCCAACATCCATTTCCATGATTTTCCAATCCCATCATTTGCTAACCCTTCACCCGACCCTCATGCCACCATTCGTTTCCCGAACCATCTCATACCATCGTTTAAATCCGTTATGCACCTTCGTGAACCTTTCTTGAAACTTATATCCGAACTCTCGACCACCATGAAACGAATTGTTATTGTTCATGATTACTTGATGAGCTCTGTAATTCAAGACTATGTTAGCGTCCCTAACGCTGAGGTTTACATGTTTCAAAGCTGTTCTGCTTTCACTGCCTTTTGGTACCATTGGGAGGAAACACAAGCATTAAAACTAGATGATGAAACAGAATCATTGAGGGAAAAACTCCCTTCACAAGAAGGGTGTTTCACTAATGAGTTTTGGGAGTTGTTGGATTCTGAAGATTTATCTTTCAAGAAGATCATCAACTCGGGAACCCTTTATGACACGAGCAAAGTGTTTGAAGAAAAGTACTTGGAGTTACTTAAAAGGGAAGAGGTTACTTCCGGGGCATCCCAGAATTGGGCTATTGGTCCATTCAATCCTGTTTCCATAACTGATCGTAAGAACGCCAGTACTGAATCGATCAAGTTACTCAATTGGCTTGATGAACAAGAACCAAATTCAGTGATTTACGTCTCATTTGGTACCACAGTTTCATTAAGTGACGAAGAAGCAAAAGAGATTGGTATTGGGTTAGAAGAAAGCGGTCAAAAGTTCATATGGGTGGTGAGGGAAGCCGATAAAGCTGACATCTTTGACCCAAAAAACAATCGGAAAGTCGAGTTGCCAGAAGGGTATGAAGAGAGGGTTGAAAAGAGTGGGGTGGGGTTGGTGGTAAGAGGATGGGCTCCACAACTTGAGATATTGGGCCATCCATCAACAGGCGGGTTTATGAGTCATTGCGGGTGGAATTCATGCACTGAAGGGATCAGTATGGGGGTTCCAATAGCTGCATGGCCCATGCATTCTGATCAACCGAGGAACGCTATGCTGATAACCGACGTGTTAGGATCCGGTATATACGCAAGAGAATGGGGGCATCGAGACAAGAAGGTGGTTGCCTCGATGGTTTCACATGCGGTGAAACAGTTGATGGCGTCAGAAGAAGGGTGTCTAGTGCGAAAGAAGGCTGATGAGCTCGGTGTTGCGGTGAGGAGGTCCGTGGAAGAAGGTGGAGTTATGCGCAATGAATTGGAAGACTTTGTTGCTCAAATCACCAGAGATTAACAGAGTTAATTTGATTTGTTATGTTTTGGTACTATCAATGTGACATGGATAAAGTCGTAATATTTTCATGAACTGAATGATCATGTAAATGTAGCCTAATTCTTTTACCTCATAATTCTACCATATCTTAAAAAAGATTGTAATTTTAACCTCAATGATTAACAGTGACTACTTAGAATAACCATAATCATACGCAGTTCATTAACTTATGCGGATAGATCAACTTCACTTCATGTCGTATTTAGTTGTCACGATGTATAGTGTTAAATTATAATAGGTAGTCACATCTTTAGTGTGGTCACCTATGATAAAACGGAATCGCTACATGACATATTTTGGCCATTTCTTAACGTGTCTTGATCTATACCTTATATATGATACAAATATATTATAGGTGACAATTTCTACAAGGAATTGGTTGATAGCATGCACATTATACTTTTAATGAGTTGAATTTTTTTTTTTTTTTGATAAAGGGGAACCCCGGCAAATATTATTAGAATAAAATGATAATCAATACAAGTACAATGGATGTGGTAGAACCACATTGACTTAATCTAACAGACGGAAAGACTAAGTGCATACACAAGACATATTGTTGAATTAATATAACTAAACAGATAAAATCAAAGCGTCAAATAGTTAAAAATCATTCAATCACGAATCCGTACTATCTTCTAACTTACATCTGTATTTCTAAAGAATTTATGGAATCACATTTAGGGTACGACTTATAATACTGATACAAGCAATCAGCATAACAAACATCTTGTAAAGATATTTAATGATCAAGTTAATCCAGGCTACAATAAAAGGCCCAATAGACAAAATTTTGGTACTTTTGTTACTTATAAAGACACATTCATGATTCATCTTTAACCTAACCTGACCACTTAACCGTTTTCTTAAATTTATCACCGACTTTAGAACATAAGTCAACACGAAAAGCAAAGTTCTAACTAAACATTCGATTATGAATTAAATAAAAATTCTTGCTCCATCTACCATTCAACTGCATCAAGGTTGCTTTCTCTGTCTAATTAACATCCAAAAACGCCTCAATTTCTAAAAGACAATCAACATATTTAAGGGCTGGTGAGGTTCTTAAGATCCTCTTCCTGAGCATACCAAGTGGGTATTATTTTCGACAAATGAGGATACAGATCCTTGTATGAGTTCCTTATTGTCCCTTCTGCAACACCTGTTGCTAGTGATACATCTGTACCAAATCGACACTTATGTCAAATTCAGGTGTGATAGCATGCACTAATGACAGTTCTATTATGAACTTTAAAAGCTTAAAACCATATCATCATTCAAGCATCTGGAAAATTCTAGAGACTGATTTGAAATAATATGCTAGTATCTTCTTCTTATAGAGCGGCAAACGCACCCTACCCCACTTATCATGTACAACTACATATTTATATACGCATCTCAAGTGAGACTTGAACCCATAACCTGTCGGTTGATGGGTTCCTACCATATACCTAGGCCAAATGCCCTTTGGTGATGATAGTAGGATGCACAGTTTGCTTAAAGTTTCCACAGTAAGATATCAACAAAAGCATTCATGATATGCTGTATTAGTGGGTCATGTTCTCGAATCAGTTATAGAAGGGGACCCATCCTATATGCAAATTACAGAGTTCTATTTTAGTCGATTATCAAGTAGATGGAAGTAACTTTACCTTTGAGGGGTTTCTTATCGTCTGAAAGTTGAGTCACTATGTAAATAACAGCTGCAGCAATAGAGATTGGGCTTCTCCTGAACATATAAAAAGTATATGGGTTAAAAAAGGTTCATGTGACAAAATGTCAAATAACAATTTGGAGATCCATAGATTTATAATGCAGTTATTGTGGTCAGGGAGAAAACCAAGATTATCCTCGAGAGCGTTCATAGCTAAAATTAATCATGTTTGCATAAAAAATCAACGGGTTCATAGCTAAAAGTGAATCGAAAGTACATTTAAATAACACTATAATTACACTAAAATTACAGAAATCCATTTAATTGAGCGGGTTCAACTAAATCCGCTCAAGCCTATGTGGCTCCGTGCGTGATTGTGGTACAAGAGCAAGCAGCACAACAAGAAAGCAGTTCAACAGGGCCATGAACGGTACAGGTTCATCAATCATGACGAACAAAAAACAACAGCAGTGTCAACAATTTTACAATAAAAAAATTTCAAATTATTAAACAGCACATCAAATTACGTAACATGTAAAACAATAAGCTTTCCGAGTCAACAATAAGACAACATGATTACCTTATATCAAACTCTTCTGACTTCTGGACAGATTCCTGGGCCGCTTTAACAGTCTGATTTGTCATCCCAAGATTGGAACAAAATCGTCTCTATCATTTCAGAAGTAGTTACCTATTAGTGTCAGTGAACCAAAATATATGTATACGTATCTTCTACACAAAATTGAAGTAGTAGCTTGTGACCAAGATAAATCACAACACTTGGTAACGTATTAAAGCAAACAAAACACAAACTGACCATAAAATCGCCAGCATGTATAGTCCCCATCTCCACTGATTGACCCATTTCAAGCTCTAATTGCTTCACTATGTACTCTTTTGCCCGGCCAATTTCCTTCTTAGTGGCTCCATTGGCTACCGAACAGATTTCTATTTGAACACAAGTTCAGGGAAATCCAGTTCACAATGAAACAGAAAGAGAGACCACCAAACATCCAATTAAGAAATTTAGTTTAGTACCCTTTACAGTGCGTGGCTTGTCTTCTTGACGACAAGCAATGTAAAGACAAGCCGCCAAGATGGCATCCTGGTTTCTTCCTCTACTTGACTTTTGATCTTCTACCTTCTTGTATATCTCATTAGCACGATCCTAATTTATCAAAATAAAAAGAAATCCATCAGCTGAAATCAAAGAGAAATTGGCAAGAACGTGAAATGAAGAATCAAACTTCAATATAGAAAATTGCCAGTCTGTGACTAATTATTTTTTCATTTCCATATCATGAATGGATATTCCAGTTGCCAAGTAAAGCATAATAGCATACCTTTATCGTCGCAACAAGGCCCAACCTGAGTATCAAATAAATGCATCAGAACAAACTCAAACTCAAACTCAAACTCCAAACATCATTGCTACGAGTTCATCTGACAATATGGAAACAAGGTATGGTAATATCTAATGACAATATCTTCGATTTACAAAATGAACTAAACTAATATTGTCAGTCAGGTTTATAAGATTTATAGTTGCTAACTTCAAAGTTATTTTATAATTCCAATTAAGTGAAACAGTTTAGGACCACCGGCAATGCAATGGATTTGTGCTAATCTCCATGTTTAAATTGAACTCCTTGCATTAAGTAATGAGCTTTACGTTGAACAGGGGACTAATTATTTATCGATGCTGAACTTAACAGAGCAATCAGGGTCATCATTACAAAACTGAATGCCGATATATCCAATTCCGACCTTTGTTTAAGCTTATTGGCCACTGCAGGTGCCATTTAAACCAGCTTGATTAGCTAATAGTTACTAATGCATTATGTCAAAAGTTACAATGTTAGTTTCTACATTCAAACTACCTACTTCCCCTCTTTTCTCTCATTTATGTGGCGATTGAATAAGTTTGTTTTCCTGACCCACGGGCTTATTGAAATACATAAAAGCCGATAAAGCTCGTTTTTTATAGCTTACGAGCTTACCAACTTAAACTTATCTACAGTTTGACATTTGAATCAATTTTATTAAAATTGTTACTTTTGGTGTGATACAACCTTAACATCACCTACAACCCTAAGGCCTACAAGCTGACAAAATTAATCATAATCAATATAAAACCCTAAATCAACGCTAATATAGAATTAAGGCTAGGTTTAACCTATCAGACATGGTAGCAATCGTTTTAAACGCTAAGATAAGCGAACGGTCAGGATTAGATCCACGGTTCTGCCACCGGCCCAACGACGACGACAAGAAATCGCTAGTAACGCCGTTAGGTTTAGAAATCACCGTCGATAAACCACCGTCGTTAAGGAGTACGTTAGTGGGACCACCAACACGTACAGGATCATTATCACCTGATTCGTTAGCGAAAGTACGCCACTCGGAGGTTTCATCGATTGAGTGTGATTCGAGAACGAGTCCGCACTCTGAACAAACGGTGTCTCCGGCTGAGTGATCGAACACTACCTCCGTACTCCGTTTGCAATCGGAGCAATAAGCGTCCATGTTTTTAGTTTGATTTTTTGGTTCAGAAAAATTATTAAATTTGTTCTGCGATTTTTTTGGTGAAAATTGGTAGGGAAGTCACGTCGGTTTTGCTTTGACGAACTGGTCAAAAGATTTAAATAAATTATTATTTAATGTTAACGTCATTTTTATTATTTTTATAGTACAAACACTAAATTCGGTCCATACCCGAAGGCACCCCTCTCTTTCAGGAGGATTCGCGGCATGTCAAGCCCTGGTAAGGTTCTTCGCTTTGCATCGAATTAAACCACATGCTCCACCGCTTGTGCGGGCCCCCGTCAATTCCTTTGAGTTTCATTCTTGCAAACGTACTCCCCAGACGGGATACTTAATGCGTTAGCTACAGCACTGATCGTCTCTATACTTTATTTTTCGCTTTTTTAATCCAATAAGTTTATGTTTTGCTCAAGAATGGTCCCTCCACCACCTAAAATACTAAAGTACCCTTTCGCTTGTCATTTTCAGATAGTAAAGATCTAAATGGTCAAAGGGTATTTTAGTCATTTTAGGTGGATGAGGGACTATTTTCGAGTAAAACGTAAACTTATTGGACTAAACAAGTGAAAAATAAAGTATATGGTTGATTTTCGTAAATCGGTATAAATCACAGGGACCATTTATAGAATTTACTCTAGTACAAACTATAATGTATAAACCGCCACACAAGTTTAGACTCTAGAGCTTATGGAGTGGGTGTTTTTTTTTTTCGCTTTTTCTGACCAAGAACGTTATTTGTTGATGTTCACTCACAATGCAACGGTGTTCCAGACGCCGTGACAGTGTTTCAGACGTCATTTCAGATGGCGTTCTCGGACTGCTTATGGCGTCGGTGCGGTGTTATTCAATTTTTTTCTGAACGTGATAGACGCCGTGACAGTGTTTCAGACGTCAACAACCACCTCCTCAAACGCACAATTGCCTGGTTTTGGTCAACAATATCAAATGTCTCAAACTCAAGTCCCGCAAACAAAATACACTCAATTACCATACTATAAAACACCTAACTATCAATCACAATTCGATCAACCACAACAAACAACTAACATAGCGTCCTACAAATATAACACTTATATTGTGTGGCGTCAAGCTCAAACCAACCAAGAACCCGAAATGCATTTACAAGGAGAAACAAACCCGATACCATCCTCTTCCAAAAAAAAGTAGAGAAAAAGGGGAAAAAGACGGAAGAATCATTACAACTTAAACCGAAAAAGACCGTTCCCAACCGCAACATTTGGGAACCGGAGGATGAATTACGTTTGGCTCAAAGTTGGATTGCCGTATCCGAAGATTACAACTGAGGAAATGCCCAAAGCGGGGGTTCATTTTGGTATCTACTTATAGATGAGTACAATAGCCGTAACCCACCATTCATACGTAACAAGGGCGTTTTGCTTTCAAGGTGGACGAAACTTAACACCAAATGCCAAAGATATGGAGGTATTGTGACGCGGCTTAAAACACAATCGAGAAGTGGTGAAGGTTCCGAAGATTTTCAAATACGAGCAAAGAATCAATATCGGTTGGAAACTGATAATAAACCGGTTACACATTTTTAAGCGTGGAACTTCTTGAAGGACTGCCAAAAGTGATTACATCCCGACCCCTTTAATTGTCATCAGTAGGTGCAACGTTTCAAAACACCGCGAAATGGTGGACTTGCAAGACTTGGATTTGGATGAAGAACCGGAAGGTAACGAAGAAGACAACGAAAACCCGAATGCCAATCTATTTGGTGATGTTCCGTTCCCACGTTGAAAGGGAAAAGCAAGAAAACCAAAATCCCAAAAAACGTGATCCGGTTATGCCGCTTCGTCTCGCGCTTTGTTTGATGAGTCACTCACATCAACCTTTGAAGGTATCCGGAGCGATAAACAAGTATACTACAAAGGCGAAGGATCTCGAAGCCTAACTCAAAATTTTGTCCATGCCGACAGACCACTTGTCGGAATAGGTTAAATACATAATGGAAAAGATGAAGATTTGTGAGAGGATTGGATGGCCCTACGGATTTTAAGACTTTTAAATTTTTAAGGGAACGGAAGATGTTTGATTACTCAGTTTAACGCATTTTTAATTTTTAAGACTTTTAAATTGTTTATTTTTAAATTATGTATTTTTTATTTGTAGGACTTGTAATCTTTTTTTATTCATTAGTTTGATAAATGGTATCTTTTATTTAATTTTTTTTGTATTTGTTTCCATTTATTAAATTATTTGAATTACTAAAATAAAAGTAAATAATTAGAAAGTCCAAACTATTGTAAAAATAGTGTATTCCACTCCCACACTTTTTCAACCAACAGTGTTCTTCAACAATGTTCTTCTAGAATACTGTAAAAATAACATCACCACTTCATGTGCTCTTGTAAAAAAAAGCAACGTTAAATTAATACTATCTTCGTCCCAAAATAAGTGTCTCATTGGTGACTAGAATATAGTTTTAGGTAAAGTACAAAGTTTTTTTTTTCTTTTAAGAGTCAAATGTCACTTTTACCTTTTATTCTATGCATTGGCTTTCGTGAAAAAACGTAAGTAAGGTAAATGGTACAGATCTGTAACGAACTTCATTTTTCTACCGAGTTAGGTAACGAACTCAATTTATTATTAATGTAGGTAATAAACTTGTTGGTTTTGTGTCGAGTTAGTTAATTATCTTTTTTTACCAGGTAAATTTTGAAAAAACTGACGTGTAATTAACATTTTACCTAACTCGGTAAAAAAATAAAAGTTTATTGCCGATGACATATTACCTAATTTGTAATTTTGAAAAATAAAAAACGTTTAAAATTTAAAAATGACCGGTTGTACTGGTAACCTCGTGACATATTACCTAATTCGACACAAACCAACAACTTCCCTCATTAATATTAAATTGGGTTTGTTAGCTAACTTGGAAAAATGATAGTTCGTTACCGTTCTGTACCATTAACCCATGTAAGTAAGGGTGTAAAGTTGATTATCCTAATTTTGAAATTTGACACTTATTTTGGGACAAATAAAACGAAAATGTGAACTATTTTGGAACGGAAGAAGTATTATTTTATTATTTTCATGAACTATGTACTGTCAAAACATTTTTAAAAAATATATTATTTTTATTATATTTAAGTAAGAAATTAATAATGGATCAAGAGAAGTTCCATCTTGAAAGTCCAATGAATTCAATATATTTGATATTTAACTCTTATTTAGTTAAAAATAAAATAAAAATCAAAGTTAATTAGCTCATAAATAAAGTATGTATCAAATGTATATTTTATAAAAATTCTTTATAATGCGTTCAAATGGCTTGAATATACAAGAACTAAGTTTAGCCACATGATAACTCAAGTGAAGATATGATGAACTCAAGTTTGTATTGTTACTATTTCAGTTCAATTTTTGTACTAGAGCTTGTATCAAATAAAGTTGGCCACTGATATCGAACTTGAATAAATTTGAAAAAGTTTTGACTCTTATAAAAGAAGTACACTACAAGTATCAAGTAATTTTCAACGAAGTTAATGAATTCTGATTCGGTTCAGGTCCGGAACACCAGTGACGTGACGGATGTAGAAGGGAGGCGTGGGGTTGGGTGCATATTTGAACCGATGCTCAGCCCCATTAGTACATAGAAAACACACACACACACATGAATACATGATTCATGAAGTGATGCAGTTTTTGAGGCAGATCAATAAATTGAAATATTAATCATGCTAAAACCCAAAAAGTTCTGCTCTACTCTTTTTTGTACACTAGTAAATTTCACCTAACACTAATGCCAAACTGATAAATGTCATATTGTATTCTAAGAGAAAGTTAGCTCAACAACTGTCAATAGTATGCTGCTTCGAGTCAAAGCCATAAAAAACCTTCAAGTTAGCTCAGGTTTACATCCACTTGCTCTTGCTTGCACGGTTGGCTGGTGGTGGCGTTTTCGCATTCCTATTTCCATCAACACCTAACCAAAACAGACATATAGCCATGTCTAAAGGTTATAACTGTTTTTTTAACAGATAGAAGTTACCATACACTAAACTGTCAACAAATATGACTTACAAAGGTCAACTCCTCCGAGTGAAGATCTTCTTGACACCATTGGCTGAACTCCCGTTAAAGACTGTCGCCTTGATGGCTTACTAACTGTAAGAGGTGTTGGTGATTGCACCTCATTTGTTTTCTGTTGAATCCTGCACACAACAAAACGATATTAACCTGTTTCAAGACATAGATTAAAACAAACAGAATTTAATTTTTTTTTTTTTTGTTTTACTGAACTCACCGTTTCTCAGAGCCATTAATCAGTTTCCCAATGGTCCTAAGCGATTTCCTTATATGTGATGACGATTTCATTTCTGATTGACGAAAATTGCCATTTGCAGTAGTCGTCCTTATTTCAGAAGAGATTATGATTTCATTTCTGATCGACACTTGAGGCTCAGGTGTTTTTGGTAGCCTCACATCTGTTTTCATCTGTCTATTTTTTGCAGCAGAATTTGGACCCATGGGGCTCTTTGGAGGTGGACCACATTTGTTCTCGATACTCAACCTTCGTGGACGAGGTGGTGTTCTTTCTACAGTCATAGCTGCTGCTGTTTTTTGTCGTTGTAATGGCGATTTTGGTTCCAGTTTGTTGACTTGCTGTGCACTATGCGGCTCCTTTTCACCCAATTGTCTTTTCAGGGTCTCAATCTGTTCTTTAAGATCCATCACCTCCCGACTTTCTTTATTCAAACGGGCTGCACCGAGTTCAACAGTTGAGGCCCGTTGAGCAAACTTTAATGTACTAACAGTTTCCCCGAATGAGTCACTTTCTGGGCTCACATGAGCAAACATCAATGTCTTTGCATTTCCTCCTGCACGTTTAATGAAGAAAACCAATTAAATTAAAAACTCATTTATATAAAACTACTTTTCATTTACAGGTAACTTTATTTATATTTATTATAGTGTTATGTACCTAATGAGTTCTGAAGGAGTAAAGTAAGTTTGCTGTTTCTGTATGGTATGTAAGAATTCTTCTGCGATAAAGCTGTAATCACATCTCCTAAACAAGAAAGTGACTTGTTTATATATTGAGCTTCTTTAAGCCCGTCACCTGTAACTTCTGACTTATCGACTCGTTCACTTCCTGCTAAATCCACCAAATGAAGGCAGCTACGTATCGTGCCCCCATTCACATCTTTTCCATGCACATGTACTGTTAATATGCTGAAAGAAAGTACACAAAATATGTTTACTTTCAAGATGACAATATCAGTTCATTTACTTACAAGCGGAACGATTTGGATTATATGTCAACTATAACGCATCAGACTGCTAACAAGAAGTTTGTTTGGCTAAATAGGAAATGAGTCAGACGGGTCCTATCGTATACTTAGAGTATAAAGCCTTCTAAATAATTATAATATAATAAATAGTTAAATAGTTAATTATTGAATTAATAGAATTATATCTGACACACTGGATATGTTTTGGGTCAAACCCGACTAGATACACTTTGACCTGTTCTCCTATTTGAAAAAAATGGGTATTTGGGCTACCGACTCGAGCCGCTCCATATATCAATGGAGCACGACCGAACCCCCCACAAGGTCCAATATCGCCGGGCAAATCACCTCCATCACATATACCACAACGTCCGAGCCGGAACTCGCACGAATTATGCCTTAACGTTGTGGGCCATGCGCTTCATTGGTGGTAGGTACCTTTATGATAAATAATACCCATGGCAAGTTTCGAACCCATGACCTGAAGGAAGTGATGGGCGGCCCTTACCGCTAGGCTATTTAGTCATTGGTTTGTTCTCCTATTTGGTGCACTGCATAAAGTTTCAATAATCAGTGTCCGGGCAGACAAACCAGACTGGTTCCAACCACCAAAAAGTGACTGTTTTGACCATCTATAACACATTAAACAGGTAAAAGGTATCTTATTTAGCTAAAATGGGTAGAATGTATTCTTAAAGTACAACGCATCCTAAATCATAATATTATAAAAAACAGAGATTCTTATTGACGTAAATAAAGCCTTGGTAATTATATTTGACACATTTGATATATTCTAGACAACAAGTAATTAGGGTTAAACCAATTCATCAAACTCGACCCAGTTTGACACTTTGACACTTTGACCTGTTCTCCTATTTGGTAGACTGCATATATCATTAACAAGCAGTGTTTGGGCAGACCCATTTGACACCCGCTTTAACCCATTTTTCCTTTATTTAAGATAAAAGTTATAGAATGGTTTGTAGTTTTCGAACCTGTGGGACCGGCTACTTTGGTTGTTGAGTGCTGTAGAACTAACAGCACGATTCACTTGACCGCTTTTCATTAAGTTGAGAACATCTGTCGTCGACATCACAGGGAGAATGGTTGCATCCGGAAGGCTCAATCCGTTTTCAGCTGTGCAGCTACGGATCTCCAATCTGTTGGTGGATGCAGAATCACTAGTGAGAAGATCTCTGACTTGCTCATTGTATATTTCCACCATTTGAACATAAAGCTCGTACTTGACAACATCTTTTCTTGTATTTGATAGATCAAACAGATCATTGAGAGCCAAATAATTGATTCCCAGGTCTTTTTTTGATGCACCAGAAGGCCCACACTATCAACACCAACCAAATGATATTAGAATCACCAAGTTTACTCCAAAAAGTGCAAACAACAGATTCAAGACTTTATGAAGCTCACCATTGTATGTGTTTTACCAGATCCCGTTTGTCCGTATGCAAAAATGCACACATTGTAACCATCCATAACAGACCTTATGAGTGGCTGTGTGTCCGCAAATACCTCCTCTGATTAAATTGTAAAATGTTAAGTTTAATGAGACAATCGAAGGTAAAACAGCATAAAGTGGTTAAGTGTAGTCACCTTGAGTGGCAGTTGGACCAAAAATACGGTTGAACTGAAACAACTTTTTTCCATCTTTATGTGGTTTTGCAGGATCCATAACTACTAATGAACCATCTTCCCCAATATAGTCAATCACATTTTTTGTGTCAGTTCTAAATGCAGGTCTGATCCTGCAGTAAACTCGAATGTTCCCTGACATACGTAGAATATTAAGGTTACATCAATGTCTACGATTTGATTTTGATAATGTTAATATAAAACATATTATATACCTTTTAAATCCTGGACCATGTTGTATAAGGTTCGGTTTTCTTTCAGAACCTTGTGATATCCCTGGGCAGCAGCAGACAACTCCATTATTTGACTCTCTGAAAACAGGCAAAAATATAAGTACTTTCATGCCATTATTACAAAAAAGAAAACGACTTGCTGAACATTATTAAGTAACTTCCCATACCTATCTCTTTAAAATCGTTTTGCAATTGTGACTGCATATCCCCAAACTCAGCCTGTGTGATCGACAACAATGCCTTTAAGTTCTGCAAGATGAAGATTATTAACAATGAGGCAGCAGGTTAACATCATGATGTTCGATTTAGTATTTGAGAAAAGAGTTATAGAAAGCATACTTGTAGCTTTCTCTCTTGTGCTTCGACTACCTGCAAGTGGTTTGAATCACCAGCTTGACAACGCTGCAACAAAGATTTCAAAGATAATTATTACAACAAAAAATCTCTTTTATTAATACTATAATAATGGAAGGCTTGAATCCACATACTTTGCCGTTTCCAGTTGTGGATGAATTTGGTGGTGATGAAATTGCTGAACTCATAATCGATCCACTACCTTCTTTTGATAGACTTTTGATAACTGGATTCAACTGATATACAAAAAGAACTTTATTAATGTTGATATTGTGACTTTAAATGAACCAAAGTTTCTAATTGAAGATGATACCTCAGGGAACTTGTATCCCGAATGTTCTTCTAACGTAGTTAAAAGCATCTTACCAAACAACTTGAAGGAATCCTATAAAACATTAATTTGATTACAAGCTGTTGACAGTTGGTTTTTACAAATGTTATACGAAAAGGAAGGCAATTGTTACCGTATTTCCATTACGAAGAGAAGAGAACATGTCACCATTGAAGTTCTCTTTAGCATCAGTCATACAGTCAGCTAAGGCCTTAACTATTGAATCTACAGAGTAATAAAAAGATACAGTTTACAATAACAATCAACCAAATCATTTTTTGGATCCAAGATTCATATGAGATATAAGTGAAAATAGTTAATCAAACACACTTGACCACAATCCATTTTTTTCACATAGATAGAATAAAGAGAAAGTATTCTAAAACCTTCAAGTTTCTTTGCATCATTTTGAGACGGTGACTGCTTTTCACAATTGGCAGACATATCCAACTGCCTATTAGGGTCTAACCACATAGGGGTTCTACTGTTTGAATGTAAAGGTGATCTCAAATTATGCTTAGAAGATCCATTCCCATCTTTTCTTAATTTCCTCTCATTATATTCTTTAAGTCCCAAAACGCAATCAACAATCTTTGTAGACGAACCCGTCTCCAAATTATCCTATAAAAACACTCATCAAATAAGTAAAGTTCATAATAAAACAGTAAAAAGAAACACAGTGAAATGTATCGATTTCGTTGTAAGCAAATATTTACCCTTCCAAAAACAGAAGCTTCAAATACAGGAAGCTTTAATCCTTCAACCGCTTTCAAAAAGTTTCTAACATTCTCAAAGAATTGATAAGCAGGCAATGGCTGAGAATCCCATGTAAGTACTTGAGATGGAATCTTAGTAATCTTCACAACCTTCATAACAATTAATCAATAATCAATAAATTAACCAAAATTACTAAAATCTTGAAACCCTAATTCTGAAATTAATGTTTTGTATTAAACTAAACACAAACATACCTTTGGGACAGACCCTGGTTCAATCTTGTTAATAAGATCACAAAGAATCAACCCATTTCTTAAGCAAGAAATGAATTCTTTTTCTGATGGTTGTTTTGGTATTTGTAAGGGACCCACAATACTTTCAAGCCATTCAGTAGCTTGAAACCTCCTCCAAGCTACAAAATTTTTAAAAACCCAAAATCATTAACACATTTAATTGTTATTGTTGATATTAATCAAAACAGATACAAAATCATCACAAATTTACCTGCTTCTTGGGCCTTTCTTGAAGCCAAATTCAAATTCAAATCATTCCCTTCTCTGAATCCAATCACCTCCATTAATTATAACAATTCGAAATTAATCTATCAAATCAAATCTTTCATAAAAGGAAATCAAAACCAAATTCAAGAAAATGGATTTTCAGTGAGAGAGAAGGAATGAAAACCCTAAATTCTAGAGAGAGAAACAGTATTGAATTGAGTATCTTGTTGGGTTATTAAGAATTAAGGGAATTTTTTACAATTAAGATTGCAGAGAAGAAGACCGTTAGTTCCTTTTTGAATTCAAATGTGTAGGGTCGATCGTTGGTAATGGATTCAGTCGTGGACGTTGATTTCGGGGCACGATCCGACGGTTGTCATCACATTTAGTAATATGGGCCTTTTCTTGAAACAGATATGGGCCTTTTGACCCAGAACGTTATTTACCATGCTACAATATTTTCAGTGCCAAACTAAAACTAATTATTCATTTTCTTAACCAGTTTATTACAGTTTCAGTGCCAAACTATTTTGCACCGTTACGTGGCTAATTTATAATAGAGTCTACATTTTTTGATATTCATCGTGGATAAAAATTACGCAGTTTAAGAACATATAATTATTACGCTGTACTCTTGTGTACTATGACAGTTTTATCCTACTTTTTACCGACCTTTTTATGAAATACATATAAAATAGAGGTAATATAGATAGTTTAATTATTTGAAAAATATTAAACATAGCTCTTACTCTCTTAGGGTTATGAATAAGAAATTTAGACATGCATAAATTGTTTGTATCTTAATAATAATTACATACACCCTGAATATAACTGCTCTAACAAACTTAATATACCATCAAATTTTACAAATTAATCCTTAAACGTGATCTTTAGGAATACAAATAGCAAATCTTAATTATTTATGTCCTTCCAATTTTAAAAGTGAACAATTAATTTCCTTTAGTAAGTCCATAGAAATAATTGTGTACGATCCCTAATTCCTAAACATGATAAACAGGAGAGAATATGACGGATTCAATGCAATGCAAAGTTACCAAAAGTGGCCCACAAAGATCAAAACTTGTGAGTGACTAGTCCACTACGGATATAATCTAGTTTAAGTAAAGGCCCAACTCATCCTAGTGCTACTATTGTAGAAAGAAAGGTTCGTGCCCTTGCTTTGTTACATAATAATATAATAATAATAATGACGATTATATTATTTATTAAATCCACACAATATAATAAGGTTTTATATTATTTTCCCTTATATATTCTAATTTTTTATCTGTACTAATCAATAGCAGTTAATTACATTTAATTTAATTCAATAAATAAATATTTACAAAAGACAACCTTGATTATCGATCATGGCCTTTGCATATATCAAGCAACCAGTAAAAGCCAACTTTTATATATTTGACATCCTAAATGAAGTAAACGTTTTCTCAACGCTCAAATATAATAATAAAATAATAAATTAATTATTATTATAATATTATTTGCTTATTAATATATATATATATATATATATATATATATATATATATATATATATTAATAAGCAAATAATATTATAATAATAATTATTAATATATATTTTGTTAGACAAAGTTCCACGTAAGTTTATTTTTTATTGGTATGTTTAAAATTTGTGTTAAACTATTCGATTAGGGATAACAAATTAAAATGTAGCAGAGACCACGTGACATAGGCAAAACAAGACTAATATAAATTTAGGTAGTGGTCATAATAAATTCCACGTGGACATGTTAGGCGACCAAAAATTGATTGGCGGTTTAATATTACATATAAGTTTGGAACCGTCTACAATTTACTAATGCAATAATGTCTTCTATTTGCATCATCTACACTCTAGTCTTATAAACTTGAAAACAACAATATTTTCTTCTAATTAAGTTAATTAATGGTATAATGTTCTGTTTAACATATAATTTAGTGTAATATAGACCAAGGACACATTCGTTAATTAAGAGAAAAATACTATGGGTACGTTTGGTACGCGAAATGTTTTCGATTTAATTGAAATTTCAAGAAATGTGAATTCAATTGAGCGAAAGAATTGATGACTTCCCACTCAATTCGTTTTTCAACCAAATACACTTATGGAATGGAATCTAAATTACAATTCCATTGAATTTTGTAAAATTTCAGGAATCAAATACAACGTAAGTATGTTTAATTTTACAAGTCTTAAAATATGACTAAAGAGATGCTTTGTGGACATGAAAAAATAATAATCAATTAGAACTAAAGAAAGATAATAAGTTGAATTCAAGTGTCATTAGTTATATAGCTAGGTCGAATTTTAGACTTACATATTTAGATATACTAACAAAATGCTCGCACGATGCAACAGATAAAAAAAATTAAGTTTTTTTTCATTCGATATGTAGTATGCAAATTAAATTTATATAACAATACACTATGATATGATATTTTTTTAAAGTAAGAAATTACCTATTTATCACATTTAAAAAAAAAGTTAAATTAAAAAATATACCACACACACACACACACACACACACACACACACACACACACACATACACATATATATATATATATATAGAGAGAGAGAGAGAGAGAGAGAGAGGAGGTTTTGGTTTAACTAAAAAGATCACTAAACTAAAAAGGGGTAAAAAGCCATATTAGAGTGATATGTGTTTCTTCCAAATAAACAAAATTATTTACAAATAAAAGGGCATTTGAGTCATATAAGCTTTGCATACATACAATTAACGGTTATCAATTGTTCAAATCGTGGGCTATTTGTGACTTCCAGCAAAGGAACATGAATTATCCTCATTGTATCAAATTACTATATATCAGTTTACTACTATGTGCTATATCTCAATTTATGTATCAATTTCGTTGTGCATCATCATGTATACAGAGAAAATATATCTGCATCACTTTATATATATATATATATAGTATATATATAGAACGTTCAAACGAGAACCAATATAATGTTGAGAATTTATAAGAACCACAAGAATACGTAATTGTGCACATGTGATTAACTTTATACACATGTGAAAATTAATATTTTTTTCAATTGAAAGACAAAATAATGTCAAAAAATGTAAAATTATGTATAAAAATACGTAAAAACATATATGTTCACAACTGAACAGTTCACATGTGAACAAAGTGGTTAAAGTTAGTTAAAATAAGTTTTAATACAAAAATCTTTGGTTTTAAGATTTTATTCATTATTATTAACATTTTTATAAATATTTTGATATTATCACATGTAAACAATCGCGTATTATTATGGTTCTCACAAGTTCTCAATTTGATAGTGGTTCTCGTATACACACACACACACACACACACACACATAATAAGAAATGTCGGTGCAAACTTGATGCTCAGGTTGCGAGTTACGACTGTCAGATTGCATGTTCATATGGCCAGGTGCAAATTGCGATATATGAAGTATTATGCATGTAAAATTGAAATTGTGAAATTTGAATGCAAATGTAATAAAAAAGAAGTTGTGTTAACTAAAAATCGAATCATTTAAACGTAGTGTATTTTTTGGTAAACAATATAAATGTGACGGATGGAGTAAAAGAAAATGGGCCGAATAGCTCGAAAACCATACAAAATACCGTTGCTAACATGTTCGTCTCATTCAGACCTTTCCGTCCATAATTGACACGTCCCGTAACTCACTACGGTTAAAAAGTCATGCCATATGTTTATTAGTTTAAGTTTCAATAATAATAGTATAAATGAGAATTTAATAAATATGTACATTTATGTTAGTAGTTTCAAGTAAATATTTCAATTATGAATAATAGTATTAAGGGTAAACTAGTAAATTTTCTTAAAAAAAACATCACAAATGTATTATATATTATTATAGATAGATATAGAAAAGTTTTCATGAATTAAAATTTGATGTCATATGTTTATTACTTTAAAAAATAACAATGATGATAGTATTAGTGATATATTGAATATTGTAATTAATTATATTAAATTAAATTTAGATCTTCGAACGTTGAATAAGATAATTTAAGAGTAAATTAGTTATTTCTTACTTCTCACTTTTAATACTTCACTTTTAAGACTTCTGTTCAAATCTATTATATAGTACTACTAGTATAGACTTCTGTTCAAATCTGTTATATAGTACTACTAGTATAGATATAACAACACTTTTCGATCTAAGACGTTGCAAAACATGTATGCGTCTCAGAGAGATCTAGCATAAATTTATAAAATATTACTCCGTCCGTTCGAAAATTATTGTCTACATACAAAAGATATGCAGTTTAAGAAAATATAATCATTACAATCTACTTATGTAACAGTTTTTCCCTTACTTTTTACACACATTTTTATGATATACACATATATTAAGAGGTAATAAGGTAAATTCAATTAATTATACACATCTATTTTTGAAAATAGACGATTTTGAAACTAAACAAAACAAAACATGAACTATAATTTCGGCACGGAATGAGTAACATAAATTTATCCGTGCATTCTTAATCACCTACGCGATTATGCATAGCAAACAATGATTACTAAAGCACATAACAATAAATCAAACGACGCCAAGTAGTGCCTTTCCAGCCAGCCACACACAAATCATATCATTAACATTAACATGTGTCACTACTCAAAAAGCATGAAATTAACTCACAATTACTTAATTACCAACATCATATTAATCCCAAATTAATCCCAAATCACCAATCATAACAATTAGGTCCACGTGTAACCACAATCATAAGTCGCACAAATAATATATCTAGCTACACACCATAAATTAAATTATTATTTCATGTATACATCATGTTTTAACATTATTCAAACTTTGACGTCCATTACTAAATTTCATCATCATCATCATCATAATCATAAATCATAAATATATATATAAAACTACTCACGCATGACTTCCATTCCCTTTAAATTCATCACTCCCTCCCAACACCATCATTACAAAATTTCACTTTCAGTTTTCGTTTTCGCTTCAGTTTCCAGCTTCAGCTATCTTATCTTTGTTCGATTACAAATATGCCTAATCGTCTTCTCTCTCTTCCTCGAAGCAGCAGCTGCAAAAGCACCACCTCAATAATCCCATCAAATTACATCAATTCAACCTCATTTACCATCGAACCAATTTCCGACGACAAACAGCTCGTCGCTAACCGATCTTTTGTAGGCTGCGGCCACGGTTTATTCAGCATCTCATCGATCATGCGATCAATTATCAACATAATTTCGGTCCCTACGTTCCTTCCGTCGTGCCGGTGGCTCAATTTACCCAATCAGTTGTCATTAAAACCATCTCCGGGTCGAAAAGTAACCGGGACATTATTTGGATACCGGAGAGGCCACGTCAGTTTTGCGGTCCAGTACGACCCGAGATCCGAACCGGTTTTGATAGTTGAGCTGGCGGTATCAACAGCAACTCTTGTGAAAGAAATGTCTTCAGGGTTAGTTAGGATTGCGTTAGAGTGCGAGAAGAGTCACGCGCGTGGGGGAAATGGGAGCGTGAAACTGTTTAATGAGCCGACGTGGAGTATGTATTGTAACGGGAGGAAGTGTGGGTACGCGCAGACGCGTGGGTGTACGGAGTCTGATTGGCACGTGCTGAGCACGGTGCAAAGTGTTTCGGTTGGTGCGGGAGTTATACCGGTAGTTGAAGATGGCGGGAAAAGTAAAAAGAAGAGTGAAGGTGAGTTGTTGTATATGAGAGCTAAATTTGAACGAGTTGTGGGGAGTCGTGACTCGGAAGCGTTTTATATGATGAACCCGGATGGTAGTGGAGGGCCTGAACTCAGTATTTTTTTACTTAGGATATAAATAAATAAATAAATAAATATAGATTTATAGATTGTTTTACAGTATGATTTTTATTTTATTCTTATGAAGTGAATCACTTGTTGATTATTTTATACGCGTGGGTGTACTTCAAGTGATCGGAAGTTTGTATTTTTAATTATTATGTTTTGTAATTGTGTTACAGATTTATGATTTTACTTGTTAAAAAAAGTATATTAGGATGTGTTAATTATGTGATAGTGGGAGTTATTTTGTTGAAATGATACCTTGAAATTTAGTTGTTTAGTATTTAAGATGATGGTTTTTAAGGATGTTTCTAGATGCTAACTAGGCATGAACAAAACCCGATTTTTCGAAAAATCGGTTCGGGTTGAAAAACCGGACCGGTTTTTATTTGAAAGTCAAAAACCAGTTTTTACAAAAACCGCGTTGGAACCGAACCGGTTTGAGGGGGAGAAAAACCCTAACCAGTTGTAACCTGTTTGGACCAGGTTGGAACCGGTTCGGGTTCAAAAATCGGTTTCAAACCGGTTTTTCTATATAATTCGGGTTTTTTTCGAGCGTTGAACGTTTTAGGGAAAATCGACGTATTCTTCAAATTTTTTCTGATAGAATGTTAGTACATTAGGTATGGAAACATAACCTAACAATAACTTAAAACAAAGTCTTCTAAATCTTCATAAAAATATTATTGAAACCAATAATTCTATATAATTCAATCTTATTCGAGCGTTAATCGTTTTAGGGAAAACCAACGTATTCTTCAAATTTTTTCCGATAGAATGCTAGTACATTATGAATGGAAACATAACCTAACAATAATTTAAAACAAAGTCTTCTAAATCTTCATAAAAATATTATTGAAACCAATAATTCTATATAATTCAATCTTATTCGAGCGTTAAGCGTTTTAGGGAAAACCAACGTATTCTTCAAATTTTTTCTGATAGAATGCTAGTACATTATGAATGGAAACATAACCTAACAATAACTTAAAACAAAGTCTTCTAAATCTTCATAAAAATATTATTGAAACTAATAATTCTATATAATTCAATCTTATTCGAGCGTTAAGCGTTTTAGGGAAAACCAACGTATTCTTCAAATTTTTTCCGATAGAATGCTAGTACATTATGAATGGAAACATAACCTAACAATAACTTAAAACAAAGTCTTCTAAATCTTCATAAAAATATTATTGAAACCAATAATTCTTCATAATCTTCAAAAATCTTCAACTTTTATTAATATTCAATTCTTCTAACATCTTCAATTTGAGTAGTCTTCAAAAGTCGAAATCTTCTTCGGAGGAAGCCTCTCGCGAAGCTTGATCGAGAGCAATTTCTTCATCGGAAAGTGATATTGCCATACCCGCTTCCACCTCGATATCGTGTATATCTCATTCGTATTCCAATTCACCTTCAAGACTTGAAACGTTTTGTATACTGTCGCACCCCCAAATTTCGTGTGTAGCGGAAGTCGGGTTGGGGCGCGACTAATCATGGATCATTACACATAGTTATGGCAAACGACTCTATATGAGACGTTTTGAAAATAGTACAAAAGTAGTTACATTGATATAATTAAGGTTTACATTAGTCTCGAGTTCGCGGTAAGAAATTCTGAAGATTCTAGTACATAACAATTATACAAAAATAATGTGAGAAAATCTTCATATACGTATAATGCATGCGACTCAAGCTAGCAAGCAATCCTGCGGGCAACCCTACTGTTGTTGAGTACCTGAGAAATACACGCTAAAAGGTCAACAATAATGTTGGTGAGCTCATAGGTTTACGTAGTTAAAATCATAGTATAAACCACAAGATTTCAGAGTTATCGTAGTAGCACGAATGCCAAAGTAAATCATAGTATACTATTGCCATGGGCTCATAGTTCCGAAGCTTAACCGTAGTTGGTGTCTTCAGTTAAGTGTATAAACCAGTACACTCGAAATACGAATTATTATGCGTCCGCATAGTAGTTAGAGCGACTAACCCCGGACGGCGGACTGTCAGTTCCCGATAGATCTATCCATAATGTTCGCGCTTAGTATTAACGGACTATGATATTTGTTGGAGACCATCGTAGTTTGGTTTAGTTACCCATGCAATGCGTATAAGTATTCATAGTACTTGTGTTCATAAAAACAGAGTAGTGTATTCTCACTCCAAAGTAAGTAAAATAGTAAAAGTAAAAGTGGGGCTATGAGACTCACCTGAGTCTTGTAAGCAAGCGTTTATATCAATAAACGTGTGTTCGAATGTAACCTTCTAGCGCCCTAAACGCATAAGGTTATAAGTAAGTAGATGTCTCAAAAGATCATCCATGCTAGTTGTCCACTCAACTAGTTATGTCCAAAGTTTGTTTGTCATGTGTGTTTAGAAAACGTGTACGGCCTGTTGGTGAAAGTCTGTAATAATAATTCTTAAAGACATTATTATTATGTTCCGTTTCGATGTATACTTGTAAAAGTACATATTGTGCGTATCCGAGTAGGTATCATAGTTATGTATTGTCACGCGAATTAAATAATTTGTGAAAACATGTTTTTGATCCACCTGTGTTGTGCGACACTTGATGCGAAAGTTCAAAGGGTTGCGACACTATGATAGTGTCACAGTGTGCGAAACTTGGTGATTGCGAAGGTTGTTAGTCTGTGCGACACAGACTCAGGATTCGGGTGTTGCGACACTAGGGCTAGTGTCGCTAAAGTTCACAGATTGAGGGTTTCACAGACTGAGGTTGTTGCGACACAAGGGTTAGTGTCGCTAGTTAGTACTGCTAGTTATAAATGTTGCGACACAAGGGTAGTGTCGCAGGTTAATACTGTTGGTTTTAAAAAGTAGCGACACAAGGGTAGTGTCGCTAAGCTCGCGAAAGTTCACTCTGTGCGACACAGACTCAAAATCGAAGGGTTTTGCGGCACAATATTTGTGTCGCTATATTCACAGACCGAAGGTTTTACAGACTGAGATCGAGTGTTGCGACACTAAAGCTAGTGTCGTTAAGTCCACAGACTGAGTTCACAGACCCAGTTTTCGGTCCGTGTTGTTGAGTTTCGTTTTATGACTGGGTCAAACGTACTTATTTTGATCCGAAACTTTTACACATTAAATCTCAATGTTTTAGTACTTGTAAAAAGTAAGTTTTATAATTTTTGACAAACCCGAAGGTGCTCACTTTTAACCTCGGGAATCATTAACAGTCCCGGTCAGATTTCCTTCTAAAATACCCGGTTTGGAGAGCTCGATTTAGATGGTCAAACCTTCAAGAAAAATTACGAAATTTTTATATGATATTCCCACATGTGTTAGATACTTAAAATAATTTTTCCAGAATTTTTGGGTAAGTCTAAGTATTTATAATAATTTTCTTTGTCCTCTGAGGTCCAAACTTGACCAATCTGGACACAAGTACATAAATCTAGTTACTGAGAAAAATCCGTGTATTTTCAGGAGATGACATAGAAGAACTTTTTAAAGTTAACACAATTTTTGAGATTTAGGATAAAACCTCATGTCATTTGGAGTTGTGTAGCTTGAGTTATGGGTTCGAGAAGTTGGCACAAAAATCTGTCACCCGAGACAGAAATGCGACATGTTTTAGTAAAATCATTTTCGGGTATCAAACGGAGTCGAAAAATTACGAAACCACTTGAATCTGGAAGCTAACACCTTAAACTTAATTTTTATCTTTTGAATCGTCCATTTTCGTTAAGTTTTGAGCACGAAAAATTCCCTTGAAGTCGGGCTAAGTTTCTGCCTAGCAAACTGTTAACATTTTGAGTTTGTAAAAAACGTTTTTCGACTTTGTTTTTGGACATAATCTTGTTAAATGGACATTATAACATGAGAATAAACATGTTTCAAGTAAGATAGAAGGGATATGAAGTTTCTTACAAAGAAGATGATGAAAACACGAAGAAATGGGAGTCGGAAGCTCGTTTCCTTGCGTTTTCTTGCAAGCCGAAGAGGTGGTGTTATGGTGGTTTGTGGTGGTGATTGTGGTGGTTTTAGGGGCTGCTGGATTCTGCTGGAAATAGAGGGAGGGAGGAGAGATTGAGAGAAGAAGAGAGAAAAAAGATTGTGTGTGAAAATGAGAAAAGAGAGTGAGGGTGTTTGAGTGTAAGAAAGGAAAAGAGAAATGGGGAAGAGTGAAAGCATGGGGGCTGATTTCTTGCAGCTTTTTGGTAGGTCCCGCCCCCATGTGGTTGTCTTAAATAAATTTCCCAATTTGCGTTACGCGCGGTGTTCGTTTACGCGTTCGTTTCGTCGTTCGTTTCAACGTTAAACGTTTATTAATTAGGTTTTTCGTTACGATTTTAATCGCGTAAGTTTTTGATTGAAGTTTTGTTTAAAATATTTCATTTTAAGTTATTAAAATAATAATCGAGTTTCGTTCGGTTGTCGGGCGCGCTTCGAGCGTTTTCGTCGCGTACGGTACGCATTGCATAAAACGTAAAGTGTTTGTTTATTATTGCACCATAATAATATAATGTAAATAACTACTATTTAATTATAAAATAGATTTACGTGATTTATGAAAAAGTTTTCACCAACTTCCGTATTCATAGTGTCGGAGTCTTTCCGATCGTTTAGCGTAATTATAATTAATTACGTGCGTGTGTATATATATACTAAACGCTACTGTACTTAGCCCTATTTCAAACTAAATACCAGTAGTGATAATTTAGCTTAAGGTAATTTAATACGCTTAAGTGTCGGTTGTCACATATACGTTCCGCGGCATCTAAGTGATCCTTCAAGCATATACACATCTCTAATGAGGCCGATGTGAGTCTTGTTCTTCGTATGGATAGTACCCTGCCACTAAGAGAAAAAGCGGATTCCGAAGCTACCGTAGAAGCTTGGACGGTTAGTAAATCTCGGCCATGATGGTTAGAATGGGAAATTGAGATTCCCTCCCTTTCCACTAAGCCAAAATATCAAAATGTGCGAGTTTTTCGGGTCCAATTGAGGCTAAAAAATCCATTCTGGTATATCTCCCATATTCGCTAGTCGCCCTTTGGTCACCATCACCCCTTGCCCGTTTATGGTTTTCTTGTCTTAAACTATTATATAAATTAATCATTGGATCTCGGGAAGAAGATGATGAAGCAAACATTGTGGAAGCCGAACTAGAAGAAACCATTGTTGTTGAACTATATTTTTGAAAATAATGACCAAATAAATTTTATACGCGTTTTTTACTACGCTTATTTCTTGAACCGCTAGTCCGTCTTGCACAACCAAGTTAATGATGTGTGCAACACATCTACTATGGTAGAAAATGCCTTTCAAAGGTGGTTCGTATTTTAGTATTAACCTTTGAACGACGTTTGTATTATTAGTCGCGTTATCAAACGAGATTGAAAAAACCTTTTTTTCTATTTTAAACATTTTCATTACATCTCGTAACATGTAAAATAAGTTTTTACCCGTGTGAGGATAGTCAAAGTTTTCAAAAGCAATGGTACGTTTCATCATTTGCCAAATTGCGGGATCAACCCAATGTGCGGTAACACAAAGGTACGAACCGGGCAAACCATGAGGAGCCGACCAAACATCGGTTGTTAAAGATACATTTGTATTTAAGTTTTCAAAACCGATTGTTAGTTGACTTTTAGCACTTTTTCACAATTTAAGAGCATCACGTCTAAGAGTAAGACGACTTACATGATTATATCGCGGTTGAAGAGTATTTTGAATGACCCTAGTAAGCCGAGGGTTGCCGAAGTGGTTGAACGGCAAAGCTTCTTGAATCACAAAGCCGACAAATGCTTCTCGACACCGCTCCACTTCGTATGTAAAAATACCCCATCCCGTGACATAGTTGCTTGACTCGACTCAGGATTACTTTTGACTCCATCACAATACTTTGTAGCATGTGATTTCAAAGTAGAGTTGGAGTCGGCTTTCAAAAATTTTCCGCAACGTTTACAAAATGCATTAGTGGAACCATCCGACAATAACACTTTGTCGTAATTACACCAAATCTCGGGATTTCGTTTGGTTACCAAAACTTGAACAATAGTTGGTGCATTTGAAGAACCAATACCGGCGGAAGTTGAAGAAGATTGAGTGGCCATTTTGATAGCGTTTCGAGAGCGTTTTGAGAGGAGTAGAGAATTTTTTGAGAGTTTCGTACGTAAATCGTAAGCGTTTTGAGTGTTTAAAGAATAGAATTAGCAAGATTGAGTGTTGTGACTAAACCAAACCCAAGGTATCTATTTATACTAGTTTTAGGATGGCAAAATGGTAAAAAAAACAAAAAAAAAAAGGTCAAAAACGGTAACAAACGGCTATATTTCGAACAACTCAAAAAACCGGTTCCAAACCGGTTTTTATAACCGGTTTTCCAAACCGGTTCGGGTAAAACCGGTTACAAACCGGTTCGCCAACGGAATTATTCAAACCGGTTTCCAAACAGGCAGTTTTTATAAAAACCGAACCGGTTTTTTGAAAAACCGGTTTCAACCGTTTTCGGGTTCGGTTTTTTTCCGGTTTCCGGTCGGGACCCGGTTTTTTTGGTCAACTTTAATGCTAACTAGTCGAAGACCTGTGCAATGTAGCGGTAGTAAAAAAATAATATATGGTAGTGATTGACAATGATGAGCAGTCCCGTGATAAATGATTGTATTCATTTAAATTGTTGCTCCTTTTTTAAACATAAACCTTTTCGATTGATCGAGTTAAATATATTTTATGAGTTAAATTTTATTGTTATTATTTATTACATTAGTCTAAACTAATTATGGAGATCAGATAAAACTATTGATTTAAATGTTTCGAATATTAATTCCTTTTAGTCTTTTGAACTAAATATATATGTGATTTCAGTTTTTAAAATTTATAAAAATAGAGATACTGAGGTTTACATTGTACTCTATTATTAAATTTGAGATTTATAAAATGTCCCCCAAAAAAAATTGAAGAATACCTTCTTTCTTTAGTACATTTTAAACGTCAATAGACGATGGTATCTTAGTAGTTTTCATCTTTAATGTAATAAGTTTTATGCCACTAATGCAAATGCTTAATAGTATTGTAATATTAATACATTCATAATCATTTGTAAACAATTATTATAATTTCATTATTATTAGTTACTTTGTGTATTTCTATTGTTCTACGAAAATAATCAGTTGTGAATATACTTACATATGAGAGGAATAAGTTATTATATATGCTAGATTATAAACCCGTATATATATGGGTTGTGTAAAAGAAATTAACATTTTTTACTTTTAACATGTATTCGTTAGTTAAATAAACATTAAGGGTCATATTGTTTAATTGTATACTATTTGATTTTAAACTTGTACATACACATAAAATGTACATCAAATTACGTACTTAACCCTTTCATTTATCTGAATGTTAAATATTTAGATAAACGCAGATGTCGAATCAAACTATTTTTATGTGAATGTTAAACGCATGAATATAATATACACGGATGTTGAATAAAACTATCTTTGTTTGTTTAAATGCCGACCAAACCCTTGAATATACACAATTGTTGAAAAGAACTAACTCAATTATTTGAATTAAACGTGTAAATACACACATATGTTGAATAAAACTATATTATATTTATTTAAATGTTAGATTTTATTATTTTAGAAAATACGAAGTGTCAAGGAAAAAATATGTCATTTCCCAAACAAATTGTCATTATCATATATATTAAATAAATATAAAATACTAATTAACACTATACATATTCTTTTAAACCGGTAACTAATGTGGATCCACATTACTTTGAATATCGATTTAAATGAAAGACCAAAAGGAACTATCTTGAGAAATATACATACGTAAATAACGTGAATAAAATCAAAATAAATTTGAATATCTTATCTTACTTGTGACAACCCTAGAATTTCGGTAAATTCCGTACATTATCTCACGTGCATATTAGGCTAATTCTCTATGTAATTAATATGAATTCGTTTTCATCGACATAAAGTCTAGCACAAAGCCCACGATTGCATTAGAGATGCACATTATTTTAAATGCGAAACGCATACGTAATCATTGAGAATTATACAAACAATCGGTAGAGACCGATACCCACGAACGTTAGTGATCAATTTTCATAAATCTATCGGAATATAAATAGTAGTTATTTATGGTATGATAATTATGCTAATATATAAGCATAACAACCTTATTAAACAATAAACGTTCCCGAGAACTAAAAGACGTGCAACGACAAGATAGATTACGTAATTAATCGAACGAGATAACGATAAATATTCGAATATTATTAAAACCAACTAGTAATATTCTAATACCATTTATTTATCCTAATTACCACTAAATCACCTTAATTACATGATTAGCACTTAACTAATCAAGATTAGTGCCTAATGACCTAAATATCTACACTTAAACCAACTAGTGAAAATCAAAAAGGGGCCCCTCCCCCTCATCACCAAAAATCAGCCACACTAGGCCCCTAGGGCCCCCCAGGACTCCTTTCTTGAACATATTCACCATACCTCTTACCTTACTTCCTTACTTGATCAGTTAACACTTCATTCAACCTACAACTCCTCACCATCAAACACACACACTCACTCTTCCTCTCTCTAAAAAAAAATCAGCCAAGTTTTCCCCTCCCCACCTCTCTCACTTTAATTTCAAGAATACCACCACAAACCACTCTAAAACCACCACAAACCACCACTTTCAAAACACAAATTAAAGCTCTTTTAACATATAAACACCTACAAACTTTAACACCACTACATTCTCATGGGTAAACAAAGTTAAATACAAGGATTGGAGCTAGGGATCATACACCAACAAATCAAGTTCTCATCTTGCTCAAATCTTACTTTAAAAGCTTTGTAAGGAAACTTTTTCTCTAGTCTTTAACTTTATATATATGTTTATGCTAAAAATGTTCACTCATACTAAAATATACTTTTAAACTAGTTACTTTGTCTTTTAAAAACATTAACTAGTAAGTTTAACAAATAAAAAGTCTATAAACAAGTTTAGAGACTTTAAAAATGCAAAACATATGTTCTACACTTTAAACTCTTCATTTATATGTAATAAACTCTTATTAATGTTAAAATAATTATTTTAAACTAAATAACATAATAAACTTGTAATGACATAAACTTTGTGGTTTAAAAGCTAACTAAACACACTTTTAGGTGAAAAATATTAAAAAGAAGACTTAAGGGACTAAATATGTAAAATCCGAATTTTTGAGGACCAAAATGCTAATAACAGTTTATCTAGTGTTTATAATGTTAATCTATGTGTTAAAGTGTTAAAGACCAAACCTTGTGGTTAAAAACCAAGAAAACTAAACTATGGGGTTAAAAGTGGAAAAAGGAGAACTAGAGGGACCACACATGTAAAAAAAGAAACTATTGGACCTGGGCGGTGAAAATAAATAACTTAAGTATATTATAGTATAAACCATGATTTAAAACAATATCCAAGTGGTTAAACACTAACAAACCAAAGTATTGTGCAAGAAATGGAATAAATGAAACTAGAGGGACTAAAAGTGTAAAAACAGAAAGTTGTGGACTGAGATGGTAAAATCAGTAGGTGAAATGATATTAAAGTTTAATCTATAGTTTAGAGTGTTGAAATCAAGAATTATGTGGTTAAAAGTCGACAAACCGAAAGTTTGAGCTAAAAATGAAATAATTGGAACTTTAAGGACTAATAATGTAAAATCAGAAAATTCAGGGACTTAAGACCTAAAAACAGTACCTTAAGTGTCCACAAGTGAAAACCCTCAGAAAAGATGTCGAGAATCTAACTTACACGTTAAAAATCAAAGAAACCGAACGATTCAACATAAAATGACAAAATAGAAACTACGAGGACTAAAACCGTCACTTAGAAACTTTGAGGGCTGTTAAGAACCCTCTGAAAATCAGGGGACTTTATTATAAAAATATACATTAAGTCATGATTACCGTATAAACCGAGAAATCGTGAAAACTGAATTATAATGATTTAAAACGTACGTTAACGATAAATGTTACAAAAATAAATTATAAAACTTGTAACATTACTAAAAATGTATGTTATATGTAAGCGACATGTTTATATTATAATAACGTACGACACACAATTATATGTCGATTAAACGGAATTATGAACCTCAAATCAAATATGGTTGAAACGATACATATAACGAATCAATAATCAACGCTATGAATATATTATGAATAATAATATATTTAAAAGGATGACATAAACGATTGTAGTGTTTTGAAAACTATAAATGATCACAACGTGTCGCACACGTCTATAAGGCACATAAAACCCTAGTTGAGTGAACAACTAGCATAGACGGACTATTACTTCGTCTACATTTATTAACTCGACCTCGTGCGTTTAGGGCGCCAAGAGGCTTATTTGGGCTCGTTTACTTAAACTCTTTTTGCTAGAACGCTCGGACTCAGGTGAGTTCACAACCCCTATTTTACTGTTTTAATGCTTTCAAACATTGGGGTGAAAAACATATAACTGATTGATGCGATTATTGAAACCTGACAACGAATCCTTATGGGAGCCTAAGTTCTCAAGTTGTAGTGCATAGAAGTCCTTTTGCTTACAATGACTATAACCATTAGCTAGATGACGCTAGCCATTGAATATACGGATAGTACTATCGGGGGTGACGTTCCCCCCCACTGTTTTGGTTAGTCGCGCTAACTAGCGACGTTGTTTCGCATCGAGGATCGTATATTTACATTGTCCAAGGCAAACAATTCATTATAAGTCGTGGTTTGGTTATAGGCTTAGTTTCGGCATATTAACTCATAGGACTTGCAAACCTAATGGGGGATCACTGTCCTTGTTTCAAGCTTTAAATAATCGTACCATAGGCCTTTGATGCCACTTTTTGATTTACTGATGAACTTTAATAAATAATGGTTTATGATTGAGTCTTAAACCTGTGAATTCACTCAACAATTATGTTGACGTTTTAAATATGTTTTTCAGGGAATTAGCCATGCCGCAGGAATTCATGCATTTTGGAACCATACCTGTCACGTTAATTAGGATGCCATATTTTGAACAAATGGAATTTAATTATGATACTAACGTAATGTGGTTTTATCTATAATATTCGGAACCTATCTTTTGTAAAACAATGCATTCGATAACATTGCTATTTGACGGCTTGATAAGCCGTAACGTTTGTAAAACTTTTGTTGGCATCTTAATATAATAGATGTTCTGCGATAATCATATGCTCTCGATTTATTATCAATTGATCGAGTCACGCCCCGAGCTTCCGCCTTAATTATGATTATTCTAAATTTTGGGGGTGTAACATTACTTTTATAACTAAAGAAAATTATCTAAAGATGTATAGAGGGATTGAGATTTGAGAGTACTATATCATGGATTCACGTTCATTTTTTTTTAGGTTTAGAAAGTTCTAATTTTTAAACAAATCTTATTTATTGAAGTTTTCTTTTTATTAACATAGAGATACATACTCCAGTTTGATTGTACTAAGTACAATTTTAAACTTCATTTTTTTTAGGTGTAGAAGTTTATATTTGATTGGTTAATGGTTAATAGGTACTAATTTTTCAACAAATTTTGTTAATTAATATTTAATAAGGTTTATTGATTCGTGACGTATTAAACTTTATACGTTTTACTATTGTACAAGTCGAATTTTAAAAACTTTTATTGTATGTAATGAGCTT
The DNA here is from genome assembly GCA_963930675.1 of Gnaphalium uliginosum. Taxonomy (NCBI): domain Eukaryota; kingdom Viridiplantae; phylum Streptophyta; class Magnoliopsida; order Asterales; family Asteraceae; genus Gnaphalium; species Gnaphalium uliginosum. The sequence goes on along the minus strand of OZ005680.1, from coordinate 47,787,315 downwards.
GTAAATATCGTATATTGTATGTAAACTTTCCTTTTTGAGTATGGCCAGAATAGGAAAGTTTCATTTTTTGGCCTTACCCAAAAAAGAAAATTTACATACAATAGACGATATTTACAAGTTCAATACATACAATAGAACAAATGAAAGCATGTCTCATGTAATAGTAAAACGTGTAAAGTTTAATACATAACCAAATAATAAATCCTATTTAATAATAATAAATATATTTGACTTTTGAGTAAAACATATATTATATTTGTTAAATTGGGGCAAGAATATTCAAGTTACCTTCAAAATTAAATATAGATTTTATGTTATATTCGTGAAATGAGATGTGATAAGATGATTTTGAATATCAGTATTATTATTATTATGTTACCTTTAAAAAAAACATGGGTGTAAAAGAATTATAGATAAATACGATCTCATTCAAATAAAGCATTTTGATTGGTCAATAAAGCTTTAGTATTATAAAGCATTCTTATTAGTCGATAGGTGTTGACTTTAAGCAAAATTGAAGATAAAGAAGTTTTCTGTTGGGAAAAACAATGATCAAACCTAAGTTATAAATCTGAAGAGTCAAAATCTAACTCAGTTGTATTCAGGAAACTTAGTGAATTTCCTGAGTCTGTGTTTCTGAGTCTGTGCTACACAGACTGAAGAATTGTTTCTGAGTCTGTGCTGCACAGACTGAAGATCCTCACAGACTGAAGGCCATGCTCTTTCTGAAGACTTATGAATTCATCATCTGAAGAATGAGGATTGAATACAGAAGGCTTCACAGACTGAAGTTCACAGACTGAAGATCACAGACTGATGAGCACAGACTGAAGAGCACAGATTGAAGAATGAAAGTACAAATGTACAGGAGATATTCTTCTTTCCTTAGGCTAGATACAACTGATAAGATGTTTGAGAAAGGTCAAACATCATATAAAGGTTCTCTTCTCAGCAAAGAAACCTTTTACCTTTTTGCTTTTTCTATTTCCAAGAAAAGTAAAAAGGAAGGCGTGCAAAGTTACCCAAGATGCATCTGTTATCCCTTGGACAACTATGTAAGCTGGATAATATAGAGTTACATCCAACTCTATAAATAGCAGTCCAAAAAGCACTGCTATCATCCAAGAAATTCAAGAGAATTAGTATACTAGACCTTTGAGCTTAGGCTAAAGCATTACCACACTTACTGTGAAGTTTGTAGTGATAACTGTATCTTTGTATGCTACTTGGATCGTATTCAAACCATCTGTGTGGGTTTGAATACCTTGTCATCTTTGTGAGACAAACACTTTATTGTGAATAATACTTTGATTCATAATAAACTCTGTGTTAAAATTAATCTTGTTTTCCGCCTAGATTAATTTAAACTTGTTTGATATAAAACTTGGATATAAACTAACACGTTGAGATAACTGTTATTTAATCTGTATCTAAGTTTTGGGAACCTTGTGACCCAACAACTGGTATCAGAGCAAATAAAGATTTAATCTTTAACGATCAAAGGAACCCAGTTTATCAAACAATCATCTAAACCCATTTTTCTCTACATTTTCTTTTTGAAAAATGACTTCCTCTATTGCTATGGCTGGGAAGGGAATTCCAATCTTCAATGGTGTAAATTTTACCCACTGGAAATTGAAAGCTGAATGGTTTCTTGCTAGCATTCATGATGAAATGCTTAGAGTCATTCAGGAAAGACCCATTATTCCTGGCAGAATAGTTCCTGCTTCTTTAGATGCAAATGGTACTATTTTGACACCTGAAAAATTTGTTGAGGCTGCCAAAAGTACCTGGACTGATCTAGACAGGCAACTATATGCATTAGATTTTAAGGCCAAGTCCATACTGGGCAATGCAGTTACTGAGCCTATCTTTGCTAAGATATCTGGCTGCAAAACTGCTAAAGCCATATGGGATATGCTAACTGACCAATATGATGGTGTAAGTTTAGTACAATCCCAAAAGAAGAAGAATCTCATAAGAAATTATGAGAACTTCTCTGTTGGTCAAGGAGAGTCATTATCTGATATTCATACCAGATTTCAGATCTTAATCAATGATCTTGAAAGGTATAATATCATCAAAGGACAGTTTGAAATCTGTGCAAAATTTGTTGATGTCATTCCAAACACTTTTTCTGAAGTTATCACTTCATTAATTGTAAGTGAAAAATTGGAGACATATGATCTCTCTGGCTTGTTTGGACTTCTACTAAATTTTGAAGAAACCAAAGCCAGAAAGGATCTAAATGCCAAAAGGATTGCAAAAGATCCACCTGCTGCCCTTGTTGCAACAACAAGGAAAAATAGAGAAATTTTCTCTAGAGCAGATTACCATCTTACTCTTACAGACTCAGAATCAGATGATGAAACTGAGTCTCTAGAACCTGAAATGGCATTGCTAGCCCAAAGGTTAGAAAAAGCAAGATTCAAAGGTTCAAAAGGAAGGCCAACTTTTGATTCTAAGAAAGCTACTTGCTATAAATGTGGGCAAGTTGGTCATATTTCTTCTGACTGCAGAGTGAAGATTGCAGAATCTTCAAGTTCTGATAAGTGGGAAGAAAAGGCCAAGAAGTACAAGAAAAAGTACTTCAACTCCAAGAAAATTGGAGAGAAACAACAACCAAAGAAACTAGAGAAAGCTTTGGTTGTTGAACAATGGATAGATGAAGAATCTTCATCATCTGAGGATGATGAAGATATGTGCTTAATGGCTATCACAGAGAGCCAGTTTGACAAAGATGTCAAATTTGCAGAAAAGGCATGTGTTCATCCAGATTGGGACAGAGTATCTGCTTACAATGTAAATCATTTTAAACTTTACTATAGTGATGCAGAAAAACAGAAAATGTTTGAACACATTTATGTAGATTTTTTGAAAAGACTGGAGGAAATACAAGATTTAAAAACCAAACTCAGTCAAGTTCAAAAAGATCTACAATCAAAAGTGAATGAAATAAACCAAAATAAACAGTACAAACTTGAGCTTGATGCTCAATATGACCTTCTCAAAAAGATCAAGCTGGAAAAGGAAGCTTATAAAAACAAAGCTGATCATTATGAAAGGATCTGTAAATCTTGGTGTATTTCATCACTTAAAAATGTGGACTGTTTATCCAAACAGATTCCAGCTAAGATACAAGCGGTCATAGGTGATGAGTTTGATCTTAAAAGTCACATAAATTCAGAAATAAACTCAAAACCTACTATATTTGTACCTGAGATTTTACCTCATACTTTTAGTCATACTGTGGGAAACAAAGTTATCTTGACAAATGCTTTTGTTAGACCAAAAATAGTTACTAAAGAACTAGTATATGAGACAGAGCCAGACTCTGAAGACACAGACTCAGAAATCTCAGTCTGTGAAACTTCTCAATCTGAACAGCCTAAACTTATAATCACTAATGAATCTTTAGAAACTATAGAACTTGTAAAGAAAAGATTTATAAAAGGCAAAGTTAATATTCCCATAGTACCATCTTTAAAAAGACAAAAAGAGGTAAAAGGAATCAAGAATAAACAGAAAGGTTACAATGTGTTTGAACCTTCCACATCTCAGTCTGTAACTGGTCCAGACAATAATATGCCAAATGATAAATCTAAAGGCATAAAACCAGTAACAAAGGAGTTAAAAAGATCTCAGTCTGTGAGATCTAACTGTCAGTCTGGAAAAATAAATTTTCAGTCTGGCAAACTTAACTCCAAATCTGTTTGTGTTAACACTCAGTCTGACTCTCAAAAGTCAAATCTTAACAACCAGACTGAGACCATTAAGCTGCTTAGTGAAAACTTAATGAAGTTAACCACAGATTTTAAAACATTTGTTGAGTCAAAACAAGAGTTTAACAGAGGATCTAGTGCAAATAATAACCCAAAATCCAAAAGGACCATTATGTTGAACAGAAAATGTTACAACTGTGGAAATCTGGGACATGAAGGTATTAAATGCACAAAGTCCATTCTTAAACAGCCAAAGGCTGCTTTGATCAAACAAATGTCTTCTACAAACAACAAAATCAAAAATAGAAAGGTTAAAAGTCAACTTCACAGACTTAGCACCAAAACTGCTAAAGAATTGACTTCAACCAATTCTAAAGAACCCATCAAAAGATGGGTTCCCAAAAGTAACTAATTGATTTTGTTTGTCCTGTGCAGGGTAACAGCAAATGGTACCTAGACAGTGGATGCTCAAGACACATGACAGGTTCCTTGAAGAATCTGTCAGAGTTTGTAGAAGAAGAAGGACCTTCTGTCAAATATGGTGACAACTCTGTTGCCAAGATAAAAGGTTATGGTGTGGTGAAGGCTGGCAACATCAAAATAACAAAGGTGGCCTATGTTGAGGGATTAAAGCATAACCTGCTTAGTGCTAGCCAGATTTGTGATGATGATGGTGAAATCAGAAACAGAAAGAAGGCTGCTGTTATCTATAATTCCAAAGGCAAACCTATATTAGTTGCCAAAAGAGAAAGAGATATCTATCTCTTGGATCTTTCTTCTGCAGACAACAATGTAGAGACCTGTCTCTATACTCAGTCTGTGCCAGAACTAAGCTGGCTATGGCATAGGAGGTTATCCCACCTGAACTTCAAAAATATTAACCTCCTGTCAAAGAAGAAACTGGTTAGAGGTCTGCCTGATGTTACATTTGCAAAAGACAAACTTTGTCCTGCATGTACACTAGGGAAACAGACCAAGAACCATTTTCCATCCAAATTGTTAGCTACAATTGAACAACCACTGCATATGCTCCATATGGATCTGTTTGGACCCATGAGCATTAGCAGTTTGGGTGGAAAGAAGTATACACTTGTGGTTGTGGATGAATACACAAGGTATACTTGGGTCATCTTTCTTAAAGCTAAAAGTGATGCTCCTGAAGAGATTATTAATCTAATCAAGAGAGAAGAATTGCAGAAAGATGCACCTGTCAAGCAACTCAGGAGTGACCATGGTACAGAATTTAAGAATTCTACTCTCATTGAATTCTGTACTGACAAAGGCATTATTCAAAACTTTGCCTCTGTCAGAACTCCTCAACAAAATGGTGTTGCTGAGAGAAGAAATCGTACACTCATAGAAGCTGCAAGAACCATGTTATGCCATGGTCAAATGAAGGTTTATTTTTGGGCAGAAGCAGTTAACACTGCCTGTTATACCCAAAATAGATCTATTTTGGTCAAAAGGCATGGCAAAACTGCATATGAGTTGTATCATAAGAAGGTTCCAACCATCCATTACTTCCAGACCTTTGGTAGTAAATGCTATATTCTCAATCAAAGAGATCAATTAGTTAAGATGGAACCTAAATCTGATGAAGGAATTTTTGTTGGCTATTCATCTATCTCAAAGGCCTACAGAGTCTACAACAACAGAAGGAATAAAATTGAAGAAACCATCAATGTCACCTTTGATGCTTCCTCTGCTAATGATGAACATGTTTCTCAGTCTGATGTTCATTTGTTAGAAGATTTATCTGTTGTGGGATCTGAATCTCAAATCCCAGTTGTTGTTAACCAACAACGGGACTCTGAAAGTGATAATGAAGACGATCAACCTGCTCATTCTATGACAATACCTTCATCAACAGAAGATGAATCTGTGTCCAGAGATTCAAACTCTTCTGATACATGTGTTAAGTCTGATAGTTTTCAGTCTGTGAACTCTACAGACTCTGACTTGCCCTGTGTAGAAGATGATGCAGAACTCAGTCCTGCTATTCTTCCACCAAATGAGAATGATTTACCATCAAATGATGAATCACTTCTAGAAGTCAAAGAACACAAGTATCATCCAATTACCGAAATAATTGGAGATTATGTTTCTGGTGTACAAACAAGAGCTAAAGTGTCGAACTTATCTACTGCAAATTTATGTTTCTACACAAACTTCCTGTCAATCATTGAACCAAAGAAAGCTGAAGAAGCCTTGAAAGATGATGATTGGGTTGAAGCAATGCAGGAAGAGTTAACAGAATTTGACAGAAACAATGTTTGGACCCTAGTTCCTGCTCCAAAAGGGAAAACCATTATTGGAACAAAATGGGTTTACAGAAACAAAATGGACAAGGATGGAGTGATAATCAGAAACAAGGCAAGGCTAGTTGCTCAAGGCTACAAGCAGGAAGAAGGCATTGATTATGATGAATCATTTGCCCCTGTAGCCAGAATTGAAGCAATAAGGTTATTCTTGGCATATGCTGCATTCAAGGACTTCAAAGTCTATCAAATGGATGTCAAGAGTGCATTTCTGAATGGCAACTTACAGGAGGAAGTCTATGTGAAACAACCTCCAGGTTTTGTAAGTTCCACTTTTCCAAATCATGTCTATAAATTGCAGAAAGCACTATATGGGCTAAAACAAGCTCCAAGAGCTTGGTATGACACCTTATCATCCTATCTTCTTAGTAATGACTTTACTAGAGGATCAATTGATAAAACTTTGTTCTTCAAAAGGAACAAGGCAGATGTCATACTAGTCCAAATCTATGTTGATGATATTATATTTGGGTCTACTGATGAAAAATTGTGTAAATGGTTTTCAAACTTAATGTCAAAACAGTATCAAATGAGTATGATGGGTGAATTAACATACTTTCTTGGTCTACAAGTACATCAGAAACCTGATGGTATCTTCATCAACCAAGGTAAATATGTCAATGACCTACTTACTAAATATTCTTTAAAAGACTGTTCAATTATGAAAACACCAATGAGCACTGCAGATAAGTTGGATAAGGATCAGTCTGGCAAGTCAGTCTGTCAAACCACTTATAGAGGTATGATAGGATCTCTACTATACCTAACTGCAAGTAGACCAGATATCATGTTCTCAACATGTTTGTGTGCTAGATATCAATCTGAACCTAAAGAATCGCATCTAAAAGCTGTAAAAAGGATTTTTAGGTACCTAAAAGGTACTCCCAACCTGGGTCTTTGGTATCCCAAAGACTCTGGTTTTGATCTAATTGGATATACAGATGCAGATTATGCAGGTTGTAAATTAGACAAGAAAAGCACTTCTGGTGGATGTCAACTGCTAGGTGGCAAACTAGTCAGTTGGTCAAGCAAGAAACAGAATTCTGTTGCTACATCCACTACAGAAGCAGAATATGTGGCTGCTGGTAGTTGATGTGCTCAATTGCTATGGATGCAACATCAACTAGCAGACTATGATTTGGTGTTTACAAAAACTCTAATCATGTGTGATAACCAAAGTGCCATTGCCATCACTGAGAATCCTGTGTTTCACTCCAGGACAAAGCATATTGAGATCAGACATCACTTTATCAGAGATTGTGCTGAGAAAGGTAAAGTGATTCTCAAATATGTGCCCACAAATGACCAATTAGCAGATATATTTACTAAACCTTTAAATGAAGATAGATTTTTGTATCTGCTTGGTCAACTAGGAATGCTCAACCCCTAGTAAAACCTTGAATCTGTATGATTCAATTCTCAGTCTGTGTCTGCTTTTCAATCTGTATAACTGTATTCTCAGCTACATACAATCAAAAAGCACAGACAAAGAGATGTCTTTGTACATATTTTCTAAGAAAATACCAAAAAGATTTTATACCTTCTGTTATTTTCTCTCAGTCTGACTGATTATATGTTTCAGTCTGTGTAACTTCTTCCAGATTAGCTACACAGACTGACCATATTCATTCAGACTAGACCCTCTATTTTTGTGCTTTATTAATTCATAAGGTTAGTATTTTAGTACTATTAGTATTAATACTGCTAGTTACTTTTAGTACTGCTAGCTAATACTGATAAGACTTTTTAACACTGCCCCCATGAATTCGTATTTTAGCACTGCTGGTATAGATTGGTACAATTAACACTGTTAATGTAGCAAGTTACTACTGTTAGTTAACATTAGTACTGCTCACAGCAGTTACTACTGTTAGTTAATTTTAGTACTGCTTTCACAAGTTAGTACTGTTAGCAATATCAATCTGTTACCACTGCTGGCACAAAAGTTTTTTTTTTTTTTTAATTCTGTTATTTTCTCTTAGTCTGTCTGTTATATGGCTCAGTCTGTGTGACGTCACCCAGACTCATTGCACAGACTGATTATATACACTCAGACTAAACGTTTTTTAATTTTAATATATTTATTTATTTATTATATTTTTTTCATAAATAAACAACAATATCCTTGCATTTAATGCTTTAACCATTTTTATGGTAATAATCATTAAAAGTTTTGGCGCTTGTTGTCTATTTATCTGCTCAATACAAAAAGTGCACGTGCCTCAGCGCTACTGTTGCAGAAACAGGGATAAACCGTCCAAGTGGGTCCCATTTAACGGAAATTTAATTTCTACAAATACCCATTTATGTTTTCCCCCTTTCTTCTTCATTCGTACTTGCACACCAAAAACAAACAGAGTTTATAAACCCTAAATCGCTCAACCATTTTCAAAATCAATTTCTAAAATTTCTTCAATGGCTGATCAATGGGTTTACACGGCACCTGCCAACATCGCTGCGGCTAAACCCTTCAAACAAGGGAAACAGGTAAAACTCTGTATCAACAATCAAGTAGCTACCATTTCCATCCCTGATTCGAAAAAGAATAAAGGGTTTGAGGAACTAACTGCTTTTATGTCTGCTCATCCATTAAGGGGAGCGTTCTTTAACACAGTTCCTCAAATATACCCACATTTTTTAATGGAATGGTGGTATACTTGCTCCTCAAATAGTACCAATACTGCAATTACTGGTACTATTGATCATGGTAAACGGGCAGTTACCATTGATCAGGAGTTAATTAGGAATGTCTTAGACCTGCCTTTGGGAAATAATTTTGAACCTATTCCAACCAAAGAAGCAGCAAGGGCTTCTCTTACTTTGGTTGGATATACCAAAGAAAAAGGCACAATTTTGATGTCAGGATTCACCCCCAAATGGAAATTTTTAATTTCTGGCATCATTAGGAGTCTAGGAGGTAAATCTGGTAGCACAGGGGAGCTAAATGAGTTTGAAACTCAGCTGTTGAGCTCATTCATCACTGGTTTAAACATCAACTTTGCAGAGTTGTATTTTCAAGAAATTTTAAAATTGGTGAATGAGTCAAACAGAATTTTTAATGTACCTTTTATAAGGCTACTCTCCCTGTGCATCCAATCCAGGTTAACTGGGTCTGTATATATGTCCTTTAATAATAAAGTGGCAGATATACCTGTTCCTGTGCTCACATATAAAGTGTTTAACCATCCGGTTCCACTTTCTGGAGCACCTATCACTGCTGCTATGCAGCAATGGATTGATCACCCATATGTTGCTTCTGCATCTATGGAGGGTGATGATTCAAGTGATAGTATGGGTAATAAGACCCATGCTGTTGAAGATTGTGTGGCTGAAGCAAAGCACACAGACTCCGGGGATACAGACTCAACTCAGTCTGTGCACTTAGAGTCAGACTCAAACATTCCTGAGTCTGTTCCATCTTCAACAGAAGATGCAGGTAGTACTTCTTCTTCATCTGAGGACATGGATATAGATCAACCTTCTTATCGTAGCCCATCCTCACCCACAAAAGAGAGTCCCAAACAAACCAACCCAGATGAGTCACCACTCACTCTGGAGGAATCACCAGACTCAACCCCCAAAAGTATAGCACAAATGGAATCATCATCCATGGAACTGGATGTCAACAGAACACCTTCCAGTGCTGTAGACCATTCCATTACAGCTCTGCTAGAGTCTGTGGTGCCAATGGCTACCCAACTGACCCAACCTACACCTAGTTTAGTCAGTTTGGATACCCACATTGCTGCTGCTACACTGACCCCTGTAGTAAGCATTGAAGAAGATGCTCCAATCCTGAGCACTACCAACCCCCTCTTTACCCCACTCACAATGGCTGGACCCATATTGACCACTAGTCCTGCACTAGTTCACACTCCAGTGAGTCTTTTCTTACACCCCTTTGCACAGATTGCCAATGCCCCAGTCATGTCACAGACTGCGGTACAGATCTCCTCTTCTTTGCTCCATGATCTACCATCTTATCACCAGATGGTTAGTGAGGGCATACAAACTTCAACATCAGTTGCCAGTGATACTGCTCCATTACACCAGGAACTGTTTGAGGCAACAGGTGCAACACAATCATTTCCCCGTGATATCTTATCCTATCACCGGATTAGATCTGAGGGAACAACTACACCACTCAATGCCTATGATCGCTTTTCCATGCACAGGACACAGAGTGAGGCAAAGAGTGCAACACCAAAAGATTCCAGTGATCTTGCTCAGTTTCAACATGAGTCAAGTGAGGAACACATACCATCACCCAATTCTAACCCCTCCAACCAGACCCAGTCTGTGCCTTCTAGTACACTTAATGATGTGCTTTCTGCCTTCAACAGGTTGTCTGAATGGGTACAGACTGAGTTCAATAATAATAAGAAAGAGCTAGAGAAGATGAAGCATCTAGTCTCTACTATGGTAGATAAAGTGGATATGCTGGAGGAAAAGGTATCCAATAGGTTAGATGAAATGCAGACCACCCTCTCAAACTTGGTAGATGATGTCAAAAAGGGGGAGAAGATGAAGCATGGGTCTGCAGAAGCTAAAACCTCAAAAGATAAAGACTTAAATAATAAATCCTTAGATTTAGGGGGAGATAGCAGTGAGGGAGATGATGGAGATGATGGACCTGAAGGTGCTAGGGTGAAGTCTCAGACTGAAGCTCAGTCTGTGCCACAGACTGAAGATATGAGTGCACAGACTGAGGGGGAGCAAGAGAGATTGCAGTTAGGTGAACATGCTGAGATGGTTGCACAGACTCAGGGGGAGTCATCCATTGTCTTACACATAGACCCAATTGCAACTATCTCAACCCAAGGTCAGCTGGAATTGAAAAGACCAAGGGAAGAAGAAGAAGAAGATGTTCAACCTCTGTTAATCAAGAAAGCCAGGAAACTGAAAAGAATGGCCAGGAGGATTCCTGAAAGGGATATCTTTGATTCCCAACCAAAAATGAAGGGGATCAAAACATGGGACCAGTTCTTAAAGCTGGCAGAAGAACAGGACAATGACGGTGATGATGATGATGCCATCAATCCTGACTGCAGTTCTGAATCTGAAGTTTTCAGAAGATCAGATGATGATGAAGATGATGCTACTTTTGGAGGTGTAGGTGAAGGAGCCTCAAAAGTCAAGACTGGAGAGTCTCAGTCTGTGCCTTCTGAACCTGCACAAACTGAGACACAACATCAATCACAGACTCAGAGCTCAGAGCAACCAGCAGCAAGCACTGATGTTCTAATTATCAGTGCTGAAGCCATTCAAGCTGAAGCCTATCCTGCTAGACCAACCACATCAACCAGAACACTGCCTCCAGGTAGAAGTGAGATTGAAGACAGAATGCAATGGAGAAGTGCTCATCTGATAAGCACTTATCCTGGGTCAAGCTCTACCATGGAAGAAGTAATGGATAAGGGTAAGGGCAAGGAGATTGCCTTATCCAAGCAGGAAAGATTAAGCAAGATCAAGAAGATGGTGGATGATCATGCTGCTGGAACAAGAAATCCTGAACTGACAAATCTACAGGATGAGCTCTTGCAACAAGAAGCTACTGCTCAAGGTATGACCTTAACCGAATACTTAAATGTATTATCAATTGAAGAGCAGAAGCTGAAGGAAGCAAGATTTGTTGACATGCTCTCCAAAGAGTTAGAAGATGAAAGTTGTTCACAGACTCAGATCAGAATGAGTCAAGTTGAGCAACAGATCAAAGAAGATGAAGAGCTGTCAATAAGATTACAGAAGATAGAGAGCCTGAAACCAAAGCTACAAGCCACTTTCCAAAAGTCAAAGCTCAAGCAGAAGATCAGAGAATGTCATCTGAACAAGATTGGACAGAAATTAAAGCTGGAGCTGACTTTGACCAAGAGCAAGAAGATGGTATGGGTGGATGAACTGTACACTCTAGGGCTTAAGGAATGGCAATCCATTGCCAATCTTTTGAAGAGTGCAGCTGACAAGGATCTGAAGAAAGAAGTTCTGGATGAGCTATCTTACCTGATTGAGCTAGTTCTCAGTCTGGGGCTCATCTCAGAAGAAGAATACAAGTTGTTTTGCATAGCAAACAACTTTGTAATCAAGAAGAAGTCAGCTGGGTTATCCACAGAGAATGAGCAGAGAAGGGAGCATCCTCTACCCAAAGGTATCATTTTCATTGATAGATCATATGTACAGACTGACAGCATTGAAGGTCTGTGCTATAGAGATATCAACGGGATATAGTGCTTCCAGGATCAGAATAGGTTATATGGAGAGTCTCTGCTGCACTGCATTGCCCTGCTGAAGGAATGCAAACATTCTCAAGCCAGACCATTCAGAAGAAGACTGATCAGCTGGTTATTCAACAACCTTTCCCAACTCAGGATGATGATTGGACTTGAAGATATCTGCAAGAAGATCATCCTAGAGTATCAAGAATTTGAAGACAAATCTGATAAGGAAATGGAAGAACTGTTGAAGAGGAAAGTGGAAAAGATGAAAGAGATCAGGGCTTAGAGAAAGGATTGAAGATTGTTAGATTTTTGATTTACAATCATATGTAATAATTGTAATATTTTTGTGAACTAACTGTGATTCTGACTTTATATATATAAGTCTTGATCCATATGTTATGATTCACCTTAGTATTTATTATTTCTCTATTATCTTTTGTAAATAGATTTTGACATCATCAGATAGGGGGAGATTGTTGGGAAAAACAATGATCAAACCTAAGTTATAAATCTGAAGAGTCAAAATCTAACTCAGTTGTATTCAGGAAACTTAGTGAATTTCCTGAGTCTGTGTTTCTGAGTCTGTGCTACACAGACTGAAGAATTGTTTCTGAGTCTGTGCTGCACAGACTGAAGATCCTCACAGACTGAAGGCCATGCTCTTTCTGAAGACTTATGAATTCATCATCTGAAGAATGAGGATTGAATACAGAAGGCTTCACAGACTGAAGTTCACAGACTGAAGATCACAGACTGATGAGCACAGACTGAAGAGCACAGATTGAAGAATGAAAGTACAAATGTACAGGAGATATTCTTCTTTCCTTAGGCTAGATACAACTGATAAGATGTTTGAGAAAGGTCAAACATCATATAAAGGTTCTCTTCTCAGCAAAGAAACCTTTTACCTTTTTGCTTTTTCTATTTCCAAGAAAAGTAAAAAGGAAGGCGTGCAAAGTTACCCAAGATGCATATGTTATCCCTTGGACAACTATGTAAGCTGGATAATATAGAGTTACATCCAACTCTATAAATAACAGTCCAAAAAGCACTGCTATCATCCAAGAAATTCAAGAGAATTAGTATACTAGACCTTTGAGCTTAGGCTAAAGCATTACCACACTTACTGTGAAGTTTGTAGTGATAACTGTATCTTTGTATACTACTTGGATCGTATTCAAACCATCTGTGTGGGTTTGAATACCTTGTCATCTTTGTGAGACAAACACTTTATTGTGAATAATACTTTGATTCATAATAAACTCTGTGTTAAAATTAATCTTGTTTTCCGCCTAGATTAATTTAAACTTGTTTGATATAAAACTTGGATATAAACTAACACGTTGAGATAACTGTTATTTAATCTGTATCTAAGTTTTGGGAACCTTGTGACCCAACATTTTCTTTTATTAATATTTATTATTATTATTATTATTTATTATTATTATTATATTATTTATTTATTAGATAGATATTCCATAATATCATCATTTTTATATGCAAATTGTAAATATTGTTAAATAGAATCCAACATGTATTATTTTTAATAACTGCACTTAAACATGATACAAATAAGAATTCAGGAGATAAAATATCATCCACTTTCATCTCTTGATTAATAAAGGGTTTATTGTTTTAAAATATATTATACTTTACCTCTTTTGTTTCAAAATGTAATGTCGATATTGGTATGTGTTCTCTTAATTAATAGTTAACTAATAAGTTGTTTCCATTTGTTAAAAATAAAAAACCCAAGATGTGACACCCGGCAAATTAGGCCATCATTTATTGCCTAAGATAGGTAATTATTACTTGTAATTAGGGTGAAATAGGACTAATTACGGTAACACTTTGTAAATTGTATTATACGCACGTACGTAATTAATCTTAATTACGCAAATTCGATCGGATGGAATCCGACACAATAAATATGGACGTTGGTGAAAAACATTTTATTAAATAACGTAATTATAATAAATAATCGTTATTTAACTCGTATTATTACGATAATATCTAAAACGTTCTGCGTTTCGTACAAAACGTACCGTACGCGACGAAAACGCGCAAATCGAACTCGACACCGAATGAAACCCAACAAATATTTTGAAAAGGTTATATAATGTATTTATAAATATTTGGTCCGTTTAAAATCTCAATTTTATGTCAAAAACAAAATGCGAAAAACTAAATGTTAACGATTAAAATCTAACACGCGCAATTAACGTTTACCCGGCCAAATAACGTAGCACGAAATCGAGGAGCGAATCACTAGCCCAAGACCACGATGGGCCAGGCCCAATTCGACCCAGCCCAGGCCCAAGAAACCGACCCCCTCCTCTTGGCCCATCCATTTGCTTAAAACAATTACACCCTCACAACACCTCACTTTTCACACTCTTAACCTTTTATCACCATTTTCCTTGCTCTCTCTCTCAAACTCAGCCCTAACCACCACCATCACCACCACCATTCGCAGCCTTTTCCAAAGCCCTTGGACACCACCATCATCATCTACAACAACAAGAAGAAGGAGAACAAGCATACAAACAAGAAACGGTCACAGCAGCCCCCTTCTTCCTCATTTCGGCTTTAGATCGAATTTTCTTTGTAAGAATTCCTTCAAATCTTGTTTACCTTCCTTGGATAATGTTAATATGCATGTTAGATATTCGTTTTTACTAATTATGTCCAAGATCTAAACCAAAAACCAAAGGATAATACTAAAAACTTTCGGATAATAACTTTAACCACCGGACAAAAACTTAACCCGACTTTGATCCATGATATCTAACTCATTTCTTAATCAAATCGAGCGATTCTTGAGTCTAAAACCAAGTTCAATGAGTCTACTTTCAAACCCAAGTGGTTTGGTATTTTTCTGAGGTCGTTTGGTATGGGAAAACGATTTTACAAAAGTAGGTGTCCGGATTGTCCTTTTTGACAGAAAAGTTAGTCAACCCAAATCGTTTGAAACCACTTGGAAAAGTTCACGTCTTCTGTTACCTTTAAAATTTGTACTATTTCACTTTCAGAAGTTTTGTAAATCGTGAGATATAGACCGAACACTGAGCAAAGGTCAGGAAATCGGCCCACAGGACCCTCGTTTGATTCTTGGACGATTTCATGACTTGCACTTGACCAAAAATTATGAAAAATTTACTGAAAGTAGCTAAGACATGTATGAACAACTATAAATTTTCTTGGATTTTATTTCGAAACACTGATTCGTCATGACGAGCCACGAAAACAGCCCAAAAACCGAAAGAAAAGCCGAGTGGACTGTTTTTGCTACAAATACAAAACGACACTTTCGGGTCAACCACGAAACGTAATGATAACTTTCCTAAGCTCTAAAAACATATTTAAGACTTGTCTAAAAGTTTCGGGTCAAACCGAGCATAATTGACCAAGTTCCCGAACACGAAAAAACATCACACCCTTTGTGTCGCAGATGGCCCAAAACCATTGTGACACAAGCCCTGTGTCGCAACTCTCAATCTGTAAAACTTTCAGTCTTTGAACATAGCGACACAAACCTTGTGTCGCAGAACCCCCGATTTTGAGTCTGTGTCGAACAGACTGATAACTTTCTCCAACGTAGCGACACTAACCTTTGTGTCGCAAAATAGTCTCTGTGTCGCCAAAACTAGCGACACAATACCTTGTGACGCCAACTATTTTCGATGTCGCTGAGACCAGCGACACAATGACTTGTGCCGCATACTTATTTAAATTCACGACATGCGACACAGATTCCTATGTCGCACAATTATCTGAAATTCACATTCCGCGACACTACTCTTATGTCGCAACACCATACAGCGACACAACCATTGTGTCGCATAACACCGACTTATTCAAAAACATGTTTTCACACAGTACTTAACACGCGTAACCACAAATCGCAACGAGTAGTTATATACGACATCACACGCAATACATATACTCTTATAAGTATACATCGAAACAAAACATAATAATAGTGTCTTTGAGAATTATTATTACAAGACATCACCAACGGGCCATACATATTTTTTTAAAACGCAAACGATAAACAAACACTTGGACATAACTAGTTGAGTGGACAAC
The DNA here is from genome assembly GCA_963930675.1 of Gnaphalium uliginosum. Classification (NCBI taxonomy): domain Eukaryota; kingdom Viridiplantae; phylum Streptophyta; class Magnoliopsida; order Asterales; family Asteraceae; genus Gnaphalium; species Gnaphalium uliginosum. Next base: position 47,770,971 of record OZ005680.1, on the reverse strand, counting down.
TAGCATGAATGATCTTTTGAGACATTCACTCACACATAACCTTGTGCGTTTAGGGCGCCAGAAGGTTACATTTTGGATAAACGTTTATTAACTTAAACGCTCGCTTTCAAAACTCAGGTGAGTCTCATAGCCCCACTTTTACTGTTTTAACTATTGGGGTGAGAATACATGCACTATTTTCATGAACACGAGTACAGATTTACACATATACGGATTGCATGAGTTTCACTTCCATAATCCACACAAAAGTCCTCTACACATCATAGTTTCGTTAGTATGGATCTTAGCGCGAGTTTTAAAGAATAGATCTATTTGGGATTGACCATCCCCGTCCGGGTTAGTAGCTCTAACTGGTCAAACGGGCGCTTTATTATTTGTTCATACGGATGTTCTGGATTAGACATCTACAGGAGGCAAACTCATATCGGTTAAGCTTCGGACTATGAGCTCATGACAGTAGTATACATTTATTTATCGTAGTTTTGCGATACAAACAAACATGGAAATCTCGTGGTTCACATTTATATTTTGATATCTAAACCTATGAACTCACCAACATTATTGTTGACCATTTTAGTATGTATTCTCAGGTTCACAACAGGAGTAGGATTACTCCAAGATACGATAGTTCGAGTCGCATGATTTACAAACATCGGAGATTTTCCTTGCATTACTATTTTGTAATATTAATTATGTATTAGAATCTCTAGAACCATTCGCGAACTCGGAAATTGATGTAAACAATTGGATTATCAATGTACTATTCTTGTACTGTTTTCAAAACGACGCATATAGTGGTCGTTCGATGTGACTTTGTGTAATGATTTCTGATTAGTCGCGCCCCGACCCGACTTCCGCTGCACCATAATTTGGGGGTGCGACACAAGGTTCTAAAAAGACAAAACTGTTAAACTACGAATTATATTATTATTAAACTCCCATCAAATAATAGATTACAAGAACCTTTATTTATAGGCTTAGACATCTTTGATAAAAAAGTAATATAACCTAATTGTAAACAATATCAAACTAACCTAAATAAATGCTAACTAATATAATTATTAATAAATTTAAGCAATATCTCTAAAATATATCCTCTAATACGCCCTACAGTTTGGATGTACTACTGGTCAACGACTTTTGAGATTTGCACTTCGAGGAAAAATGAGAGAATAAAATAGATGTATGAACTTTATTTTAATTGACACGGATGAAATAAAAGTTGAGAAAACTGTCGATCAAAATAAAAAAGAAATTAAGAACACAAATAGATAAAGGTATCCCTCCGGGTTGTTGGCCTTTAGGCGGTGACCGGAGAATGATTAATCCTTGATCAATTTTCTTTAAAATATTAGGTCTGATACCATGTTAAACTATAAATAAAATTATTGTTTAATATCAAACTAATACTAATACTAATTGTAAACAATTGTAACCTAATGCTAATACTAATTGTAAATAACATCAAACTAATCTAAATACATATTAACTAAATATAATTATTAATTAATAAATTTAAACAATAACACTAAAATATCCGCTCTAATAAAAACATGTATTTAGTTCCAACAATTTTGTCCAGTGATATCCACTTGTATCTTTTATTAATGGTACAGATCGAAAGATATTTATTTATATTTTGTTATAATTATAATTTCATAATTAAATTAATTAATAATAAAGTATTAAAGATATCATAATAAAGACACAACTGAAAAGATTGGTACGGGTACATACAAGAAAAACATAACACAAGAAATAAAAGCATGTACATTGATTCAAAGAATCATGGTCTAGAGTTCATTTCGTAGTAGGGACCATAAATTTCTTCTTATCATAGGATTATTATTATTGTATACGTTTGAATTACAGAAAGTAACATGCGGGAAGTTAGTTGATTCAATAAATAGAAAAAATAAACAAATGTTAGCCATTTCACAAAATTAGGATCCAATTTCGAATGTTGAACCGATCCATTAGTGATCCGATTCAGATGAATCATTAAATTTATGATCCAATAAATTTAAATGGGTGGATCACGATTCGAATCGATCGAATAAACAAATAATTGCTCAATAATAAAACTTCACGCTCATAAAAAGTTGAACATAAAATGTTATATTACTTAAAAATTATTCTATCTCTATTTATTTCATCCTCTACATACACTATTGCAACGATAAAAGTTGTTTCAAAAAGATCAACTGTCGTGGGTACAATGAATGTCATTGCAAAAGGATCGTCGCAATGTCCTCGTGAGACGACAGTTTGCGACGACAACCCGGGTCCACTCTTTAATTTCCGTACATCCTAAGTAAAAATACCTTTAGCAATGACATATGTCGTCGCCAAAAAGTGTTGTCATTTAAAAAATAATTTTGACCTTTTGCAACGATATGTCTTCGCAAAAAGTCACTGAAATTTTGACAGATTTTCTGCATATTTTCGATTCTATCTAGGCGACGCGCCTGTTTCAGTTTTGCGTATTTCCCGCATTTTTACAACAAATATTCCGTAGTTTCGCATTCAAATCACACCGAACAAACAATTAAACTACCGGACAAATCATTAATTCTTCAAACAAACCTAGAAAAGATTCTAACGTTCAAACCAACTTAAAACTAAATATCTTAAACACTTCAGATAGTTTCAACAAACATTGTTTTCACAAACCTCATAAAGGCTTCACAAAAAAATTTACTTATCATCTTCATCCTCATCCTCGTCTTCTTCTTCATCATCATCACCATCATCTTCAATACCGTGTCCGATCGGATTAAACTTGAGACGAGAATTTTAAACC